>JAQPPZ010016951.1:0-1200000 GCA_028583015.1 Wollemia nobilis
AAAATTAATTAAATCTTTATGCAGGACTAAGGTCATGTTTGTTAAGAGTGAGATTTTACCTAAAACTAAATTCAAATAGTTTTATTTAGCTACAAATAACTCTCTAGATATTTTGGTAGATCATGAGCCTAAAATAAAAGTTGAAAATCTCAAGAACTTGCAATGGAATAGGATTTGGCAATGAAAAGTTCACTAAATTATGGATCTCTATGTCGTTCCTCACATAAGTAATATTTAAATTTTTATTGTAGGTAGTAATATCAATCTAATAAGAGCTTAAATGCCACGAAATTTTAGAGCACTGAATTTGTTACGTGGACAAAACATGTTGATTTTTTAATTCAACATTTTTACATACAAACTCTCTTTGTGGGTTATTGTCATGCTTAGATGCATTGAATTTCTTTTAAAATATTCATGTAAAATATTTTTACATTTTTTCATCAACAAAAAATTTAAAAATTATATCAGAACATCTCTTAAAAATAAATTCTAAATTTCCTTTTACCAAAACCTCATCTTAATATTTTAGCAACACCTATGGAGAAATTTAGGTAGGGCTTCTCATCATACTATGACCTTAATTTCATAAGAATATTTTTTGTGATTATATCATGATTTTGTGGCTCCCTTTATTATTTATATTGATTGAAAAGAAAATAACAAATTATATGCTATAAATAAAAAACCAAGAGTATTTCAAAATTTTATATTCCAACGCACATACATACAGGTCTTAGAATGGTTGACGATAGTAAATCTCGCATTCACCCCAATATTATGGCTACTCACATATTTAGTTTCATGTCTAGTGAAATATAAACCAACCTATGCTATACCCTTTGCTTTTGGCATTGCCCCCTTCAAACAAACTATGTTGTTAGTGGCCCTTCATCTTCAACTTATCCTCTTTCATTATCCCTATGCATTTCTTTCCCCTGCCTCCATTTGTCGAAGCTTAAGGATCCCAATTGACATAGTGATGGTTATGTCAAATGAATATACATTGTTCACTCTAATCTTATGTTTCCTAAGTTTAACTATTGCATTCATCACCAACCTCATAATCACATGTTTAGATGATATATTTGCATAGAAAATGATGTTTCGTAATATATGTTACATTGGTTATATTCTAATCTTATGTTTCCTAAGTTTAACTATTGCATTCATCACCAACCTCATAATCACATGTTTAGATGATATATTTGCATTGATGTTTCGTAATATATGTTACACTTGTTATATAAACAATGAAACCTCTCTTGTTTGGAATCATCACATATACTATGCATTTCGCCTACATCATCTTCCATGCATTAACTTTCATAATTCTTTCATATTCATCCATATCACCATTTTTTTATCTATTCTATTTAAATCGATTAATAACATTTATGTTAATTACATATTATTAAATAGTATATACATCTTTACAACCATATTTACTTTTACACTATATCTTTATCCTTAAAATTATTATATATATATATATATATAGCAAAAGGACCTAAAACTTTATAGAATCCTCAGTTATATTTGTGTGCAATAAGGATCTAAAACTTCATAGAATCACTAATACAAATATGTTCCTAAATATACCAAGCTAAGAGAATAAGGCTAAATCAATTTTATGCCTTCAATGTTATTTCTACCCTATGAGCTAGCAAAGACCATGTCCCCTTTCTCATAACGTAACTTCCAAAGTTGTAAGACATCCCATGTGGCTCAAATGTATCACATAATATTGAATATATAGAAGGCATCTAAGGGAAGCTTGCAGGAAGGAAGGAGAAGAGCACGCGTACTTCTCCGTTGAGGGTTGCATGATGGATTATATCCTCTTTAACTTAGGATTTAATTTAAACTTGTTTTTGGAAAAAAAAAAATCCATTGTTGAAACGTACAAATAAACTTTTATTATTAGACTGAAATGGTTAAGCCTTTTTAGAATTTAAAGTTTAAATAATTGTAAAGAGTGTGATAGGTGTGATAGGTATTTTTTATATAAATATAGGTTAAATTCTTTATTAATAAATATAATTCTCTATTTTAAAAGATCATAAAAAAATTTCACACTACTTAAAAGGCATACAGCACGAACGGAAGGGGTCCAAAATGTGTATATACACGTATGCAGCTAAAGCAATGAGTATACAGCATTAACGGAAGGGGTCCAAAATGTGTATATACACGTATGCAGCTAAAGCAAAAGATGGGATATAAAAAGGAAGAATTTAAAAATATATATACAAGATGTTAATTTAAAGATATGCACCTCAAATTGCAGGTAATCTTTTCAAAAATTTCCGTTTGACGGATGATATAAAATTTTCTCGGAATCTTAAATGAAGAAATAAAACCATGTAAACGACAAATCTTCATATCATGAATTGTATTGATGAGATTTGCGAGGACAACGTGACCTGGAGCCTCTAATAGTTCATTGTAACCTGCCAACAGGAGCATTGTCAGGCTACCGCCGGCTTTTATGAGCGCGTAGTCCTATTGTACAACAAAAGTAAACCCAACTCCCTAGAAATGCGCCGTCGACACGGCAATGTGGCCATTAATTTTGGATTTTTGTGCTGGGAGTTAAACCATTCCAAGTAATCTCAACGGTACGCCACGTATGCGTCTAACTATATGCAATTTGGCGCAGATGACACGCGTCTTGCATTAAGCTCAGTCGATATAAAATAATTTAATACAACAATCCCCATGAGACACCCGATTTGGTATGTTTTTAGACGCATGAAAAAATTGAAATTTGAATTTGGTATGTTTTAAGATACTTATAAAAAAGCTGTAATTCGAATTACGGAAATATGACATCGGATGTATCCAATTATATCAATATATATTATATTTATAAGGAGTTGGTTATATAAATAGTTATTTTTTTCTATTATCAAATAGGTTTTTAAGTCTTAAGACTTCTTCAAAAGTATTTACTTCACCTTGTTATTTTAAAATTCAATATGAAGAGGACACTAGTCACTCAGGATTGGTACTGAAGTTATTGGGTCGGCAAACACTTAAGCAGATTCAGGTTAGATTACTACCCTTGCAAACATGCGTGCTCCTAAAATTTAAACCTAGGTCTCTTTTTAGTAAACACCTTGAAAACATCAACGCAAACATAGTAAACACCTTGAAGACATCAACACAAACATTGTAAACACCTATTGCCTTATGCAATGGCATATACAAAATAATCATGAAGGTAATGGTTTAGTGGCTAAAACCTCCCATAGACAATATTCTCTCTTTCAAGCAAGGGGGTTTTGATGTGTCAAAGGCTTATGATAGAGTGGAGTGGAGCTTTTTGTCAAGGATGATGGCAACCTTTGGTTTCTCTCAAGATTAGATAGAATAGGTCATGAGTTGTCTTTACTCCGACATACTTAGTGTTAATTAGAAGTCTTCCCTTGCAACCATTTGGAGCCATTTGAGACCTTTGTCAAGGAGACCTTGTTCACCTTATCTTTTTCTTAAATTGGTTGAAGGCTTGGGTAGACTCATCTTGAAGAAAAGATAACAGGGTTTGCTAACAAGTATCAAGGTGGGTGAGGAGGTTTTGACTCACCTACAGTTTGTGGATGACACATGATTGGTGGGAGTGGTCAGCCTAAGGGAAGCAAGAATGACCTAAAATACTCTATATGTTTACTTTAGGACCACAAACCACGTCATCAATGATAAGAAATCCAAAGTGGTCTTCTTCAATCTTGATCAAAGGCTTTAGGATAGAATTTTAGAGATCTTGGGATTCACAAGAACTTCTCTCCTAATGGTCTATTTGGGGTCCCTTTGCATTTTAAAAAGTTGAAGATAGCTATTTGGAGGAATATTTTAGGTCATATCAAAGAAAGAATTAATCATTGGTCTCACAAATGGTTAGCCTTTAGGGATAGATTAATTTTTATGTAGTTAGTTATTCAAACCATGCCAATTTATAAATTTTCTATCCTTGTTGCCCCACATGCGATATGGAAAGAGTTGGTCAAGATGACTAGAAACTTTTTATGGGGAGTAAAAGGAGAGAGGAAATGGGTGTTGGTTGGGAGAAAGTAAGTCAGCCCAAGGAAAAGAGAGGTTTGGAATTGAGGACATCAAAATTGAAAAATAAAGCTTTGGTTGGAAAGCTTTATTGGAGGTGGATCTCCCAACCAACTTTTTTATTTAGTAGAGTTTTAACTAGTAAATATTTGGGATATTTCTCTTTGAATGGTGATATGTCCCTAGTGTGGTAGGATCTAAAGTTAGGATGTTAGGTAGTGAACAATGGATTATTTTGGAAAGTGGAGAGAGGGGAGAAGGCATGATTTTGGATAGATTAATGGGATCAATACCCACCTATCATTGCTGAATTTACAAAATTGCAACCAGTAAAAATAATCATGGAAAGTAGGGGTTAGGCCAAGATTGAAATTTATCTCAACATAAATCAACTAGGGGATTATAGGTTTAAGCAGTTTAAGAAGTTGGATGAGTGGCCAATTCCAATCCCTCTAGAATTGACACCCAACATGATCAAAATCTTGGTAGAAAGATTTCTCACAAGTAGAGAAGAGAAGGAAAAAATAGCTTGGGGCTATGTGAGCCTTGAAGTCTACACAATGAAGGATGGATATGATAAGGTCCTTATAGAAGCTCCTCCTCATGCATATCAGGTTAAGAATTGGAGAAATATTTGGTAGTCCAATGGTTGGCTAAAATTAAACTTCTTTGCTTAGCAGTTCATGCACAATGTAATTCTTATTTTTGATAATTTGAGACGTAAGAGAATTGTTGGTCCATCTGAATGTGTTTTATGCTAGAAAAGTGAGAAACATCTAACCATTTGATGTGAGAGTGCTCGTTTATGCGCCAAATATAAAAGAAATGGCTTTTTACTCGACAATCCACCAATATTTTTACTTGACAAGACAATATTTTTCTCATGATTCTAGGCATCTATCTTTCTCCAAGTATAGGCTTATATATACTCATCGAAAAGCATTTTTCAAGGCCAATCTAGTGGCTGTCAATTTTTTTTATTTTGGAAAGTTTTAATATTCCTAGTGATACATCAAATTTTCTAATGTAATTTAGAGTGAATTATTAGTAGTACCTAACACTCCTTTCTATCATTCCTTTCCTTTTTGCATGCATTGGGGTCCAATATTTTTGTTTTTGGGAGGAATGATAAGGAATGTATATGATAAAATGTAAATAATATAAATTATTAGGCTTCTAGAAAAAGCACATGCTAAAAATAAAGACAAAATGTTTGTAAATGTGGCAATAGCCACCTTTTAGAAAGGTAGGCACACTAAATATAGTTGGTAGACTTTTGACCTCAAAAATGGTTGTTTGTAAAGGTATTTGATGCCTATAAATACATTTGAAATTCAATGGAAATGCAATCTGGTTGGAACCAATATTGTTCCATATTAGTAATCAAAATCTCTACATGAAATGTTTTCCCTTAGAAGAATGTTTGATCACTTGAGGTCATCTATAAGACCTCAACATTCCTTTAGTTAGCAGTCTAAAGCAAAAGTCTTATAAGTGAGAATCTATAAAGAAGAGGATATAATGGACATTTTAGGTGTACCTTGTGTAATAGGAATCTAGAAACATCATATCATTTACTTATTTTTTGTTCTTTTTCATACACAATTTAGGGTTACTTATTTCAAATAGATGATAATGTATTGGGTAACTTTATTGACATTGAAAAAGTTGACAAAATGTTGGTTAATTGTTTTAAATATAAAGCATTACGAATACTATGGAGGATTGATCCTACTCTTATTTGTTAGAACCTATTTATTGAAAGCAATAATAAAATATTTAGAAATAAATATCACAAGCATGTCATAGTTCATAATGTTATTATTGTTTGTCTTACAAAATGTTTATAGGCATGGTGCTCATCATGGGAAGACTCAAGTATGGAAAAATAGGTGATATCCTCTTAGTTACTTGATTTGAATATACATACAAGGGTCATCTATGCAATGGTGTTAAGACAAAGGATATATGTTAATATATGATCAAATGAAAATATCTATAAGTTGTGTTCACTAAAATTAATTTTTATGGTGGTTGAAAAGAAAATCTAAGGAAATTTGGTGAATATGGTAGTTTTAGAATAATGAAGACAAAATTCTTCTCACTTACTCAAAATCATATAGAACTTTGACTTAGACCTATGTATAAGTTAGCACACTTATGACAATAATCAATATTGTCATTAAAAAATAATGGAGATATATTTCAATTAGGGTGATTCACAAATTATTAGTAATGTTGTCAAGAAAAATAGATGTGGGGATTGGATCAAATTTAATATTATCTTTATGTCTAAGTACATTTGGAGATAGTATCTTAGAAATATCAATATAGATCTATAGAGAAGGAAATATAGCAATATATTTAAAAAATTTCCTCAACATGTTACCAAAAAAATTTAACATTCCATATCTATATTTGCCCCTTTACATATTTTATGATTTGAACACACTTGTACATACATGATCCTTTAAATAAATTGCTTTATCCCACCATAATATAACCATCAGGAAGACATCAATGTCTTGGAGCCACATAGACTGAGAGTAAAATGGCTTTGGATGACAATTATTGAGTAAGTCACATATCAAGAGAATGGGTTTGTGATCAGATCATGTATGTAAAAAATGATTGAAGAGATTATATACTTAGTTTAAAACCATGTATTTGATAACAAAAGTTTATTCAATCTTTTTTCTATATGAACTTGCCTAATGCATCTATTATCTCTTGTATATTCAAAATTTGAAGGAATCCAAAGGAAAATAGAATTGACAAATGAAGCAAAATCCTATATTGATTTAGACCATCCAAGAGTACCAACCTTATTTTCTCAAGGAGATAGAATTGTGTTGAATTCTTTTCCAAGAATCCATGGATGACAATTATGGATCAACATTGTATATAACAAAAATATACTAAGGTTCTTCTAACATATGTCATGATAAGTAACCATAGTTGGATCATATGCATTTATAACCTTGAATTTGATGTTGTCCTCTTTCCTACAAAATAGAATAGAAACCCAATTATTTTTTACTTTTAGATATTGTCCATCTCATTATTGTTTATCTCATATAGTTGCAATACCTCCAAAAGCTTCTAGAGAAGAATCTACAAAACAATGTCCCATATTCCAAATAATTTTCATGCATCCTTACATTACTTGCTAATTAATTTTTTTTCTTGTATTAAAATAAAATTAGAACTATAGTAACTTATCAATTCCTTGATAGCTATTTTTTTAGGGGTCTTATTTATACCCTTAATGTTTTACAATATCATTTTCCTCATCAATTTTTATGTTAGTGGTTTTAATCTCATTTCTTGTTAACACTTGTGATATTTGTTTTTGATTTTCTAAATCAATATACCTTTGATTTTTCTCTTCTCTTTGCTCTTACTTTGGAATTCTTCCTCTCATTTTTCCATTCTCATTGTTAGCTTTTGAAGCTTTAATACTAATGTAAATATCACAAGAAAATAATAACAAGATTGAATATAATGAGGTTGCAATCTAATGGAATCAATATTATAAGAAGAACAAATATATAATAGTTGTAATAATATCATATATGCTAAATCACAATAAGAATACTCACATAACAATATTCAAAATACTACACACAGAATACTGAAAATACTAGTGAATAAAGTTCTACTAATGCATGCATAAAGTTATTCACGTTCAATAGTAATTACAAATTACAATGTTTTTATCACAAATATATAATAATATGTTACTTCTCATATGCTACACTCTTGACATTTTCTCTTCTTTCTAATTCTTCACTTTCCTATTCTAAGGACACATGTGCACACTTACATATTGGAAACTTGTGCACATTTACACTCACAACACTTGCACTCATATTTACATGACACGTGTATTTCCTACACATTATTACATTACATAAAATATTAACTCACACACTAATCTAAGACATAATCCTAATCTGATATTTACAATGATGTACCAAGGTGGTACATTGGCATGTACCAAATAATGTAATATTCTCCAACACCCCCTTGTATTACATTATTTTGTTATTGAAGACTTTAGTCTTAAATCATGGTCTTCATCCTTTGAGTGATCTCAAATCTACCTTTTCAAGATCAATATCATAAGTTTCTTTGTCAGACTTATCTTTCTTGATGTCCTTGATGTGATTTCTTCTCTTCCTATTTCTTCTTTTCTTTTTTAGCATCTTCATTTGTGATATACCTTCTAAGAATTCAGTTAGTAAATCATCACAATAATATAGCTTTGATCTCAATGATTCCTCATTGAAACTAACACATGTTTCATTTTAGATTATATGTGTCATTTTTCTTAGCTTGTCTCTTCCTTTGAAAAATCTCAAAACTAATTAATGATAGATACATCACTAAACACTCTTCTAAAGAAAATATAATGGTGTTTTGATAATCCCACCATGTCTTGAATTTTTTTTTGTGAAGATAGCTTATAAGAGATGTGAAATTTCCTTCTTTTGCCTCTTTGAGAAACAAAGTCAATTTTTATTTTAAATCATTAAACACTTGTTTCTTTTCATCAAAGTCATTTATTAAGTTTTGAGAGTAAAACCTAAGTGCATGCAACATGTCTTCACTATCCTCATTAAATGCATTCTTAACAATTTATTCCATGATATGCAAAACAATGTTAAGAATATATTTCCTTTGATGTAGACTACCTTGTAACTCCCTAGGTTTTGAATAATAATCTCCAAATTTCTAAATTTTTCAAACCTTTGAAGTTGAATTCCTTATATCTCCCTAATTGATTAGAAACTAGAAAATAATAACTTTGCAAATTTAATATTCCTAAATTTGAAGTAGACTTCCTTATCTATCCAAAGTTAAATAGTTTGCAAAAAATCTATGAGCTTTGAATTTCAAATAAATAAAATAACAAAGCTTTCAAATATAAAAAAGCTTCAAATAAATTTATTGCTAACACTTCCTGTCACTACTTATCACTCCAATTTTTTTACAAATAATTAAAAACTTAACTATACTATTAACATACTTATCTCTCCAAATAAACCTTATAAAAATAAAAAATTAAATTTCTATAAACCTTATCTCTCCACTTAACCTTAGAAAATATTCAAATTTCAAAATTTGATTAAATCAAAACCTAAAATACACCTCTATGAGCGAAAACTTCTCAAATCACTTTCTTTGAACAAAACTTAGCTCTTGGGCAAGCATTTCATTGTCCTTCACCTATGCTCCAAATGGGCAAGTGTTTCATTGTCTGCCTACCTCAAAATTGATAAGTGTATTGCATGCAAGTGCTAGTTTTTAAACACATTGGATGACATCTGATTGGACATTTTAGTCCATTTGATTGCACTCAATTAACCATAATTTCTAACACTCCTAATGTTTCACCTTTCACCTAATGCTCAATTTGCATTGTTGGTTACGTTGATTTGCTTGGCATTTCTTGTTGTTTGCACTAGACATTACATATCCTTACTCTTATTCACTTGGTGCTTGATTACATTACTTGGTTTTGCTTTGTTTGATGTTGCTTCACTCCTCCCAAGTCCACTTGATTTTATTGAGATATTTAACTATATTTCTCATACTATTCAATCTCTTTATCTTCCTACATCTTGAGTATGGCTCTTACTCTCTTCTAAGATGTTCGATGTCTCCTTTCGATGCTTGGCTTGGTTGTGTTACTTGGTTTCATTCAGTTTGACGTTTCTTCATTTCTTCCAACTTGGCTTAATGTTTCTTAGCCTTTCCTATGTTGATTTGCTTCTCTTAGTCTAGCTTGACATTTACTAACTTCCCTTTGGCTTGACGTCGCTTGGCTTGGTGTCACTTGGGTTATCCTTCCCTGGTTTGATATTGCTCCTCCCTTATCGGCTCAGTTGACTTCTTATCCCTACTTTGTGATGGCACCTCTATAATTCTAGGAGTTTGAATTCAACAGTGTTTTGGATCCTCTCCAATATACTTCCAATCTATGTTCAACTTGTATTGTTGCACTCTCAAGTGTTTTGATTGCTTTCAAGTCTATGTATTATTTAGTGCCTTTTATGCCATGAACCTCCATTTCTTACATAGCTAGTGCTTGTATACTTTACCTATCTTCTTTACCTTTTGATGCAGGTGTAGGTGCTTCTACTCACTGGTGTAGTGTACTCTCCAAGATCAAACTCGAACTATGTTTTCCTCTTAAACAGTTGTATTCTATTTTAGCTTAGACTACAAACATATTATAGAATGTCAATATTAACTTTACCTTGTTCTCAAACTCAAACCTCTTTACTTAAGCCTAATAATTTGTGTGATCGATTTCTGCCTAATAGTCTTTGTATCCTTGATGATTTCTCACCTTTAATATTCGACTTTAACGTTCTATGTTAATGCCTCCAATCTTCTTAGACATCTCTATTATGGGATGTGTACCATTCTTTCTCTACCTCTAATCTGTCCTCTTTCTTACAGGATCTATTCTTCCAATAACTTGGTCGAATCTTCTCTTGTATGTTGTCTTCTCTTCCTTATCTGATCACTTCTATTTATTGTTTATTCGAGCACTTGATTGCTCCTCCTTGTGCTTAGTTCTATTTTGAGCATTAATCTATCTAACTAATGCTTAATTTCTTTAATCTTGTTGCCCTTAATATTGTTGTCCAAACCTTTAGATGTCTTTCACTGCCTCTATTCATATGTTATCTTCTTGATTCTGAATGAGCACTTCTCTACTAGACATGGGCTTCTATGATAACCCTATAATAGATTTTCATTTTCTCCTCGCACTTGTTATATCTTAGACTTGCTATATCTTTCTGTATACTCCTCTTCAAGAGGATTTTTTCAAAGTCATTTGCTCTTATCTTTAAATTTGAGGCTTCGATCATCCTTTCCTTATGTAATGGTCATGTATTTATGTTAATGACTTACTAAATATATTTATCTATTCGTTGGCCAAATAGATAACTTTATGTATGCTTTAACAAAGATGGTTCTTTTGCTTTTCCAATTACTTTTCCTTACAACAACTCTGACTAAACTTTCTTCTTATATAGCCTTCTTATCACTTATCTCTGGATCCTTCAAATCTTTTGTCTCAAATCTGCAAGCCCTGTAATTATTTTTCCTTCTATAACTTTTCTCCTTATGAGTCCTTATTCACAATCAATATGACCTCTTATCTTATTAAATACCACTATATCTCTTATGATGGGCCTCTTTTAGAGGGATCTCATTCACTATATTCAATTTTCAATGAGACCTCTTTCTTGGGTCTCCTATATCTTTCTTCTATGGGACATTTTTTTCTCAAATATCCTATATTTTTATCTTCTATGGGACTTATTTTCTCGGGTCTCCTATCTCTACCTTTTTTAATAATTATATCAAGGTCTTTCTTCAATATCTAAATCAATCTTATAGACTGCCTTCTATTCCAAATAGTTTATTGAAATAGGTAAACTCAATCTATCTTTTCAAGATCAATTTCTTAATGATCTGCAACTTTTATCGAGGTATATATTTGAGACCTAAAATTATACTATTCTGCAACTTTAATCAATCTCTGCTTGAGGAAAGCTTTTTACCTTCTTCTAGCACTCGAAGATGAAAGTCTTATCTATATGTTGTAGGAAGCTTCTCACTTCTAAAGATCAATCTTCACTGCAACAATATCTTAGGTTGATGCAACCTAAATCTTCTTCTTTATCAAGGTGATAATAAACTTCCCTGATACTCCAAACAAGATAGCTTGATTGTACCAGCTTCTTCAACTCTTTTGATAGAAACCAGTTGCCAAGAATTTTTCTATGTCCCTAAAATATCTATTAATGTCAAGATGGCTATTTCCTGAATGACCAACTTTATCCTTAGTTGGATTTACCTCAATATTCAAATTAATAACAAGGTTAGCTATTTCCCTGAATGACCAACTTTATTTCTGAGTTGGTTTTCCAAAATATGAATCTTATTCTTCACTGGTTATTCTTCAACCTAGTGGAATGATTATATATTCTTCACTGGTTATTCTTCAACCTAGTGGAAATACCTTAGCTAAGTCCTAGTCTTCACTAATTATTCTTTGACCTAGTAGAACGATTCTATATTCTAATTTCAGCAACTTCCAAATCCTATGCAAGAAATCTTGCTCTAGCTCTGACACCATTGTTAGTTTTTGTAGCTTTAAAACTAATGTAAATCTCACAATAAAATAATCACAATATCGAATATAATGAAGTTGCAACATAATGGAATCTATATGTAGATTAAAAATACAACGCCAAACAGAAATAAAACCACAATAATGGAATACAGAAAAGTTGCACAAAACAAACAATTTTTATTAATCAGTGGAGTTTAAAAACTCCTTTTGAGTACAACAGGGCCTGTAACCCTTTTTGTGATACACAAATTACAATTTGTGCTAGGGTTCTCCGAAACACTGACTGGCATAAAGTGGTGGCGTTTTCGAAGACGTATCCTTAATCCCAACAAAGTGAGTGGGTTTTGTTGTATCCTTTGGCTCGGACCACTCCAGCTTAAACAGCTGCTATCAACACACCAGATCTGCCATTAAAATCTTGCACACATTAACACTATCAAGGAGTTAGAAATTAATAAGAGGGCTCCACTGTGTGAGCCCTCAGAAACAATTTAAAACCCTAGAAAAATATAATGCAGGAGTTCAACAACAGATTAATAAAAGAAAAGAAGTTACTTGCTTTAAACTGATTTATACCTGTTCTCTGTTAACGCGGATAGACCAGGCGGCATCTGGAAGTAATGTGGCTGTCAAATCGACTGCAGAAGGCACCCTGGTGCACTCGCTGAACACCCGCGTGCTTCTGGATCAAGGTTTCAGACTCCGGTTTGAGTCTGTGGCTACGGGTAAACGCCCGTGGGCACTTGGTAAACGCCCGTGGGCACTTGCGACAAGAATGGGGGATTCTGCAAAATGCTGTAGAAGGGATGGCAGCGAAGTTGGCGACGGATGAGATGATGAATGCGACAAAAAGGGGTGGTGATGGATGGCTGAAGAGATAGATGAAATAGAAGAGATAGGTCCAAAAGATAGCAAAGATAGCAAAGATAGCCCAGATAGAAGTAGGGTTTGAGCCATCAAGGTGGCTCTATTTATAATCTACTCTTAGGGCACACTTTAGGGTTTTAATGACACTTTCAACGTGTGGCTAAGATTAAAGTGGATCCAAGGGTAGAGAATAAATCTAGGTTGTGAAACGGATTAAGAAGGATGGACGGATGAGATTAAATGAAGGATGGACGACTCAGATTAAATCACTTAAAGTATCTTTATATATATATTAAAATATATTAAAATATTAAAATATATATATAAATATTAATTTAAATAAATTTGGGAATGAAAAATGGCGGGAAAGGTGAAATTGGGCCAAATAATGGCGGGAAAAGGTGAAATTGGGCCAAATAATGGCGGGAAGGTGTGGATTTGGGCCAAATAATGGCGGGAAGGATGGATGACTGACACGTGGCTGACAGGAAGGTATAGATGACTTACAAGTGGCTGGATTTTGGTGTCTATAGATGCCCCTTTTTGAGTTGCTTTGTGTGAAGACACAATGCAGCACAAAAACTTAGGACACCTGAAAAGATGGATCATACGCAACTCTCTCTCAAGACTAAAGCACAACTTTGAAGACCAAAGAATAAAAGAATATTTAAAATTTATCAACTTACCCCCTCAATTGGCGAGCGAGAATGGTTCTCACGAGCCAATTGGAAGAAATTCGAAAGAAAATGAACCGTTTTTGCCCCAACGGTGAAAAAGGGGTTGGTGTATGAACCATCCGTTTATGTCCCGACGAGAAAAGGGGTTGGTGTACAAACCGAGAAAGAATATGATTGAAGATGATATGAGTGATGTGAAAGATGAACCGTTTTCTGCCCCAACGGTTAGAAGGGGATTTTTGCCAAATTTTAAATTCCATGATCATGTAAGATGAATTCTACTATTAGGAAAGTTAGAAATTGATAACGGATGCCCCAACTCCTATGGGTGAATCCATACTGTTGATGAAATTGCCTTGTTGGCGCCATTGATATGCAGAGATGCAATATGAAAGAATCCAAAACTTCAGAGATGCTCCTAGTGACTGTATGGATAATTCCTCGGGTCGAAACCAATCAACCTAGGTAGCCTTAATCTCTAGCAAGACTCAAAATAATGATGATATTGAAGATTGTCCACGTTTAAGGCCCCATGAACTAGGCCATCAATGACAACTGTTGAGCAAATTAATCTTGGTATGAGGTCACTTGAAAAGTAGGATACCCAAAATTGATTTCCAATTTTCAAACAGATGAAATAATTGATGATGATAAATGGTAAGTGTCCTTATGGTGGTTTAATCCTCTTACCGAATTGCATGGATTCAAATCGCTGCAATCGCCAAGGTGATAGAATATACCACTAGATATGAGGTTTACTTTAATTTGATTTGGCAAAAATATGCATGATGAAAGAATAATGAATGAAGTTGACGATAGATCAGAAGAATTGATGAATGTGGTTAATTTTGTGAAGGTTTTGAACATTTTTAACCCAATTTGTAAAACAATGATGAATGATACGCTTTTTGAGCGAAATGACAAAATTTGTGTCCAAAACTGTTGTAACCTTCACAAAATGTTTTATTATGATAAGAAGAATGGATGAATGCAATTTGATGAAATTTGGAGGAGGTAAGCTTCAATTTTGCCAGTTTTGTTTTTTTATTCAATACTGACACCAAACGTCGGTATGCATTTGGAGGTGGCAGAAACGCCCACTGGTGTTTGAATGCATCATGAAACGCCCCACTACGTCTGAATGCGCCATGAAACGCCCCACTGCATTTCAGGGTGCCAAAACCAGCTATTTAAACAGTTTCAGCGAGAATTTCGCTCATTTGTGCGTTCGAGCTTGAGAGAAGTGCGTCTGAGGGAGTGGAATGAAGTGAAGTGAAGTGAAAGGTTGTGTGGGAGAGTGAAGCACGCGGGAGCTATGGCGGAGATGGGAGCGGATGCGCCAGTGCAGCCAGCTGAGGTATTTGTTTATTTAAGCAAGTACTTTTATTTGTTTTTTTTTTTGGAAAAAATTTGTAACCAATTTTTGTTTTGTTGTTTTGCAGCTTAGGGTGTTAGAGGCACGACACCGATTCTCCCCTATCATTTCGGGGATGAGGAGGTCATTGTCCCAGGACGACTGGGAGATATTGGAGGCGATAGGGCTAGCGGAGGCAGCCCGGTTGGAGGTAGTTCGGGCAGATGAGGGGTACCTCTCGGCTTTGGCCGAGAGGTGGGATCGAGATCGGGGGACGTTCCAGCTCCCGACTGGAGAGATGACGGTGATGCTTGAGGATGTATACTGCATCCTCAAGGTGCCCGTGGAGGGGGCACGGGTGGAGGTTGGACGAGATAGGGCCACAGAGATGGCCAAGTTGTTTGGGGATGACTGGAGGGAGATCCGGACGGAGAGCGAGGGGATTCCTTACTTGGCCATGTATACGACCAAGGAGTTGGTAGCGGTGGAGGCTCTGATGATGTTCGTATTGGCCAACATTGTGGCCCCGAACAACATCGGGTGCAGGTTTCCATGGAACCTGATGGGTGTAGTGAGCGAGATGCTCACTAATAGGGTAGTGTATGCTTGGGCGCCCGCTTTATTGGCGCAGGTGTACCGAGAGTTGTATGAGGTTCAGAGATGGGGCCGGAAGGGCCTAGGCTACAGTTTGGTTCTCCAGTGCTGGGGCTGGGAGCACTTCAGAGTGGCCCAACCGGAGGGGTTGCCATGTGCTTACTGGGACATGAGCCAGGCTTATGGTAGGAGATGGCTAGTGGTAGAGGAGAGACAGTCGAGCCGCCCTGTGAGATCGGGGCAATGGTATAGGAGATTATGAGCAGACTTGACAGATGCCCAA
Source organism: Wollemia nobilis (assembly GCA_028583015.1). Classification (NCBI taxonomy): domain Eukaryota; kingdom Viridiplantae; phylum Streptophyta; class Pinopsida; order Araucariales; family Araucariaceae; genus Wollemia; species Wollemia nobilis. Next base: position 15,999 of record JAQPPZ010016951.1, read on the forward strand.
GTCATTTGGATGCCTTGGTGGGAGGCGAGGTGTATCGGGGATGGAGAGCACCTGAGATGGGTGCGACAGGCCAGATGGGTAGTGGGGCGGGGCCATAGCGAGGTGGAGTACATACAGATGTCTCGAGTACTCCGCCAGGTCAGATTGAGGCAGGATTTCCCCGATGAGCCAGTGCGCTACCGGAGGCACAAATCAGAGGGTGATTTGCCGTGTGTCGAGCCATGGAGGGAGGCAGCAGAGGACGATGAGGACATGGAGATCCTCGACGTGGACGACGTCGGGGTGACAGCTGAGTATGCAGCATGGATGGCCACAGAGCCGAGGTGGGAGCCACCATTGGTGGCTGGTGGAGCCGGAGAGCCCGAGGCTAGGGTTGGAGAGGGCGAGGGAACCGTGGAGGTTCCCAAGCGCAGGGAGGGTCCCCGCCTTCGATCTGACAGTCGAAGGTGAAAGGGGAAGATGGCGCGACAGGATCCGAGTAGCGAAGATGACGGGGAGGATGGCGGCGAGGGCCTAGGAGAGGTCGCAGGAGAGACTAGGGAGGTACCCCCTAGTGAGCATGAGGATGAGATGGCGCATCTACAGCAGCAGATAGCAGAGCGCGATGCTATGCTAGCTGTCCGAGATGAGAGGATACCTCGGTTGGAGCAATAGGTTGTAGAGTAGGATGCCCTGATAGCTGTTCAGGAGGAGAGGATGGCCCAGATGCAGGCGAACTTAGATGGAGCGACTAGGGTGCCCCAGGATGACAGGGTGACGAGACTCCGAGCAGAGCTAACGGAGCGGGAGCGACGACACGGGATAGACATATCTAGACTTAGGTCTAGGACTCGCTATATTGAGGCTCTGGAGGACACATTGTTTAGGCATCACATTGTGTTGCCTGATCCTCCATCCTCCTTTGTCTCTAGGCGTAGTGAGTCTAGGCACACCACTAGGTCTAGGGCTCCTACTAGGTCACAAGGATCCTCTTTTGATGGTTAGCTTAGTGCTTAGATGCACTCTTTATGAGCCTTGGTGCTCTATTGTATTTTGTAGCCTTTTGGCATTCATTGTACGTTTTGATCTTTATACATACATATACATGACTTTTATTTTTAGTGTTTTACTTTCTTTTGTGTGAATGCCTATGTTTTTGTGATGCATGTTTTTATATATTTTAATGCATATGTGATGGAATGGAATGCAAAGTTATAGATGATTAATGCGAGACTAAGTAAATGAAATATGCACTAAGAAGCACTCATACTTTTAGATAGTTAGATTTAGCCAACTGTTATCATAATTTTTTAATCAGGGGCACCGAACTTGGTAGCTTGTGAATGAATGACGTATGGAATGACATGAATATGGAAGAAGATATGGAGGTTGATATGGAAGAAAATATGGAGGAAGACTGTTTTACAAAGACTCAAACATGCTAGTGGTATCAAACAAACTTACTAATACTACCTAATTCAACTAGGACCAAATGTGTGTGCATGTGAGTTCATTAACCAAATCAGAAGCATGGTAGTGACTCTAGGCAATCAAAAACCTGTGTGTGTGCAAGTGTGTTCATTAACCTCATATTGCATAAATTAGGTAACCCTGTTATGGAGAAGACCCCGAAGCTAGTTTGTCCGTATGAGCATTCAGAGGTCTCTTTTTGAGGAGAGACATGTCGCCACGTAATGAGTATACTCCACTGCCAGTCAAGCGTCTATAGCCCCGATGAAGGTTAACTCCATAGTCCATGTTTTTTTTTACCTTTGTAAGCCTTGGGGATGACTACCTATCCGTCTGACTGGACAAGTAGTACGATCCTTACAACTTATTTGGGATCAGTGGTGTGTGAAAAATGTTCATTTCATTAGAGCTTTGGGGAATCGGATTCTCAATCAAAGTATGATGAGAATTTTACCCTATCCTTACTACTCTGTTTATATTTATATTTTGTGATTGCTTGTGATAGTGGTAAGAACCACTGTTTTATGGACTATGTTTGCATGATAGGACAAACGAGGATTACCCTTTTCACTTCAAGGCACAACCCAAGGATGGTGTTATCTCTCTTTGACACAAGATGTTTTTAAGATGTGAAAATGTGATAGGTTCAAGACCGCTTTTGAAATCATTTCCCAATACTCAAGATTTTATTTAGTGTAATTTGTGATATGGCCCTAGAGAATTTTGACATGCATTTCAAAGTTTGCTTAAAACAGATAGGGAATGGCTGAGTGACTCGAAAACATTTTGGCAATGTAAATATGTGCAAATGGAAAATGGGTGTACGAATGACAATTCGGTTTGATGGATTTTATGAAGGTGCCCCCGATTAAGGCAACATGACTTTTGCTTTACCAAATTTTATATCCAAAAGATAGAATGGTCTCTAACATGATATGCAACTATGGCTGAAAATGAAATGTTATGGTTTTCAATGAGATGTATGCACATGAAATGCAATGTTTTTGAATGAGATGTATGCAACTAACAATGAAATGCAAATTCTTTTTATTTTATTATGTGTTTTTTTTTTTTTTGTACAAGCCATGTATATATGTACATATAAAATTCAAAATATGCGTAGAATGCCCTCATGTGTATAACATTAAGTGGTTCGGGTTCTTCCTCTCCCTCTAAACTGGCAAGTCTATAAGTTCCATTACCCACTCTTTCAGTGACCATATATGGACCTAACCAATTAGCCGCAAATTTATCTCGAAGATGCGGCAATGCATTGGTGTTTTGTTGATTCTCTTTAAGGACAAGATCTCCTACTTGAAATTCTCTTAGATGAACTTTGGCATTGTAAGCACGTTTCAATCGATCTTGATAAACTCGCAAATGCTCTAAAGCATTGATTCGTTTTTCATCTATGAGTGTGAGTTGATCAAGACGTGCTTGTCTAGCAGTATCATCATCGATAAATTCCTGCAAAGAAATTCACAAGGAAGGGATCTCGACGAGGCGGAGCTAAGACTGGAGGAGACGCTAAGTACTGCTTGATGTCATCAAAGGCTTTCTGACACTCATCTGTCCATGAAAATTGTACCCCCTTTTGTAGTAGGTGGCAAAATGGCCTACATTTATTAGAAAGTTGTGCAATAAAGCGACGGATTGAATTAATCTTTCCTTGCAAACTACGCAACTCCTTCAAATTAGTTGGGGGACACATTTCCATAATGGCTTTGACCTTGTTTGGGTCCACCTCAATACCTCGTTTAGAGATAATAAAACCTAGGAGTTTGCCTGAGGTAACACCAAAGACACATTTCTTAGGCTTATTCGGATCATATGGATTATGGAGCGGGGTGAATAAGTCTTCGAAATTCATTGTCGACTTATGGAAGAAAGGATCGGCGGAATGGAAGGGAAAACCGGTGAAGACCTCGGAAGACCTGAGATGCAAAACAACATAGTTTTTAATTTTTTTTTTTTTTGCACAAAACAAACGATTTCTATTAATCGATGGAGTTTAAAAACTCCTTTTTGAATACAACTGGGCCTGTAACCCTTTATTTGTGATACAAGATTACAATTCGTGCTAGGGTTCTCCGAAACCCTAGCTGGCACAAATGGTGGCGTCTCCGAAGAATGTATCTTCAATCTCAACAGAACGAGTGGGCTTCGTTATATCCCTTGCTTGGACCACTCCAGCTTAAACAGCTGTCATCAATAAACCAGATCTGCCATTAAAAACCTGCACACATTAACACTATCAAGGAGTTAGAAATTAATAAGAGGGCTCCACTGTGTGAGCCCTCAGAAACAATTTAAAACCCTAGAAAAATAGAATGCAGGAGTTCAACAACAGATTAATAAAAGAAAAGAAGTTACTTGCATTAAACTAATTTATACCTGTTCTCTGTTAACGCGACTAGACCAGGCAGCATCTGGAAGTAATGTGGCTATCAAATCGACTGCAGAAGGCGCCCTGGTGCACTCGTTGAACGCCCACATGCTTCTGGATCAAGGTTTCAGACGTCGGTCTGAGTTTGTGGCTACGGATAAACGCCCGTGGGCACTTGGTAAACGCTCGCGGGCACTTGCGACAAGAATGGGGGATTCTACAAAATGCTGCAGAAGGGATGGCAGCGAAGTTGACGACGGATGAGACGATGGATGCGGCAAAAAGGAGCGGCGATGGATGGCTGAAGAGATAGATGAAATAGAAGAGATAGGTCCAAAAGATAGCAAAGATAGCAAAGATAGCCCAGATAGAAGTAGGGTTTGAGCCATCAAGGTGGCTCTATTTATAATCTACTCTTAGGGCACACTTTAGGGTTTTAACGACACTTTGAACATGTGGCTAAGATTAAAGTGGATCCAAGGGTAGAGAATAAATCTAGGTTGTGAAACGGATTAAGAAGGATGGACGGATGAGATTAAATGAAGGATGGACGGCTCAGATTAAATCACTTAAAGTATCTTTATATATATATTAAAATATATTAAAATATTAAAATATATATATAAATATTAATTTAAATAAATTTGGGAATGAAAAATGGCGGGAAAGGTGAAATTGGGCCAAATAATGGTGGGAAAAGGTGAAATTGGGCCAAATAATGGCGGGAAGGTGTGGATTTGGGCCAAATAATGGCGGGAAGGATGGATGACTGACACGTGGCTGACAGGAAGGTATAGATGACTTACAAGTGGCTGGATTTTGGTGTCTACACTATATTATAAGAACAAATATATGATAGCTACAATAATATCAAATATGCTAAATCAAAATAAGAATACTCACATAAAAATGTTCACAATACTTCACACAAAATACTAAAAATACTATTGAATAAAGGTCTACTAATACATGCATAAATCTATGCATATTTGATAGTAATTACAATTCTTTGTCACAAATATATAATAGTATGTGACTTCTCATATGTTGCACTCTTGACCTTCTCTCTTTTTTGCAACTCTTCACTTTCCTATTCTAAGGACACATGTGCACACTTACATGTTGGACACTTGTGCACATTTACACTCATAACACTTGCACTCATATTTACATAACACGTGCATTTCCTACACATTATTACATTACATAAAATATTAACTCACACACTAATCTAGGACACAATCCTAATCTAATATTTACAATGATATACCAAGGTGGTACGTGGCATGTACCAAATAATGTAATATTATTCAACACCCACCAACACTTTCATATCTTCTAATTTTCTATATTTTTTATAATAAGACTTATCTTCTAAAGAATAATGTTATCCTAGAAAATCTAAAATGAAAGGAATAGCCTAAAAAATACTTTCTTCTTTATGTTGCCCCAAAAACCTTAAAGTACAAGGATAATCCTCACAGTAATTACTTTCTTATGCTTCATTTGAATCCTAAATTTCCATAAATATCCTCTCTATTAATTTATTTATTATGTTTCTCTTGAAACCCTAAAGTGCAAGGGATATGCTTTGTACTTTTTTTTTGTAAGGAGAGGATTTTATAATGGTTGAGAAAAATGAAGATTATTTACCTAGATTAACCTTAATCTTTTTCATCTATTTTTCTTTAAAATTTCTCTCCCTATCTTCCTTCACACCTTTAACTTGTATTATATTGCATTATTGTTATATTTTAATAAACTACAAATTAATCTTATAATGAAATTATATATCAAATAAGATTTAAATTGTGATTTTCATTTTAAAATTTCAACCAACTAAATTCTTACTGAAAATATTTGATTTATTTCTATATAATAAATAATTTAGATTGACTGAGAAAAATCCTAATATTGCAGATGCCAAAGCTGCCATGATTCCTTCTAATGTAGAGTAACATTTACTAGAGAAACAAAAAATAAAAAGCTCTAGGGAATTGGTACTTGTAGCATCATTAGAGCTCACTAAAATTTATAGCCTTGGATGGTGGAAGAAGGAGGATTCCATGGGAACAAGACTAATATGCAACATAAGCCGAGATGTGGACTCCAAGAAGGACCAAAATAACCATGAGCACATTCAGGTGGAACATATGATACGAGCTAGTGATCAAATCCCATTCCAACAAGAGAAATATAAAGATTTATTTGAGTTCATAGAATCCAACTTTAAATAAGGGCATAACCAAGGGTGCAAATACTTAAGATGTCGAGGATTGACTTTAAAACAACAAGCTAGGATTATATTGCAACCAGGGTTATGCATAAGAGGTAGGACCCGAAAGGTACTTGTAAAAAAATGGCTAATCTATTCCGAAAACCCGGTGAATCCTGGCAAACTGCATGTATGATGGCATGGCGAATTACCTCAAATTTTCAAAAAAATTGGTAAAAAATGGTGAAATTCAAAGTTCTGATCGGACCAGGTGAGAAAGGAGTTTGGTGACATAAGACACTTTCCAAATCTTAATCTAGGCTCGGACCGGATGCATAATATGATCCGATTACGAATCGGATGCATAATATGATTCGATTACGGATCGAATGCATAATATGATCCATCTATGGATCGGATCATATTATGCATCCGATTATGGATCGAATGCATCATACTATCTAATCACGATCGAATTTACAGTCTGGTTCGATCGCCTATCGGATGCATACTATAATCCGACTACCGATCGATAGCATAAAATGATTCGACTATCGATCGGATGCATATTATGATTCGATATTGGATCGGATGTATAATCTACTCTAATTTTGGATCGGATACATACTCAGATCCGATCACCAATCGGGTGCATAATTTGACCCGATCTCAAATCGGGTGCACAATATGATCCGAGCATCGATCGGATGCAGAATAGAATCTGGTCCTACATTGTATCGGATGTAGAAAGGTTCATCTACCATGTGTCACATGTTCAATCAACAACACCGCATGTCCAATACGATGTTGCCATGTGTCAACCCTATTTCTCAATCTATAAAAGGGCATCAACTATCATTTTTTCCATTTTATTTATGCATCTACTACAACTAGAGCTAACCTTTTCGATCAACCTTTTTATTTTGATTCCCAATCCTTTTTCTTTGACTTCCAACTTCTTGCGATGGATACCTCTTCCACAATCACACCAAAATTCAAGAATTTTTCATGCACTTTGATTTTAGATCTGATAACAACTCTAGGGATGAACTTTCAGTGGATCAATAATGTAGGTTTATCAAACCTCATTTCCATGCCATAATTCAGAATAGATAAAGTTCTCCTACAACATATTATATCTGGTTATGACCACAACATGACTACAGTGAACATTAAAGTATGAAATAGAAATATGGTAATCAACATCACCCCTGGAGATATTCATAGATTGACAGGTCTTCCATTCATTGGTTTTACTCAAGTGTCGATGAGGTTGCAGCTTTCTCCAGATGACAAAGCACACCTCGAAAGCAAGTACGGTCTTTCATCGAAATATTTGGCAAGTATAAATCTTGTTAATTATATTTTATTAATTTTCAATGTTTCAAATTTGTAAATTGACATCTATTTTTTTTATGCAGCTTCTACCGCCAAATCAAAAAGAGGTTTATCAATCAACGATGTTAACCATCAAACTCTGAAGGCCATTATCAAATTTTTCCAGGCCAGACTTATTCTGATGGGAAGACCGAAAATTCCATTTTGGGCACTTGCTTATATTATTAAGTCTGAGAAAAATCAAAAGTTCGATTGGTGCACTTATATTTCGGATCGAATCAGGTCCGAGTTGCACATGGTCCAACTGGAAACCAACAAGACTCAGCCCATTGTGGGCATTGTAAATTTTCTTTTAGCTTTATATTTTGAGTGTTTTCATAATTTTTTGACTACTCCTATACCAACTGTAGTGCATGCAACACTACAGTCTATTGCCATGTCAATAGAGGAATTGAAGGTAATAACTACATCATTGTCCTTGACATACTATTTTATAGTTTACCACATTCCCTTTTTTAATTTTTCTTTTCATATATATGTAGGAGAAGGCAGACAATACAAGGAGTAAACAGATTGCTGCCACTAGGGGTCACAGGCCAGAACAAACAGGTGATTCTAAAGACACGGGCTCTGAAGCAACACCTGGTCCTATGCAGAGGTCACACAAACATTCCAGGCAAGCAGCTACTCCTGGGGTTTCTCGTACACCTAGGTATGCACAAAATGTGCAAGCCAAATCTAGTGTGGCCAACCCCTCCCCCAATGCAGGACAATTGCAGCGCATTTCATCATCTTCAGGTAAATCTATGTGTAGTTAATTTAAATTAAGATATTTTTTTATTTTAAGAAGAATTCTAACAAAATATTTTTGACTATTTTTAGTTGATTCTCATGTTCAACAAGTAACATCACAAGTTAGAGGGCATATGCCGCCACCACCTCCACTTGCATCACACTCACCGATTTCACCACAACCACCACTTCCACCAAATCAGCAATAGGCACCGACACAACCTCCGACAATGCCTATGCGAGGGCAAGTCGATGTTGGAAAATGATTGTTTTCATAGAGATCATAGGGCACTACACGTAGTTCTGGGCATGGGTCTTCACACCCATAGAGATCACACATGCCAACAGCTAGTTTTGGGTATGGATGGTCTCAATTTACATTTTCTACAAATTCACAGGCACTAGAAGTTTCTAGTGCCGGATTGGATAATATTCAACTTGATGAGGATTACCTTTTGTAGGGCAACATTATAGGCTTCAAGGCAACATATGTGCTTAAAGATAGAGCACAAGAAGAAGAAGCCCCTACAGCTGAGCAGACATCAGTACCACCCGCTCAAGGAGACAACCCTCATCCTTAGGGTCCTCAAACTGAGGATGATGTTGTCAATTTTAATGAACATGTTTCATTGGCTGAAAGTACCGAGTCAACAATTAAGGAATTTATGTTGAAATATTTGCAGGAGTTGAAAGAATGGGAATATCGGGCAAAGGTCCTTATTAGGGAAATTAATGCCCGATATAAAAATTATGAAAAAAGAGAATCTATTTATTCTTTGGTCAAATTTGAACCTGAAAAGCTTGATGGCCTGCTAAAATAGGCTACATCGGGATCAGTTAAATCTGATTTTATTTATGATGATGATGTGTTAAATGTTGTTGTTGGTAGATTGGAGAATGTTAATGTTGAAGCCCAAGCATTTTACAACCAATGGGCTTATGATAAGGACAAGGTTGTAGTTGCTGAGACTGCAAGAGAATTGGCTGAGGTAAAACAGTTATATGTATATCAATTTTCTATTGTAGTTAAATTTTTATATTTCTTGAAAATTTGTAATAATTTCAATATATCCCTTTCGAATTAAGTTTTCAATTTGTTTTTGCAGTCAAATTTTGAAAATTTGAAAACACAGGTTAAGAGCATGGATGTCAATATTCATACAACAAAGACATGTTTGATGAATGCAATGGAAATGAAAAAGAAAATGCAGTCAAAGGTTTTAGAAAACAATCGTTTAAAAAAATACATCAAAGAGAAGTTGCAAGAAGATCCGGATAAGGTGCTTGAGAAAATGAAAGAATCACTTCCAACAATACTTGAAGATCCAAACAAAGAGGAAGCAACATGTGTGTCAAGTATTGTGAAAGTACGTGACAACCTTGTTAGAGTTGGAGCACTGCCAGAAGAGAGTGTCACAGAAGCTGATAAAGGAAAAGAAGTTGATAAAGGAAAATAAACGACAACTCCAACCACTAGTGAAGCATCCAAGCACCAATCAAATGATTGAAAATGTTGAAAATATTTTTAAAAGACTGCAATATGTAATTTCTATTTGAAATTGGTATGTAATATTTGAGACTTGAGTTGGAAAATATTTTTAAAAGACTACAATATTTAATTTCTGTTTGAAAATGTTATGTAATATTTGGGTTTAAAAATGTTTGAACGATGTAATATATTTCTTTTTGAACTAGTTAATATGAAATTTTCTGTTTGAAAATGTTATGTAATTTCTGTTTGAAATTTTTTAAAAAAGACTGCAATATCTAATTTGGGTTTGAAAATGTTATGTAATATTTGAGTTTGAAAATATTATGTAATATTTGGGTTTATCATTGTCAATGAAATGAGAGTTGAGACACTAAGACATAAACATACAATTTTACAATCTACAAAAATGATATAAGCCATGTAATTTTAAAACAATAATGTGATTTAAAACAACAATTCTTTGAAATCATATAAATATGGAATAATATTGAGAAATATGCTATCAAATCAATTTGTGTTTATCATTGTCAATGAAATGAGAGTTGAGACATTAAGACATAAACATACAATTTTACAATCTACAAAAATGATATAAGCCATGTAATTTTACAACAATAATGTGATTTAAAACAACAATTCTTTGAAATCATATAAATCTGGAACAATATTGAGAAATATGCTATCAAATCAATTCGTGTTTATCATTGTCAATGAAATCATGGAAAATTATCACTATGGAAGCTGAAACATATCAGCTTGTCCAGAATCATTATGAAGCATAGCAAAAATCTGTGTCTCCACCATCTGATCACTGAAAGCATCAACATCGTCGTTATCGATCGTATTCGACGTTCCTCTTCTGTCTACCAAGGAACTCCAGTGTTCCAATGCTCTATCATACGAAAATGTATCCAACTGATATGAAGACACATAAATTCTTAAACAATTTTCTAAATTCTTGTCGAGTCTATTGCGGAGTTTAGATTTAACAAAAGAAAGTGCACTGAAAACTCTTTCATCTTCGACTGACCCCAAAATCATTGTTTCACATAATTCATATAAACGAAAGTATTCACTTATTGTATCTTTTAAGATTGTGCTTGGATACAATTTTTGCCACAAACGTGCAGTGGAACCAATCTCATGGACACCTGTCATAAGTGATGTTTGCACTACCATTGTTCTTCCAAAATGCGATGACTGTTCTTTCAAAAGATCACTGTTGAGTATACCTTTAATTTCAACACCATTGACTTCCACACTCTTACTTAAATGGTCAATGAGGTTACCCATATATTTAATAAACAACTCATTTGCAGAATTGTATTCAAGTACAAGGTCCCCAAAACATGGGGTTAACCACACCCATGGACTCGAGCAACTCATCTCTCTGAAACCGTTCTCTTATCTCACCTATCAAATATTTTGCTATATTTGACAAATTACTCTTTGTTTTCTATATTACAACATGAAATCTATTGTGTGTTATAGGAACTTCTTCAAAATCTTCCACAACTATACTTGATTGCCTTTCAAAACAATAAACAGGTATCATCTTTTCATGAACATTAATACAAAGATGATCATTGATGTCAAACTTCAAGAAGCTTTTTGGATTGTTCATGTTTATCAATGTATTCCAACTATCAAATACAGGTTCTGTAAAATCAGCATTAGACACATATAATGTATCAAGAAGCACGCATATTTGTTTTCTCATCCTCATAAAATCAATGATATAGATGGATCTCTCTTGTGCAAGATTAATTAATCTGTTCATTTCTTTTAACATTGGAAGAATACCACATAAGGTCAAAAGTGTTTCCAAGTCAGTCAAACGGAACAACATATCTTTTGCCTTATCAACTATTCTACGATTTGCATGCATAAACCCAATCAATGATTGATATTCTGCCAAAACTCTCTGAGCAGGTTGATACAGTGAAATCCATCTTGTATCCACATATTTTAACAATTTTTTGCCTTCTGTAACTCCTAGTGCAAACTGCTGAAACTCTACAAATATTTTGGGACTTAATGAGAAATAAGAATGAATATCACGAATAAGGTTTTCTACTTTAGCAACATTTGAAAATGTGCTCACAATTTTATATGCAAGATTAACTCTATGAGCCATACAGTGAATGGGGATCATATATGGGGCAACTGTGGTTTGGAGTCGAACACAAAGACCAGACCTGTGACCTTGCATAATAGCAGCTCCATCAACTCCAACGCAAATTAACTTTGTTGCTATGTCTATATCATTCATTCCCGCAATATTCTTTAAACTTTTCACAACAACATTATAAATATTTTCTGCATTTGAACTTTCCAACATCTTATGTAATCCCAACAAAATAGGCCTTCTTATATGATTTTGAAATGTGTACACATGCATGCAAATCCAAGATGTGTTATCCACAACGGTTACCTCATCAATAGAAAGTGAAATGAATTTGGCAAGTTTTACTTGCTCCCTTAGGTCTTCTTTCTCAACCAAAGATAAACATTTTACCATTTCCCAACCACTTCGGTCTGACCAATGAGAACTAGGAAGGTTTTGCACATTAAAAAGGCGTAATAGCTGCTTATAATCAACAAAATCGGACATTGGTCTACCTTTCTTGAGAATATTGTAAACAACGACAAACTGCATACTTTTTGAAGCTAAAATAGTCTTCTGTATTTTATGAAATTGGGCTCCAATTGTTCCACCTTTCTCAACAAGAGATTGTTGTTGCTTTAAGTGATTGTCATATTCTATAGCATATCTTAAATGCATACATTCTGATGCATCCTTCCACTTAACTTCTTTACTAACTTCACCATTACTTTTTATAACTTTTACATAAGATTTGCCAACATGTTTTTCAATTGTATCAATCTTGTTTTGAAGCCTATGATCCTTACCAAGTCTCCAACTGCAAATTTTGCATCTACATTCTTTTTCATCGATTTGGTTATCCTCAGTCATGACAGGCTCTAGCCAGGGAAATATTTCTACCCATTCTTTCCTAAATCCCCTTCCAAGTATCCAGAGAGACACTTTTCTTTTTTTGGAATTTTTGGTTGAAGATTCAATTGAAGCTTGTAATGATTTTGATTTATCACTTTCATTTTCAATTGTGATGTCATTTTGCGTGTTGTCTTCAAGTGTTTGTTGGATGTCATTTTCAAGGGGATTTTCAATAAAAGGCATCTCTTGTTGGGGAATATCTTCAAGTGGAGGCATATCAGGATCGACAGGGTATTCTCCATAGTAGCATACCATAATATTTTTTATCATTCTTGGATAAAAAAATTTACAAAAAAATATTCAAATCATCAATCAAGCACATACTGGGAAGTCAAAAATCATTTGTACCTTGAATTTGCATGGATGTCGTTGGCTCGTTGCATTTCGAAGTTTGGCTAAAATATTTGAGGATACTCTTTTCAGCAGAAGATTTGGTGCCCTTCTTTCCATCACTGGGTGACATTTTACTTGTTACGAAAAATAAAATGTTAGAGAGGGTGTACTTTATGGAGGCCTTAAGATAATATTGTAAATAGAATAAACAATTGTTTGGGTGGTAGATTATACATACTTTTTTCCTGCCATTCTTTATTGTGATTTTATCAGTTTATGCCACTGGTTCATTTTCTGGTGAAAGCACTTTAACTGAGAAAAAGAGCATCAATATGTCTTTAGAGAACCAAAGCATTTACTCATGTATAATCTTAGCAAGGAAAAAATATCTGAATTGAAACTAAGAATCAAAGAGTTTTAAAACATTCAGAACATGGCAAAATAGAGAAAAACATGGGAACAGAGCAATGACATTCCAGATGCAGAAGAGGGCTCCGATATTGGTGTGGACAGGATTGAAAAATCATTAAATAAAGAAAAACATGCAGAACCTAGAAAAATAACATGCAGAACATGGCAAAATAAAGAAAAACATGGCAAGCAGAGTAGTGACAGAGAACCTGGTGTGAAAAGAGGTCCGGTGCGGTCCAGGATCCGATTAAAAATGTTTCGGTTGCAGAACTGGTTTCGGTCGAATGCAGGATAAGATCCGGGTAAAAAGTGGTCCCGTCCGGTTGAACGATAGGTTTCGACTATAGAAGTGGTTCCGTCCGGTTGCAGAGGAGGTTCCTGCTGCAGAAGTTGTTCCATTCGATTGTAGAATTGGATACGGTCGATCGTAGAGATATAACCTTAATTCACGCTATCTACATAAACACAGATCACAGATGATGGGGACTTATTTAGCAAGGAAAACATGTAACCTTAATTCACGCTATCTAAACACGTCTCACAAAATCGACCATCATTTGATGATATCAGTTGAAATAACTCCTAAAATAATCGGTTAAAAATGATATTTGAGATTTGAGTTTACCGGTTAAAAATGTTCCAGTTGCAGAGCTTGTTCTGTCCGGGTGCACGACAAGTTTCGGCTGAAAAGTGGTTTCGTCCGGGTGCACGATAGGTTTTGACTGTACAAGTGGTTCGGGATGGTTGCAGAACAGGTTTCGATTGCAGATGTGGTTCCGTCCGGTTGCAGAGGAGGTTCCTATTGCAGAAGTTGCTCCGGGCGGTTGCAGAACAGGATCCGGATGTTAAAGTTGTCCTTTCGGTTGCAGAAGTGGTTCCGGTAGGTTGTAGAAACCGATCTGGTTGCCGAAATAGTTTCGTCTGGTTGCAAAATTGGATACGGTTGGTCATAGAAAATGAAAATATATTTATCGGGTATAGAACACGGTCTGAAAATAAAAATGTATACCTGGGGTGTTAATTATATATAGAGGTATACTTGGCGAGTTTGGCGGGATAATTTATAAATTTTAAAATTTTAGGGCGAAAAGGGAACTTTATTTAGGCGGGATTACTTGCAAATTTTTCAAAATATTCATGATACTCTCATCAAAGGATGGCTAACCGACACCTAAAATTTATTTTTTCCCAAAATTTTTGGCTAAATGGCCGACGTTCGGGTCCCAAAAATTTCACAAATTTGAATTTTCGAAAATGCTTTTTTTTCGCCCAAATGGCGAAGTTTCGCCGCTATGCATAACCATGATTGCAATAAGTGAAAATATCTAAAAAAGGGAACAACCTTGGATCAGTGGAAAGTAATCAAGTAGGGGCCAATGTTATTGATCATAGTAAGGAAAATGAGCCAATCCCTAGTATGGGAAGAGATTCTAGTAAAAATTTGCCAAAGATGACTTTTTAAAATGCCTTGAGAGGACAATTGTAAACAACTGTAGTTAATAACACTAGGATTTCTCATAGACCTTTGAGAATGCCCAAAACAAACTGTACGAAAACAACCTCAGGGTGCATGAAAGAAACAAACAACTCTCCTGTAGTCCAACTTTAGATGTCATACATACAAACTGGGATCAATGCTATGAAACATAGAGAATTAATTTATCAATTTTTGGATCTTCATCTAGGCCTCCCTACTTTCAATATATGGGATGCTAGAAAATTAAGAACTATAGATGACTTAAATATTTCTATTTACCCCAATGGCTATTTCTTAATTCATTTTGCTAAGAAGGAGAATAGAGAACAAGTTTTCTAGGGGGTCCTTGGTTTTTAGGCAAGGTGAGGCTTTTCATGAAGCCTTGGTATACCTAGTTCAAAATATAAGAGGAAATACCCTTAATAGTCCTAGTCTAGGTGGGACTTTTTGGGTTACCAATAGAGTTTTGGAACCAAGCTATTTTCATGAAAATAGACAATACTTTAGGATCTTATATGATAGAAACAAATAGTACTAGTCAATTTGAACAAATCATCTATGCTAAAATTTATGTTCTCATCAACCTTGACAAGCCCTTGGCAAAAAATATTACTTTACAGTTTAGGGAGGATACATTGGATCAATATGTGGACTATGAGAATGTGCTCTTCATGTGCAACTTTTGTGATGAATATGGTCACCTAGATAGGGATTTTAAACATTGGATCCCAAGGTAGGCACAAGAGGAAACAACCCCTAGAGGTTTTGAACTACCTAAACAAAAGAACACACAAAGAAAACAAATATCTCAAGAGTAGGTAGACATCTTCACTAATAAGTTTGCTAACCTTCCAATCAATGATGAAGAGAACATCATGGAGATGAAGATCCTAGAAACTCCTCTTCAAACCCTAAGGAACCAATAGTTGAATAAATAAATTGCAACACTAAACCAATTCTAGATTTACTAATTAGCCCACAAGAGAGCCCACCCCAAAATCTGAAGATATCCCAAAGGAATAATAGAAGCCAAGAGAAAGACAATGACTCTTACCGATCAAATGGAGGAACACAAAAGGAATAGATAGTGGAGGTGATACCCAAGAATCTTCTAACAGGGTCATGGTGGTATTCTCACCTACATCATGTTTGGAGTCCATCCTAAAACCAACAAGAGTGATTTAGGAGTCTACTAAAAAGATGAAGCTATATACATACCAAAGAGTAGGTAGGAAGACTACTCAACATTAAATAGGGAAAGAAGTGGTAAAGCTGATAGCAATGGGTAAAGTCAAGGATATAACCCATATTTTTAGTCCCCATGCTTGATGAAGTATATCACCTAGAATATTTTAGGGCTTAAGGGTAGCCTGATAAAGCTTGAAGTAAAATAAATTATTTGATAGCATCATTCATAGATGGTTTTCATCCAAGAAATAAAAGTGTCAAAAGAAGAGATACAAATTTCTATCAAAAATATTTGGCCTATGTGTAGGGTGGAATCACTAAGCTCCCAAGGAGCTTTTAGAGGAGTGGCTTACCTTTGGTATCTAAAAGAGAGAGTGATCCTCCAAACAATGGGAAGTTGGAGATTCTAGCTTTACTGGCCCAGAGTAGACATTTTTTTCAACATTGATTATTTAATGTGTACTCTTCTATTAGCCTGGATGATAAATAAAATAATGGAGGAATGTAGCTTATATTATCTATCATTTCCTTAGAGCTTTGTCACTTTTAGGTGGTGATTTCAACACCATCCTCTCATTGGAAGAGAATATAGGGGAAATCACACTCTAGACAATAGTAATGACCTCATGACGGGGCATATTAAATCTCTTCATCTTGTAGATTTCAAACCAAAAAATGGTATGGTGACCTAGTCTAATAAAAGGTAGGGTCCATCATGCATTCTAGAAAGACTAGATAGGTTTTTATTATCAAAGAATTTTTTGAGCTATGGATATATTTCAAGAGCATAAATATTGAATAATGCAAGATCAAATCATTGATCGGTGTTGGTGGAAGTGTGGAAGACCAAACACAATCATGCTCCTTTTAGATTCCAATTAATATGGTTTTGAGATAGTGGTTTTTGAGATAATGTTCAACAATGATGGCAAGAGGGTAAACCCATACATGGTACTAAGATGTACAGTTTTTTTATGAGGCTTCAATACCTCAAGTTCAAATTGAGAACATGGAATTAGGAGGAGTTTGGTGATATAGAGGAAAAGAAATGACATATCTTACCTAAAATTGAGGACCTAAATGAGCAAATACGAATGGATGGCACTGCTAAGATCCAAAGCAAGAAGAAGTCTAGGCTTATTGCTCAACTAGAGGAATGAGATAAAAGAGAAAATATCCTATGCAAAAAAAACTATAGGATCCAATGGCTCTAGGAGGGAGATACGAACACTAGATCCTTCCATAAATATCTTTAAGCAACACAGTCATACAATGTTATATCTTCCCTAAAAACCTTTACAGGTCATTCACTACACACATGGGATGGGATGAAAGATATTGCAATAGAATACTTTACCCAACTCTTTAGGGAAGAACCATTGAGCATGAGGTACAACATGAAGTACTCCAAGATATTCCTTCTCCCATCACAAAGGAAGATAATGTAACTTTAACTCCCCCAATTACTACCAAAGAACTACAAGTTGTAGGTCTAAAATTCACACACTCATTTCCTTCAGGTTGATGGATCTGTGCCTCGAAGAGGAATATGGGAACGATAGGTCTACACCTCGAAAGAGAGGTACTTGATCGTACCTTCTTATGGTGATTTTTAGACGAATTGGGTGGGTTCACTAGGAAAAATTTTGTGGTAGTTTCCACGCCTAGGTTTGGGATTTGTTTTGATGTGTTCCTTTTATCAAATCTTGCATACACCTAGTTTTGGCCAATATGCAACTACGCTAACTTATATGCAAATTTTGATTCACATGTAGACAAAAAACAACAAAAAATGATGTTTAAATGTATAATGCAATGCTTAAAAGTAATTTAAACTCTGACCTGTATCCGAAAGCCTGATGTAGTTTCTGATTCTTTGTTGTAGGTAAAATCGATCGAAATCAGGCAATATCGGGTGATCCAATTATGCAGAAATCCAACCGATCAAAATAGGACGCTGCAGTTTGACAACTTTGATACAAAAACAACAAGTTTATAGAATTACATACATTTATTGAAGTAAATTTTGATCAATAATTAACTTAAGAGGATAATGATTGAATGACTGAATGTAGATCTATGCTAAATATATGGACATTCATGAAAAAATAATGAAATATGAATATAAAAGCTAATGTATTAATGATAAAGGATTAAAAATGATTTAATCAGAGGATAAATATAATCTAAGATAGAAGAAACAAGGGAAAAGGATGCAAGCAGTGAGGTTTGGATGCCCCCAAGCAGCTAAACAACACGGATGTGTGATGTAGAAAAAATCGGGTAGATTTGTTAAAATTGGGTGATCCGATATCAAAATCGGGTGATCCGATATCACACGAATCTGACTGATGCACAACTTGAACCTACAAAAACACAACAAAATGGTAGAAGGACAATATGAAATTATGTGGATGTTCCAAGGGGAATCCGATGCGAGGAGCCTGGATTAAATAGGGAGAGTTCAGCTGAGGGGTTGGGCTAAAATTGAAGGGGGGTTACAACCTCCTCTATTTTGGATGAAATCGATCGAACCGATCCTACAACCGTCGTGTAGTTGCCTAGGTAGAGACAAAGAGGTTGCAACCAAATTTTGTCATCTTGCTAAGGCAGGCATTTTTTGGTTTTGGATAAAATTGGGTGACCCGATTTTGTGCAAAATCTGTTGATTTTGCAAGAGGGTTAAAACAAACTTGTAAGGGGTATGAAAATCGAGGCAGCAAGTTGAGGGTAGTTAAATTTAATTTTTTTAAATGTTTATTAACTTAGGTTTGATTAATGTGAGTCATTTTTAAGGTGCTACATTTTGCCCCCTCTTTAGCACATTTTTGAAAGAAAGTGCATTAAAAAAATTTACAGCATGCTTTACGAGAAAGCAAAAATTTATTGCACATTTTGTTGATGATTTCAATTTTTATTTTTAAAATGTTTTAGGTATGATACCCCCTTCAATTTTTGGCACCAAATTCCAGGTTTGGTGAAAAACTCAAAATTTACCCATTTTTAGAATAATTTTAATAAAACCAAAGAATTAGGGTAAAACCTAATTCATTTTTACTATGCATTTGTTCTGGTTCTTCTTGAGGGGTAGTTGCTTCAACATGACCTATACATGGCATAGATCCATCAAAGAAGAATTTATTCCTTAAAACTTCATCAAGAGATATATCATGAAAGATATCGCCTTCTAAACATTCATCCGGAGAAGCAATCATTTATGGATAAGATACGGTTAACATATTGCACGTATGTATCCTTTTAAAGAGCTCTTTTTTTTCCATATATTCTTGATATGTTATGAGGTGATCATCATCTTTATATGGGAATGGTTTTGTTTTTGTGGAAATATAGCCAAGACCACATCGGGCAGGTCAATATTCAACTTCTAAAGATTCTTTCATACCATTTTCATGAGGCCCTAAACCTTTATCTCTATAACCCATATTACACATCATTGGTTTTGATTTTATATATCCATGAGAAAAATAACACGTAGCAAATCCATCTCGATCAACTGTAACTTTTACAACTAAAATTTGGCCCCAATCATACCCTGCATACACAAAGGCACAACTCCCAATATGGAAAATGCTTTCCTTCTTTGGAAAGCCCAAGGTTCGGGGAGATAGAGGTAACTTAGATAAAACTAAGGAATCTCGGGTAGAAAAATTAACTTCTTCTGTATTTGCAAGGATTGAAGATAAATCCGATAATACTTCATCCGAAACAGCATATGAAGTAGATGGAATATCTTTCGTAACTAGTTCTTTAGATGCTACGAATTTAAACATTGTAGACTCAGGAGGTGGATTTGATACTGTGGATTTAGGAAATGGATTAGATATGGGCTCAAAATGTGATGATGATAATGACTTAGAATTCATTGATGTTGGTGATTTAGAACATGCTTTTGATGATATGGGTTTAGAAGTTGATGATGATTTAGATTTAGACGGTCTTGATGATGAGGGTGGACTGGGATGAGCAGAAGACATAGCAGGACAGAATGGAAACCCCTATAGGCTCCACCACAACACACATATCAAATGGTCTAGGATCACCATGGATGGTGACTAATTGATTCTTGAACTCAAATTTGACACATTGATGTAATGTGGAAGGTATTACTCTCATTGCATTGATCCAAGGTCGACATAGAAGAATGTTGTACGATGCAAAACAAGGTACAACAAACACAATCGTATCAAAATTCTTGGGCCAAATTGTAATGGGACTGTCATTACTCCACATGTTTCTTGAGTTTTATCATTAAATGCTTTAATAATCATTTTAGTACTTTTCATATCTTATTTTTTAAATCCTAATCTTTGAAAAATCATATGTGCAAATATTTAAAGATGATCCATTATCAATTAGAACTCTTTTGAATTCTACATATTCGATCAATGATGTAATGTATAAAGGATTATATTTATACAAGCTTTGAGGAGGAATATCTTTGTCACAAAAATCTATGAAATTTGTTTCATCCAAAGTCGCAGCATTCACCACAGCATTAGGTTCAATATCTTCAGGTACCATCATCTTGCTTAAAGTTCTCATTAATTCTTCCCTATGTATGGAGGAAGTTCTCAAGAGGTCCAAAAGAGAAATTCTCACTATGATGGTAGCTAATTGTTCATTAATATCATATGGAGATCTTTGTTATGAACCTAATACATTATTTCCCTTAGTGGCAGATCTCAATACAAAAGGAGTTGATTTTTCATTTTGACTTTGTGGTTGAGAATTTTGAACTTGTGCTTGTTGTCTTGTGACAATTCCAATGGTACCCACAATGTTGCTATGTTGAGGATTACCAAAACGAGGTCTAGCATTTTCTGCTTGTTCATTTGAAAGCCTTTGTTGAGATGATGGTCTAGTAGTTATTCTTCTTGGAAATGGTTCTTCTAGAACTGATAAATCTGTAATAGGAGTGACTTGATCTGATTCATACTCGAAACTATTTGAAGCAATCTCTAGTTCACTCCCAGTTTCACTTTTTGTGTCGCTTTCTGTATTACTTTTAGTATCTTCCGAAGATGATTGAAAATATTGTATTGGTCTAATTGTGACCACAGATAAAGATGTTTGTAAATCTTGTTGTGATAAAAAGCTACTAATGGTTTGCACATATCGAGTTGTATGATGAACATTGTGATGATCTACTTGGTTTACTTGCTTCTTTACCATGGTTGGGTAAAGGATGTTGAAAAATATCTAGGTTTTGATTTGTTTGTTTTTGGGTATTATTTTGAGTATTATTGTTTGCAAGAAATTGTTGAACTTCCATTTTTCCTTTGTCAATCAAATCTTGTAAAACATGCTTTAACATTTTACAATAATTTATAGAATGTCCATATACTTGATGAAAATTACAATGTAAGTCAGCCCTATATCCAGCTGTAGTAGTGTCTGGTTATCTTATTTCAGGCAACCATATCAAGCCTTGTTCCAATAGTTGAGGTAAATCATTGTTAAGGGTTGATTTAATATTGTAAATTCTCTCGATGGCTTATCAGGGACTTTCAATAAAAACTTCTTAAGTGTTTCTGCAGCATTAACAATTGGAGTATTCCTGCTATCAGTAACTCCATCACCCACTACTTGTTTATTTTTATATTGATTTTTAGAAGCTTTATCTTCATCTTTCTTCTTAAATTGACCTCTTCTAATAAGGGATTCTTCCACCCTTCTTGTTAAATCAATGGCTTGATCAAAGGATGTTACTGTAGCAGTAGAAAGCTCATAAGACAATTGTTCTTGTAAATTACCAATGAATATATCCAACATTTTTTGTGAGGTAAAGCAAAATTTAATCTGCCTAAGAGTTGTCTCCACTTAGTCAAGAATTCAGCAAGACTCTCATATTTTCCTTGCTTCAAATTATACAAATATTTAATAGTCGCATACCTCTCTATGTAAGCACTGAAATGGTGGACAAACATCTCTACTATTTCTTTAAAATTCCTTAAATATTTTGTAGGTAACTGATAATACCACTCTAAAGCCAATCCTCCGAGACTTTTAGGAAACATATTTAGTAACAAGTAATCATGAGAGATATCATGACATGATGTCCTAAACATGCAAATATGCTCAATAGGATCTTCGATTCCTTTATATATCAGCAGGATAGGCATAGGAAAATGCTTAGGATATGGTTGAGAAACCATAATAGAATCCAAGGGTTGGCTACACATCTCTCTATAACTATAAGAGGGATGGTAGGGATCTATATGATCTAGTCTTGAAGCTAAATGTTTAACCATGGCTTCAAGCCCTTGTTGTTGTCCACCGAATTGATTTTGTTGTACCATATTATTGTGTCTTTGATAATAAGTTGGTGTTGTTGCATAATGATTCCCAACTGAAACACTATTATGTAGAGTATCACTAGGAGGAGTATTATGAAGCTGATAGGGAATTTTGTTTTGTTGAACCTTTTGTTGATTCTGACTAAGATGGTGCATCTTATTAATTCTCTGTGCTACATTTTGTGAAGAAGAAGATGGTTTTTTTTGTTTGGAATTTGAATTTATTACTGGTGGTGGTTGTGATATATTTTGATTCAAATTTTTATTTATATTTTGAGATGTACCAGTTTGATTTTTGTTCATGTATGTTAATGGATTTTCATTCAATCGGAGAGCAACCTCTATGGAAGCCTCCATTGAATAATCTCCCATAGGGAGTTGAGCTTTTGTTTGTATCACATGGTTAATGACATCTATATTGTATTTTAGAAACTCAGTGAAATATTGTGTGGAGGTAAATTTAAGATTGCCTTCTTCATCTACTTGAGGCTTATGATAGAAAACCTCTTCTTATTTATCATGGTTTTCCTCATCTAATTCTGATGATACATAATCTTCAATTTGAAATTCATCTTCAGGATTTCCTTGATCTTGTTCTCCTATATGCTCATGTTCTACTTGTTTTCCACTTCTTAATTTAGGCATTTTACTTAAAATATTTTATCTTGCAAATATATATAATTATATATATGTGCTTAATGCTTGGGGTATATATGTTATATATATACCTAACTAATATATTATATTATGTTTTTGGGTTTTTGTAGTTTTTGGATTGCAAACAATACAACAAACAAAATAAAAACTATAATTATAGATATTATACTTTAATTTTCTTGGAAAAACCTATAGATATCATTAACAGGTTCTAATTCCTCAGGGGTCATATAGTGTTCTTCTTCAAACTGGAAGTTAGCCTTTAAGAATTTTATGAAATGAGCTATAGTGATGCAATCAACTTCATAGTTTGACATATAAAAGTACAACTCATGATAGTATTCTTGATAAAGCACAGCCCTAGGAACTTTATTAAATCTTCTCTTATCGTCTAAGACAACTTGATTTTCCACACGTGATAAAAACTTATGTACCATTATTGCATTCTCAAGATAATCTTCAAAGGAGTAAAGACTTGGGGAAATAATAGCTCTCTTATCCGCTAGCCACCTATCACATGCTCTTTGAAGGTCAAAGTAAAAAGGTGCACTATTAGGATCCAAGATTCTAGACAAGTCAAACCTTATTATTTTCTTGAGTTCAGGTTCTTTGGCCCTTATAATTTCTAATCTTCTCCAAATCTCAGGGTATGGCACACTGCCTAATGAAGAAAATTCTTGGGTTGAAAATATTGTACTAACATTAATTCGGATGGCTCTCCTTATGTTGTAATCTACCATCTATGAAATTCACTAAAATGTGCAAATATAACTAATGATTTTGTTTAATTTTTTGGTTTTTGTTTTGTTTTTAATTTTTTGTAATTTTTATGCTTTTTTATGTTTTATAAATCAGAAAGGTGCCTAATGTTTTCACGTCGGGTTCACCAAATAATGTAGGTCTAAAATTAACACACTCCTTTCCTTCAGGCTAATGGATCCGCGCCTCAAAGGGGAATGTGGGAATGATAGGTCTACACCTCGAAAGAGAGGTACTTGATCGTACCTTCTTATGGTGATTTTTTGACAAATTGGGTGGGTTCACCAGGAAACATTTTGTGGTAGTTTCCACGCCTAGGTTTGGGATTTGTTTTAATGTGTTCCTTTTATAAAATCTTGCATACACCTAGTTTTGGCCAATATGTAACTATGTTAACTTATATGCAAATTTTGATTCACATGTAGACAACAAACAACAAAAAATAATGTTTAAATGTATAATGCAGTGCTTAAAAGTAATTTAAACTCTAACCTATATCCGAAATTCTGATGTAGTTTTTGATTCTTTGCTACAAGTAAAATCGATCGAAATCAAGTAATATCGAGTGACCCGATTATGCATAATCCAACCGATCATAATAGGTTGCTGCAATTTGACAACTTTGATACAGAAAACAACAAGTTTATAGAATAACATACATTTATTGAAGTGAATTATGATCAATAATGAACTTAAAAGGATAATGATTGAATGACTGAATGTAGATCTATGCTAAATATATGGACATTCATGAAAAAGCGATGAAATATGAATATAGAAGCTAATGTATTAATGATAAAGGATTAAAAATGATTTAATCAGAGGATAAATATAATCTAACACAAAAGAAATAATGGAAAAGGATGCAAGTAGTGAGGTTTGGATGCCCCCAAGCAACTGAACAACATAGATGTGTGATGTAGATAAAATCGGGCAGTTTTATCAAAATCGGGTGATCCGATATCAAAATCGGCATTCTGATATCGCACGAATTTGACCGATGTATAACTTGAACCTACAAAAACACAACAAAATGGTAGAAGGGCAATGTGAAATTATGTGGATGTTCCAAGGGGAATCCGAGGCGAGGAGCCTTAATTAAATAGGGAGAGTTCAACTGAGGGGTTGGGCTAAAATTGAAGGGGGTTACAACCTCCTCTATTTTGGATGAAATCGGTCGAATAAATCCCACAACCATCATGCAGTTGCCCAGGTAGAGACAAAGAGGTTATAACCAGATTTTGACACCTTGCTATGGCAGGTATTTTTCGATTTTGGATAAAATCGGGTGACCCGATTTTGTGCAAAATCTATCGATTTTGCAAGAGGGCTAAAACAAACTTGTAATGGGTATGAAAATCGAGGCAACAAGTTGAGGGTAGTTAAATTTTATTTTTTTAAATATTTATTAACTTAGGTTTGATTAATGTGAGTCATTTTTAAGGTGCTACACAAGTAGATTTCAAGATGCGAAAAGGCAAAACTCCTGACCCAGATGGATTTTCCATAGAATTCTACCAATAATTTTAAGATATCTTTAAGGAAGAACTAGTGGAAATGGTAAAAGAGGCTAGGATAGCCAAAGTGATGCTCAAAGAGGAGAATAAGACATGCATAGAGTTGGTTCAAAAAACCCAAGAGTCTGAACACATCTCTAACTATCGACTAATTATCCTTTGTAGTGCCCTATATAAATTATCACCTAAATCATGGTAGAAAGGATCAAACCTCTTCTTCAAAAATATTTCTTTAAACAAGGTGGTTTTATGGAAGGAAGATAGATCTTGGATGAGATAGGGGATGCATTTCCTCGATATCTTATTCGATTCTAGTAAATGAAGCTCCTATCCAACTATTTATATCTTCTAGAGGTATTAGGTAGGAAGACCCCTTATCCCCATACTTGTTTATCATATTGGTTGAATGTTGAGGCAGAATATTAGCTACAGATAGAGAAACTAACACTTTGAAGGGAATAATAATAACAACTAGAGATAAACCAATTATTCACCTACAATTTGTTGATGACTCGATATTATTAGGAAAAGCAATAGTAAGGGAGGCCTCCAAATTTAAAATTATTCTAGGATGGTTTACAAAAGTGATTGGACAACTTATAAATAAAGGTGATATTTTTTCATTGCTCACCTAGGCAATAGATAATGTTGTTGGATAAATTGAGATGCAAAAAAGACATAACTTCCAATCACCTACTTTGGAAATTTCACTAACAATGGCTAGCAAGGAATCTATTGGAGGATATGCAACAATGGTTCAAAGACAAAGGTTTAAAGGAATATAGTTGCATTTTATTAATAGTGGCATGGAGTTTGTGGTTGGCAAGAATTTCTATATTGTTTAAGAGCAAGGAAATTCTACTTATACAAATTCAAGTTCAAGCTTAGATCAAATATACTTATGAAGGCATAAAACTAGTTTCAAAATCAAAGGCTATAAAACAAGTTTATAGTTTAACAATGACTCATACAAAGTCTTGGGCTTTTTTTATGGAGCTTGGCAAGGTAGTCCAGGTAGATGTAGGGCGAGAGGACTGTTATATTAGGATGAAAATCACAAATACACTTTCAAAGTAATTCTTTATGAAGACAACAATAATGTAGTGGAGTGGAAGGCTTTGATATTTTTGTTAAGAATGACTCTGGAATAGGAAATAATAAAACTCCACTACATTATTAAGAATGACACTGGAATAGGAAATAATAAATTTATGGTGACTCATAATTGGTGATGGACTAGGTTTCAAAATTAGTACAAATGCAAAATTTGATATTTAGGTCTTACTATGAGTAGATGACATAGCTAGAAGCATTATTTGCAAATATCTCTTATAATCATAATTATAGATAACTAAATGAAGAAGCAAATGGTCTATGCCTTGGATATTCTAGTTGGTACTTGGTTAAAAGAAGTGTTGTATAAGACTTTGATTCCACCACAATTTTTCCTTTTTCATGTGTTTCTGTTTGATATAAGATATGATTTGTGACACTTTAATGTTCTTTTTGGACCTTTATTGATAATTAAGGTCATATGTATTGATCATCCGCTCTATAAGATAGTTGAAGGTTGACACTAGCTTGTTCATAGTTTTTTAATTAATAAACTTTTAAAATAAATTTTAAATTTTAAAATAACTCTTAATAGAGCTCTTTAGTAAGACCTATATAAAAATATAAAATATCCATTGTCCTGTAAAACTTTACAACTTTAAAATAAAAATTACTATTTTTTATTAAGAAAAAAATATATTTCCTTGTAAAACTTTACAACTTTAAAATAAAAATTACTATTTTTTATTAAGAAAAAATATATAGTTGAACTATTATCAAGCTATCAACCTATATAAAAAAATAAAATATCCATTTCCTTGTAGAACTTTACAACTCTAAAATAAAAATTACTATTTTTTATTAAGAAAAAATATATGGTTGAACTATTATCCAAGTTATCTAAGTTAAAATCACGAGAAAGGTAGTCCCAAGGGTTAGGTGCTAGTTTGGATGAGCATTTGCTGAGAAGAGACTTGGGTTCAAACCTTGGTGGTGCCAGTTTGCAAAGGTAGTAGTCTGTTTTGAATCTTTTGAGTGCGTGCCAGACCGACGATGACGGTACGAACCCTGCGTGCCAGTCCGACGATGACGGTACAAACCCCGAGCGACCGACGGTCCCCATCTCACGCCGAGTCAACAGTTTGGTGGTCCATGTTGGTTTGAACCCTGCACTGCTAGTTACTAAAAATAG
Organism: Wollemia nobilis; assembly: GCA_028583015.1. Lineage (NCBI taxonomy): Eukaryota > Viridiplantae > Streptophyta > Pinopsida > Araucariales > Araucariaceae > Wollemia > Wollemia nobilis. The sequence goes on from JAQPPZ010016951.1 coordinate 43,594, forward strand.
TGGTTGTAGCCAACTCTCCTATCTAACCAATTAAAAAAATAAATAAATAAAATAAAAAATAAAAATAAAATAAAATAATTGGGAGAAAGGTGGTACTGTTATGCCACACCTTCTTTCAAAAAAATAAATATATAAAATTTTCATTAAAACGAATAATTATTCTAGATCTTCAACGAGATTTTGCCTACAGCACTCAATTATGCTCTCATTTACATAAACAACTTAATTATAATACCGTCTTTATTTTCAACGAATTTTTTTTATATTACGCTATTTACAGGTGAAGACAATGGGAAGCCATTAGAGGTAATGCGACTAAGTAGTTTAGATCGTCTCATTTAGAAAACACAGAGTTCGAACAGAGTCCTGGGTAAAAAATCATTTTGTTTTTTATGAGACTTTATGTCGGAAGAGTGGGGTCACGTTAGCTTTAATTATTCGCCATGCCCTTCGCCGATTACGTGGAAGTACACCTTTCAATTTCACTCAATTTATTTTCCGTCTTTGACCATAACACGAACCTTCGTATGAAAAAACTCTACAGCACAAGCAATCTTAACGCGATTTACATTTGCGTCCTTCTGCAATATGCGTGTGGGACATTATTGGTTACATGCCCCACTTGGCATGGGGCATGTGACCACTCTGCCGCCCCCTTTCACAAAGTTTCGGGCTTCTCAGAATAGCAAAGAGGCTTAATAATCTCTCTCCCGATTCGGAAAATAATTGAAATTATGAATCCATTTTAACCTATCTCACTGAAAACAATTTAAAAAGCTTATTTAAAAAAATTAACATCAGGCAGGGTGAAGGAAGGAAAGGAAAAACGAAAGAATGCACGGAAAGGAACGCATCAAATTAAAGACGACTGCAGCTGCAGTCAACAATACTTTGCTTACACAAGGGGTTTCTTCTAATTCAGAGAGAACCCATGAAACTTTAACGTGAGTAATTAATTGCCTATCCAGCACAATCTTTTGAATATTTTCGGCGTAGACACTGCACCTTTGTCAGCTAGTCTTACTTCCCATGAAACTTTAACGTGAGTAATTAATTGTCCTTCCAGTATAATCTTTTGAATATTTTACGCTAGACACTGCACCTTTGTCAGCTAGTCTTACTTGCTTTTTCATTTTTTAATCTAAAAAAAACTGTCCGAAAAGCACTATGGATGCTTTTGGTTCTTTTATATGACCACCAGCAGCGGCCACATATGTAGTGATTGTTGAAGACTCTCATCGAAACTGGTGTCATCTCTCCTGCGGTTGCAATAATCATGTCGACGAGCAGTGCTAGAGCTTCGTCGAGGTTTTCGCCTGGGCGGCCTTCCGGAGTGGATTACGAGAGGGGATTTCACAACAGTGATGATGAAGGAGGAATTGAGCATGATGTTTTCGATTCTCGGAGCAAGAACGAGCATGATGTTTTCGATATTCCGAGCAAGAACGCCCCCTGGGAGAGCCTCAAAAAATGGCGGGTATGTGCTTCGAATAAACTCGTAGTTCTTACAATCACTTAAACAAATTATGCATTTTGTTATATTTAAATTTCTTTCGCGGATGTTTCTGTTTTAACCTGCATAATTCATTGAATTGTTTGACATTCATGTCGAAACATATCGGCTTTTTGTGCAGCTTTATATAAACCTGTGAAAGCTTTTGCTTAAGTCTGTGACTAAAGACTGTATTTGAGATCAATCTCTCTCCCAAAAGGTTATATATTCTATAATTAGCATTGTTAGTATTAACGGAAAGATGTACCAATATAACTTTAGTTTGTTGGACTATTATAGGAGAGACTATACTTTATCATAGCAATTGTAGGGTAAGCTTAAGGGTATTATAATAAATAACGTAGGGGAAAGTTTTTATTCTTCTAACCAACAGACCAAAAAGTAATTTTAATTATTATTTAAAATATAATTTTTTAAAGGCTGTCTTTTAATTATAACCAAAGCCAATGCAATACACCATCTTTCATTTTTTAAAAATTCATTCTCTTAAAGGCTGTCTTTTAATTATAACCAAAGCCAATGCAATAGACTATATTTTGTTTCTTTAAATTTTTTTCTTTTACATAAATTATTATTTTTTTTAATAAAATTTTGTTGACTTTAATTCTCACTTTTGATCACTAAAAGTGTTATCAATTATAATAAGGAAATTAGGATGCTTATTCTAAAATTTAGGTATTCCTTTTTAAGTGTCATTTAGTTATTATGAATGTAAATAAAATGTTTAAATTTATTATTTACTTTTATTAATTTAAAAAATATTTCATTAATTATTATTATTTATTTAAAAAAATTATTTATATAAATATTATTATATTTATTAATTATGAATTATTATATCTTTGTGGTTATTATTAATCAACTATAATTATTATTATTATTTAATTACTATTAATTTAATAATTATGTTTTATTCTTTTACTTAAATCTTGGAAGTAACTATTCATTCAAAAAAATAAATAAATAAGTATTAACATCAGAAATTCCAATCATAGAAAATAGTCTGCCTCAAAGAACTGGCAATTCCTTATTCGGGCGGAACTTTAAAACTGCTGGCTTAACCAGTTACAGTCCAGTCTGAAGAGAACGGGATTCGAGTCCTGGCTGAAGAAAGAGAATGCGAGTTGCAGGGTCCAGTTACAGGGTCCAGCAGCACCGAAATTGAATGGGTGAGCGCAGTTCCTCGTTTCCGGATCTCAAAAAAAAAAGGCTGCATGACCAGAGTGAAATGGTTTGGTGGAAGAGAAGAGTTGGCCAAGCTCAACTGACCGATAAGCTCTCTCTTTAAAGGTCGACTCCTGTCTTTCCTCTTTATTCTCGCGCGCAACTATTCAACAACCTCCCGGCGAGGGACGATCTCGCGCGAATAGCATTTTGAAGGCGATACCGGCAGTCAGGTCAGTATTTTAAAAAGAATTCGTTATTAAAGAATGGGATTGGATAGATAGGATATCCAATCCACTTGTCAACCTGTTCTCTATTGTTTAATTATTCGGTGATCTGCTTTATCCACAAGGAGCATTATTGGTGATGGGACCTGATGTAATCTAAGGGATATATATAAGAAATATTTACTCAAAATATCTTTTGTAAGGGGATAAAATATTAAGCTCGCGTAAAGCCGGCCACACCTGAAACCAAAAAATACGGCGAATCGACATTTTAAATATAGAAGCAGCAACAACAATTATTTACAACCTCAACCAGCCTATTATATATATATATACCGAACCAAGGTGGCAAAGTATGAGTAAAGACACGGAGAAAGTCCTTGATGGGACTAAATGTAGGACCGTGGTCGAATCAGAACCTTGCTTTTAAGTTAGCTACTTACACGTAATTTTTTGAAATTTTGTCAACCATTACACAGCGCCAAGTCAAACTACGTAAACAAAAAAAGAAAAGAAAAAATTACCTTCCAGAATGTCTTGAATATTGTTTTGTTTTCTCTTTTTCAAGGAGTAGAATTTGACCGTAGGACTTATCGTCCACCTAAATTCGACGTTTTTCGTTTGTCGGTTGAAAGTTTCAACGAATAGAAGCTATTGATTTGTGGATTATAAATAAAATCACTTTCAAGTATTGGCGAAGTTGATGGGATATATCGTTTTGTTTTTGTAAGTGGAAGCTTTATTAAGTTTATTATTTGTCAAGAAGTAGGATTGTACATCATGTTCCAATAACAAGAATTTGAACAAAGTTTATGCTGATAAATAATATCTTCCAGATGTTGAAAAACTATTATTATTATTTCATATTGTAGACCAAGGTTCCAATTCCATAGGTTTGATATTTTAATCAAACAAACAAATAAATCAATAAAATAGACTTTTAAGACATAATACGAAAGTTTAAATCTTATCAAATGATATATGTACAAAGTAATGATATATGTACAAAGTGTTGAATTATTTTTACATTAGATATAGATAAATAATAAACTATTAATGTATAGCTTTGCACATATTTTATTTGTTATGTACAATTAGACACACACCCACTCCCTCACACACTCATCCACGCTATGGTTTGAACCTTGGACCTCCCAAAAGCTTTGAAGATATTTAAAAACTATTATTAATTCATATTGTATACTAAAGTTGTAATCTCATAAGTTAATCTTAATACTTTAATCAAATGTTACAAGTTTAGGTGGCTAAAAATAAGACAAAACACAAAGTTTAAATTTTACTACTAAGTATATGTACAAGTGCTAAATTATTTTTATATTAGATATGGATAAATAATCAATTATTAACAAGGTCATGAAATAATATGTGTAAGGTATTGTTTCAATTCCAAATTAAAATCTTCTTTTAAAAGTTATTAATAATTTTTTTATTAGCTTTGGTAAGTTTCAATACTTTAACCATGACTACCAATTGTTTAACTTATTGTAAAGTAACAATAAATAAGAAAAACTAATAAGAGTGGGTCTTAAGTTTAAATGTGTACTTTATGATATAAGAATCCAAGTATTGGATACTTTGAATAATAAGACAACCTATGCTAAAGTATCTATTATACATAATATGGAAGGGGCTTTTTTGAACCTCTACTCCATCTATAAATATAATTCATGTATTATGAGTTTCAATTCTTTTTAACAAATTTGTAGAAATATTAAGGCATCCATCTTGAATTAAGTATTTATAATAACAATTCATAGAAATAAATATAATTATAAATAAAACCTTTGAGGTAGAGAAATGTTAATAGTATTTTAAAAAAATTACTCTAGATCTACTTCAAGAGTCAAAACTATCACAAAGAATACTTAATACTACAATTTTTCTTTTCTATATACCTCTTTCTAAACCCTTGTTCTACTTATTAATATAATAAAATATTAAAATATAATCTACTTTAGGTTATGTTTGGTTCATACCACCTATCTATAAGACCCATACACAATGCACTATGGTTGTGTTGTTATAACCTAATTATGTTATAGGTAGTTATAGGTAATATAAAAGAGAACTTGTCCGAAGGGTCAACGCAACAATTCGAGGTTTTGGGTCTTCTTTGAGAGGTCCAAGGTTCAAACTACAATATGTGTGTGGGGATGTGTTAATCCCTTATTGATAAGTGTAGTTTTCGGTCTTATCAAGGGTCATTGTTGGGAGGGGACTATTTAGTGCTATGAGTTGGTCGTAGGGGTTTCTCACACTATGTGAATCCAAAAAAAATATAAAAGAGAATTTGTTTGAAAAAATAAAGCTATTTTCAACCTTCAATTTATAGAGGGTTAGATCAACTTTATTTGGTTTTATTATAAAAAAATTTATTGCCTTGAATCTTTAATATTATCTTCCAACTGCATAAATAATTTTTAACTAAAAAATTATCAATGGCGATAATTTAATCAAGATTCTTTAAGATTAAAGGAGGAGATCCAAGTTTCAATCTTGTCAAACAATACATGGATGATATTAAAGCTATTGTAATACCACTATGTGGTGATGATATAATACAGGTGGGACCCTTTTCAATCTCATCAACCAATTGGAAAAAAAATTATTAATAATAAAAAAATAATAATTTATGACTATTTACTATATTAGAAGATGATGACTATTATATATATTTTGAATTTTTTATTTTAAAGAATGAATTTCACATATTTTTTTCTTTAATAAATTATTATTATGTTATGAAACTTTATTTTTGTTAATAGAAATTATTCATCAATATGCAAAAAAATTAAATCATTCACCCATAAATAATAATCCACACAAGAGACACAAAAAGGTAATACCCTTAAAGTAGGGCAACACCAATAATACTCCTAAAAGAAGAAATAACTCCATAAGATCTCCCAAGATGAGAGTGCCACCTAGAGAGGATAAAGTCCCATAAGCCACTTCGTAGACAAAGACGAATACATGTGATTGATCTTTACGATGATTACAATGACAAATATCCCTTCTTTATATACCCATATTCTAATTCTATTTTGGAAAATTGACTACTAATATAATATTATAATATAATCAACCTTGGATTATGTGTAGCCTATGTCAACCCTTATATAATATAATATCATATCTCCATATATCTATTCTTAGGTACCATAATATATATATATATATATATATATATATATATATATATATATATATATATTGAAAGGTCCATAATATATTATTATTTTTGGTAAAAATAAAATTTTATATTAAGTTATTCAAGGAAAAGAGGTACATCACCTACCTTTCTAGGTAAACAAGCTTTTGATCCAAGATTTAATAGATGATGTAGTGTTATAATCTCTATAAGTTGATTTACTATAGTAACCCATGTATAACAGAAACAAACTAATACAATGAATTACAAAACTAAATACATCTAATGCTCCTACCATCAAGAGATAATATGGAAATACGAGCTTCCATGATTTGTGTTGCCTACCATCTATGGGGATAATCGTAACAAATAAGGTTGCCTTTATCTAGAGCCTGATTGGCCATCACATTTGCAACTCTATTTTGTTCTCTATGGATGTGATTATATTTTGCTAACAAAAAACTTACTTGTATCATTTGAATCTTTTTTATATTTCTTCTTAGTCTATAGTCAAGCTTTGTATTCTCTATTAGATTCCTCAAATGGTTGATCATGACTTGAGTCATATTTTATGTGGACCTTCCTCCAACCTACCTTTACTGCTTCTTGGAGTCTTTTAAGGATACCACAACCCTCTGCTAGGTTGTTGGAAAATATGTAAAGATTCTCTGTAAAGGTGAAGATCGAGTTCCCATTCAATAGTCTTCTTATTCCTCTTGCACTAGCTCTTCTTGGATTCCCCTATGAGGCTCCATTCATGTTAATTTTTTCCCAATCCTTTGGGGAAGCCTGCCACTTTCCTTTTATGACTAATTTTGGGCACCTTATGGTCGTCATTTGTTGTCTAGTAGTCAGAGGAGAATTTTGTAATTTGGTCATGATCTGTTCTCATTGTTGGTGCGATTCTTGGGGATACTTCAACACATGTTGGACTATCTCTGCTATGTTGGTTGTGATTTTTTGCCAAACATAGTGGATGTGCAAAGACTCTTGTTTGAAAATGTAGTTGTTCTTTTATTTCCATATATTCTAAGGTAGGAGAGTGGTTCCTACCCATACTATCTGCCTAACATATAAGTCTACAACATCCTATGTAGTCCATTCCCTCCACATATGCTCTAGGGTGGTAAAGATAGACCAATTAATACCAAGTAAGGTAGCCATCATCTTTCACAACTTTGAGGCTATAGGACAATAAATTGGTGGTAGAGCATTTCAAGGTTCTTCCAACACATCTCACAATGGAAAGGACCATGACAAACTCTTTTCGTAAGTTGTTCCAATGTTAGTACCCCTTTATGTAGTAGTAGCCAAATGAAGAATATCACCTTAGGCCATAACTTTTATGTCCATATTTATTTGAATAAGTCTTAAAGTGGGTGAGGAGTGCTTTACCAATGGGCTGCATACCCTTGTGCTACTGTATACTCCCCCTGACTCATGTTGCCTCATCCAAGGGAGTCTTTCACTTGAGACCATGAAAGTGATCTCATTTGTAGAGTTTATTGGATATCCATGTTTTGCCTTTTTAGGATTTAAATTGGCCATTTGGTTGTGGGAACTAGTTTCTCCCAACTTTAAAATTTTTGGTTTGATACTTACAATATTTTGCTAAATTTATCCAATTTATTTTTGTTTAACTACTCCATGAAAGGTCTCCCACATTAGAAATTGAACTACCAATGGTTGGTGGCCATCTCAAGAATCTATCCAAAAGTTCTCGTGTTGAGCATTGTGAATTAACCAAAAGAGCTTATTCTTTGTCAACTTCTCTTTGTTCTCAAAACTACCAAGACCCGAGAGATCGAAAATTGGCATGCTCGGGCCCAATTTATATTTGGCATAAACAGAGAGCAGGGCAAGAAATATATGTTCCTTTAAGTCGAAGCAGCGCGTCTTTATAGTCGGCGGATGCATGCTTCTTTTGGATCCGGGCTAGATTTTGAGTCATACATGGTTGTAGAGGAGAAATTGCCGATGCTTTTTCCATATTTGTCAGGTTTTTTTTAGATCCAAAAGAAAGAAATAAATTTCAAAACGGCGGCGAAAAGCTAAGGTAGGCTTTGATATTTGGAGTCCAGGGACAGCTTCAGGCCGGGGCAAAAGAAATATTGAGTTATTGTGAAGTCGCTTTTGTTCTTCGTGAAAGCGGTTAAAGGCTTTCAAAAGTTAGCAATATACCTACCATTGGAGTGCTTGTCACACGAAGTATGAGTACCTTTGTTCCCTCTGGAATTTACATTTAGCGATGGATGTCTCTCTTTACGATATAAGCGTAATCTTTATAGTTTGTAAATATTTTGGCGCTCCTTCGCAGCGGCTGCGGCGGTTCGTAGAGTATTGAAGTGCTCCCGGTGTCATCTTTCCTGCGCATGAAACAACCATGTCGTCAAGCAGTGCCAAAACGCCATGGAGGCTGTCGCCTGCCCGTCTCTCCGTAGAGAGCTACGAAAAAGGGATTCATAATAGCGATGACGAAGATGATACAGCGAGCGACGTTTTCGATATTCCCAACAAAAAAGCTCCGTTAGAGAGACAAAAAAATGGAGGGTAAGGTCTTCTTATAAACTAAAATGTTGTCAATGTCTTTAAACAAAACTAAGATGCTCTCAAACTCTTTACATAAACTAAGATTCAAGTCGAACTGTATTAGTAAGACAAGTGGCTTCAAATAAACTTTGAATGCTTCTACATAATTTTGCAAGAATTGTTGACCTAATCCGAGATGCAAGTAGAAACATATTAAGAATGCGAATGGCTTCAAAATATTTGAATGCTTTTGTATAAATTTGCAAGAACCGAGGCTTATGCGTATTTTAACGGTTAACTTACTTGAGAAAGGTGTAGTGAATTCTCACTACACTCGGGAGGAGTAGGCGCCATGGCCAGTTTTGGAAGAGAAGGCTCTGGTGGAATGCAAGATAGCCGGATTCGGAAGGAAGCAAAGACATGTACGCATGACTGGTGGCCCAATTTTTTCAGTGAGAGCCGACAACAGGAGGATACAATCGGAGTTCCGGTAACACTCTAAAGTGGCTATGCGCACAACTGAAAGGGAAAAATGACTTGGGCACACTCATACAAAATAAACATCCAATAATCGCAAGCTAGCGGTGATATAGAGAACACTTGGAAAGAGTAGACAAGAAGTCAGCAGAACACTGGAAAGAGTAGACAAGAAGTCAGCAGCAGGACACACCAGTCGGACCAAGCACAAGAAAATCGGGATACCGGACGGAGAGCAAAGGGAAAGCGGACATGCAGGTTCTAGTCAATCTTATACCACCTAGGCTTTGAAAATGTAGTGGGCCAATTTTGCTTCGAGGCTCCATCCTCAAACCCTTGCAGGGAGGGCCACCCCTGCACCCCCAAGGAGGGTCTCCCCTGTACCCCCAACCAGGGCTGCAGCCTCGGACTGGCATATTGTGTCCAGGTGTATAGTCCCCTGGGACGTACATATGACCCTTTCTCTGCAAAGAAAGTACAACATTAAAAGCATCATCATGAGACTTTTAGATAAGCACTTTTGGAAGAGCGGCCACAAACCTAAAAGTATTAATGATAGGAAATCTGTGGAAAATCTCCACCATGGGTAGAAGGATCTTATCTCAGAAGACGCTGTGCACCATCAATGTGGAAGCACAAGTGGAAGGGATTTTGAAACGGGAAGTTTTTGAATTTGAGTGGGAAAAAACTCCAAATATTGTCTATAAATATTTTCATTATTTTCATTGTAAAATATCGAAATCCAGCTATACCCGTGCCTAGTACCTGGCCTTATGTGGGGTTTTCTTTCATTCTCTTTTGTGTCTCGGCCTGGCTCGAGCCTTGCATTGTTGGCTGATTAGTTTTCGAGTCTTCTTTCTTTGTATATAATCCGAAGTTCATATGAATAAGAAACTGTGACTACTTCAACATTTCTATCTTAGTTATTGTGTGGGTGTTTTGTATGACACGTGTTTGGGGAAAATGTGTTCCTTGTGCCTTGTTAGTTACAATGCACGTGTTCACTCAACTCGTCGTGGCACAAGGACTATTAGATCTTTGGCACATTACCATTCGCACATCGCCACTCATAGTCTAGGCCAGTTAATCTAGAGTAGTTTTCCTTGCTTTCCTGTCATTTGCTTTTAACTTATTTACTACTTTTGTCTCTCTTGGCAAAGCACCCAACAGAGTAGGTTAACTTAGGACGAAGAGTGCTAAAGATTGGACCTAAGTTAGGATTCGGCCTTGGTAGAAAAGCTCGGAGGTCGTTTGAAGGAGCTGTGTCCCACGCTCCCCAACCTTCCCAAATTGGCACTCCACATGAGTTGTTGGACATTGGACGCACCTGCTTACACCACCTCCATGGGGGGTTGCGGCGCACAGAGCGTAAGGATTGCTCCCGGTCCCTAATAGTTGAAATGGCATGCTCGGTGGGACCCAAATTGCAAATCCGTCCCTTGATCAAAAATCAAATTGAGGTTTTGATGAAGGCCTCAATCCTCTGTTTATTAAAGCACCATGAATACTCACCTGACAACTCTATTTCAAAAGAAGACCCTAACGAAATCACCATTACAAGCCGAGGTTACGGTGCGAACCTCTATCTTGTTAACAAGAGCACACCACCTGGCGATTCCTCTTAAAAAGAAAATCTAGAAGCAATCGCTAAGAACACTAAATTAAGGTTTCGATGAAGGCCTTAGTTTGATATGCTTTTAGAGCACTAAACCACATTCACTTGGCGACTCTATTACAACCAAGATGACCTAAAGGTACGAAGAAGAAGCTCACTATCAAAATCTCTTAGTAACTTTTTTGCCCCTAAGAAGGAGAAGACTACAAGGGTCCAACATGACTTATCACCCAAAATGCCCCCTTTCCTAAATGATGAAAGCCCACTGAAGCCTCTAGAACCACCGGTTGTAGGGGGGAGGTTGGTAGCATCATCATTAGAAACTTTACCAGAATAGACCAGTGAAGGACCAACAACCTTGATGGAGCACCTATGGGATATGGTCTTCATGTATCAAATACACAATGTCAAAGAGTAGGATGTAACCCTTAGATTGTTGGTAGCTTCACTCTAGGGGAGGCTCGTCGAGGTTTTGATTCTCTTCCCTTGCTTTTGATCATCAATTGGGATCAACTAACCAACCTCCTGATGGAGGGATTCAAAAGGAAGGTGACTACGACGAAGGACCAGAGTGATCGGGAGGAGTATGAAGCCCTTATCTAGAACCAATTAGAAGCACAAACATCGATGCCTCCAAAAAAAGAGCCCATGGCTCATGGTAAAGGAATTGTTTCGATACTGGGCATTAGCTTGGAAGAATTGACTTTTAGGTATGACACGTCTCCAGATGAACACACCACTCATATCCTCTTGGGAGAAAAGTTTCAGATATTCGTGCCCACCTCCAGTGAGGACAAAGCAGATGCGGTACTGAACGGACCATCCAACTTGATGGTTTGCGCCCTAACAAGCCGATCAGAAAATGGAACGAAAATTGAGAGCTGACCAACATAAGAGCAAGGCAGCTCGGTGATCACTCAAGAGGATGTATATGGGGCTTCTAGACAACAAGAGCTAATCCCAATGGAGTCTCTCCCATCCATCAGGAGGAACATTTGTCTTTAGCCAAGGTAGGTGTTGAACAGAGCCATGTTGCAAAAGAAGAGCAATACGAAATAGTCCGCTCTCACCTTCTTTATAACCATGTGGGCCTGTGTGCTACTAAAGTTTGGGACTTTGATCCCAATTAGGCTTTTGATCTGGTAGGAATGGGCACTTACTTGATCCATGGCAAGGGCCCCTCCATCCTCGAGGGAGAAAAATTGAGGAGATGTTTGACCAACTGATGGGGATCATGTTGTAATGATGCCAAGAGCAAAAGAAAGGTTGTTGTTGGTGCCTACTTGCTTTTACCAAGAGAGTTGCTCAAAAGCCCCACTCCAATATGGGTGAGGGCATTTCACCAAAAGAACTGGAAGAAAAGGAAGAAGAATGCGGCTCAAGGAGCAACTGAGCGACCCCTTGATTCCATGCCCAATGGGTAGAGGCCACCCACATACCATTGTAGATAGATATGTATCATATTTTTTGATTTGTTACAGGCAAGTACCAACATATATAAATAAACCCAGTTTTTGGAATGCTGCGAAGATGTAAGGTTGCAGACAAGCTTGCTGAAATTCCCACCTCTGCTTCCCTCCCCATTTTCATCCCAATTTTTTTTACTTCATGCCCAATGGATGAGGTGGTGGCTTCTTTGGGTTCGTTATACTCATCGAGCTAAGGATACCCTATGAGCCGCCAGAATTGTAGTGAATTCCCACTACACTTGGGCACACTCACCCAAAATAAACATTCGGTAATCGCAAGCTAGCAGTGATAACTGTAATATTAGAAAGAGTAGACAAGGAGTCAATAGGAGGATGCACCAATCAAACAAAGCACAAGAAAACTGTGATACCGGACAAAGAGCAAAGGGATAGCGAACACTCGGGTTTCGATCGATCTTATGCCATTTAGGCTCCAAAAATGAAGGGGGGCAATTTTGCTTCGGGGGCTCCAACCCTCTAACCCTTGTTGGGAGGGTCCCCATACCCCCAGTTGGCGCTGCAACTTTGGACTTTGCATATTGTGCCGAGGTGTACAGTTCCCTTGGGATGTAAGGCCCTTTCTTTGCGAAGAAAGTACAACATTAAAAGCATCATCATGAGACTTCCAGAGGGGTGGCCACAAACTTGAGAGCATTAATGACAGGAAATCTTTGTGGCAAATATTCAACATGGGCAGAAGGATCTCACCTCAAATGACACCAAGTCCAACAACCTCGGGATTGTGCACCATCAATGCGGAAGTATTATTGGGTAGGATTTTGAAGTGGGAAGTTTATGAATTTTAGGGGGGAAAAACTCCAAATATTGTCTATAAATATTTTCATTCTCTTCATTGTAAAAATCAAAAGCTAGCATCCCTGTGCCTAGTACTTGGCTTTGTGTGGGGTTTTCTTTCATTCTCTTCTGTCTCAACTTGGTTCAAGGCTTGCATTGTTGGGCAATTATTTTTCGAGCCTTTTTTCTTTGCATGCATGTAATCCGAAGTTTACATGAATAAGAAACTGTGACTACTTCAACATTTTTGCCCTGGTTCTTGTGTGGGTGTTCTATATGATGCATGTTTGGGGGAAATGTGTTCCTTGTGCATTGTTGGTTACAATGCATGTGTTCACTCAACCTATCACGACATAAAGTCTATTAGATCTTTGGCGCATCGCCACCCGTAGTCTAGGCTAGTTAGGTTAGAACAGTTTTCCTTGCTTTCTTGTCATATGCTTTCAAGTTATGTACTGCTTTTCTCTCTCTCCCTTTTCCTTGGTAAAGCACCCAATAGAGTAGGCTTGCTTAGGAGGAAGAGTGCCAAATATTGCACCCAAACAAGGAGCCGGCCTTGGTAAAAAATCCTAGAGGTCGTCAGAAGAAGTTGCATCCCATGCTCCTCGGACTTCTTGAATTGGTGCTCCACGTGAGCTGCTTGGCACCAGATGCACCCACTCAAAGAAACACCTCATTTTTGGGAGGTTGTGGTGCCCAGAGCGTAAGGACCGCTCCCGATCCCCAACAAAAGGCTTCATGAGTATTACATATGGTTGTGTTTTGTTATGTAATTGTTGTCATTAGCAAGTTGCAGCCTAGAATGAAGGATTTAAACCTTGCAGGGGCACAAATTAAAAAACGAAGTAGTAGATATGCCATTTAAGAGTCCTAAAAGCTCTTTCGACCAATATCGTTGGGAATTTGAGAAGTGATCCAAAATTTTCAGTAGTGGAGATGCTTTGGCATGATACTTCTAAGTCTAAAAATATTTATTGGCATTAGTGCTTAGAATATAGTTCAGAAAACAACCATTCACTTCGACAAAACGGATTTTGACTAAATGCAGTATTCAACAAGGTTGTGTGGTTAGGGCATCATTGTTGAAGTTTAGAGTCTAACTTGTTGGACTTGGTCTAATCTCATGGACTTGGTGAAAGGAGAAAATGCAAAGTTCATCTTGACCTAGAATGCTTGCCATGTAAGTAGAATGGAAGGATGCTTTATGTAAGATTGGTTTGTTTGAAAGGTGACAAACACATCTTCAAACATAAAATACTAAAATATTCTCGAAAAGAATATGAGAAAAAGGTAGAGTTCATGTTGTTCTAGAATTCTCCTTATGGAAGCAAACATAGAAATAGAAAAACATCTTTAGAAACACCATTTTTTTTTTATAAAAGACTCCTCATTTGTTTTTGGTAAGCCTCCAAATACATCTGTGGAATTTTTTTTTTCCCAACTTATTCTTGAGAGAACATGTAGTGATAAGGAATGAATCCCTTGATCTCCTAGTAATGACCATTATTGAATTTCATAAAGTGCCCTTTTAAGGATTTCTTTCCCGTGTTTTATTGTAGATTTTTTTAATTGCCGTTTGCCAACTCCAGGTTTCAACTTTTTATATTATTCATTAAGTGGATTAGATGATAAACTTTTTAGTTGATTTTTGATGTGCATGTGGAAATGTGCAAAAGAATCTCTAGTGAAAAGTTCAACTTGTTTTGATATTGATGTTCTTGCATTTTAGTGCTCATATTGTTGAATTTTGACTCGTAACTTAATGGAGGCCTTGGGAATGTGTTACGATATTACAATACAAGTTTCACACCAATCTAGCATCATATGACCAAGTTTTAGACATAAAGAAGGGTTTCCAATCCTTGATTGTTCGTTTGTATTTGGAGGGTCAAGTGATGGACTTGTTGCCACATTTTGCACGGGGTGCCATGTTTTCAAAAATCTGTAAGTGTGCTGCTCTTCCTTCCCTCCTCTTTCCTCCCTTTCTCTATCTTTCCTTTTCCCCTTTCCTGCAGTTTCATTCCTCCCTTTTTCCCCTTGTACTTCCCCAGTCAAGTTCCCAAAACTGAGCAAGTGTTCCCTGAAAAATTCTAAGTGTCGAGGCGCAACCCGACTTCCGCAAGCAGTCGGGGTGCGCCCTCGAAGTCCGAGCGCAGAGGGGATGCGAAGTGCGAAGGCAGGCTGAAACGGAGCAAAATTTGACTAAGTGTGGGGCGCAACCCGACTTTCGCAACGAGTCGGGGTGCGCCTCTTCTTCCCGTGCGCACTTGGGAAAGCAAGGAAAAATCAGCTAGTGTGCCAACCCGACTTCGCAGTTGGGGTGCGCCCCTTTTGGTGCGCAGTCCGAACAGAGGAAAATCAGCCAGTACCGTGCGCAACCCGACTTCGCAACAAGTCGGGGTGCGCCCTTTGACCGGTGCGCAGCTGGGCAAAATTCATCAAACAAGCTAGAATTTGGCTAAGGCATGGAGGCCCTCCCCAACTGCGCCGTTTCCCACCTGCGCCACCCGACGCTGCTCTGATCCCGGGCGAAGTTGGACAAACTGCTCTTTCAAGGCAGACATGTGTCACTCATCAAAATCCGACAAGTGTCCAGCCTCGGGATCCGAGCCGAGATGTGACGGGATAAAGGACAAGCATGGGCTGCACTACCTACGCCAGCTGCCCCTATTTAAGCTGATGAGAAGTTTCATCTACCGCAGCTACCCGCATTCCTGCTGACCAGAGGTTTGACCGCACGCACTGCCACGTAGCTGTACAGCTTTCAGGGAGACCTTGCTGCAAGTACAGTCCTCGCCGACAGGAGTCAGCATCAGCAGCTATTCAGCCGCTTGTGTCAGCTATTGTCTTGTCTGGGACTTTGTGCCCGTGAATGTAATCGGGGGGGAACTTGGGCTATAAATAGCCGGATCATTTCATTGTAAAGGGTGGAAGGGGAATATACTGCTAGGGAACCATTGTAGCCGTGCGTTTGCTTCTAAATACAAGATACATACTTGGCTCTCCTTACTGTCTTCATTTTGTATGCTGCCTCTCCTTGTCATTTCTCCCTCATGTTTCTTATTTCATTGCTTACCGTTGTACCGAACTCGGACTCCAGTATTTGATGATTAAGTATTCCCGGAATGCATAGATAGAGGATACATAGGATGAATGATAGTTGTAGTTTCAATTGATGTGTTTTGTATAGGAATGTTGTTAGTAGTGGTGATTGATCGTTGTCGTGCTGCTTATTCCCCCCAGCCAACTCCAATCACATTTGGATTCTCTTTCCGCATGTGTATCTCTTTCCTTGCACTCTTAGCTTAAAACACTAAAAACCCACAGGAAGCCGGCCTTCTCCGGAGATTGGCACGGAAGGCATTCCTTCCTTCCGGCCTTTCAATCTGGTGGGCGAACCTGGGGCGCATTATACCAAATCCTTTCCTCATGGCAGATTCGTAACCAATAGTTTCTCTGGCACGCCCGATGGGACATGGAAGTTTCCCACCCCAAGACATAATCGAAGCACTGGTGTTCGCTTCATTGCCGTTAAAAATCAGAGCACCTGGCGACTCTGCAAGTACCTGAATACTCTTTGAGTCCGTGAAGACCGGTCCGAACGCCTTCATGCAAACGAGAAGGTGGCGAGCAAGGAATCCGGGAGATCAACCCGACCTTTACGAAATCGACATTGCCGCTCCAGGAGAGCGCGTCAGGCTGGCCGATCACCAAGCTCGCATAGAAGAGCCTGAAACCGAAATCGAAGAGGCTGAGGGTGAAGAGCAATCTACATCCTCGGACGATACCGATACCGAGTACACTACCGGAGGAGAAGAAGACATGGCTGCCCAGCAGAACGATGATGATCTCTTCCCGACGGTAGACTCTACGGGGCCCTTGGCCCTAGTCGGACAGCAAGCTGTGCCCCCCGCTGCCTTAAAGTCTATCCCTACATATGATGGCTACGGCAAGACGGCGTACGAACACATCCAGGACATTCTGGCCCTGGCTACACTACATTCCATCACTGATGAGGGTGTGAAGACCCGTCTGACGGCCCTTTCCCTAAGGGGAAAGCTTCTCTACCGGTGGAGATCACCGCCGAGGGATCTATCACGGGGTGGCGCCAGCTAGCCGGCAGGCTCGTGAAAGGATGCGACGAGTCTGCTGACCCCTCTTCCTTGTTGCATCAGTTCCAAAGCATCCAGCGACACCCCCAAGAGGAGGTGTCGGACTTCAACATACGGTTTGCGAGGTCTTGGAAACGAGTACCTCGCGAACTTCGACCTTCAGCAGGTCAGGCTGCGCACTACTACCTGAGGTCTTTCAACTCAGACATTTGCCTGCTGCTGAAGATAGCCAGAATCGACTCATTCCCTGCTCTGTACGAGGCTGCCCAACAAGCTGAAATGGATATCATTTCCATAGGCAGACTCCCGCACGTAGGTACAGCCACCCATTTACCCCCGACTTTCCTCAATCCCAGTACCCATCAGCTTCGGTACGATGCCGTCCACTTCAGGACAGCAACCCCAGCAGCAATGGAATCCGGCGCCGGTCGTAAACCCTTACGGCCCGCCACAAATTCACTATCCGCCTCCTCCTCCTCCGCATTATCCAAACACTCCCAGCTCCCCCGCAATATGCGCAGTATTCTACACCTCCTCCATTGGCTGCCTTACCTCCGCCAGCTCAGTTGCCGCCTCCGGACAATGATATTCAGAACAAAATCCTCCAGGAGGTGCGGGCTTTGGCCTCTGGATATCACACCATGTCCAACGACATGACTATTCTGAAGAAGAAACAGGCCCAGATGGACCTTGTTCCAAGGAGGCCATATCCTCCTCCGGCACTGACAAAAGATCAAGCCCCGGAACGGCGAGATCAGAGGCGGCCCCTCGCAAGAAATGCTGCCATTGAAGACCAACCCGGCACTTCTGACCAGGTCAACTGGTGCACCACGTGCAACGACCCGCATTCGGAAGAAGACCGCACACTGCACCAAGATTACCTCCAGACCCTCGCGGGCAGCGCCATAGAGGACGAAGAACTCTACATGATCCTGGACGACGAAGGCAACTTTGCCGTCCCAGAGGAAGATCTGGTGCTGCCCCCTGCCAAAGAGGACCGAAAGCCTGCTAAAGCTGCTGCAAAGCCCTTGAAGGTATACGCCAGAAGAGACAAGGCGCAACCCGCTGGGCTGCCACCTGACAAGAGGCTGTGGCCTTACACGCCCAAGGAAAAGCCCCCAGCCAAGCCTCCCGACAAAACCGCCCCTTCTCCAGCCAAAGCTCCCCTCTCAGCCTCCAGCTGAAACAAAAGAACAAGCTCAGGAGAAGCTGAGGTACCCGTCTCTGACAAAGAGACAGAGAGTAGAGGCCACGCAGCAATACCGCACCAAGTATGAGCCTGCAAAAGAAGCGGAAGGAGGTAGCACCTCAGGCTACAGCATAGTGGATGAGCTGAAGAGGACCCCCGCAAGGATAAGCATGTATGATGCTCTCCTGCTCCCAGGGCAAGTTGATCTGCTGCAGGAATCTCTGAAGAGCATAAAGTGTGGCAAGCAGATACAACTTGCTGTTCTGGTTCAATCTCTGACAGTCTCACCACCGGGAAGAACAGACCACCTCCCTTCTATCCGTCATTACGGATGCAAGGGTACATAGTACACAACCGTATGGTGGATTCTCGGTGCCTCCACGACCGTAATGCCGAGAGCCGTCTCGCGACGAAATCGGGATGGAGTATACAAGGAGCAGCCAAGGCGTGCCGCAACTAGACGGCACCCTCGTCAAGACAACCGGTGTCATCAAAGACATCCCGATCCGGCTGCACAAAGCTCTCGACATAGTGGTCATTCAAGAGGTCGTGGTTGTCGACTTGGAACCCTACTTCGACATGTGTCTCTCCAGGGAGTTCATTGCGAAGCTGGGAGGGTATCTCTCTGGATTACTCGCATATGGAAGTGCCCTTCAAAGGAAGGAGATTGAAGATCTACAACGAGAAGCCTTCCACATTTCTAGTGGAGAAGATACCCGGAGAAGAGTTGCAGGACTGCATGGTTCAGCTGACGGAGGAGGAACTGGTGGTGGTAGACATGACGGAGCAAGCTCTTGAGCTGCTGCAAGTAGAAGATGAGTTCTCCTTGCGGGACTTCAACGCCGTGATCGAGACTGAGCAAGGCTGCTACACCGTCATCCAGCCTGAGAGGCTTGACAAGTCAGCCAAGAAAGAAGTAGGACCTGCACCAGAGAAGCTATGGCAGCTTTTCTTTGATGGCGCCCGATGCAAAAATGGCGCCGGTGCAGGTGTGCTCCTGGTTTCCCCGACCGGGATCCAGAAGGACTACACCTACAGGCTGGCCTGGAGCTGTACCAACAATGCGGCGGAGTACGAAGCCCTGTGCTTGGGTTTGAGAAAAGCGGAGAGGCTGGGGATTAAACATCTGCAGATCTTTGGCGACTCAGAGCCGGTGTGCAACCAGATTACGAACAAGTGCGCCTCCAAGAAGCACTATCTCAAGGCGTACCGTAATCGGGTCTGGGACCTGATGGAGTCATTCGACTCATTGAATGTCAGAGCTATATCGCGTGAGAAAACAAGCACGCTGACATTCTCGCGTCTCGTTGGAGCCAGTGCACGTTCCCGCCGATGACACCGTCCAGAAGCCGAAGCCGGTCCGTACCATTTACGAGCCTTCGTGCTCGATAAAGACACCCACCGGCGGGTGTTTGACTGTGACGAGGAGATCGTCACATTTTTGGTTACCGAAGCGTGTTCAATCGAAGGTAGAGACCCTGATGACGAGCAATATGAGGGGTTGATACAGTTAAAAAATAATCATGTCCCGAAAGGACTGATTACACTAGAGAGTCTCTTTGATCAGAATGACAGAGCAATATCACACAGGATCAAAGTAGACCCCAAGCAGTACGTCGACCTGGAGCTTGAACCCGGAAAGACAATTAAGGTCGGAACGGATCGCACCAAAGAGGAACTCGAGCAGATCAGATCATTATGCCGAGAGTTCCCCGACATAGTAGCCTGGTGCTACCAGGACTTGAAGGGGTATGACAGACTGATAATCCAAAGATACCATTGAGCTAGAAGATGGTGCAAAACCATTCCGACAGAAGCAAAGGGTTGTAAATCCGAAGATCGAAGCCATGATGAAAGCCGAGCTCCTGAAGATGCCGGAAGCCAAGATCATCTACCCCATCAAGCATTCATCCTGGGTTGCGAACTTGGTTCCCGTGAGGAAGAAAAACGGAGACATTCGTCTCTGTGTGGACTTCAGAAATCTGAATCAGGCCTCACTCAAAGACCATTATCCGCTTCCCCAGATCGATCAGATCCTCCATATAGTTGCTGGAGCGCAGAGATTCTCCCTCCTAGATGGCTTTTCTGGGTACAACCAGATCTGGGTCAAAGATGAGGACCAACATAAGACAACGTTCACCACCAAATGGGGAACGTTCGCCTATCAACGCATGCCCTTCGGCTTATCCAATGCTGGCGCCACATTCCAGAGAGCCATGGACTTGGCCTTCCGAGAGCTGCTTAACAAGGTCATTGTCATCTATTTGGATGACATGACTGTATTCTCTCATAGGAGAGAGGACCATGTTTCCCATCTGCGGCAGATATTTGAGAGATGTCGTGAATTCGGCATTTCCATAAACCCGAAGAAATCAGTCTTCGCGGTAAGAGAAGGTAAGTTGCTGGAACATGTCATCTCCGAGAAAGGCCTTGCAAGGGACCCCGATAGAGCGAGGCCCTCCTCCGCTTGCCCGCCCGGTTGACAAGAAAGGGCTACAGCCTTCTTCGGCCAAATCAATTTCGTGCGGAAGTTCATACCGGACTTCGCACAGTTAATCAAGCCCATGGCCGAACCGCTGAAAAAGAATGCTGAATTCTTATGGACCGATGAGAGGAGACAGCCTTCGAGGAAATCAAGGCCCGAATTGCACAAGCCCCGTGTTGATAAACCCGGATTACTCCAAGGACTTCATCCTGTACGCGGTGGGAGAACCCGAGAGTTACGCCGCAGTCCTGACACAGAAGGGAGACGATGGCGAAGAGCGCCCCATAGCGTTCTTAAGCCAGGTGATCCAGCCGCACGAAGAGAAGTACAATTTTATTGAGCGGCAGGTTCACGCGGTCATGAAGTCTCTCCGAAAGTTCAGGCACTTTGTCTCCCAGAGCCGGACAACCGTCTTCGTGATACACCCGGACGTCCGAAACTTCATCATACAAGGGGAGCCGGGTCACAAGAGAGCAGGATGGATTGCCAAGATCCAGGAGTTCGACATCGAGGTGCGGCCAACAAAGCTTATCAGAGGCCGAGCCTTGTGCCAGGAGCTGGCCCGAAGCGCTGCAGCCGAGATATCCGCCTGTGAGTGGGAAGATCCGACAGCAACTACCAACCTAGCCAACTCCTTACCAGAGGAGAGTGACTGGACAGATGACCTGGTGAGGTATTTCTGCACCGGGAGATGTCCAGACCACCTAAATGCCTCACAAAGAAGGAGGTTTCGGCTAGGTGCATTAAAATACACTCTTCGCCCCGAGGGGCTTTACTTCAAGAACATTGACGGCATCCTGTTGCGGTGCGTCAAGAAAACCGACCAACCCAGGATCCTCGGAGAATTTCACTCCGGGATGCCTGGGGGTCACCATTCCGCAAGGCCTACGGCCTTGAAAATAATCAGAGCTGGGTATTATTGGCCCACTCTCTTCACAGACGCACATGCGGTCTGTGCAAAATGTGACAAATGCCGTAGATTTGCTGGCAGAAAGGAAAAGCACCCCCGCCCTCCAACCAATCCAAGCCGAGACTCCGTTTCAGCAATGGGGTTTGGACTTCATCGGGGTCATTACGCCGAACTCGCAAGCAGGGCACAAGTTCATTCTTACCGCCACCGACTACTTTACGCGGTGGGCGGAGGCGATCCCCACCAAGAATGCGGACCAGGAGACGGTCATCAGGTTCCTCGAGAGCCTCATTACCCGCTTCGGGGTCCCCGAGTCAATAGTGACGGACAATGGTCCGGGGTTCGCAGGCGCTGTACTCACGGAGTACACCAACAAATACGGCATTTATCACAAAATGTCTTCCAATTACTACCCGCAGGGGAACGGCCTGGCCGAGTCTACTAACAAGAATCTACTGAAAATCATCAGAAGGACATAGAGAAAAACAAGAGGACTTGGCACCTACTCCTGAATCGGGCACTATGGGCGGATAGAATATCCTTCAAAAAGTCTATCAAGACATCCCCCTATGCGCTCGTGTACGGCAAGGAGGCAGTCCTGCCAACCCACATAGAAATTCCCGCCCTCTGGATGTTGGATGAAGAGAGAGGTAGTGGGGATCCAGTGGACGACAGACTGTGCCAGCTGCTGCGGTTAGAGGAAGACAGAGAGAAAGCATAACAGGCCTTCACCAAGCATGCTGAAGCGACCCAAGGCTGGTTTGCAAAAGGCACCACCGCCCGAGTTTTCAAAATCGGGGACCTGGTGCTGAAGTGGGACTCACTGAAGGCAAAGCCGGGCAATCACGGCAAATTTGATGCCCTCTGGGAGGGTCCTTATCAGATTGCCCGGTGAACCAGTTCAACGCATTCGTGCTCCGGGATATGGAGGGACAGCTTCTCCCCATTCCCGTCAACGGGTTCCACCTCAAAATTTATCACCACTGAAGGCGCCCAATGGGTCCTTCCTTGTACAGTTTTCCTTTATGTATTTTTAGTTTTCAGAATGTACATATTCAGCATTCAGTTTTTTAGTTTTCAAGAGCCCAAGTAGAACTTAAAGCAAACCCCGACTTCGCAGCGAAGTCGGGTATCGCTCCTTGATTGCGAAGTTCGAAAGAAAGCACTTGACCAAGAGGGGCAGAAATTTTTTGCCTAAGTCCGGGGAACCCGACTTCGCAGCGAAGTCGGGCTGCGCACCGTCTCGGGAGCGCAGTTGGGAAAGGCAAGGCTGAAAACGGCTAAGTGTCAAAATCAGACTGCGCAAGCAAATCTGAGCGAAGTCGGATTGCGCCCATTTTTGGGCGAAGTCCGAGTGCGCCCCCATTCTCGGGCGCACCCTGTACGGAAAACAAAAGGCTAAAGTCGATCGGATTCCCATTTTTGGGGCGAAGTCTAACTGCGCAGTCAAACATGGGCGAAGTCCGAGTGCGCCCTTTTTCTGGGCGCACCCTGAATGACCCATCACGGAAAACATGAAAAATCCTAAGTGTGGGCCCAGAGCGCAGTACGGCACGGTGCGAAGTTGGGTCATGGGCCAGAAATTCTCCCTTGGAAAGTGTGCCCAGACGGCGGCGATGACGTCATAAAAAGCACGAGGTCCAAAGAATGTTTAATGATTGCGCGACTTTCAAGAACGATGTCATTAAGAAAGCAAGGCGCATTTGGACCAACTGCAACTTGGGTGCGCTTTTCAAGATTAAACCCATGCACGGCCACCAAAATCTTATAACGCCTCCACCAACTTCCAGTTAACCGCCTTAACTTCCTCCCCAACGCCATTAAAGCTACAACCCTTGCCTAGAAAAAGGACCCTGGCATACTCAGAAAATTCAGATTGTCAAGCTGACTCCGAGACTGCAAAGCGCAGAACTGAGAAGCCAGAAGCCGTAATTTCCTGTCTCTGCCCATTCTAACAGAGAAAATGGACAAGGGGAAAGCGCCCGTACAGGCGCAATCCAGTGACGCAGAGCCTGAAGTTGGGGAGCAGACAGAATCCAGCGCTCATGAGAGCGAAGTGCCGCAGGAGCAGAAAAGGAGAACCCGGACGAAGAGGTGCGTAGCTGGGCAAATTCCCGCCGCCCGTTAATCACCTGGCCGGGTACAAGGACGGCTCTTTCTCCATCAGCCTCACCAAGCTACGGCCGAATATTGCGAAGTGGGCAGACAAGGTTTCGCCTCGCACCATGTCGGGGCTGCGTATAAATCGAACCTGTATTGGTTCCCGTGCCCTCCCACTGACTAGTGCCCGGAGCTGATTGAAGCGATTGTAGAATATTACAAGCCAGCCGCTCGGCAAGTCTGCGACAACAAGGGAAAAGTGTTGTTCACACTTTCTGGGAGAGCGTCCACCGCCGTTCGCCCCAGTGGCTCCAAGATGAACCCGACGCGATTGTCGAAGGGTGAATCCGGATGAGCAAACCGGCGGATTCACGCAACCAAGCGGATGAGAGATTTCCTCAACTCGGAGCCGAAGACTCACCGGCAGCCGGACAATGGCCGTCAGGCCCCATACCACCGGAAAAATTTGAAAACAAGTACATTTATATCATCCTGGCATGGGTCCTCGGCTGCGATTCTGACAAAGTGGTACGGCCGTACTCACTGGCACTGGCAGAGTGTATCCTGCACGGGGAGTTTTACGACTCCACAACGCAAAAGAGTGGGAAGCGCCCCATTTTCTTCGACTGGGCAGACTGGCTGGCGTACGCCATTCATTCTAACCTAGTCAGGCTGCAGCAGAAGCAGACAACGGAATTCCGGTTTTGCTCCTTCCTCGCATGGCTGTGCCTGTACCACATGCACTACCGGATGAAAGTTCCTGACTTGAAGAAAGTAAATGAAAAAGGAGAGTCGCTGCCCGTGTACGAATGGACCGAGATCCTGTACAGAAAAGGGTCATTCTATGAGTTTAATCTTAAATTTCTGTGCATGGTCATGGGGTTGTTCAACCGTAAGGCATCCCGCCCGCCGGAAGTCATGACAAGATACCTGAGGAAGAATGAGTACGGGGACACCTTCCGGCTGACTCAGGGCATCATGGTCAGAATCTACGGATTCAAGGGGAAGTCGTTCTCGCTGCCCTACTTCTGCACTGACCACCAGTTCGGGATGGAGATTGCGTGGCAGATGGACTATGTCGAAGAAGAGTTCGGCCAGGGCAAAAAGAGAGGCCATATCTTTCAGTATCCCATCACCTGGGCGAATACCCAAGTTTACGAGATCGGACAACATGTCTACCTCGAGCGAGAGCTCATCGACATGGGTCTAATAATGTTGCCGTAGCGCTGGAAGTACGACCCAATTGGGGTCAGGGGTAAATTCACGCATATCTGCCCCCGAGCCGAGATTATGCAGGAAAGGTTCAACAGAACAGGCGCAGACCTGGAATGGCACATCGAGCAGATGCAATCATGGCCTCCATGGCATGATTTTTACTGCGAGGAGGTGGCATACGACCCAGAGCGGAACCCGGATCACCGGTTGGATTCTGCGGGCTTCAAAATATTTCTCGCCAAGGTGGCGCCCCTCAACTGGCAACAGGACAAAGTCGTCGAATGCTGGAAGATGAGATGCCGCACGCAGCACGACAAATCCAACCGGAAAACGCTGGCCGTTGATGATGAGTTTTCGGCGCTATATGATCAATACGCTGACACGTGGCGGCCTTTCGAATTTCGAAATTGCGTTCCCCGAGGCGCTAGGAAAAGGTATACAAGGAGGCCCCCGTCCCAACAATCGTCAACTCCGGCAACTTCCAGCGCAACTCCGACGAGCAGTCAAGTGGGCCCGATGCAGCCTGTAGCTTCAAAAGCAGTACCCGAAAGGGCGCAAAGGTCGAAGAGGTCAACCCCTGAGGTGGCCTCCTCAAGCGTAAAAGCGCCCGCGCTACCAGCCTAGCAAACCGGTCGCGGCAGCATCCTTCCAGCTAGACCCCGGTACAAGTTTACCGTGGGGACATCACTACCTACCGCCCCAACCTCATCTCCTTCCTGCGAACCAGCCACAACGCCGAAAGAAAAGAAAAGAAGAAGAGTGAAAAGGCCAAGCGGCCTAAAGAACCTGTGCAACAGCCAGCCGCGGCGCAGACAGAGACAGCAGCGCCGGAGATCGTCTCACTGGACAGCCCTGAGGCTGAAGCTGAAACCCGGGCTATAAGCGTCCCTCGAACAACGGCTCAGGCGGAGCCCGCAGGTACGTCCACTTCCCCGCTCCCCAAAGTCTCAGTCGGCCCTGCCGTAACGCCGTCCCCCATTTCATCAAGGCAAGCCGTAGCTGCATCCTCCTCTTCCCAAACGGCCCAACCATCCAGCAGCCCCCATTCTTTCGACCAGTTCGCTCAGGACCCTAACGCCTTCCAGTTCCTGAGCCAAACCCCGGAACCCTCGCCGCGGTGTCGAAGCTGCACATACATCGCCGCGCTCCTCACCTCAGCTGTTCAAAACCCCGCCAACACCGTCCACTCAGCCGCTCGCCTCCCCTAGGACCCGGTCGCCCTTAAAAGCGGCCACTCCTTCTGGAATCCCTCCTACTTCGCTGTTTGCAGGAAAAATGCCGCAACAGGACCAGATGCTGGAAGATCTTGACTTCATGCAGACCGCAGATGACCAGCCTCTGGCAGCAAGAGCCGCAGGAGGTTCCGCCTCTTTCCTTCAAGGCGTCAAACGGAGGAGAGCCGAAGAGATAGCTGCCCCGGTAAAACGCACCAAGTACGACCTGGACAGGAGAGTGCTTACAACTGAGAAATTGATCCCAAAAGTGAAGAAGCCTCTCCGGGAAATGACCGAGGCGGACTATGAGCACCAAGTCAAGGAGAAGAGCTTCGATGACATAAACGAGGAGCAAGAAATCAACGGCATTCGCCGCAGAACCAATAATCTCCTTGTCAAGCGGCTTGAGACCCAAGAGGCGCTGTTTCAACTGCAGAATAGCGCAAGGCAGCTAGAGGAAGATCTGGCTAGGGCCACCGCGCAGCTGGGATCTGCGCAACAGAGATAGATGAGCTGAAAGCCCAGCTGGCCGCCTCTCAGCAGGAGGCCGCAGCGCAGAAGCAGACAACCGAGCAACTGTCAGAGGAGAAGAAGGCAGCACTGGAGCAGGTTTCTCAGCTCCAGGATTCGTTGAAACAGGCGCAGTCGCAACTTGAAGAGAAAACATCACAGACGATGGCCTTTTCAAAGGATAGAGTTAAGGAGATGCGGGCTGGTCTGCTGCAGGGTTGCAAGCCCAACCTTGTTAAGTCCATATCGGTCCTAGATTTCGCATCCAGGATCGAAGAAGTGTCTGCCCAGGGAAAGCCTGTGGTAGAGGAGGCCGAACACCAGGCGAGGCAATGGCTAGACTTGGCTATGAAACTTGAGGAGTTTGAGCGCAAAGGCCTCCAATTTCCCCCTATGTCCCAACTTGCCTCAGAGTGGGCAGATGCAAGGGTAACCTTGCATATTTATTTTGATAAGACAGAGAAGATTAGAACTGCCAGGAAGATGCTGGACGCATTAGAACATGAAATGAGCATTTGCCTGGCCCCCTTTCAAACTCTGTCTGAACACGGGTGCCCGAGCTACGTCAAGGATGGCGAGTTTCTGACCCTTGAGCAGGTAAAGCAGAATTGGCCGTCTTTTGAGGCAGACACAGCAGAAATTGACAGCTGGGCAGAACCAATCCAAGAAGCTCAGGTCACCCAGATGGTGTCAAAATACTGCAAAATCAACTCCTCCCTTAAGGAGTTGGGAAAAAGATATAACACCATCGACCTGCATGCAGTTGCTGCATTCCATGCAGCACTAAGAGAGGTCAGCGACCTAGGGCCCTTCCAAGCAGCAGTCTGGGACCAAGCCAAGGCTGCATATGAACGCATCCGCGAGCGGGAAGCTGACAGCGAAGAACCTTCAGGTTCGGAGGGAGAAACAGAAGAGGCAACTGCCGGAAGTGATCCTGAAGAAGAACGGTTGCCCGGGGAGAAGCCATCAGAGCAGCGGAAAGCAGGGGAAGGAAGTTCCTCTGCACCCAATGGATGAAGGCCTGGTTCTTTGCGTCGAGGCGAGCTCGACACCCCGCGAGCCGCCAGGAATGTTGCCACATTTTGCACGGGGTGCCATGTTTTCAAAAATCTGTAAGTGTGCTGCTCTTCCTTCCCTCCTCCTCTTTCTCCCTTTCTCCATCTTTCCTTTTCCCCTTTCCTCAGTTTCATTCCTCCCTTTTTTCCCTTGTACTTCCCCTACCAAGTTCCCAAAACCGAGCAAGTGTTCCCCGAAAATTCTAAGTGTCAGAGCAACCCGACTTCGCAAGCGAGTCGGGGTGCGCCTCAAGTCCGAGCGAGAGGGGATGCGAAGTGCGAAGGCAGCTGAAACGGAGCAAAATTTGACTAAGTGTTAGGGGCGTAACCCGACTTCGCAACGAAGTCGGGTGCGCCCCCTTTGGTGCGCATCCAACAACGGAAAATCAGCCAAGTACCGGTGCAACCCGACTTCGCAACGAAGTCGGGGTGCGCCCTTTGACCGGTGCGCAGCTGGGCAAGATTCATCAAGCAAGCCAGAATTTGGCTAAGGCATGGAGGCCCTCCCCAACCGCGCTGTTTCCCACCCGCGCCACCCGACGCTGCTCGATCCCGGCGAGTTGGACAACCGCCTTTCAAGGCAGACAGGTGTCACTCATCAGAATTCGACAAGTGTCCAGCCTCGAGATCCGAGCCGAGATGTGACGGGATAAAGGACAAGCATGGGCTGCACTGCCTACGCCAGCCGCCCCCATTTAAGTTGATGAGAAGTTTCATCTACCGCAGCTACCCGCATTCCTGCTGACCGTAGGTTTGACCGCACGCACTGCCACGTAGCTGTACAGCTTTCAGGGAGACCTTGCTGCAAGTACAGTCCTCGCCGACAGAAGTCAGCATCAGCAGCTCTTCAGCCGCTTGTGTCAGCTATTGTCTTGTCTGGGACTTTGTGCCCGTGAATGTAATCGGGGGGGAACTTGGGCTATAAATAGCCGGATCATTTCATTGTAAAAGGGGGAAGGGGAATATACTGCTAGGGAACCATTGTAGCTGTGCGTTTGCTTCTAAATACAAGATACATACTTGGCTCTGCTTACTGTCTTCATTTTGTATGCTGCCTCTCCTTGTCATTTCTGCCTCATGTTTCTTATTTCATTGCTTACTGTTGTACTGAACTCCAGACTCCAGTATTTGGTGATTAAGTATTCCTGGAATGCATAGATAGAGGATACATAGGATGAATGATAGCTGTAGTTTCAATGAGTGTTTTGTATAGGAATGTTGTTAGTAGTGGTGATTGATCGTTGTCGTGCTGCTTATTCCCCCCACCCAACTCAAATCACATTTGGATTCTCTTTCCGCATGTGTATCTCTTTCCCCGCACTCTTAGCTTAAAACACTAAAAACCCACAGGAAGCCGGCCTTCTCCGGAGATTGGCACGGAAGGCATTCCTTCCTTCCGGCCTTTCAATCTGGTGGGCGAATCTGGGGCGCATTATACCAAATCCTTTCCTCATGGCAGATTCGTAACCAACAGGACTCTGAGTTGAAATTAGGTGGGAATGTTGCCCTTTGTAAAAGAAACCATTTTGTCAAATTTTGTTGCATTTCAATACCAGAGGAGGAAGTAATGACTAAAGGATACAAGTTTTTGCTTGAGCAATTTCTTGGTTTCATCCTTTCTTGGTCATGCATTGGCTTTTGATGGTTGTTGGTGCATGTTTCAGCCTAGTATTGTTTTTATCTTGTTGTTCAATCATGGGGCTTGAAAACACCTCACAAGGAGCCTACTTTGATCACATGTTTGCTATAGGAAGGTTTTTGGTCGCACAAAAGGTCCTTTTTGGAAAGAATAGAGCATTTTTGTTGCTACCATTTCTTTGCTTCTTGCTTCTCCATGGAAGTGTTGGTTGCATATCAAAAAATACAAAAATAGAATGTATGTATTACAAGAGTGCAGGGTAAAATTCATGTTTACATGATTACATACTACAAGCAACCTCTTGGTCATGGTTTATAGCGTAGTTATTAAAATTCGGATTTAATCCCAATCCGATCTATTTTTTCCTGATTCAACAAGGTTGTTGATTCAAGTTGCATCGGAATCCCGTTTTTTGGAAAAATCGACTATATTTGCCAAATTTTTCCTCAAAAATGGGCGATTTTTGCCTATTTTTCCCTAAAAAAATAGTGATATGCATGAAAAAAGCTTTTTTTTCAATGAAATTTTACATTTTCTTCAGTTTTTTGCCGATTCCTGATTTTTATCGATTCTTTTTCCATGCCAATTTTGATCCGATTATGATTTTCTTAGCTATGGTTTATAGAGTTCCAACTTTTTACTTTGGTTGAATTATTTAAACTGTTTTCCTTGTTTGCATGGATGATAAAGATTAGATTGCCTTCTGCTCGATGGTTGATTATGCCAAGAGGCATCTACAATGGGAGTTGAAAGGGAGAGGTGGGTTGTAACATTCTTGTTTGTCTATTGGTAAGGGACATAATCTTATCGCCAACATATTATTAATTTTGTTCAAATAATTTATGGTTTGACGACCTTTAATCACTAAACCCAACATAAATATAAAATAAACTTTAATAATTTATGTTTAGCTTTGGAAAAGCTCAAAATAGGTGCCCCAAGTTTGATATCTCTTGGTGTTTAATAGATATATGTACTGTAAATACCTTAGCTAGTATGCTGACTACCCCATCTAGGAGTAGAAAACAAATGCATGCCCAAAATACAAAATTAGAAAGTATGGAATACACAATTACATGGTAACATTCATGTTTACATGGTTACATGTTAGAGGCGATGACTTGTTCATGATTTACATAGGCTCGACCTCATATTTTGGTTGAATGATTTAAATGTTTTTCCTCGTTTGCATGGATTGGTGCAGATTGGTTGCCTTTTGCTTGATGGTGTATATGCTGACTACCCAACTTAGAAGATGAAAACAAATACTTGGTTATGCATATGGTTAGATAATTGAAGTTGTTACAAGTTACAAAAATGTCAACAACCTTGCCATCCATGCAAATGTAGACACATGTTATATTTTCAACAATAAACAAAAAAGGTTTGATGGATCTTTGTTTATTTGCGTCTTTTTAAATTTGAAGTCGATTGGATCAAATCCAATTGTTATCATTTTCATGCCCCAAGTGGAAACTCTTTTATACTTAAACAATGTGCTTGGTTTGATTATGATCAAATTCATAGTTGTTTTTCTTTAGTACCAAGGCACTCTCTAGTGCCATATTGTGAAGGTTTCATTTCTACCTAATAATAGAGTATTGGAGTGCATGTATATCCCTTTAACCGATGGAAATCATGTTTCCTATAATAAAAGAGGCCTAATTATATTCTCATTGTTTTTACAATATGCTTTATAGATATTCCATTCACTGATGGCTTTCTTTGGAGAATTGCTTTTTTACTTGGAAACTAGCTTTTCCTAAGTTTTCTTAACAAAAGTGAGATACATAACTTTTTTTTCCACCATGGTCAAATGTTGACGAATTTTTTAATGGTTTGTTTTCATTTGTTGTGTTTATTAATAAGATGTTTACTGGATTTGATACATTTTAAAATTATAAGTTAAAATAAAATGCATTTAAATTTGGCTTAGATTGGTTGGAAAGCATTGAAAATAGTAACGCAAAGTGCCCCCTCAAGTAAAAGGTTTCTTATTGGTCTTCTAACTTTGACCTTCAATTATTGCATTCTCTCTCTTGATGATCAACTGAGAGTTATTTTGCAATGTTTTTGAGGGCTGAGGCAACATTTCTGACTGAGATCTCTAAGGTGGCTCAGTCGGAGGCATATAAAGAGCCATGAACATTATGCTGAATTTTATTCGAGTTTTTTCATGAGTAGAATTTCTTCCAAAATTCAACCTTGATAAATTTGAACACACACTCAAACCTTGTGACATTGGCTATGGCTGCATAGATACTTGAGTTTTTTTTAGTTGGAGCTTATTTTGGGTTTAACAGATGTTACTCTTTAACTTTTCCCGTCTTTGGAAATTTTTTCCTTCCATGGAGATGCTTGGCAGTGTTGCTTGGGCGCTTGCTTGGTTTTTGCGCCACTACCTCTTTGGTGCATTGGTATTTTGTTCTTCGTCTCTTGGGAAGGCAGTCTCTCTTTGTTGTAGAAAGGGTTTTTACATATCCCAACAGTTCCCTTTCCACGTAAGTAATCTACATATTTGCAAGCATTGTAGTATAGCAATAATAATACGCAGAACCCTTGAAAGCCTAAACAACAAAACCCTTGAAAGCCTCAATGTCCAAACTAAATTTTTCTTCTCATCAACCATTTGGAAGCTTTCCTTCAACTCATTCAAACTGCTTTCTTTTAGCTCTACTTCACTGCTTTCTTGATCCAACCGACTGCTTATCATCCTATGATAGACCTTTCCCTTGTCGGATTGTGCTTCTGACGGCAACTCCTCTGACTGCACTGCCTCCGATGTCAACATTTTTGACGACAATCCCTGACAGCTTACTTTCTGACGGATTAGACCAGACGAATAGAGGAGTCTGACGGGTACAATGTCTAGACGTCTAGGACAACGGGTTAGACAGCTCAGATGGGTAGACGTCTCAGACAGATTGTACACAGGTAGACGTCTCAAACGGGTAAGGGTAGACGTTGCAAATAGATGGGCTAGACATCTTGACAGGTTGCTAGACGTCTGGGATGAGTGGCCAAACGGACGACCAAATTGACGGATTGCCAGACGTTTGGGTCCGACGGCTAGACGTCTGGACTGACGGATTGCCAGACGTCTGGGCTGGATGGTCAGACGTCTGTGCTGACTGGTTGCCAGACGTCTAGGTTGGATGGCCAGACGTCTGGGCTGACTGGCTGCCAAACATCTGGGCTGACTGGCTGCCAGACGTCTTATCTGACTGCTAGACGTCTAGTCTGACTGCCTAACGTTTAACTCCTTCAGACGGGTAGATTTTAGACAACTCCACTTCAGACGGGTTCTCTTCAGACGACTCCTCCTCCGATAGATGCACTGCAGACTTCACCTCGGCCGTCTCCACTTCAGACGAATCCTGTTCAGACGTCTGCACCTCAGATGTCTTCTTCTCAGACGACTCTTGCTCAGATGTCTGTACCTTAGACATCTCCACATCAGACGGCTCTTGCACAGACGTCTGCACCTCAGACGTCTCCTTCGTCGCCATCTGACTGCATTCTCTAGTTGTTTGAGTCTCCTTCATCGGTGAGGTTTTTGCATCTCTTTCCCAAGTCAAGGCATAATCCAAAGCCTCTTGGTATGATCTTGGAGGAAATATCTTCATCTTCCTTTCATACACGGGGAGCAGTCCATCTATGAACCACGTAATCTTTGATTCCTCTAAGTGGCCTTTCTCCACATAGTCAAACAACCTACTCAAATTTCGATTGTAAGAACGAATAGGCTCCTTCTCTCCTTGAATGTTATAATTTTCGTCAGTATCGTATGATCGGAATTCTTCCACAAATGCATCACGCAACTCTCCCCATGTCTGGAACTTGACTTGCGGTAAGTACTGTACCAATCAATTGCAGATTCTCGAAACGTTGCAGGAAACCACCTCCTCCAATCTTCTTTATTGTTCTGCCCAATCGCTTTCCACTCCATACGACAAATTTTCCAATGCCTAATCGGGTCTTCCTTCCCTTCTCCTGTGAAAAGTGGCAAATTCTCCAATGCTTGGGTGTCTATGTTATCCATTGGTGGGGTTTCTGCTATGCTGCTCCTTGTCGGGTATTCTTCGTCTTGACTCTCACCAAACAGTCTTCTTTCAACTTCCTTACTTTGTGACTTCCTTCGTTGGGATATCGATTGTGGCCTTGGTCTTCCTTCCTGAGCCTTCGCGTGCTGTTGCTCTGGTGCCTGACTCCCGTCCTTTGCACTCCTCTGCAACCTTCCTGCTGCTTGTTCAGGTGTTACCATCTACTCAACATATCTCTGCATCAATCAACATTTTCCTTGACTTTTGGTGGTCATTGTACTTATTCTGTTGTTCCTTTCAGCAATGCGTCGTTTCACTGCAAACTTCTTAGCTGGCAGAAGTCAGGCCTGCAGATGTCAGGCCTGCAGACATCAGGCCTACAGATGTCAGGCCTGCAGACGTCTGGCCTGCAGACGTCTGGTTTGGAGACGTCTGGCCTGCAGACGTCTGGCCTCAGACGTCAAGCCTGCAGACGTTTGGTCTGGAGACGTTTGGCCTGCAGACGTCAGGCCTCAGACGTCAGACCTGCAAACGTCAGGTCTGCAAACTTCTGCAACTTCCCACCTACAAAATCTCACTCAGATTTTTCCTCCGCTTGGCGTGCACGTCTTTTAATCTGCAACCACAAAAAAATTCTGGTACGTCTTCTCCTCCGTCTTTGCACTGGGTTGATCTTCGTTTGCCCGTCTTCCCAAGGGTTTCACTTCTTCAAACCCTATGTCACCAATTTAGACCCAATTTCGTAAAGCAACGGTGCCATAATGTAGAAAGGGTTTTTACATATCCCAACAATTCCCTTTCCACGTAAGTAATCTACAGATCTGCAAGCATTGTAGTATAGCAATAATAATACGCAGAAATTCTGCAACAGCATTAAATAACAGCAGTAATGGCAGGAAATACAGCAATGACAGTTAACAGTAATTACAGCAGTTTGTATTAATAATGTAGGTGTGATACAGCATTACAGTTTCATCAATACAATCTACAACCAGCATAACCATGGTTGTACATCATGCTAGACTGCATTCTGCCCATAGATTTCAATCTGCTCACGTACCAATCTTCAACAACTCTAATGAATGAGGGGGGGTTTATTTATACACCCATCAAGTAGTTACTTTCTCCAACTACCTTGCAACTACCCTTAAATTACATTTTATGTGCATTTGCTTTGCATTTACATTTTATTTGCAGTACAGGAAGAAATAGCTTATTTAGCCGACTTAATGATTTAATATGACTTCACATGACTTTATTCTTTACGTACAATATTAAATTGCACTTACAACATTAAAATATATGCACGGGCGTTTCTTCAAACACTTTGCGTGCATTTACAATAAAACACATAATATCAAAACTGGTTCGGCAATTAAGGATATCTCAATATGCTTGTCTACATTTGTATTGCTTGGAAAGTTCCTCTTCACAACGTACATAAGGCATAAATATCACTAGATTGCACTTGGTTTAGTGGGGTCATTTGCACCTTTCTCCATCTTCACCAATTTCTTGGTCCTCATAGCCCATTGTTCATATTAATTTAGAGCCTTCAGTATGCAAGTCAAGACTTTAAAAGGCATCTGTGTACTCTCTCATGGATATTATGTCAAAATTATATTTGCATATCATGGTTGTATTTGTCATGTTCTACCTTCCTTAGTTGAGCCATAGTTACCAAGTATGGTTCGGTTTGGAAGTTGGGAAGGCCAAAAAAGTTCTGATGTTTGAATTTTCCAGGGAGCTTCCATTTAGTTCAGAAAAGTTCAGATAACTAATACTTATATACTCTCCATACAAAATATTTATATAAAAAATTTTAAACATACGCAAATAAACCGAAAAGTTTAGAGTCTTGCATATTTTCTACATTCATGTATATTTTATACTTTATACGTTATATTTTATGAGTCATATTTTATGTTTGAATATGATAAAAAATTTGAAATTAAAAAATAAAGAACAAGAAAAAAAGAGCAGGATTGAACTGAACTGAATCTGTTTGGACTTCAGGCCTAGGTTTGGACAAACCTGGTAACTATGGGTTGGGCATTGCTTTTTCCTTTGCCATTCCATCATAAGCAAGCCAACATTTGCAGCTTGATGTCTTGCATCCATAAATTCCCCTTCTACAATTGGAAGGATATGATTCATGATTTTGAAGCCTTGATTCAATTCTTTGTTCTCTTCCTTTTAGACTAGCAATTTTTTGGAATTTGCAGATATTTTTCAGTAGTTCTTGAACTTTATTCTTCTCTGAGAGGGTGAGCTAGCCACTCTGATTTTTCCATTTTGAAAATTTCATGTACTTGTAAAATTTTCCACAAGTCAATAAATATGTTGTGATACCAAACCTGATATGAAATTTCTCCATGAGGAATGCTTTAGATAAATTAATTTTTAAATGGATTTGAATGAGCCTTTAGTCTTGTCTCAGGTGGGTCCATAAGAATATTAGGTACTAATATGCAACCACCATTTCATCAAGCTATTTGTCAATGTTCTACCAACTCTCGATTCTTGACTCGACTCTTTATTTCATCAATGTACTCTTCAATGTCGCAGCAACTCTTGCAAGTGCAAACAAAACTTAAGAGCTAATGTCAATATTTGAACAAGTTTTTTTTTTTAAACATCTTCTAATGCAAATTTGTATTAGCTTGTTCATCCCTTGCTCAACTAAAGTGTACTTATCCAAACAGTTTTATCCATAACAAGATTTGACAAATTAATTCATGAAGTTCGATGATTTCGGTGAACTAAAATTGTTGGTTTATGGAACTCCTTCAGTCGATGCTAAAACGAGGCAAATTTGATGATATGTATTTGCCATTTGGTAACTTATTGGGACATAAGTTAGACATGTTTTCACATACATTTCAAGTTCCATTGTGATTAATTTTAGTTTTTGTGTTTGCTTTTTATAAAGTTCTATGAAATTATACATATATTTGCATATTTTTAATATCTTGAACTTTATGTTACTTTATTAAGATTTTTGATCGTGTTGATTTTCTTCGGAATTTTATACCCAAATATGTTGTATACCCAAACTTGGGTTTGAACACGAGCCTTGTGTCTAAGCCCATGACTATGAAATATACATGAGAAAGCAGCTATAGCATTTACACAACAAAGAACAAACCTAGGTTCCATGGTAAACTAAGATGCAAAAAGGGGGCTGTTAGAAGACACCCCTATTTCCAATGGGTGTGTTGACTTAAACTGTTGGGCTTGCAAGGACCTTCTAAGGATCCATTGTAATCAACTCAAAGAAGTTTACAAATTTTCTGCTAGGCCATACATCATAAAATTCCAGTAATAGTCAGTATACCAAGAGGTTTTGGTCTAAGCAAACTAGTTGAGTAGTTGAGACCCGAATAACTTCTGTAAGGAACATTGGAAATAAATAGAACAAATCCCCAAACCAGAATTTATGTGCTTCAACTCTTGCTGTTGTAGCTTCTATCCAGATTATTACATGCTTCTCATTTCATTCAGCACTAGGCATGCTGACATGCTTATTGTGACCATAGACAAAGGATGTAAAATTGCATAGTTATTGGTGTCAGTGGCCGCAAAAATGTGCAGGTGTTCATATTGTATCATTGCTACTTGTTTTTGCCATTTAAACATTGGGCATAGGTCTGTAGTCTGAAATGAGAGAAAAGAGAGTCTTTAAGTATCTATCTATGCTCTATGGGGACATGTATCGGGTTTTATGATCCATTTCAGAGACCCTCCCTGCCATCTTGGAGGCGTGTGATGCTATCTCGAGGCCGTCTGGCAAATGTGTTCTGCTGTCCAGAAAATGCATCCCAACGTTTCATGCCGTCTCTATCCCAGAAACTTATGGAACATAGGTAACTAGATATCACAATATGGTGCATCTTAGAAACACTCTTTACACTGAAACAAAGATGAGGCTATTCAAATTTCAGCCGTTGCATTGCATAGAATTACTTTCTATTATAATAGTTTTTAGCAATTCTATTATAATAGTTTTTTGCCTGATTAAGCAGCAACTAGGGACTTTGTTTTGTACTATTTTTCACTTGTATTTACATCACCACCTTTATGGATATAAGAAAGGATAAACAATTCACTGTGGCTTATTTCTTCGATGTTTCTAACCAATGCTTTATTTTATACATATACAGAAAGCAACATTGGCTCTGAATGCAACTCGTCGGTTCAGGTATACGTTGGATCTTAAAAGGGAAGAGCAAAAGGAGGAGCTATTAAGCAAAATTAGAGCCCAAGTTCAAGCTGTAAGGGTAAGTAACATAATGCTATCAGTATTATGGACTTTTTAAACATTGATCCTTCTTTACTTATACGCTGCCATTCTTCCAGGCAGCCAAGCGCTTCCAGCTACAAATTGAAAACAATGTACCGATTGAAGTGGGTATGAGATGTCTTCCTGCTTAAACTAGGTTCAATTTTTTATTTATAGCCATAGGTCACTACAAAATTCCATTAGAATATATAAGTTCGTGAGAGAAAATATGTGAGCAGTTACAAGATGCTTGTGATAAGTGTAATTTATAGTCATTCTTATGAGAATGAATTATATATTTCAAGGCGCCTATGCATGCTTCATGCAAATTCCTTATCTTTGTTAAGCCTTTTCCAAAGAATAAGATGGAGAATGTGTGTTTTTTAAAGAAATCACAGCTCATTCCTAAGATATTTGTATTAGTCTTTGGATATTAACTGAGTGTTTTGTTTTTGATTTATTGCGCAATAGGTCTTTTTTATTGAAATTACTGAGAGTTCCTGCGGATTATTTTAGACATGACATAGCATGGGGCTATAGTATCTGAAGTATTCGTATTCAGTTTAGATCATGCCACGACAGACTTTATAGATAATTTTCATTATATTGAGTTTTAGCAGATTTATGGCATTCAATCATTGTTTCATTACTTTTCCTGTGTTGTAGAAGCAGAGTCAACTCTTTGGCGAGTCCTCCAGCAAGTGCAAGATCTACTATGACTCTTTATATTGTTTAGTTCTTAGATGCATAATGATGCTTCAAAGACGTCACAATTACATTTGAATAGGCTAATACCTGCATATAGATGTTTTGCAATTGTGTTACAATGATATCTGCCTATAACATACATGATATTATGTGCATTTTGACGTTAGTTTGAGGGGATGTGTCATGTGGATCTTGTATTTGATGATTCTAAGCTGAGTACAGGTCAGTTATTGCCAAGTACAATTCATGCGATATTGCCCTTAATATATGGCTACAAGACAGAATCCCAATGAAGAACAAATATGTTGGAGAAATATTTTTGTTTTCTAGACTGTGCTTTGAAATCGATGTCATTTCTGATGGCTTTTGATTTACTAACCCATGATCTTGTGATTTTTATCTGAAGAAAGGAAAATGGTATTATTATTGTGTATAGTCTGTTAACAAAGTGCATGTTAAAATCTGTTTGACTGGTTTTCCAGTGCTGGATAATCCTCCAGAGGGCTTCAGAATAGGGGCAAAAAAGCTTGTTCACTTGGTTCGAGAGAAGGACTATGATGCTCTGCAACAGATGGGAGGGGTAACTAAGAAATCGATCTTGATTTTGCTTTTCCAGATGATAATGTGTGTTGTAATTTTTATTTAATTTTTTATTTTTATATAAGTATGTGCTCATGGAAGTAGTCATAGTAGTAACAGTATGCAGTGGTAACAGGTAAAGGAGATAGCCAATCTGTTAGACACTGATGTTGAGAAGGGTATCAAGGAAGGACCTGAAGAAATACAGTGCCGTAAAAATGCATATGGGGAGAATTCCTATCCACGAAAGGCTGCATGCAGTTTCTTTGTAATCTTTCTCATACTTGTTTTTTTTTTTTTGTATTTACATGATGGAATCGGTAGCCGCCACGAATCCGGGCAGGCTGTCCAGCTTTTATGGCCGCCACGAGTATTCTGCGCTGTCCGCCCCGGAAGCCGCCACACAGATCTTCTCGCAGTCCGCCCCTATAACCACCATGCCACAATCATTTTAAACCTTTTACGCCGCTGAAAGCACCGGGAAAGGGACAAGCGTTCAGTCCGGCGAGGCCCGAGATTTGAACCTTGGACCTCCGCCCCCTTATGGGGTTTGGATGAACTTTCTCATACTTGTTACAAGTACATTTGTTGTCAATTATTCGTTTAGGGAATTGGTATCGCAGTTATTAATGTATTAACTTATATTGCTGTCTAGGTTTTTGTTTGGGAAGCCTGTCAGGACACGACATTAATAATTTTGATGATTTGTGCGGCACTGTCACTTGCTTTGCAAATAAAAACTGAAGTAAGCTACACCATATTTGTACTTGTCCTTTTTGCCTAAATGGACTCTGTCTGGGCCATATCTGTTGTTACTTGTATGTGTGACATAATTTTTGAAATCTATTTTAAACTTGGATGTCCTACAAGTTTGAAGTTCTTTAGGAAATTTGTAGAATACTTTTTGTTCTGAGTTAAATATGTGCTAATTTTGTTTTAGAAGATTAATGCATCTTTATTATTATTCCTTTTTGAATGTAAAATCTGCAGGGCATCAAGGAAGGGTGGTATGATGGTGGGAGTATAGCATTTGCAGTGATCCTTGTAATTCTTGTTACAGGTTGGATTCCATTTTGTATGATTTTAATATCTTTGACTAGATAGACTGTTGACAGTTCTCTGATGAGGAGCATAGATAGTAATGTGTTTTTTCTACTTTTCATATTCAGGAATTACGATTTTTTCAATGTAATGTCCCCTTTCTAGCCAGTCAGCTTCGCAGTTGTGATTAGCCTACTCACGGGTTCCCGTAGGCTAAATTGGATGTGTGGGAACCCATGGTGATCTTAATCAGGCCAATCTCAACTGTTAGTTGCCAGTTTCTGTGGCTTATTTGGGTAAAGGAGATGGGACTTACTATTTATAGTAAGTCAATTCTGGGGTTTCAGTCAAAGCGGATGGTACCTTTGGATTGTTCGTCGAAATGGGGTATCCAATTCTATGATCAGTTGGAAGGTTGGTTTGCGGAGCTTAGAATTTTAATGCCCGAAGATTATTTATATAAAATAAAATTAATAATTTAATTTAATATAAGTTATGACTTTATAATAAAGGGGGAGGATTAAAGAGTCACTTAAGTTAAAATTATTTTATAAAGTGACTATTAGAATTGCAAAAAGAGGACGCCATTTATAATGAGGAAAAATAATTTCTAGAAGACATTTAGAATTGCCTTTTCCCTCCAAAAAGCCATCAACCCCTTGTGAGCTCTATAAAAAGGAGATTTGGTCATTCATTTCAGGCATCTAGGTTTATATGTTTGCTTTGGCATTTGGTGAAGAAGCTTGCAGAGAATCTTTGCAGGGTTTCGAGCTTATTGGAGACGACAACCTCCAATAGGGACATCCTCTTCGGGTATGAGAGATTATCCCTGGTGGATTAGGGTGGCGATTTCATACAGAGATTGCTCAGTGCTGATTGTGGAGAGATTTGCAAATTTTTTTTGAAATATTATATAGAAGTATTTTCAGAGGTGCTGGGCAAAGTTGCTGATTGCTGGCCGTACAACATAGGCCGTACAATTACCAACCAGGCGTGATATCTTTGGGGAATTGGGGCGATTAGTCCATAAACCCCTATCTCCTCCTTCATTGGTGCCCAAGGATTGCTTGCTGCTAGTACATCATTTCGTGGGTGAAGAAAGTTGCATTTCTGGAGCTAAGTGAATAAGTGGTATGTACAAATTTGCTGATCAAATAATACAGACTGAAAATTCCAGATCGATATATCTTTGTGGTATGTGTGTGTTTCCTCGATTCCTTCACTGGGTTTCTAGCATTACATATGCAAAATATGCATCTCAAGTTTCGTTTGATTTGGTTGCATAGTTACAAAGTTGTGACGGTTGCAAGTGGACTGATTTAGCAGTTATCTGAGTTTTTTTTATTAATTTGAAAAAATACAAAAAAAAGTACATATTTGCAAAAAATTAAAAAATATATTTTAGCCAGATTTGGGGAGGGTTGTTACATTTGGTGCCCAATGATTGCTTGCTGCTAGTACATCATTTCGTGGGTGAAGAAAGTTGCATTTCTGGAGCTAAGTGAATAAGTGGTATGTACAGATTTGCTGATCAAATAATACAGACTGAAAATTCCAGATCGATATATCTTTGTGGTATTTGTGTGTTTCCTCGATTCCTTCATTGGGTTTCTAGAATTACATATGTAAAATCTGCATCTCAAGTTTCGTTTGATTTGGTTGCATAGTTACAAAGTTGTTACAGTTGCAAGTGGGCTGATTTAGCATTTATTTGAGTTTTTTTTATTAATTTGAAAAAATACAAAAAAAAGCACATATTTGCAAAAAATAAAAAAAAATATTTTAGCCAGATTTGGGGAGGGTTGTTACATGGTATCAGAGCCAGGTTCAACACTGCCATATTGTGGGAAGTTGAGTTTTTCATGACTGACAGGGATAGAAGAGTAGCTGAAAGGGAGAAGAAAAAAGCAGAACAAGGTCACGATGGTAAAGAGAAGGAACATAGTAACATGGGGGAAAGAAGTGATGAAGAACCAAGTCTCAAACACATTCTTAATGCTCTAACCAGAGCACAGGTGGATATGCAGGTTGCATTGCAATGTAATCACCAGGAGATGA
The DNA here is from genome assembly GCA_028583015.1 of Wollemia nobilis. Taxonomy (NCBI): domain Eukaryota; kingdom Viridiplantae; phylum Streptophyta; class Pinopsida; order Araucariales; family Araucariaceae; genus Wollemia; species Wollemia nobilis. The sequence goes on from JAQPPZ010016951.1 coordinate 85,695, forward strand.
CTGGAGTTCTAAGAGTAGTATTTGATAGGTTGAGGGAACTCACATTGGTGGCCATAATGGGGAGGCTAGCACCTCCAAGCATCCGGTTTTTACAAGAGGAAGCAGTAATGTTCCTAGACCGACACAACCCACTTTCGTTCCAAGAGAGGAGCCTATTAAGCAAGAGGAGCAGGCACATGGACCATCAAATGAATACAATAATAGCATGGTGGACTCAGTATCAGGCATTTACGGAGGAACTTAAGGATAGTTGGTATTTTGAAAAATATTGTGCACAAAAGCAGGGATGTCCTCATGAACAGAAGAAGCAATCGACTCAGAAGGACTTGTAGTATGCCTTGAGTAAGATAACCATTCCTCAGTTTGATGGGAGTGGTAAGCGCACATCAAGGGTGTGGGTGGAAAAGTTGGACAACTTCTTATCATTGAGGCCTATGCAGGAGGAAGAGGCAATTAAATTTGCTACTCTTCACTTAGAGGGAGCAACTCATGATTGGTGGTTCCACGGTCTCAACACTTTGGGCCATGGAGCCATTACCACATGTGATGAGTTTACCAACAAACTCATCGATCGGTTCGACAAGAAAGATCCAGAATTGCACTTTAGAGAGCTAGCTCAGTTGAGGCAGACTGGTTCAGTTGATGCCTACATTGCAAAATTTCAGGGGCTGTCAGTCAAGGTTCGAGACATATCTAAAAGGAGGTTGGTAATTCTTTTTGTTGAGGGATTGACTGAGCCACTTCGTGGATGGGTGAAGGCTTTTGAACCACAGAAATTGCAGGTTGCCATGAAGAAGGCCCGAAGTATGGAGTTCGTTGTTCTGAAGAATAAATCAACATTCAAACCATTCCAGGGCAGCAGTGACAAAGATAAGAAGATTATGCACAAAGGTCTTCCGCAGCAGAAGCATGAATAAAAAAGATTAGGAGATGATGAGCTTAATGAGCTTAGAAAAAAGAAGTTATGTTTCCATTGCAGGGAGCCATGGGATTTGTCACATAAGTGCTCACAAAAGGCTAAGGCAAGGCAAATGAAGCATAAGGATTATTTTGAAGTGGAGGATTTTGAATCTTAAAAATCAGACCAGCAAACTAATTCGGACACAAGTGATGATGTTAGTTCAAGAGGAGAGCCAGAAAAAGATGTAACAATGGCTCAACTATACAGTTTCCAGAAGGGGAGTTCATTCAAGGTTCAAGGCATCATATAAGGACAACGAGTCATCACTCTTATTGACATAGGTGCGACCCATAACTTTATTGATGAATGGCTGGTCAATAAGCGAGGACTCAAGACAGAGTTTAGGGGATTTCGGGTTATGGTAGCAGATGGTTCATCTATCCAACGCACCTGCAAAATCTCCAATTTGCGGATAAGGTTGGTAGAATACGAGCTCAATGATGAATTTTATGTGGTTAACATCGGAGACACTCATGTGATTTTGGGAATGCATTGGATGCAATCCCTTGGAGAATTCACAATGAACCTGCATGCTATGGGAATGAAGTTTAAATCAACAGGTAAGAGGGTTGTATTAAGAGGCATATCTGATGGTGGTCCAAGAGTGGTTTCCCTCAAACGCATGGAGAGGTTATTTAGACATGATGAGGTCGAGTGGGCAGCAGAGTGCCTTATCATGCCAACAAATGTGGAGACACAGAAGGACACTTACCATCCAGAGATCCGGAAGATTGTGACCAAGCATGCCAAGGTCTTCGATGACATACCTCCGGGGAGACCTCCAGAGCGGGGCATTGAGCATATCATTGAGCTAGAGGATGGGGTGAAGACCGTTATCACTACTCCCTACAGGCATCATAAAAGGCATAAGGACGAGATCGAGAAGGCAATACATGAGTTGTTGGATATGGGACACATCCGTCCAAGTAAGAGTCCTTTTGCCTCCGCAGTAGTCTTGGTTAAGAAAAAAGATGGTACTTGGAGAATGTGCGTGGATTACAGGGAGCTGAACAAGAGGACTATAAAAAACAGGTATCCTATTCCCCGCATAGATGAGTTGATCGATGAGTTGCACGACGCCTGTTACTTCTCGAAGATTGATCTAAGGTCAGGTTATCACCAGATTAGAATGAGGGAGCAAGATATCGAGAAGACGACCTTCAGATGCCACTTCGGCCATTTCGAGTTCTTGGTTATGCCTTTCGGCTTAACCAATGCCCCTGCCACTTTCCAGTCCTGTATGAACAGGACATTCAGCAGACAGTTGAGGAGATATGTTTTGATTTTCTTTGACGACATCCTGGTCTACAGTCGTTCTTGGGAGGAGCACCTGCAACATTTAGATGAGGTGTTGAGCATATTGGAACAAGAGTCTTTTTATGCCAAGGAGTCGAAGTGTGACATTGGTATGACCGAGCTTCTCTATTTAGGCCACATCATCAGTGCTGAGGGTGTGCGCATGGATCCTAATAAGATCTATGAACCTTACTCAGCTCAAGGGGTTCTTCAGATTGTGCGAGTTTTACCGAAGGTTTGTTAAGGGATTTTCGCAGCTTGCAGCCCTACTCAGATTTAACAAAGAAGGGGGTGTTCTCGTGGTCTGACACTTCACATAAGTGTTTCAAACAATTCAAAAAGGTTATGTGCTCCTGTCCAGTGCTCGCCATACCAGATTTCTCTCAGCCATTTGAGTTGCGGTGTGATGCTTCGGGAGAGGGAATTGGATCAGTGCTAAAGTAGAACAAACATCCCATATCTTTTGAGAGTCGGAAACTTCATGGGGATGAGCGGAATTATTCGATATACGACAAGGAAATGTTGGCCATCATGCACGCGTTGGCCAAATTCAGGCAGTATTTAGTCGGGGGCAGGTTCACAGTGAAGATTGATCACAACAGTCTTCGATACTTCCTCAACCAGAGAGATCTCAATGAACGACAATAGAAGTGGGTTAGTAAGCTGCAAGCTTACGACTTTGACATCGTCTATGTCAAAGGTAAGAAGAATGTCGTAGCAGATGCTTTATCCAGGAGACCTTACTTGGGTGCTATGACAGATGTTTCTGCAGCATGGAGGGATGAGATCTCAGCCGAGTATGCTAAGGACCCTTGGACATCTGGCTTGATTGATGGAACTACACTTGATGACAAGTTTTCAGTGGTCCAGGGGTTGATATTGTATAGGACTGTATCTTCCTACCTCACAATTCCAAATTCAAGAGGAGGGTTCTTCAGTGCTTTCATGATGATCCTACAGCAGGGTACGTTGGATTCTTCAAAACATACAGGAGCATCAGGGATCGATTCACTTGGAAGGGACTCAAGAATGAAGCCCTTCAGTATGTACGAGAATGTGCCATCTGCTAGCAGAATAAGGATGAGCACACCTACCAACAAGATTGTTGCAGCCATTACGTGTTCCTAACCAGAAATGGGAAGGAATATCCATGGATTTCATCACCGGGTTGCCCACGGTTCAGGGCAAGGATTGTATATACGTGGTAGTCGACAGGCTCACGAAGTTCGCACACTTCATTGCTATCTCAGCAACTTATACAACAGCTTAGGTGGCCAAATTGTTTTTTCAGGGAGATATTTAGATTACATGGTATGCCCAAGACGATTGTCAGTGACCAAGATAGCAGGTTCATGAGTATGTTCTGGCAGGAGCTATTCAGATTAGGGGGGACTGAGCTTACTCCCAGCACCAGCTATCACCCTCAAACCGACGAGCAGACGGAGATAGTGAACAAATGGTTGGAGGGTTACCTTCAGAACTATGTCTCAGGTTAGCCGAGGGCTTGGATCAGGTGGCTTCATCTTGGTGAGTTTTGTTATAACACTACACATCATATGACCATCGGGATGACTCCATTTATGGCCTTGTATGGATATGAAGCTCCTAGCTTCATAGACTTACTTCTTGGTGATAGCAGAGTACCCAGAGCCAAGGACTTGTTGCAGGACGGCCAGGATATTATGAGGGATTTGAGGGACAACATACACCAGGCACAGAATCGACAAAAAATGTATGCCGATTAACATAGGATAGAGCGTAGCTTCGAGGTTGGGGATCTGGTTTACCTCAGGCTACAACCATACAGGCAATCCACTCTCAAGAAGAGTGGAAAGGAGAAGTTGAAGCCGAGATTCTATGGACCCTTCAGGGTAACCAGACGGGTAGGAGAGGTAGCTTATGAGTTGGAACTACCAGCGGACAGCAGAATCCACAATGTCTTCCACGTTTCTCGCCTCAAAAAGGCGATTGGGCAGAATGTTGTTCCTTCCACAGAGTTACCACCATTAGATGAGGAAGGGAAATTAATCCTGGTACCCGAGGCCATCATTAACTTTAGGGAAAGGGCTTTGAGGGGGAAGGTGATTACGGAGTATTTAGTTAAGTGGAAGCACTTACCAGCAGAGGATGCAACTTGGGAGAATGAAGAGGTATTACAGCATCCAAAGTTGAAATTGCTTGAGGGCAAGCAATTTCGGGGAGGGCGGACTGTAATGTCCCCTTTCTAGCCAGTCAGCTTCGCAGTTGTGATTAGCCTACTCACGGGTTCCTGTAGGCTAAATTGGATGTGTGGGAACCCATGGTGATCTTAATCATGCCACTCTCAGCTATCAGTTGCCAGTTTTTGTGGTTTATTTGGGTAAAGGAGATGGGACTTACTATATAGTAAGTCAATTTTGGGGTTTCAGTCAAAGCGGATGGTACTGTTGCCACATTTTGCACGGGGTGCCATGTTTTCAGTTTCTTAAAGTTCCAGCAAGTGTTCCCTGAAAATGACTAAGTGTCAGGGCGCAACCCGACTTCGCAGCGAAGTCGGAGTGCGCCCTCCAGTTGGAGCGCAGTAGGGGCAGTGCAAAGTGCGACAAAACAGGAAAATGAGCAGAATTTGACTAAGTGCTGGGGCGCAACCCGACTTCGCTGCGAAGTCGGGGTGCGCCCTTCTTCCTGGGCGCACTTGGAGAGCAGTGTGGCAGAAAAATGACTAAGTGTTGGGGCGCAACCTGACTTCGCTGCGAAGTCGGGGTGCGCCCTTCTTCCTGGGCGCACTTGGAGAGCAGTGTGGCAGAAAAATGACTAAGTGTTGGGGCGCAACCTGACTTTGCAGCGAAGTCGGGGTGCGCCCTTCTCTTAGTGTGCAGTCCGAACAGAAGAAGACAGCAAGTGCCGGTGCGCAACCCGACTTCGCAGCGAAGTCGGGGTGCGCCCTCTGACCGGTGCGTAGTTGGGGAAGCAAGACCGAAAATGACTAAGGCAAGATGACCCTCCTGCGCTGTTTTCTACCTGCGCAACCCGACAGCGCACGGATCCCGGGCGAAGTTGGATAAACTGTCTTTCAAGGCAGACACGTGTCATTCATCAGCATCCGACAAGTGTCCAACTTCGGGATTTGAGCCAAGACTTGACCGGGATAAGGACAAAGCATGGGCTGCACTATCTGCGCCAACTGCCACCATTTAAGTTGATGAGAAGTGCCATCTGCCGCACCTACCCACATTCCTGCTGACCGACGGTTTGACCCGACACACCACCACGTAGTCGTACGGCCTTCGGGGACACCATGCCGCAAGTACAGCTCCGCCCGACGAGAGTTGGCATCAGCAGCTCCTCAGCCGCTTGTGTCAGCTAATGTTTAGTCTGGGACTTTGTGCCCAAGAATGTAATCGGGGGGACTTGAGGCTATAAATAGCCATGTAATTCATTGTAAAAAGGGTGGAAGGGGAATATATTGCTAGGGAACAATTGTAGCTGTGCGTTTGCCTCTAATACAAGCATATACTTGGCTCTCGCTTACTGTCTTTTATCTTGTATGCTGCCTCTCCTTGTCATTTTTGCCTCATGTTTCTTGTGTCATTGCTTGCTCTTGTACTGAACTCTGGACTCTGGCATTTGGTGATCAAGTATTCCTCGGAATGCATAGATAGAGGATACATAGGATGAATGATAGCTGTAGTTTCAATGTATGTTTGTAGATGAATGCTGTTAGTAGTGGTGATTGATTCGTTGCCGTGCTGCTTATTCCCCCCCACCAACTCCAATCATATTTGGAATCCTTTTCTGTACTTTTATCTCTTTCCCTGCACTCTTAACCTAAAACACAAAAACCCCCATAGGAAGCCGGCCTTCTCCGGAGATTGGCACGGAAGGCATTTCTTCCTTCCGGCCTTTCAATCTGGTGGGCGAATCTGGGCGCATTAACAACAAATCCTTTCCTCATGGCAGATTCGTAACCAACAGTTTCTCTGGCACGCCCGGTGGGACATGGTAGTTTCCCACCCCCAAACAGAATCGAAGCACGAGTGCTCGCTTCATTGTTGTTAAAAATCAGAGCACCTGGCGACTCTGCAAATTTGAATACTCTTTGAGTCCATGAAGACCGGTCCTAACGCCTTCATGCAAACGAGAAGGTGGCGAGCAAGGAATCCGGAAAACCCGCCTGACTTTTACGAAATCAACATTGACGCTCCAGGCGAGCGCATCAGGCTGGCTGATTACCAAGCTCGCGTGGAAGAAATCCAAGAAGCCGAGGCTGAAATTGAAGAAGCCGAGGCTGAAATTCAAGAAGTTGAGGCCGAAGAAGAATCTACATCTTCGGATACCTCCGATATCGAGTAACTCGTGCTTGAGAGCCCACAGGTGGTGGACTCTCTAGAGCGGTGGTATTGGCTCCAACCATCACCGCAACCGGTACCCGAAGAAGGCTTCCGTCTGACAAATCTCCTTGCCACATTGTTCATCAATTGTATGGGTACCGACATGAATGATAACCTGCCACGTTGCACCATGTTCGCAACCTGGCAAACTTTGGGAGGCCAGTCGGACTTCAAAGATCATCTGAAGTACAATCAGATCTGGTCCGGACACTGCAGGTTCACCGGATAGGCAACCAAAGCTAGATTTGTCTTGGCGGCATGCCAATCATGCTGCAAACTTTTGTGTAAATAATATAAATAATCCGGCTAGTATGCAAAGTTTTAGTTGTTTTCTTATTTTAGTTTATGCGGTTCTTTTTTTTAGTATTCCAGGAGGGCCATGGGTGCCAAGGGTTTGAGAAAGAGGTTGTTGCCGACAGTAAATATCAAGAGGATGGCGAGGGTGACTCTGTTGCCCAATGGATAAAGGCCTGGGTCCTCACATTGAGGCGAGCTCAATGCCCCGCGAGCCGCCAGGAATGTTGCCACATTTTGCACGGGGTGCCATGTTTTCAGTTTCTTAAAGTTCTAGCAAGTGTTCCCTGAAAATGACTAAGTGTCAAGGCGTAACCCGACTTCGCAGCGAAGTCGGAGTGCGCCCTCCAGTTGGAGCGCAGTAGGGGTAGTGCGAAGTGTGACAAAACAGGAAAATGAGCGGAATTTGACTAAGTGCTGGGGCGCAACCCGACTTCGCTGCGAAGTCGGGGTGTGCCCTTCTTCCTGGGCGCACTTGGAGAGCAGTGTGGCAGAAAAATGACTAAGTGTTGGGGCGCAACCCGACTTCGCAGCGAAGTCGGGGTGCACCCTTCTCTTAGTGCGCAGTCCGAACAGAAGAAGACAGCAAGTGCCGGTGCGCAACCCGACTTCGCAGCGAAGTCGGGGTGCGCCCTCTGACCGATGCGCAGTTGGGGAAGCAAGACCAGAAAATGACTAAGGCAAGATGACCCTCCTGCGCTGTTTTCTACCTGCGCAACCCGACAACGCTCAGATCCCGGGCGAAGTTGGATAAACTGCCTTTCAAGGCAGACACGTGTCATTCATCAGCATCCGACAAGTGTCCAACTTCGGGATTCGAGCCAAGACTTGACCGAGATAAGGACAAAGCATGGGCTGCACTATCTGCGCCAACTGCCACCATTTAAGTTGATGAGAAGTGCCATCTGCCGCACCTACCCACATTCCTGCTGACCGACGGTTTGACCCGACACACCGCCACGTAGTTGTACAGCCTTCAGGGACACCATGCCGCAAGTACAGTCCTGCCCGACAGAAGTCAGCATCAGCAGCTCCTCAGCCGCTTGTGTCAGCTAATGTTTAGTCTGGGACTTTGTGCCCAAGAATGTAATCGGGGGGACTTGAGGCTATAAATAGCCATGTAATTCATTGTAAAAAGGGTGGAAGGGGAATATATTGCTAGGGAACAATTGTAGCCATGCGTTTGCCTCTAATACAAGCATATACTTGGCTCTGCTTACTGTCTTTCATCTTGTATGCTGCCTCTCCTTGTCATTTCTGCCTCATGTTTCTTGTGTCATTGCTTGTTGTTGTACTGAACTCTGGACTCTGGCATTTGGTGATCAAGTATTCCTGGAATGCATAGATAGAGGATACATAGGATGAATGATTGCTGTAGTTTCAATGTATGTTTGTAGATGAATGCTGTTAGTAGTGGTGATTGATTCGTTGCCGTGCTGCTTATTTACCCCCACCAACTCCAATCATATTTGGAATCCCTTTCTGTACTTTTATCTCTTTCCCTGCACTCTTAACCTAAAACACAAAAACCCCCACAGGAAGCCGGTCTTCTTCGGAGATTGGCACGGAAGGCATTCCTTCCTTCCGACCTTTCAATCTAGTGGGCGAATCTGGGCGCATTAACAACAAATCCTTTCCTCATGGCAGATTCGTAACCACCAGGTACCTTTGGATTGTTCATCGAAATGGGTGTCCAAATCCATGATCAGTTGGAAGGTTGGTTTGCGGAGCTTAGAAATTTTAATGCCCGAAGATTATTTATATAAAATTAAATTAATAATTTAATTTTATATAAGTTATGACTTTATAATAAAGGGGAAGATTAAAGAGTCACTTAAGTTAAAATTATTTTATAAAGTGACTATTAGAATTGCAAAAAGGGGACGCCATTTATAATGAGGAAAAATAATTTCTAGAAGACATTTAAAATTGCCTTTTCCCTCCAAAAAGCCATCAACCCCTTGTGAGCTCTATAAAAGGAGATTTGGTCATTCATTTCAGGCATCCAGGTTTATATGTTTGCTTTGGCATTTGGTGAAGAAGCTTGCAGAGAATCTTTGTAGGGTTTCGAGCTTATTGGGGACGACAACCTCCAATAGGGACATCCTCTTCGGGTATGAGAGATTACCCCTGGTGGATTAGGGTGGCGATTTCATACAGAGATTGCTCATTGCTGAATGTGGAGAGATTTGCAAAGTTTTTTCAAAAGATTATAAAGAAGTGTTTTCAGAGGTGCTGGGCGAAGTTGTTGATTGCTGGCCGTATAGCACACGTCGTACAATTACCAGCCAGGCGTGATATCTTTGGGGAATTGGAGCGATCAGTCCATAAACCCCTATCTCCTCCTTCATTGGTGCCCAAGGATTGCTAGCTTCTAGTACATCATTTCGTGGGTGAAGAAAGTTGCATTTCTGGAGCTAAGTGAATGAGTGGTATGTACAGATTTGCTGATCAAATAATACAGACTGAAAATTCCAGATAGATAAATCTTTGTGGTATTTGTGTGTTTCCTCGATTCCTTCATTGGGTTTCTAGCATTACATATGTAAAATCTGCATCTCACGTTTCGTTTGATTTGGTTGCATAGTTACAAAGTTGTGACAGTTGCAAGTGGACTGATTTAGCATTTATATGAGTTTTTTTTATTAATTTGAAAAAATAAAAAAAAAGTACATATTTGCAAAAAATTAAAAAAAATATTTAAGCCAGATTTGGGGAGGGTTGTTACATTCAATTCGGGTTTAAAGCATTATTTAAGTGTTTCAGTTATATATAGATCACAAACAGTTCTAGTTACATAAACAGTCAAAGTTGTTTGCCAATGAAGTATATACACTTCAACATAGAAATATATATTTTCTACGATTTTCTGTATCTTGGATGTGGTAAATTATCATGTTTTCAAGAATGCTATGTAAGAATTTTTTGTTTGTTGGACTTTGTACACTATTTCACAAACAAGTTCATTCCTGGTCTTCCTGATATGCAGCAATAAGTGACTACAAACAGTCTCTCCAGTTCCAAAATCTGAATGAAGAAAAGAGAAACATTCAATTGCAGGTGCGTGTTCTGTTGACATCTGCCTTTGTCTCAGAAATTTCTCACATGCACACAGGAATGCATAAAGTTGATATTTCATTCTTGGATTTGATGCTATTTTGAATTGTTATTCAGGTTATCCGTGGGGGAAGAAGATTTAAAGTGTCCATATTTGATCTTGTTGTTGGTGATATTATACCTCTAAATATTGGTGATCAGGTATATGTAAATTATGTCTGCTATTATCAGGCTATGGATATTAAAGACTTGGTCTATTCTGGAAACTGGACAAGTGGTGTTCTGAGACACATTTATCCTATCTTTTCAGGTCCCTGCAGATGGTGTTTTAATTACAGGACACTCCTTGTCAATTGATGAGTCTAGCATGACTGGGGAAAGTGAATTTGTATGTTACTTTCTCTTATATTGTCCCCTTGTCATTTTATTCAAAGTAATAGATTGTTTGTAAGTTGCTGATGTCAAGGAATGCAAGATCTTCATCAGCTATAACTACCCCATTTTTGCAAGTAGGTCTACAAAGATCAGAAAAATCCCTTCTTGATGTCTGGATGTAAGGTTGCAGATGGCTATGGTACCATGCTGGTAAGTTGTTATGCCTGGATCTTCATTTGGAAGAATAGTTGGTATGTGTTTCAATTTAGATTTATTAATTGGAAATATTTATTGCCATATTTTAGGTCACTGGTGTTGGATTAAATACTGAGTGGGGTGTGTTAATGGCGAGTATATCAGAGGATAATGGTGAAGAAACTCCATTACAGGTCTCTTCTGAATTTTTGCTTTATGTGTAGTGTCCAATATGTGTTTTCTTTGCTGTTAGTGTTGCGTTCACTCTTTGAACACACATGAATGGCTCCTGTATACAACAGGTACGCCTTAATGGTGTTGCCACGTTTATTGGCAAGGTGGGACTTATGGTAGCAGGTTTCGTACTAATTGTCCTTGTTATAAGGTAAGTGAAGTAAGTTCAATTGTTCTGTTCTGAATACTTGTATATTGCACTTCTATGTGTTTTTTATATTTGTGTTATCCTTCCTTCAGATTCTTTACTGGGCATACAGAAAATGCGGATGGAACCCCCCAGTTTAAAGCAGGCAAGACAAAGGTTGAAGATGCAATTAATGGGCTTGTTGAAATCTTTGCAATTGCGGTGAGTCAGGATTTTTTTAGTTTTAACTAATTTTATGGCAATATCTTTGACTAATTAGCCCCCCCACAGTTCTGGATAAATATTCTGTACATATACTATCTAGAAAAATCTTCTCTTTGGTATTATAAAATGCAATACTAATTAAATTATTTTTGGTTAGGTCACCATTGTTGTTGTTGCTGTTCCAGAAGGGCTTCCTTTGGCTGTCACCTTAACGTATGATTGATTGCAAAACTTACACAATTTGTGACTCTTAATATTGACTACTATTCTTCTTCTGATCTCACATGTTTGTTCTTATAATACTCACAGATTGGCTTATTCAATGAGAAAGATGATGGCAGACAAAGCTCTAGTGAGTGTTTGATTGCTTTTTCTGCTATTTATGTGTAGTAATTGTGCTCTAAACATGATAAGATTATGGTATTATAGGTGCGAAGGTTGTCAGCATGTGAGACTATGGGTTCTGCCACGACAATTTGTAGTGATAAAACTGGAACATTGACATTAAATCAGGTTGGTCGTAGTGACTAATTGGTCAATATCAATGGACTTGAATCCTCATAATCTGTATAAGAATTCCTGTTATTGTGTGGCACCGCTTGCATCTAACAAGGCATGATTGATTTGCAGATGACAGTGGTTAGGGCATGTGTTGCTGGGGATATGAAAGAGCCACCAGAGAGTGCATCCTATGCACATGCTCTTCTTATTGAGGGCATTTCACAGAATACCACTGGAAGTGTCTTCAAGCCTGAGGTAAAACATGTGATTTTTATTGTGCAAATATGAATATAATTAGAATTGTCAATAGATTTCATATTGTTTCAATGTTATGCTGCATCCCCTTTTGGTGGATGGGGACCCATAAAAAGTAAGAGATGCAAAAAGGGGACACCATAAAGACACTCCCAACTTCCACTCAAAAGGGAACAAGGGGATTGATTGTATAAGAATTTGAAAATATGGAAAATTAAACAAAGTAAAAATCATGAAAAGAAAAACATTTAATAAATACACAATCATGGTAATCATTGATTATCTATTTGTTTACGACAAAATGAAAATTGCAATGATACATCACGGTTTATGATACAAAATTCATAACCATATACTGCATAAACTTCAAACTTAATGTCATGTATGCAGGTTGAAATTTCGTTAAGCAAGAAATTTTAGGTTGGAAATTGTTTTTGGAAGTTTGAATATCATTTGAATAGGTCGAGAATCATTTCAGGTCTTCTTTAGGTGGTTTATTTCTTCTTTCGTGCTTTTTTTTTTTTAATTATATTTTTTTTAATTTCTTTTTAATGTAACTTTTGGGGGCAATGAGCAAGGATTGAGAACATATAGGAAAATGGACTGACAGGAGGATTATGAAAACAGTGCATTTTGGTGCCACATATGCCATGAGGCTGGACATATGGCAAGAGATTGCAAAATGAGTACATTTGAGAATGATTTGAAAGGTTCTTATCATAAACAACCCAAAGTTGAAGCAGGGGGATCATGCAGCAACAAATGACAGCTCAGACCAAGGATTCGCTACTCTAAAAATTGTGGCAATGACGATCTACCTCATTAGATGGCAAAGGCTATCTTAATTCATTCAAAGGAAACTTGAGGAGGAACCAATAAGGACGCACTAGATGAACAACTGCAATGGGAAAGATCAATTTTAGAAGGGTCTAAATCTGTAAAGGAAGTTTAAGAGTCAATTTTCAAAGGGGAGAATGTGGAAGAGGATGACTATAAGGCAAGGTTCCACGAGCCTGGGGACGGGTGGACAGGGGGACGAGTTTCGAGGACAGCAAGCCGATTTTTTGGGACTGCTGGTATAATACTATAATAATATGAATTTTTTTAGAAATTTAGAAACATCTACAAATTCTACATACAACAAAAATGAAAAATAGCAATATTAAAAACGTAAAAACTTAAAAAGTATGCAATGATATGGCTGCAGCCTGCAGTATATTATAAATATAAAAATAAAAAAGCTTTTAGTATATTGGTAATTACTAAGTGCAGCCATTTCATTGTTTCAAGTTTCAACAAATTTAACTTGAAGGTTCAGCCAAGGATATCAAGTGCAGTCTTCCAGTCTCTAACAGTTCTGAGTTCAGTTAACCAAATTTATTTCTATTGCTCAAGTAATGAGTGCCACACTGTTCAGCTTTTAAATTTTAAATTTTAACATTCAAACAATAATAGTCATAATTTTATCAGCCATCAATGTTCAAGCAAAGACTATCATTTTTTAATTTTTTTTTCAGTCACTAACTGTTCAAATATGACAGCATAAATGGTCAGCCACTATAACCAAATAGTGAAATCAGAAATACTCATAGTCTCAATGCTCATTTACAACAAAAAGACTCAAAAGAGTTTACATCATAAAATTAAATACTAAATAGTCTCATTCCTATGGAACTTCTGTTGGACTATCACTATCAGAATCTGTATCACTATTAGAATCTGTATCACTATCTAATGAGCTGCCCTCATCATCTAAGTGAAGAGTCTCTAATGAAACTCCAACCAACCCCTCCTGAACTTCAACGTCATCAATCTGTCCTGCATTCTCTGGATCAACATCCCATCGTGTAGCTGGAGATTGCTTGTACTCAGGCTTAACTCTCTCACGAAGGCGAAGAGAGCTATGCACTGCAACTAGCTTCTCTGCTTTGCGAGAGGTAAGCCTATTCCTCCTCACATTGTGGATAAAGTTGTATGTGGACCAATTCCTCTCAACAACAGAGGAACTAGCAACTCGTGAAAGAACCTTAATTGCAAAATGTTGCAAGTTAGGTGTGCTATCCCCATATAGCTTCCACCATCCAATGGGATTTTTTCAAGGTTCCACGAGCCTAGGGGACGAGGGGACGGGGGGACGGGTTTCCGGGGACGGTGGGGGACGGCAGGCCGATTTTAGGGGACGGCTCGGGGACGGCTGGGGGGGACGGCTAGTATAATACTATAAAAATTGAATTTTTTTAGAAATTTAGAATAATCTACACATTCAGAATTCTACACCCAACAAAAATGATATTTCATATTACTAATCAATTATGTAAGAGCAGCCATTCATATTCAGATTAGTTACTAACACATAAGTGCAGCCATTCATATTGAGATTAGTTACTAACACATAAGTGCAGCCATAATTGAGTCATTTAACATTTTCATATTCATATTAGTTACTAATATGCAGCCATTTAATTGTTTCAAGTTCAACAACTATAACTTGAAGGTTCAGCCAAGGATATCAAGTGCAAACAATGTTCAAACAATCATCATTTTAAGTAATAACAGTCATAATTTTTTCAGCCACCAATGTTTAAACAAAGACTGTCATTTTTAAAAAATTTCAGTCACTAACTATCACTAACTGTTCAAATTTTCAGTCACTATACCAAAAGAATTGGTATTGTTTAAATAAACCTCCTTTTAGTCTTGTAATGATGGCATTATAGCATAATTCCAAAGACCCTTACCATTTTTTAAGTTAATTTTTTTTTTTTTTCCCCCTTGGGTGAGGATGCCCAACCGTGGGGGGCGGCTGGGCCCCATGGGGGACGCTCAGACCGTCCCCAGGGACGGCTGGGCGTCCTCGGGGACGGCCGGGCCCCATGGGGGATGCTCAGACCGTCCCCGGGGACGCCCAACCATCCCCGGGGATGCCCAACCGTCCCCGGGGACGGTCTGAGCGTCCCCCATGGGGCCCAGCCATCCCCGGGGACGGTTGGGCGTCCCCGAGGACGCCCCAAAAAGGGGGCCGTCCCGGGGACGGGAGGCCACGGGCCTCAGCCGTCCCGGGGACGTTTCCCAGCCGTCCCCTAAAAAGGGGAACGGGGGAAACGTCCCCCTTGCCGTCCCCCGTGCTGGGGGATGCGGGAAACGGGGGGACGCATCCCCTAGGGGGGGGACGCGTCCCCATGGAACACCTGGATTTTTTGGGCAATGGTATCCCTATCCTCTATACACTCTAGTTGGCTAAAGCAAGGGACCTCAAGATTCACAAATTGGAGCCACTCATCTCTAAGTATTGAGCCCTCCTCCCTCACATATATCTTTTTAAGGGAATTCAAAAACCCTAGTCTCACCTCTGGATCACAATGGGGAGGCACTCTCCCATGCTTATGCTCATACCACTTTGGGTTTACTGCATATGCTGCCATATGAAGGGGGATGTCCATCCTATTCCACCTCTATATAATAGGTCTAACGTAAGCCTCATAGAATATTAATGATGGATCTCTAGCAGAATTGATCTTTTTTATCTCCCCTAACATGCTGTCAAAAGTCTCATAGATCTCTCCTAGATTAGGAGTATCTGTGTCAGCATATCTGATGACTGCAATAATTGGGGCAAAAAAGGACACAATGTACCTACAAGAAATACAAATAAAAACAAAAAACTGAGACTATATGAGCAATGAGCAATCCAAATTTAAAACTAAAAATGAAAAATTTTAAAATCATAAATGACATTTCTTACTTGGCTTGACCCCACCAACTATCATCCAACATTTTCGTCTCTAATTTTTTTCCCTCCTTTGTCCTTGATTCCAGCCACCTCTTCCACTTCGTTCATACTACCATGGACTGTACAACATCTTGCAACTCAATCATCCTCTCCAATAAAATGAAGTAGGTGGCATATCTAGTGTCTCCTGGTTTGATGAACTCCTTTGAGAAGGACCGAAAGAGGGCTAAGGAAGTGTGATGGTTGCAAATGAACATTTGCATATCTTTGGCTTCTGCAACCATAGCCTTCACCCAATCTATCCTCCCAATGTCCTTCAATGCATTGTTCAATGCATGAACACAACACGGGGTCCAAAAAATGTCTATATACCTGTTCTATCATTTTGCTTCCACGCTGGCAAACATGGGCTGCATTTGTAACTACCTGTATTGTACAACAAAATTGGTCTCGTTTAAACAACCATTTAGATTTAAAATTTTAAAGATTTTGATTTTCATAAGAAAAACTTGAAAGTTAAAAGTTAAAACGGAAATTGTCAAAGTGATTACCTGTACAACATTGGAGGCTCCAACCTCCTCAATAACCTCCTTCAATAGGAGGTACTGGAACTCAGCATCCTTTTTTTTCCCGTGTAATCAATAGCTCGAAGAAAATAGGGACCTGCTTTACATGTGACTATGATATTGATGAGTGGACATTGACGAATGTCAGTCTACCCATCCATGATAATAGAACATCAATTTGTCAACCATGTGTTCCTCATTTGCTCCATAACCACACTGCATTTGGAATATTGTTTGTCCAAGAGAGAGGTACGGAGCTTAGTCTCTCCAGGCGCTTGATATGGAGTTGCTGCCTTGGCTATTTTTTTTACTGCTTCCTTGAAATAGGGGGAACGTGCAATATGGAAAGCAAGCCCATGTGCAAAAAATAATTGTGCTACAACATCATTTGCTTCCTCTCTTGCTTGCACATTAAACATCTCAGTTACAATTCCCTTTTTATTTGAGGGCAGTGGTGGCATACTAGTAGTTTGGGTTGATTCTTGTGGCTGTTCTGAGGAGGCTCCAAAGTCCCCTCTATATGATTGGGCAGTTTTAGGTAAATGCATGCCTAAATATTTAAATCTAGACTCTTGCACAAGCTTATGGGCTTCAAAAACTTGTACCCGGGTTATGTTTTGGCAAGCCCTAACCCCTGTTCCTGCCTTATCCGTGAGATGAGACTCAACCCTAGTATAGCTGCCCTTAAACACAATTTGACAAAAATTGCATAGCCATGTTCTTGAGCCCCCAAAATATTTTTTTGCCTTGGTCACAATTGGTTACTAATTGCAGCAAAGGTGTTTTGATGTTGAATGGACTCTTGGCATATTCTTTTAATAATGGAGATGGACAGTTAGTCAAAACTGGTTTTAGAATCAGTGCTGTCCCCTTTGGAAGTTTGGGGTTGGATGGTAGAGGATGAATCCCTAACAGTAGCAGCATTAATATTTATATTTTCATTTTCAGTTTGGTTTCCCTCCTCCAAATTAATGTTAAATGAGCCTGATTCACTGCTGGCCATGTTGAATGTTGAAATAAAAATATAAAAATTTCAAAACAGCTTGGAAGAGGTAATGAAAATTAGAAACCTTCAACACAAACTTGGATTTTTGCTGTTGATGTTGCTATCTCTGTTGTTGCTATCCCTGCCCTTTGCTATCTTTGTTGTTGCTATCCTGCCCTTGCTGCCTACTGTTGCTGCCTCCTTTTGCTATCCCAACTCTCTCTTTTTCTTCTTCATTGTTGAAAGATGAGTGTTTGTAACTTTGTTTTGACTTTTAACTTTATATAGTGTGTTTCTTTTAGGTTTAGGGTTTGGGGGGGGAGGTGAGACTTAAAATGGGTCCCACCCCCTACCTTTTTGTTTTGTTTTTTTTGAATTTAGCGAAAAACCCTTTGCGGGGCTGCCTTGGTCTGAGAAACCACGACCAGGGGGTTCTACATCGTCAAAATCACCCGGGAGTCGCGCCTGGCCCTGACTGCACCAACATAATCAACTGGATTTTGGGTACTTGATGTGCGTTTGGTAGGGTGGAGATTCGAACCAGGACCTCCCTTGGAGGATTGCCCTACCCTCTCCAACTCACCTACAACACGGGGTGAAGCCTTTTTTTTATGTTAAAATTTTATTTTTTAATTTAATTTTTTTATGTTTGTAAGTTGGCTGAGGGTGCCCAACCGTGGGGGACGGTTGGGCGCCATTGGGGATGTTTGAGCCGTTCCTAGTTTTGGGGCGTCCTTGGGGACGGTTGGGTCCTATTAGGGACGCCCCAAAATAGGGGACGTCTCGGGGATGGGAGGTCGTAGTCCTCTGGCGTCCCGGGGACGGTTCCTTGTTGTCCCTCAAAAGGGGGACGATAGGGAAACATCCCTGATGCCTTCCCCTCGTGCTGGGGGACGCGTTCCTCAGGGGGGGATGCGTCCCTGTGGAACCCTGCTATAAGGTAAATTGTCTCAATCCTCTTCAAACAATAGAAACTCATCTACTTGCAATTAAAAGGAAAACTCATCTCCCTGCAATAAAAAGGAATACAATTAATAAAATAGAAGAAAAAACAAGAAATGAAATGAAATATTATTAATGTCCGCAATGGGCCAAAATAAGACCCAAGGGACTATAAGAAGGACAATAATGATTGCCAGCTAGTAGGCTATAAAGCCCTAAAAAATAACTAAGATAAATACAAGATGAAACCCGACAAACGGGCCAAAGAGAAAGGGAAAAGAAAAGAAAAGGGAGAGTAGAGGGGGAAGGTTGTAGTCCAACAGAGAGGAGTGCATGCCAAGAAGAACGAAGAGAGAGGAGGGGGGAGGGAGCAGCCTAGGAGGGGCAAGCTCCGAGAACCCCTCAAAAACTAATCTCTCCTAACAGTCGAGGTTGAAGTACCGGAGGTGAAGAAGTTCATGATATGTCTCTGCCCATTGCTAGTTTGAAACCCTGACAAACTGTTGGTGCGCTGTCTAGTGACCCTGCTTCCGTTCGAACTGGATGATGTGGGGTGTTTTCGATCGAAGTCACCTGGTCCATCAAAGTTGGTGAAGTATGTTGTGATGAGCTGATGTTGAGGAGGGTGAGATCCATTTGGAGAACTTTTATGTCGTCGAAGTTGAGTTATCTCCCTAAGAAAGAGTGCGAGACAACGCTGGTCCAGGAATCTGAAGAAGGTAGAAACAGATCGAGAGTTGTCCCTGAAAAGGCAATGAAACCTACCTCAGATGTCATAATAAATGGGACAACAAAAAATAAAGTGGTGAAGGGTTTCAACTTCACCCAAGGAGCAAAACAAGCAAATCCGCTCCTCCGTCGGAAGATGGTGATCTGACTCAATCCGGAGTTGGTGAGAACACACCCAAAGTTGCCCAATAGTGATTCAAAGACTATGCATTGTGTGTTGCTGAAGGTATTGTGGTGGAACTATTTTGCCCTCCTGTATCTGTAAGAAGTGCTCATGGTAGAAAGACAACTTTGGGGAAAGAGGGGCATGTTGGTCAAAAATCTGCCTTAGGTATGGAATGTTTCATCCATGCGCCCTAGACCCGACCAACATTGAAAGGCCGAAAGGAAGGAATGCCTCCCGTGCCAATATCCAGAGAGGGCTGGTTCCCTTACTACTTTAACTTGGGGATTTGAGATTAAGGAAACAGGAAAGAGATTAGAAATGACTGAAAGGGATGGGAAATATGGCCTCAAGCCAGATGAACAGGGGTGATGACCAAACATCACAATTACTTTTTTGCACTTTGAACCAATAGCACTTCACACAAAGACTGTAACAAAAATTAAAACCAAATATCTTATATGCACAATCTCCAAAACTATTCTAGCATTCACCCTCTATCGGAAGCTAAATCCAGACATAGAATTATAGCCCAAAGACAAAGAAAAGAATTTAATAGAAATAACTGATAGAAGCCATACACATAAAGAGAAATCCAGAATTAGAGCCAAGAGTTCTTTGTATTCATAGTAGAGTTCAGGTACAACAATTTTCTAGCAAAAGGTCCATCATCTTACATTGGAATTGCTAGTTTTTATAGAGGATTCCGCCTCTGAAACATAAATGCTCACCCACAAAACATCGCGGTGGCAGCAAAGATTGGATTTCATCACTCATCAAAGAGTAATGAGGCATGGCTTGAATTCAATGACTCATGGAGAAGTGGATGCATGGCTTCAATGCGACGATATGATTCGCCTGTAGCGTCGTATCCTCATTTGTTGGAACTGCCTCAACGGAAGATCGGATTCTGAGATCTGGGAAAATCAAATTTGGAAGCTTCTCTGACCGACTGCACTTAAATGGGTGAGGGCGAGCCTTCTTTCTTCGTTGAGAAGCATTTTTGGGGGATTTTGGATGAGGCAGGAAAGTTTGACTGAAAACAAGAGCTTCGTTGATGCAGACCCCATTTACCTTTCGCCCATACAAGCTACGAAGAGCTTGCGCTCCCAAGTGGGAGCGAAAGCACTTGGGCCCCACTGAGTTTCGTTGTCTTTTGGCCCGAAATGGGCTTGTGTTGGAAAACTGGGGCGAAACGGCATCTGGGCCCCACTTGCATTTTTATCCGAAAACTGGGCTGCGCTCTTGTTTTAAAACTCAAAGGCGCTTTCGCTTCATCATACTCCGAAAAGGGGTTGCGCTAGCAAATTGGGGCGAAATCACTTTCGCCCAGCCTCTAGCCCGAAATGGGCTTGCGCTCCAAATTAAGGTGAAAACACTTTGGGCCCCACACTGCTTTTAGCTTGAAACAAAATTGCGTTGACTTTGAGGAAAGGTCAAAGGCGCTTTCGCCCAAAAGAACTCCGAAATTGAGTTGCGCTCTCATATAAGGGCGAAAAGGAAATGGGCCCCACACTGTTTAAAGCAGATTTGTGCTGATTTTTAGAACAAAATGAAGGCATTTTCGCCCAAGTTAGCCCCGAAAAGGCATTGCGCTCTCCAGCTGGGGCGAAAACACTTGGGCCCCACTTAGCATCTTTTCCTTTGAAACTGAGTGAAGGGCGAGGTAAGGGTACCGCTTGCAACCCTCAGGGTTATCTCCGAAATTACAGATCCTGTGAAGATAACCGATAATAAGGAAGATAATCTCAAGCTGGAGAGAAGTCCCAAACTCTTCCAGAATAATAGAACGGGGGACTGTGCCCTTGCAATGAATGAATCGTCGAAGAAAGAGTGTTTGGACTCGTTCAACCCGTGACCACTCAGTCGGGCCAAGACTAGGACCCCAAACCATTGACCCATAAGTAATAGTTGGCTTGACCAAGGCGTCAAAGATCCTCATCTTCACAGGTATATCTTGAAAATGTGCTTTGAAGCAATTCCTCTCTAGCAAAGATAGAGCTACATACCCCTTACACACCCGGACCTGGATGGCAGGTTTCATACCAAAAGTGGGACCAGTGAAAAGAACCCCCAAATACACATGAGAGGTGGTTATTTAGACCTCCTGACCCTAGAAAAGGAAGTGGACTTGGGATAGAGCCTCTTTGGTAGTATTGAAGACCATAACCTTGGTCTTAGAAAGATTCATTGTCAACTGTCTCGAGTCACAAAAAGCAGCAAGAGTGTTCACATGACATTGAAGACCCTCAGGGGATGAGGCCAAAAGAACATCATCAGCAAAGAGGAGAATAGAAATCAGCACATGGTGAAAAAGGCAACCATCCTCTGGGTGAGCATTTTCCCTAATAAAAGTCTCAAGCTTGTCGATAAAGATTCCAAAAAGTGAGGAAAGGGGGCATCCCTTTTTCACTCCTATGGTGCTAAGAATACTGGCTGAAAACCCTTGAGGGGAGTGAAACCGACCATTCACAGTCTCATATAACGGTGTAACCGTTGTCAAAAGTTGCCCAGATATGCCAACTAACCGAAGCCTCTCAAGAAGTAAATGCCGAGGCACCATGTCGAAAGCTTTCCTGAAGTCTACAAAGCAACAATAAACCTTCAAGGACCTGGAACGTGCCTCCTCAATAATAGCTCTGAGGAATAGAATGTGATTTGTGGTGTGGTGATCTTGTTGAAAACCAGCTTGGCCAAGAGCCCTGAAACCCCCCTCCAACCTTCGAGAGAGAAGCACATCCAATGCTGTGGCATAGAGCTTAGCAAAAATATGCCCAATCATGATAGTCCTGTAGTTATTGGGTTCATGGGGATCACCTGCCTTATGAATGGGGTGAATGATATGCTGAGTCCAAGAATCAGGAAACCCAGAACAGACAGCGAGATTAAAGAGATCAGTGAGGGGCCCAACAAGAGGATCAATACCATGCTTCAAAAATTCCGCTTGTAACCCATCCAAATCTGCTTCTTTGCTCATATAGAGAAAAAACACATAGTGTGGAGGTTGTTCCTTGCACTGTAGATTCTCCAGGTAGCATAAAAATGATAAGTCAAATTGGGTGCAGTCTAAAAAAATAGAACAGATTTTGAGGAGGATGAAAACATTGGTGAGCCTGGCAAGAAGAGAAGATCCCAAAAGCAGAATCAAAGAGAAGGAAATCCAAAGAAATATTGATTTGGGAATCCAAAATCAAATATTACCAATGTTAACAAGAAATGGGATTAAACACAAATACAAACAAACAATGATGATGAGAATGGTACGTTAACAAAAAATCTCTGAAGGAACTACTAGGCTATATTTGCCATTGGTAGTAGGGAATGGAGAGAGGCATTCAAAAGCATTGAGAAATTGATGGATGCAGTATTGGGGAAATGTCAACTTATATATGGGAAGGAATAGAGTAGAAAATAAATTAACCAATTGTTGTGTCAAATTTATACTTAATGAAATTCAAAGGCTGAAACATAATTGGACTATGAAGATTCTATCTCTAAATGAAAGTGATATTAAAAAGTAAAAGAGGAGAAATAATGTCCCAAGAAGAAGTATGAATAAAGGAGAGCTAGAAATTATTTTATAGAAATTGTGATTGGATGTGGTCTCTGTTGCCACATTTTGCTAAGGGGTAAAAATTTTGAAAAATTTGGAAAAATCACTGCTGCAACTTTTCGGACCAGATTCTTCCTTCCTCCTTCCTTTCCAGCTTTGTCCAGGCAGATTTCATGTTTTCAGTTTTCAGTTTCATTTTCCAAGTGTTCAGCAGGTTCTGCAGGGTTTGGGAAAAGCCCAGATTTTTCTAAGTCAGGGGCACTCCCTTGGTCGCTCACTTTTGGAGCGATTCCGGGAGTCGCTCCCTCTTTTCAGCGATTCCCAGCCTTGCGCCTCTCTCCGGCGACCGACGACAACTCTAAGCAGCAAAGCGAGCGGGAAAAATTGTTAAAATTTGTCTAAGTGTAGACTTCCCGCGGTCGCTCCATTCTGGAGCGACCCCCGTCGTCGCCAGCTTTTTCCAGCGACCCTCGGCGTCAGCGACCAACAGCGGTAGAAGAAAGCATGAAAAAATCCTAAGGCATGAAATGTTGACGTCGGTCGCTCAATTTTGGAGCGAACCCCGTCGCCCCTCCTTCCACCACGAAAAAATGAAAAATTCTAAGTGTGCCCTCCCCTTTAGGACCCCGCCCCACCGACGCCGCGTCGCTCCAGTTTTCAGCGACCGTGGTCGACAGGGAGAGGGCAAAGCAAAAAAATGTCTAAGTGTTGGTCGACGCCGGTCGCTCCATTTTGGAGCGATCGCCGTCGTCGCCCAACTTTGCCAGCGATCTCCGCCTTTTCCGGTCGCTCCACTTTGCCAGCGACTCCCGTCGTCGCTGCTCCTAGCGACCGCGGGCGAAGGGTTCCGAAAATGTTCTAAGTGTGGGTTTGGAGCGTTGACGCCGGTCGCTCCGTTTCCGGCGACTCCGGGCGTCTCCTTTTTTCAAGCGACCGCGGGCAGAAGGGGTCTCAAAATATTCTAAGGCACAAAGGAGAATGTTGACGTCGGTCGCTCATTTATTCAGCGACTCCCGTCGTCGCTGCCATTTCCCGGCGACTTCCGTCGTCCCCCCCATTCAGCGACTGCGAGCAGAAAAGGACGGAGTTGCAAATTTTTCTAAGGCAAAGTGCGTCCCGGGTTCGCTCCATTCTGGAGCGACTCCCGGGGTCGCTGTTTTATCAAGCGACTTCGGTCAAACCCCCCTCCATCTCAGCGAACCTCAGACTCAGGCAGACCACGCACGGATTTCGGGATTTGAGCCTGTCAGAACGGAACCGAAGGCACACTTCAAAGTACAGGGTAGGTGAGCATTGACAACAGTTATTCAACACCAAATTGTACTGCACCTACCGCATTAATCAGACGCGCCTTCTCAACCACCAGATCTGTCCGGAGCTGTACCAAAGTCAGGTGAATCTTGTTGCAGGTACGCTCACGGCCAGCAGAGGTCAAATCTCGGCAGCTTTTGCAGTCTTTGGGTTCCGTGCATCATTGTAATTGGGGGGAAATTTCTGCTATAAATAGCAGTGTACTTTCATTGTAAAAGGGGGGAACATATTGCTAAGAAAGCTCTGCTGTAAACAAACACTTGCTTCCAATACTAAGCATCCTTGGCTCTGACATTTGTCTCTTTCTTTTATGCTGCCTTCTGCAAGTATTTCTGCTCCGTGTTCATTTATTTTTCTGATTGCTGTAATTCTGAACTCTGGATTAGAGCATTGGCAATTAAGTGAATCTGGAATACTGAATGAAGGATACATAGGAAGGAATAACAGTGTTAGTTTCTGTTACATGCTTTGTTTTGATTGTTGTTGGTTTGGGTATTAGCTAGTAATCGTGTTGCTTGTTCTTTCCCACCATAACCACATGCTATTTACATTTCTTTCTGCATTTTACAATCTCTTTCCTGTTCTCTTATCTAAAAACCCCAGTAGTGTAGTATAGGAGCCGGCCTTCTCCGGAGATTGGCACGGGAGGCATCTCTTCCTCCCGGCCTTTCAATCTGCTGGGCGAATCTAGGGCGCAAAAGATCAAAATCCTTTCCTAATGGCAGATTCGTAACCAACAGTTTCTCTGGCACGCCCGGTGGGACCCGAAGTGTTCCACCGCATAAGCGGTATTGAAGTATCGGTGTTCGCTTCAGTGCTGTCGAATCTGAACACCTGGCGACTCTGTTGAACCTGAATACACTCCGAGTCTCGAAGACTGGTCCAAGATTATAAGTCCTTCATGCATACAAGATGGAGAGTGAGAAACACGGAGGAAGATCCTGAGTTTTACGAGCTTGATATCACTGCTTTCGGAGAACGCCCCAGGCTAGTTACGCCCAACTTCTTCCAAGACGAAGCATTTTCACAAGAAGCCGTAGTTGAGGAGCAAGATCCAACTTCGGATAGCACTGCAACCAGCTACCCTCCGAATCCTCCGAACTCTCCGGACCATCAGGCCGTTCCGGTGCAACCCGACTTGCAGTTAGTTGTTCCTGGTGCACCTGTTCAGCCCAATCCGAACGCGAACATGGCGAACCCTCCACAGAATCCGAATGTACCACCGAATCCTCCACCAAATCCGCAGCCAAATCCAAATCCAACAAAATCCGCCGGTTGCTCCTGATCTATTTCCGGACTGGAATTCTACCGGACCACTCAATCTAGCTGGCCAAGCTGCCGTTCCAGCTGCCGCTTTGAAGGCTATACCCACATACGATGGCACTGGGAAGACGGCCTACGAGCACATCCAAGACATTGTTGCCCTGGCCGCGCTCCACAACATTACCGATGAGAGTGTTATGGTCCGACTGTTGGCTCTGTCTCTGCGCGGAAAGCTCCTCTATTGGTATAGATCCTTGCCTGTTGGCACTATTACTGGATGGCGTCAGTTGGCGGGGCAACTGGTGAAGGGATTCAATGAGTCCGCGGATCCATCATCTTTGCTGCATCAGTTTCAAACCATTCAACGGCATCAGCAAGAGGAGATAGCGGATTTTAATGTCAGATTCGCGAGATCCTGGCATAGGGTACCCGTTGAGCTGCGACCGACCGCCGGACAAGCTGCCTATTATTACCTCAGAGCATTCAACTCGGACATTAGTATGATCATCAAGTTTTCCCATATCAACACTTTCCCCGAGTTGTACGAGTTAGCTCAAAAGGCGGAGCTTGATTTGATTGCCATTGGTAGACTCCCACCTAGGATGCCGATGCCAATTTGCCCTGATTTCCCGCAATCTCAGTATCCTAGTGCATCTGCCCAACCACTGGCTACGTCTTCCACACACCAGAATTCATCATGGAATCCCGCGTCGGTGGTCACCCAATTCTCTGCTCCTCAAGTGCATTTTCCGGTTCCACAAGCACCACAGCCTCCATCACTTCCGCAGTTTCCCGCACTTCCATCTCCTCCACAATACCCGGCATTGCCATCAGCCCCACCACTTGCGGCACTACCTCCGCCAGCCCAATCAGCACCACAAGCTGTTGATGTGCAGTCCAAGATTCTGCAACAAGTAGAGTCGCTTACTTCTGTCTGCCGAACGCTGTCCAATGACATGGTTGTTATGAAGAAGAAGCAGGCTCAGCAAGAGTTCATCCCAAGGAGACCATACCCTCCTCCGGCGCTGACAAGAGACCAAGTACCTCAAGCCAACAGGCCTCCAGCGAGGAATGCTGCTATCAATGAAGAGCCGAGCACTTCAGATTACCTGCACTGGTGCTCTACGTGCAATGATCCTCACGGGGAAGACAGCTGCATGCTCCATCAACATTATGTCCAAACTCTAGCAAACAGTGCCCCGGGTGATCAAATCAACATGATTCGGGAAGAAGATCGCAATTTTGCGGTCTCCGAGGAGGAGCCGATGTCCATTCTGACCAAGGGTGGTAAGAAGCCGATCGAAGTGGACGCGGCCCAGATGCAGCCTTTGAAGGTGTATACCAGACGAGAAAAGGAGCAGCCTGCCGCGAAAGCTCCTGACAAGGTTCCTTTCCCTCCGTCGGCAAAAGAGAAGCCACCACCAGCAAAAGCTCCAACGACTCAACCTCCGGCTGAAACCAAGGAGCAGGCGCGAGAAAAGCTCAAGTACCCGTCGTTGACAAAGCGGCAAAGGGTCGAGGCGACGCAACAGTACCGCACCAGGTACGAGCCGGCGAAAGAAACTGAGGGGCCCTCTACTTCGGCCTACAACATTGTTGATGAGCTCAAGAGGACCCCGACAAAGATAAGCATGTATGATGCCCTCCAGCTCCCTGGGCAGGTGGATCTGTTGCAAGAATCTCTGAAGTCCGTTAAAGGAGGAAAGCCATCACAACCCGTGTTAGCTCAGCCCTTGACCACTTCAATCACTGGAAAGAACAGACCACCACCGTTTTACTTGTCTCTGCGGATGGAAGGATGCGTGGTGCACAACTGCATGATTGATTCCGGCGCATCAACTACCGTCATGCCGAGGGCAGTCTGCGAGGAGATTGGCATGGAGTACACGCGAAGCAGCCAAGGTGTTTTGCAATTGGATGGCACTCCTGTGAAAACAGTAGGCGTCATCAAGGATATCCCTATCCAGCTGCACAAGGCGCCTGAGATCGTGGTGATTCAAGAAGTTGTGGTCGTTGACCTGGAGCCCTATTTCGGCATGTGCCTCTCGAGGGAATTCACCGCCAAGCTGGGCGGATACTTGTCCCTTGACTACTCTCATATGGAGGTCCCCTTCAAAGGGAGAAAGGTGAAGATCTACAATGAAAAACCCTCCACCTTTCTTGTTGGGAGGATGCCAGAAGAGGAGCAACAGGATGAGTCGGTCCATCTGATGACAGAAGAGTTAGAAGAAGTGGACCTGGTGGAAGAGGCCATAGAGCAGCTGCAAGCGGAGGATGAATTCTCCCTGCTTGACTTCAACGCAATGATTGAATCAGACATGGGCTGCTACACTATTGCGCAGCCTGAAAAGCCGAAGGAAACAACAAAAGAAGACATAGGCCCTGCCCCAAATGAGCTATGGAAGCTGTACTTTGACGGCGCCAGATGCAAGAACGGCGTCGGGGCAGGGGTACTTCTAGTTTCACCTTCGGGAGAGCAGAAAGATTATTGCTACAGGCTGGCCTGGAGTTGCACTAACAATGCGGCCGAGTATGAAGCCCTGTGCTTAGGGTTGAAGAAGGCGGAGAGATTGGGTATCAAGCAGCTGCAAATCTTTGGAGATTCAGAGCTGGTATGCAAGCAGATCACCAATAAGTGCCTCTCAAAGAAACATTATCTCAAGGCGTACCGCAATCGGGTCTGGGACTTGATGGAATCATTTGAGTCCCTGAATGTTAAAGCTATCTCCCGTGAGAAAAATAAACATGCTGATATCTTGGCATCTATTGGAGCCAGGTACGTCCCGGCTGATGACACTATGCAGAAGCCAAAGCCGGTTCATACTATTTACAGGCCTTATGTGCCTGATAAGGACACCCACTGGCAGGTGTTCGATTGTGACGAGCAAATCGTCAATTTCTTGATTCATGAAGCTAGTAGTATTGAAGGTAGAGACCCTGATGACGAGCAGTATGAGGGGTTAATACAGTTAAAAAATAATCATGTCCCAAAAGGACTGATTACTTTGGAGAGTCTCTTTGATCAGAACGATAGAGCCATATCTCATCGAATCAAGGTGGACGCCAAGCAATACATGGACCTGGAGCTCGAGCCCGGAAAAGTGATCAAAGTTGGTACCGACTGTACCCCTGAAGAATTGGAGCAGATTCGGGCCTTGTGCAGAGAATATCCCGACATAGTTGCTTGGTGTTATCAAGACTTGAAAGGGTATGACAGAGAGATTATCCAACACACCATAGAACTGGAAGACGGGGTTAAGCCCTGTAGACAGAAACAGAGGCCGGTCAACCCGAAAATCGAGGTTCTGATGAGAGCCGAACTCCTGAAGATGCTGGAAGCGAAAATCATCTATCCCATCAAGCATTCTTCTTGGGTTGCAAATCTGGTTCCCGTCAGGAAGAAGAACGGGGACATTCGCCTCTGTGTGGATTTCCGCAATCTAAACCAGGCCTCACTGAAGGACCACTACCCGCTCCCCCAAATTGATCAAATTCTCCATGTGGTCGCGGGAGCTCAGCGATTCTCCCTTCTGGATGGCTTCTCTGGTTATAATCAGATCTGGGTGAAGGACGAGGATCAGCACAAGACGACATTCACCACCAAATGGGGGACGTTTGCCTATCAGCGCATGCCCTTCGGCCTGTCCAATGCAGGGGCTACTTTCCAGAGAGCCATGGACCTAGCATTCCGTGAGCTATTAAACAAAATCATCGTCATCTATTTGGATGACATGACTGTGTTTTCACACAGAAGAGAAGAACACTCCTCTCACCTAAGGCAAGTGTTTGAAAGGTGCCGTGAATTCGGCATATCTATTAACCCTAAGAAGTCAGTTTTTGCAGTGAAGGAGGGGAAGCTCCTAGGCCACGTCATTTCAGAAAAGGGCCTTGCAGTTGACCCCGACAGAGCAGAGGCTCTTCTCCGGTTGCCAATCCCAGTGAACAAGAAAGGGCTGCAGTCCTTCTTTGGACAAATCAACTTCGTAAGGAAGTTCGTGCCTGATTTTGCCCAAGTAATCAAGCCAATGGCCGAACTCCTAAAGAAGGATGCCGAGTTTGTCTGGACTGAGGAGAGGAAGAAAGCCTTTGAGGAGATTAAGGCAAGGATTGCCCAGGCGCCTGTGCTGATAAACCCGGATTACTCTAAGGATTTCATCCTTTATGCAGTGGGAGAGCCCGAAAGTTATGCAGCAGTTCTAACTCAGAAAGGAGATGACGGCGAAGAGCGGCCAATAGCCTTCTTGAGCCAGGTGATCCAGCCTCATGAAGAGAGGTATAACTTCATCGAACGCCAAGTGCATGCAGTCATGAGGTCGTTGAAGAAGTTCAAGCACTTTGTTTCCCAGAGCAGGACGACCGTGTTCGTTGTCCACCCAGATGTTAGAAGTTTTATCATACAGGGAGAGCTGGGCAACAAAAGGGTCGGCTGGATTGCCAAGATCCAGGAGTTTGATATAGAGGTGCGACCCACCAAGCTGATCAGAGGTCGGGCACTATGTCAAGAATTAGCAAGAAGTGTTGCTGCAGAAGTCGCCGCCTGTCAGTGGGAGGACCCAGTCCTAGAGGGCAACTTTGCCAATTCCTCAGCAGAAGACAGCGACTGGGCCGATGAAATAATTTGGTATTTCAGCACTGGGAGGCTCCCAGATCACCTCAATGCAAGTCAGAGAAGGAGATTCAGGCTCCAAGCTCTAAAATATGTACTGCGCCCCGAGGGGCTGTATTTCAAGAATGTGGACGACATCCTCTTGCGATGCGTCAAAGAATCAGATAAACGGAAGGTCCTAGGCGAATTCCATTCTGGAATGTCGGGAGGACATCTTTCGGGAAGGCCTACGGCCTTAAAAATTATCAGAGCGGGCTATTATTGGCCCACCCTCTTCGCAGATGCATATGCAGTCTGCCAAAAATGTGAGAAATGTCAAAGGTTCGCCGGCAGAAATAGGAATGCACCTATGCCCCTCCAGCCAATTCAGGCTGAGGCTCCCTTCCAGCAATGGGGCCTAGATTTCATCGGGACAATCTCGCCAAATTCCTCGGCAGGGCATAAGTTCATTCTGACAGCCACGGATTACTTCACCCGATGGGCTGAGGCGATACCTACCAAGCACGCTGACCAGGAGACGGTCATCAACTTCCTTGAAAGCCTAATCACTCGCTTCGGGATCCCAGAAGCAATAGTGACAGACAACGGACCAGGATTCACAGGGGCTAAACTCATAGAGTTTACTTGCAAATATGGGATTTACCATAAGGCTTCTTCCAACTACTACCCACAGGGAAATGGCCTAGCCGAGTCTACAAATAAGAATCTGATGAAGATCATAAAGAAGACTCTGGAGAGGAACAAAAGATCCTGGCATTTGTACCTGGATCAGGCGCTATGGGCAGATCGTATCTCAGTTAAGAAATCTATCAAGACATCGCCATACGCGCTTGTTTATGGAAAAGAAGCCGTCCTGCCCACCCATGTTGAGATGCCCGCACTCTGGCTGTTAGAAGATGAGAAGGGTAACCTAGATCCTGTTGATGCCCGGCTGGCTCAGTTGCTGCAACTCGAAGAGGAAAGAGAAAAAGCTTACGAAGCTTTTATGAAGCACACCGAAACCACACGAAACTGGTTCTCGAAAGGGACTACGGCCCGAGTCTTCAAGATTGGGGACCTAGTGCTGAAATGGGATTCGTGGAAGGCAAAACCAGGGAACCATGATAAATTCGACGCCTTCTGGGAAGGCCCCTTTCAGGTTGCCCGAGTGAACCAGTTCAACTCCTTTGTGCTGCGAGATATGGAGGGTCAGATCCTCCCAATACCAGTTAATGGCTTTCATCTGAAAGCCTATCACCATTAAGAAATTCCAGAAGTTTCTCCTGTGTACATACTTTCTTTTCTGCAGTTTAATTTGTTTTTCTGAATGTAAATATTGCTTTTCAGTAAAGGTAGTTTCCTGCTTTTAACCCAGGCATTCTGCCCTTGGGTCGGAAATTTTGTTCCAAGAAAAAGAGCCAAGTGTCTTGTGTAGAAGAAGGTTCCTGTTAGCAGAGGAGAAAAGCAGGGTTTGCTAAGTTCCTTAGGCGGAAGAAAGCAGGAGGGTCGAAAGAACTGAAAAATTCACTAAGTGCCCATGCAAGAGAAGTTGCTGAGGTTCGCCCAAATGAGCCGGCGACTACCGTCATCGCGCAGATTTTCAGCGAACTCCAGCCACATTCAAGCAGCTGAACCGATCGAAAAGAGGCATAAAAAAATGTTTAACTGCCTAAGCGCCCGTGGTCGCTCGATTTTTCAGCGACTCCGGGAGTCGCTACAAAATTCAAGAAAAAATTGCTAAGGCAAGAGTCCGTGCCCAAGGTCGCTCCAAATCTCAGCGACGACGGAAATCGCTTTGAAAATTTAGCGACCCCGGGAGGTGCCAAGATTGAGCCAAAAATGATAGAAGACAGCGGTCGCTCGAAATTTTCAAGAAGCTCAAGATCGCTCATTCTATTCAGCGATTCCGAGAATCGCATGGGCATGGCAGGGTTTAAAGAGAAAAAGGCAAAAAATTTTCTAAGTGTCAAAGGCACCCGAAATCGCTCATTTTTTTGAGCGACTACCAAAAACCCTTTTTGGGTCCAAGAAAAAAAAATGCTAAGTGTTGGCGCTCAAAGTCGCTCCATTTTGGAGCGACTCCCGCGGTCGCCCGGTTTGCCCAGCGACGACCGTCGTCGCTCACCCTTTGAGCGAACCTTGGCAAGATGAAGACTTCAGGGAGGAAAACAAAGTTTGAAAATTTTCTAAGTCCTAGTCTACGTCGGTCGCTCGCCAAGATGCCAAATGCTCCAAATCGCTCATTTTTTCAGCGATTCTAGGAATCGCTCCAAGTCTTGAGCGACCCTCGTCTCCAACGCAATTTTCAAGCACAACGAACCTTGGGGCGCGTGCCGAAGTGGCGGCGGGTGACGTCTTCAAGGCGCACGTTCTAAAAAAGGGGTGCTTGCACAGTTTTCAAAGCAGATTTCATTAAAGGCAAAGGACAAGCCTTGGGCCAATAAACGAGAGGTTGCGCTCCCCAAAGGAGATCTTATGCACGGCCACCGAAGAATAACGGCGCGCCCACCCACTTCGTGCACCCTGCCTTTAACTCCAGCGCTCGCCATTAATGACGACTTTTTACCTATCTCCATAAAAGCTCAGTCGCTCAATTCACTCTATCAGTTAAACCCAGACGAACTCCAAGCTGCACCAGAGGATAAATTCAGAATTTACCAGCAAGCAGCAGTAAATTTGAATTGTTCTGTCACCATGGGTAAAAGGGAGAGTGGAGAAAAGGGTAAAGCATCTGAGCAGGCAGCTTCGGGCACACCAGAGAGCGGAAAGAAAAAGGAAAAGAAGGACAAAGGGAAGGCGAAGGCATCAGGGCCAGCAAGACAAGTTCCTCCTCCGCCGCCTGTAGACAATTTGATAAGATACAGGGACGGCCCATACTCTCACAACATCGAACAACTTCGACGCACCATAGAGGAGTGGCGGAAAAAGTTCCTGCTTCGCATCCTTTCGCCGCAGCTTACCATTCGCACCTGTATTGGTATTTATGCCCGTCGGTGCACCATTGTCCAGAGCTGGTTGCGGCCATTGCCAGAAATTACAAACCCAGCACCAGACAAGTCCGGGACTATGAGGGGACGGTTCTGTTCTCGCTCTATAAGGAGACTGTCCAAATGGCCTTCGCGCCTCGTCATTCGCCGGATAGAAATTATACAGTCAGAAGAGTCAACCTGGACGAGCAAACAGATAGGTTCACTGATAATCCGAAAATGAGGCGCTTTCTCGAGTCTCAGCTGCACGAGCCACCGCCGCCCAAACATTGGCCGACGTAGCCAATGCCCCAGGAAAATTTTAAAAGCAAGTCCCTCTATTCCATGCTGGCTTGGGTCTTAGGCTGCGGTACTGATGCGGTAGTTCATCCATACCAGGTCGCTATCGCGGAATGCATCCTACATGGGGAATTCTATGACCCCAACGCCATGAAGCCGGAAACTAAGCCAGTTTTCTTTGACTGGGCAGATTGCGTAGCGCACGGTCTGCATTCAAGCCTTCAGGACCTGAAAGAGGGAAAGACCCAGTCCTTCAGATATTGTTCGTTCCTGGCCTGGCTCTTCCTGTTTCATATGCACAACAAGATGAAGACAATTCCAGTCCAATGCAAAGACAAAGATGGCGCGCAACTCCCAGTATATGAATGGACTCGGGTCTTATCAAGAAGGGAATCATACTATAAATTTAATTTGACATTCTTGGGCCCTGCCCTAGCCATCCTCAACGGCACATGCTCGCGTGCCCCCCGTGAAATGAGAGACAGAATTGTGCGGGGGAATATAGGCGACACTTTCAAATTGACACAAGGGTTTGTTATCAGAATTTTCGGGTTCACTGGCAAACCCTTCCTCCTGCCATATTTCTGCACAGAATATACATTCGCCTTGGAGGCAGCGCGGCAGATGGACTATGCAGACCAACAATATGGTCAAGGAAGAAAATGGGGCCATATTTTCAAGTTCCCAATCATCTGGGGCGATATTGAGGTCAACACAAATGGGCAGAACGAATACCTAGCAGCTACACTCCTAAGTTTCGGCCTGGTGGAGCTTCCCCAGCGGTGGAGATATGACCCCCTCGACGTGGTAAAAGATTTCACGGAGATGAAAAATTTTCATGCCTGCCCGCGCCAGGAGGAGATCATGGGGGAGCGAAATAATCCGTCAGGAGGTGACCTGGAGTGGCACATAGAAGAGATGCAGTCATTCCCGCCTTGGCACGATTTCTACTTTGTTGAGGCGGAGTATGACCCTGAAAATAACCCGACGCACAGAACAGACACCCAGGCTTACAGGCGAATGCTGCCGAAAGTGAAAGGTTTGGGTTGGGAGGACGAAAAGATAGCACAATGGTGGGTCACGAGGGCCCACACCAAGAAAGAAAGGTCTGAAAAATTGTTGGCCAATGACCATCAGTTTTCCAAGATCTATGATGATCACGTCGCCACGTGGCGGCCCATCGTGTTCCGTGATATCGTGCCCCGAGGCATCCATCGCCTACAAAAGGGAAAGGCCCCACCCAAGCAACCACTTGTGCAAGAAGGAGGGTCCAACAGTGAAGTGAGAAGTCAGGAGGCAGGGCCCATGGTGCAGCCGCCCCCTGAAAAGCCGCAAGGGTCTGAGCAGTTGGCCAAAGCAGCGGAGGAAATTCTGGAGCCTTTGAGGACAAAGGTGAAGTTGAAGCTTAAAACGTCTAAGGCTCTTCCGGGAGCAGTCACCAACGTAACGCCTAAAAAAGAAAAAAGGAAAAGGTCTGAGAAGTCAAAGGAGAAAAAGGCTACGCCCAAAAAGGAGGCTGTGCAGCAGACCGTGGTGACGCCGCAGAAGAAGGTTGCCGCCAAGGAGATTATAACTGTCAAAGAGGACACCCCAGAAGAAGAAGTGGACCCGTGGATAACGCAAGTCTTCAACACGCCAGCTCAAGCCGAGCTCGCAGGTACGCTTTCTCTCTTCTCTCAACAATCTTCTGAACCATTGCCTGCGGCACCCCCTTCCACCTCCGCTGAACCCGTCATCGTTGCAGTATCTCACTCCCCCCTTACAAAACCCCAACCCTTCGCCTCCATCCAACGACCAGCAGGCATTCGACCAGTTTTCCTCAGATCCTAACGCCTTTGAAACCCTAAGCCATACCCAGCCAGGTGCCGTCGTTGAAGACCCACCTCATTCTCCCCATCCTTCATCTTCAGCAGGCGCATTCATTGAAAACCCATCTTTGCATCTTGAGGAACCTCCCGCCTCTACCCAAGCCCAGTCGTCCCCAAAGGCGACTGAACCCTCAGGCGCCGTTTCCCCTCATCTGTTCGCAGACGAACAGATGCCCCAACAAGATTTACCTTTGGCTTATCCTATGTTCGGGGAAATGGAGCTCGGTGAACCACAGTTGAGAATGGTGGAACACCACCCCATGGTGGCCCAAGCGGAGCAGAGTTCCTTCAGATGGCTTCAGGACATGAAGAAGAGAAAAGGCGAGGAGCTTGCCGGAGTAGAGAAGTATGCCAAGTTTGATCTGGAGAACATGGTGCTCCACAAATAAAAAAGGGTTCCCAAGGTGAAGAAGCGCCGAAAGGACATGACCTCAGATGACTACGAGTACCACCGTAAGGCCAAGGACCTGAACAATATCAGCGTGGAGAATGAAATAGGGGGCATCCATCTGAGGGCTGATACATTATATGTGAACCATCACCAGATGAAGAAGCGCTTCTACGAGGTGGAGAATGAAAAAATCAGGCTGGAGGAAGATATGGCGAAGATGCAAGCGCAGCTGGAAGATGCCCAGGATGAGTCCCAAAAGCTGAAGGAGCGGCTAGCAGCCTTGGAAAAGGAGGCAGCTGATCAAAAGGAGGCTGCAGAACAGCAGCCCAGAGAGAAAGAAGAAGCGCAGGCCCAAATCGTTGAACTACAGGGCCAGCTCCAGGGAGTTCAGCAGCAGCTAGAGGAAAGAGCTACACAGGTCGCGGCCTTTTCAAAAGATCGAGTCAAGGAAATCCGCGCTGGCCTGCTGAAGGGTTTCAAAACCCACGTCGCCAGATCTCTCTCGGTCCTCGCATTCATCTCCAAAGTGCAAGAAGTATCTGCCCAGGGTAAGCCTGTGGTAGAGGAGGCCGAACGCCAAGCTCAGCGATGGCTCGACTTGGCTGTCAAAACAGAAGGATATGAGCGCCAGGGCCTCCGATTTGTCCCCATGTCTCAGATTGCCCTAGATTGGGCCACTGCAAGGGCAACCTTGCATTTATATTTTGAAAAATCAGAGAAAATCCGGAAGGCCAGGAGGATGTTGGATGCATTGGAGAAAGAGAAAAGCATCTGCCTGATTCCTTTCCAAACCCTTGCATCGCTTGGGTTCCCAAATTTCATGAACGAAGATGGAAACTGCCGGCCCAGAGAGGAGTTGAAGCCAATCTGGGAAGCCTTCAAGACAGACACAACGGAGATAGACAACTGGGCAGACCCAATTCTTGAGGCGCAGGTTACACAGTTGGTGTCTCGATTCTGCCAGATTAGCGCCTGCCTCACCGAGTTGAGTGAGAGGGTCAACGCGGTCGATATGCTCCAGGTCGAAGCCTTCAGATGCATGTTGAAAGATATCAGCGACCTCGAGCCCTTCCAGGAAGCAGCCTGGACTCAGGTTCAGGCTACTTATGATCGCATCCATGACCGCGTTGCCCCCCAGATCAAGAAGAAGAAGGCGAGGAGCAGTCGGAAGGAGAAACGGAAGAAGAAGATTCAGAGGAAGAGTCCGAAGAGGACAGTGCTGAAGAAGAAGAGCAGGAAGAGCAGCCAAAAGAAGGGCAACAACAGGAAGAAGCAGGGACCGGGGGTGACTCCGAGCCCAAAGGATGAAGGCATGGGTCCTTGCATCGAGGCGAGCTCGATACCCCGCGAGCCGCCAGGAATGTTGCCACATTTTGCTAAGGGGTAGAAATTTTGAAAATTTTGAAAAATTGCTGCTGCAACTTTCGAACCAGATTCTTCCTTCCTCCTTCCTTTCCAGCTTTGTCTAGGCAGATTTCATGTTTCCAGTTTTCGGTTTTATTTTCCAAGTGTTCAACAAGTTCGGCAGGGTTTGGGAAAAGCCCAGAATTTTCTAAGTCATGGGGCACTCCCTTGGTCGCTCCATTTTGGAGCGATTCCGGGAGTCGCTCCCTCTTTTCAGCGATTCCCAGCATTTCCCTTCTCTCCGGCGACCGACGACAACCAAGCAGCAGAAGCGAGCGGGAGAAAATGTTAAAATTTGTCTAAGTGTAAATTTCCCGCGAGTCGCTCCATTTTGGAGCGACCCCTCGTCGCTACACTTTTCCGACCCCTCCAAATCTAAGCGACCGTCGCTCTTCTCCTGAAAAATTCTAAGTCGTCCCCGTCGATCGCTCCGTTTTTCAGCGACCGTGGTCAAACGAGAGGAGAAATAATGCAACAAAATCGTCTAAGTGTTGGTCGACGTCGGTCGCTCCATTTTGCGCCTCGTCCCCCTCATCTTTCGTCGCTCCATTTTGGAGCGATTCTCCGTCATCGCATTTCGAGCGACCCGGGCGAGGGGTCTCAAAATATTCTAAGGCACAAGGCAGAATGTTGACGTCGGTCGCTCGTTTTTCGGCGATTCCCGTCGTCGCTGCCGTTTCTTGGCGACTTTCATCGTTCCCCCCATTCAGCGACTGCAAGCAGAAAAGGACCGAGTTGCAGATTTTTCTAAGGCAAAGTGCGTCCCGGGTTCGCTCCATTCTGGAGCGACTCCCGGGGTCGCTGTTTTTATTAAGCGACTCTGGTCAACCCCCCTCCATTTCAGCGAACCTCAGACTCAGGCAGACCACGTACGGATTTCGGGATTTGAGCCAGTCAGAGTAAAACCGAAGGTGTACTTCAAGTACAGGGTAGGTGAGCATTGACGACAGTTATTCAACAGCAAATTGTACTGCACCTACCACATTAATCAGACGCGCCTTCTCAACCACCAGATCTGTCCGGAGCTGTACCAAAGTCAGGTGAATCTTGTTGCAGGTACGCTCACGGCCAGCAAGGGTCAAATCTCGGCAGCTTTTGCAGTCTTTGGGTTCTGTGCATCATTGTAATTGGGGGGAAATTTCTGCTATAAATAGCAGTCTACTTTCATTGTAAAAGGGGGGGAACATATTGCTAAGAAAGCTTTGCTGTAAACAAACACTTGCTTCCAATACAAAGCATCCTTGGCTCTGACATTTGTCTCTTTCTTTTATGCTGCCTTCTGCAAGTATTTCTGCTTATATTCATTTATTTTTCTGATTGCTGTAATTCTGAACTCTGGATTAGAGCATTGGCAATTAAGTGAATCTGGAATACTGAATGAAGGATACATAGGAAGGAATAACAGTGTTAGTTTCTGTTACATGTTTTGTTTTGATTGTTGTTGGTTTGGGTATTAGCTAGTAATCGTGCTGCTTGTTCTTTCCCACCATAACCACATGCTATTTACATTTCTTTCTGCATTTTACAATCTCTTTCCTGTTCTCTTATCTAAAAACCATAGTAGTGTAGTATAGGAGCCGGCCTTCTCCGGAGATTGGCACGGGAGGCATCTCTTCCTCCCGGCCTTTCAATCTGCTGGGCGAATCTAGGGCGCAAAAGATTAAAATCCTTTCCTAATGGCAGATTCGTAACCAACAGTCTCCTTGACTTAATAGCATATTTAATAATTTGCTTCTTTGTTCTTTAAATAGACTTGGGCTCTTATAGAAGCCACATTTAACTTATTTTTTAACAAAAAAAAAAAAAAAGAGAAAGAGGAAAAGAAACATGTCGAGGCAGTGAGGAGACAACTAGGTGTCCCTAGCCATCCCCTTCCGAAGGGGTCATTCCTATTGCATCATCCTGTCTCTATCCCCCTGGTTGACCCTTCGTTGTGAATCATTCCCAACATGATTAGGTAAGATGCTAAATTAGTTCTGCTGGGAATGAATGCTCAAATAGGTCATGATGGTAAGTCTTGTGCATCAGGTGTTGCCTCATATTTCTGGTGAAGTTGGTTTATAACAGATTGATAACTAATTCAGATTCCTCTAAACTTTGATGACCTTGAGATCTTAAAAACTTTCTGTGTCCAATCATATTACATGGTCTGAATGTGCCACTGATTTTTTGAATGTAACGAGTGCTTCAAATCTGGTGCCTGATGAAAATTTTTAATCTGCATCTCTAACCTGTGCCCTTGCTATTCATTTTTCTTTGAGTCCTTTATATCTAGTGAAATTGTAGATGCCTCAAACTACTAGGATTCCTTTCATCTATTGTTGGTTTCCTTATAGAAATCTTTTGCACTATAATCTCTAGTCTTTTAAACCCTGTCAGAGGGGAGAATTTATGTAAAATAGTAACTGTGCCCTCTTGCTATGGTTTTGTAAATTGTGTTTTTTTCCAACTAATGGGGCATTTTAATTTTTGCAATCTTGGTGCTCTTCCTTTAAGTTTCAGCTTTTAGACATCCATGTTATCATTTCACCGGGGTTTACCTGTTTCCACTCTTCATAATTTATAGGGATAAGGCAGTTGAAACCAGATGCTTTGATGAGTCTTTTTTTTGTGGTTTTAATTTCAATGAAATTACAGATACATCTAGAATGCTGGAAGTTCTTTTTAAGCGCAGAACCAAACAATTCATGATCTTAGAATCAAACATTGGACATGGAATGATTTAGAGAAGTAGACTTTGTCTTGATTTGTTGAAATTCTTTGTCCCATGTAAACCATTCCATGAAAAGATGTTAGCAGTTGAATAAAATTATAGAAAATAAACTGAATATCCTGCCTGGACTGAATGTTTTACTTGTGTCCCATTGATCTACTCTCGTCACTTGCATGAATAGTAGTATTTTCTGGCATTATATTCTTGATTTTTTATTTGTTTCGGTATTGTTCCCCTATGTGTTAATGATTATCTTTTGAATGTAAAATGATGTAGTGTGTCTCAAGAAGGGATACTATTTCTTTATTGTTTCAATTTTCTGTAACATATGTATGATCACATTGCTATAATATGTTTCATTGTTGAGTTTTTCGTATCTATATTAGGGTGGTGGTGACATAGAAATAACAGGCTCTCCAACTGAGAAGGCTATTCTTTCTTGGGCGTTGAAGGTTTGCCGTTTGGCTATATCTTCTATGTTAATATCATTGTTGATGAATTTGATTTAATATTCTGTGGTTCTCTGATTTTAGTAATAATCCAGAGATTTGAAGTGCTTATTGTGGTTTTTTATTAGTTTGGAATGAATTTTGAAAAAGAAAGATCAAAATCCTCCATATTGCAAGTGTTCACTTTCAACTCAGAAAAGAAACGTGGGGGTGTTGCTTTGAAGAAGGTATTAATTGGTTTCATTTTACTCATCTTGTTTCTGTTTGAATTTATTTCTTAGTCATGAAGCTGTAGGTTTAAAATAACATATTTTATTTGAACATGAATATATAGTTGCAGTCTTCATCTGAAGTACACATTCACTGGAAAGGAGCTGCAGAGATAATACTGGATCTGTGCAGTACATGGTTGGACAGCAATGGTTCAGGGCAAGAAATGAGTGCTGCTAAGGTTTTTCGTTGGTTAAGCTGTTTGTTCTTTTGCAGTGAAATATCAAATATCAATGCATTTGTTAAATTTATCATTTTCCTTCTGGGAACTGAGCATAGCTTATTGCACGTCTTTATTGCAGAAAAATGAGTTTAAGAAAATCATTGAAGGAATGGCTGCTGCTTCATTGCGTTGTGTGGCATTTGCTTATAGGAATTACGATAAGCAAAGTGTGCCTAGTGATGAAGATCAACATCAGTCATGGCAAATTCCCGAGGATAATCTTACACTGCTGGCTATAGTTGGTATCAAGGTTATAAAAGGCACTGATGTATCAAATTATCAATTAACGTACAAGGCTACAACCTACTACCATGGAATAGTCATGAGGTTATGATTTGAGCACATAATGTCAAATAGACTGAATTTCAGGCAAATTTGCATTAATTTTAGTAAATTTATGTCTGGGGGCCATGTTTATGAGATGGCAAAACTGAATTTCGAGAAACCATGCTGCAGTCTTAAGTTGCAAACGTTCGAGTAGAAGAAAGCAGTGTCATCTTCGTGTTAGATATAGTCCATGCTATTGTTTATCCTTAACAATTGAATAGTTATACAAGTGGATGTTGACTAACTTTGCACTTCTCTAATGACATATTTGATTGTGTCAGGACCCTTGCAGACCAAATGTAAAAGAAGCTGTGAAATTATGTCAAGATGCTGGTGTGAAGGTAACAGCCAAATATACTTCCTATCATGCATGGTTGAGAGATCACGAATCTGTGAATTATTGCTTGCTTAAGGAGTATAGAGTACTTAATTTGTATTTGAGATTGTATTTGCTAAGCAAATTATTTATCAATAGAATTGCCCTTTGCATGGCCATTAGCAAAATTTTTGTATTCATAGTTACAGGATTTGTGCTTGTCTGTACCTCAATTACCATATTGCCCAGATTTTGTTGAGAAGTAAAACCCTTTTTTTTTTTTAAATAAAAAAAGGAAAACAATTATATTATAAATAAAATTACATGGCAGTCTGAGGAGATGTGTATCGTGAGAGCTGGTGAGTTTCAGGCTACCCATTAGAGTTTGACTTTTGTGGTTTCTGGTCAAAGGGAAGAGGCCAGGTACAAGCCCTGGTGAATTTTTGCATAATAGAAAGTTAGAAACCACTCGGACTCGGCCGAGTACTCGGGAGTCTGGCCGAGTACTCGGGAGTCTGGCCGAGTCTGACTACTATGATAGAAACCACTCAAAATTGGCAATTAGCCAAATATAATGAATAGAGTTCAATATGTGCAGTGCACAGCCTGTGCGGGGCAATGCGTCTTTAAAGAGTGTGTGTGTGTTTGTACACATGAATAGGAGGGTTACATGCATGGGCAAAATGATAATGATGTGGGTCCTCTTGACAAGGTATTAACCCTGATGACAGTCCCTAGGCCATACATGTCTTGTTCAGCATTTTAGATTCAATACTACTGACAAGTCATTGACTGCATTAGCCTTTTAAAGTCCTTGTGCCACCGGCCTGATTAGGAAACAGGCGATGTTGCAAGGTTTTGGTCACATCCCCAGGTTACTTTCATACTTAGTGCCAATTATAGAAGGTTGACAGGCAAAAAGGCCCAAAAAAAATGATAAAGAAAACAGAGAGAATGGATTTAATATGAGTAGCAGAGAAACAACAATAGCTAGGTGTATTACTTCTCCAAGGGTTGTTCTATCTGTGTGTGTCATTGGGTTGGGCAGTTTCCGCTGCTTCATACGTACTCTTAGCTTTGACATATCTACTTACCTTCTTTTTGAAAGAGTTCAGGGATGTCTCTTGTTTTTTTTTTAAACCTAAAACTGTGAACTATGAAGTCAAATCATCGCTGTGAGTTTGATGCATATAAAGTCATGTACATTGACTGACTGATGGGTGCTGTATTCAGACTATCTTGTAGACTTCAACAATTGACAGATGAGTTGAGTACACCTCAATGCCAATGACACAAGTTTCTTTAAATTTTTTTAATAATGGGGTCGCAAATATATTTTACCTTGTTTGAAGAGACTTCTGGATTTACCGATCTTGAAACTGATTTTCCCAATGTTTCTAATCTTTATTCAGGACCCATCCTTGGGTGTGTGTGTGTGTCTGGAATTACACTAAGGAAGAAGGACTTGCATGCTTCCATATATATATATATATATATATATATATATATATATATATATATATATATATATAGGGTAATAATGGGAAGAAATTGATGCTATAAGGGCTAAAGGCAAACACTACATAAAATAAACTAGGATTTTTACATGACACTATATGTTTGGACTTGATGTGGTGGAGGATGGGTTTCCATGTTTCACTTGGTCTAGGATGGTCATCGCTATTAATGATATTTTGGTGCTCTTCAATTTCTACTGCCTCTCGAATTTTACAGTTTAGGAAATCATCTTTTCTGGCTAATTTTTTTGTGCTGTCAAAGAGATGTGGTGACTTATTTTGCATGAATGTTTTGCAATGGCTGAATTTTGCAGTCCCATGTTATAAATATGCACCATGTTCTTTTAACCTGGTCTTGATATTTCTTCCAGTTTTATCAATGTAGGGTCTTCTGCATGAATGGCGAATAAAATATATGCCTCTATGAAGTTTAGGATCAACTTTATCTTTGGCTTGATCAAGGAGGCTCCAAATTGTTTTTATTGGAGCAAATGATGCCTTAATGTCACTTTTTCTTAGAATACAAGCTAGACCTTTTGTGATCCCTTGTGTAAGGAAGTTTAATTATTGTTTCCTTTTCATCTTTACATCTTTTTCTTTTTGTGATGTTTTGCCCTATGGAAAGCTCTGGTCATCTGTGACTCTAAATACCCCTTTGAAAGGGCATCTAATAGGTGTGATTTCTCCATTTTGAGGTGTTCTTCATCTGCCACTTTGTGGGCTGTCTTCATCAAAGTATTAAGCATTACTTTCTTTTGGGTTGGAGAATGATGTGAATATACTGATGTGTTTTCCTTCTGCACACACCATGCACCACGGTTCCTTTTGCATTCTTAATGATCATGACATCTAAGAAAGGAATTCCATCCCTCTTCTAGTTCCATGGTGAATTGGATGTTATTGGAAAGCTATTGAGATGGCTCAGGAATTTGTCCACTTTTGCCCTTTCATATGGCCAGTTAAATAAAACCTCATCTGCAAATTTATCTCGCCTGCGTGGTTTTATTGCATAGGAATCTAATGCTCTTTTTCAAAACTGAATAGATTTGCAATAACTGGGGATAGATGTGAACCCATGGTAACCCCTTGTATTTGCTCATAGATTTCATTTCTGAAACTGAACAAGGTGGATCCAAGACAGAGCTCTACCAATCTTGTGGTTTGTGGATCTGGTTCCCTACTTTTATAACACTATTCACTAGGGATTTTGGTGAATGAAGAATCGAGATCAAACTGACTAATATATCACCATTAATTAACCCTTCTATTCGTTAGCTTTACCTACATGGTGTTCAAATCCTTCCCATAGGATGATGTATGGCCAAGAAGAGGATTTAACCCTTCTTGCGAGAAATTTTGCCAAGTATGTGCTCTGTTGTCATGCAGTGTGGACTCTTTAATAGCTCAGGTCACATCATTTGTGACTTTGACATAGGGTCTCCATATTTGGGCGTGCATGTCATAATTCCCTAATTCCCTTAATTTATAAGACTACTATTTTTATGGACTTATTTAATGTTTATTTTCTCTCTTCAAGTTTTCCCTCCTTTGTTCTTAAAATGTATGGCTATGTTTTCTATGTTTATCTCTCGTTTACTTCATCTAACTTCTCCATGAATCCATGGAATATTTTCTACAAATAAAGGAATGTATGTGTTTTGAAAATTGGAAATCATGGGCATGTTTCTATGAAATTGCTTGTTTCCTACTGCTGAATGACTTCTAAGGTTTATGCTTGGAATTGATACAAATACATTGATTGGTTGTTTGATTTCTACACTCATCCTATGCTCTTACTTATGTTACAGGTTCGCATGGTGACTGGTGACAATATATACACGGCTAGAGCCATAGCTCTTGAATGTGGAATACTTAAGGCAGGTGATAGTACAGATGCACCAGAGGTCATTGAGGGGAGTGTATTTCGTAATTATATAGAACAAGAGAGGATAAATGTTGCGGACAAGATAAGTGTAAGTATGCATGTGGCACAGGTTCTTTTTCCTATTGGTATTATCATATTTTTGAGACTTGGACTCGGCAAGCTTGTCTTTTTCTTTTTTGACCTTGATTCAGGCTTGGGGAAAAAATGGGGGAAAATCTTGGTATTCACTTGGCAAATAAGAAGAAATTAAAATGGAATAGATTTTACAGAAAGAGATTTGGCAAGGGTCAAAATGAGTTGGCTGGC
This sequence comes from Wollemia nobilis, assembly GCA_028583015.1. NCBI lineage: Eukaryota > Viridiplantae > Streptophyta > Pinopsida > Araucariales > Araucariaceae > Wollemia > Wollemia nobilis. The sequence continues at coordinate 130,347 of JAQPPZ010016951.1, forward strand.
ATCACCTGGCTTGTGGACTTGCAGAGTAGAGTCTCAACATTATGGACCCTGGATAGTATACCAGTTTATCTTGTCAAACTTATTCTGAAGTGACACTTTGGTCGGCATCTTTTATGTTAGGTAATGGGAAGATCATCACCTACAGATAAACTCTTGTTCGTACAAGCTCTGAGGAAAAAAGGTCATGTTGTGGCTGTCACTGGTGATGGAACAAATGATGCCCCTGCACTTCATGAGGTATGGTTACTTATTGCACAATGGTGGAATCCATATCACATAAGAGAGTGTTTTTGGTTCTAGAAAGTTAAATTGATGGAGCTTTGCTCTCTCTCCTTTGGGTGTTTAGGCAGATATAGGTCTTGCAATGGGTATTCAAGGAACAGAAGTTGCAAAAGAAAGCTCAGATATAATTATCCTAGACGACAACTTTGCGTCTGTTGTAAAGGTTTGCTTACAGATATGGACACTTGTTTTAATTTGTAAAGGTTACATAGTTTATCTCAGAAGTGACAGGTGGCTTATTCTTATATTTCCATGCTTTTCAGGTAGTTCGCTGGGGGCGTTCAGTTTATGCAAACATTCAGAAATTTATTCAGTTTCAACTTACTGTAAATATTGCAGCACTTATAATTAATTTTGTTGCCGCTATTTCATCTGGAAATGTTCCTCTCAATGCTGTGCAGGTTAGTTCTATGATTCAGTTGTTTTCTTGATTTACCAGTTACATGGCCTGGCACCCTTTGTTCATATTTGTGGTTCCTTATTTGTATGTCTACAGCTCCTATGGGTCAATCTCATCATGGACACTCTTGGGGCTCTTGCATTGGCAACCGAACCTCCAACAGATCACCTCATGCATCGGTCTCCGGTAGGGCGCAGGTAGGAGTTTGTCACAAATGCAAAACTTGCACGTAAAGTAAATAAATATGGCACTGCTTGATTTAAAGCTCGTCTCTGCTTCAAATACTTTTGCAATGGAAAGAAATGATTTATATCAATATTCATGAAAGATCAAAGGAGTTCAACGGCACTTGAAAAAAGTGAATCAGGTGACAATATGTCATGGGATGCACTGAAAAAAAATCAAACCACCAAAAATAAGCTATCTAGAACTAAAAGTAGGAAGCACTAAAACCAAAAAGGGGGAAGGTGAACCCAAAAGGGTAAAAAACCTTAAGACAACTTACAACCAAGATAAATGATCATACGAAAGGAAGGTGCCTTTTGCATAGCTTTTCATCATTACATATATAAAAAAAATATTCTTCTGGTTGACCACCTATTATCTTATAAGAAATAGGGTTGGAGTTTGTGGACACTTCATCCTTTTGGCTTACTATTAAATGTTTTCTTCAGGGAGCCGCTTATTACAAATATAATGTGGAGGAATCTTATTTTTCAAGTATGTATTCTCTTCTTTGCAGAAATGAATGGCAATGGCAATGGCAATATTAATTTTAATTTTCAATGCACTGATTACTCCTGAATATTTGACAGGCTTTGTATCAAGTTGTAGTCCTCCTTACACTTACCTTCAAGGGAAAGGACATTTTAAATCTGAAAGATGACAATAACAATGCAGGCCATGCAGACACACTTAGAAACACAATAATTTTTAATGCCTTTGTATTTTGCCAAGTAAGTCTTAGGATTGTATACTGAGTGTGTGCACGCGTTCACACATGAATGTATTTGTATTTATCAGTTTTTTTTGTTTCCTTTTTAATGTTTGAAGAATAACTACTCTTGTTTGAATTGACTTTTCAAAGAGAAATTTTGTATGTTTCTTTTTGGGAAGGTGACATTGTTTGTGACTTTTACAAAATGCTCACTTGAACAGATATTCAATGAATTCAATGCAAGGAAGCCAGATCAAATTAACATCTTTCAAGGACTACATAAAAACCATTTGTTCATTGGCATCATAGCAATTACCCTTCTCCTTCAGGTAGGATGTGACTTTGTATGGCAGCTCAAAGTTCCAATTTGTTTCATTTGGTTGGTTCTCTAGTGATGTACGTTGACCTATTAGTAGAGACACATTTTAAATCAAATCTAGCATATCTAGCCTTATTATTGTGGATATCCAAATACATATTTAGCAATTGCCATATTTGGTGTTTAGCATTAGTGGTACAAATCCTCTACAACCATAATTTGTTGTTTTGTACAGGTTATGATTGTTGAGTTTCTTAAGAAATTTGCGAAGACCACACGGCTTAATCCAATACAGTGGGTCATCTGTATTGTGATTGGTTTTATAAGGTTTGGAAGATTAATTTTATTTATTGTGTCAAAGATCGTGTTGCTTTTTCCAATTACTTGAGGATTCTTTGGGATTGATTTTGATTTGATTTCCTAATTCGTTTTTGTGAAACAGTTGGCCACTTGCGGCTGTTGTCAAAACAATTCCTGTGCCTGAAAAACCATTCAGTGAATATCTTAGTGGTAGGAAAATTAGGCAGAAGCATTCTCCAGGTAATGAATTCTCTGTTTCACACACAATGAAGCTAAGATTCCGTAGCATACAAATAAAAAAATTATAGTGAAGCCATTCTCTGATATATTTCGTAAAACTTAATTGTACCATGTAAATATGATTGTTCAATTGACTTTCTTGGCAGCATCAAGCTTAAGACCCATTGGAGAAGCCAGAAGAGATGGAACAACTCCACACAACTAATCACAAGAGCAATAGATCCAGATGGTGTAACAAAAGTTTATAAATAAGGTTCATTTTGTCAAGGGTGTGAATATTGTTTTAAGCTAAAAAAATGTATAGATCTTACATAACCATTTTTCCAATGCAATCATTTCCAGAAATTTTCCCCTTCATATCTTTAGGGATGTATTCTTTCTGTGTAGAGTAACATGGCTTTTTTTTTTGGGCACAAACTATATATTCGAGGGTAAATTTGTGTTAAATTATGATTAGATTCAAACATGTATTAAGATTAAAAGATTAAAAATGAAATCCAATTATAAAATTAAATTACGTATATTAGATTCAAAGATTAAAAACCATAGTTTAGAATAAAGTACAACTACATTTCATTGAAGTTACAAACGTTGGTTGCATGCATAAGGGGTGAAAAATGAAAAATTGAAATTCAAAACAACTCAAGATACATGGTCTTGGAACTGCAAAATATAGTAATTGCTTGGAAGGCGTTTTCGATTTTACAAGTCTGATGTTAAGACATAAAGGTACAAAACAAATTGAGGTTTAAAAAGTTTAATAGCATTTGAGTCCTTACCATGACATCCTATAAAATGAAATATTGTATAATTGCGTTTAAACTGATGGTTAAAAATTCATCGTTCAATAGTACTAGCAAGTATGTAAATAGACAATGCAATACTGTTGATTTTATTGGAGAACTAGGACAAGAATAATGGGAATAATGATGGAATTATTGTAACATTTTGAATATCTTTTTTAAAGGGAAGTGGGTGTATCTCTCTATATATTATATTGCCTTGATTGTGAATTACTGTTTGTTTATTGAATGACATAAACATGAGCTTAAAGAAGAATGTTTAAGGGTTGCAAAGGTTAAATATGTTGGGTCAGTGGTGGAGGGGATACAAGTGAGGGTGGTGGTTCTCAAGATTTAATGTAACAAAAACCATTGGCTCTCCAAAGAAGGATAATTAATCTGAATGGCAGTTTTAACATTAGAATTTGATGAAAAGGAGAAAGTTGTAGATTATTGTTGCAAATTGGATATAAATTTTTTGACAACTAATTCATATTTTTGAAATTAAAAGGCAAAAGTTGTAGATTGGTGGTGTTGCAAATTGGATATAAAATTATATGATAACTAATATTTTTGAAATTAAAAGACAAAAATTAAAAATTCTCTAAGCATTGAGAAATTTTGGTTGAATTTGCTGACCATCCCTTTCTCCTTTAAAATAAATGTTGGTCTAAAACTTGTGTTAATATACAATAAGGGTTGATAATGCAATCCAATGGATTGATGTATATTTACTTTTGGTCAAGTTCAAGCTTGAACATAAAAATATCTATCATAGACATTTGAATTGTGGGAATTTTAACCAATGGTTCATGATATTATATATTACAAGATAACAACTTGAACCCTTCAAACTTGACGATATTTGCTCATAAAATTCATTTTTGAAACTAAACAAGATGGATCTGATACAGTGTTAGACCATTCTTGTGGTTTGTAGATCTGGTTTCCCACTTGTATAATCACTATGGATTTTGATGAATAAAAAAACGTGACTAAACCAACTAATATATCTCCATAAATTAACCCTTCTATTCATTAGCTTACCAACGTGGTGCTAAAATCCTTCACATAGGACGATGTATGGCCAACAAGAGGTTTTAAGCTTTCTTGCTAGAAATTTTAACAAGGATTTTCTTTTTGTTGTCATGCAGTATTGACTCTTTAATAGCTCGTCACATCATTTATGACGTTGACATAGGGTTCTCATATTTTGTTGTGCATGTCACAATACTTTAATTCTCTTAATTATAAAACTATTGTTATTATGGACTTATTTAATGCTTATTTGATCTCTTCAAGTTTTCCCTCTCTGTCATGCTAATTGGTATGGCTATGTTTTTTTAATGTTTTCTATGTTTATTTCACCTTTACTTTCTCAAACCTCTCTATCAATACTTTGAATATTTTCTACAAATAAAGGAATGTTTGTGGTTTGAAAATTGAAAATCAAGGTCATGTTGTTAAGAAATTGCTTGTTTCCTATTGTTGATTGACTCCTAAGGTTTACACTTTGTAGTGTGCCAACTAAGGAAAAACCCTAGCTATGCAATTTATATCAAATAAAATTCTGAATCTTGCAGATATCAATCAGATCTACAAATACCCAGAAAAGACGGAATCATGGAGATATCAATCAAATCTACAAATACCCAGAAAAGTTCACCACAAAACTTTCTCACAAACATACCACAATATTTTTTATTATTTTTCTTGGAATCACAATTATATAGATCATACTCAAAACATTAATACAAAATCCTGGATGTTGAATAAACAACACAACCTCTCCTAAATTATTGAATGAAAACAACTCACAAATGACTAGCCACAACACTGTTAAACTCTGCTGCAAAAATATGAAAGTATAATGCCACACCAAATCTGAAATACCACACAAAGAAGGGTTCCCAAAAGCCCACATCTGATCTCCCCAAATTTGATATGCATGCTGCCCAAGAAATCTTCAATAAATGATACAGAATGTCTCAATAAACTCAATTGTAAACCCTGGCTGGATTTACCTCAAAGAAACTCTAGGGTTTTAATCCTAGGTTTCTAGCCAAGAGGGTTTTCGTCCTCAAAGTTATCCCTTGCAGGGTTTTATCCGCAAAAGAGAATTCTCTTGTAGGGTTTCGTCCACAAGAGAAAAGTGTATTAGCTGCAAAGCCAAATACAACAATGTAGAAGAGATAAAATAATCCAAGATGCCTCAAATGAGCCTCCTACTCTTTATATAGACATTTTTTTAATTCTTTATTGAGGTGGCACTTTTTGATTTCACTTAATAATACCTTAGAAAATAATAATAAAATGATATTTATTCTCCTAATGGGGCATACACCCTTATTTCCCCCTTTTTATTATTTAATTGCCAAATTTAACCAAAAATACTCTCAACACACCAAAACACATCAAGAATCCACTCCACAACTATGTATAATAAAAATATGAAAAATTGGGACATTACACACTTGGAATTGATACAAACACATTGATTAGTTGTTTTATTTTTACACTCATCCTATGCTCGCTCTTATGTTATAGATTCGCATGGTGACTGGTGACAATATTTACACGGCTAAAGCCATAACTCTTGAATGTGAAATACTTAAGACAGGTGATAGTCCAGATGTGTCAGTGGTCACTGACGGGACTTTATTTCATAATTATATAGAAGAAGAGAGGATTAATATCTTGACACTGGTTCTTTTTCCTATTGGTATTATTATATTGTTGAGACTCGAGATTGGCAAGCCTGTCTTTTTCTTTTTTGATCTTGACTTAGCTGGGGGCAAAAATGGGGAAAACCTCGATATTGACTTAGCAAATAAGAAGAAATGAAATGAAATGAAATAGATTTTATAGTGAGATTTGACAAGGGTCAAAATTAGTCGTCTGACATCACGTGTCTTGTGGACTCGTAGAGGAGAGTCTCAATGCTATGGACTCTAGATAATATACTGGTTTATCTTGTCTAACTTACTTTGAGGTGACACTTTGGTTGGCCTCTTTTATAAGGAGAAGATCATCTCTATAGATAATTACTGTGAAGAAAAAAATAATAATAATAATTTTTTTCGGTCAAAAAAATAAAATAAAATAAGTTAAAAATTAGATTATATCTTTGATCTTTTCAATATTGAAAGTTTTTAACAAGAGTATGTAGGATTATTCTCTCTCACATCTAATCTACTACAACTATTTATAAAAAAAAGAGTAACCATGTAAAATTAGGATATATAAATCTATATACAACAAGCATTATTATCATCAATAGTAAGAATAAAAAAAGATATTCTTTGGTCTATTGAGGCCATCATCTGCGAAGATATCCATAGCAAGTGAAGTCTCCTCGAGCAAGAGTCTAGTTAGCCATTGCATCTACCACCCTGTTTTGAGCTCTAAAGATGTGTATAAATGCCACTACCTCAAAGCGTTGTTGGGTCATCTGTATTTGCTTTAGTATTGTTTAAATTCTCCAATCTCCATTCTTTTGCTTGCTTGATCCTTTTAAATGGTTAATCATAATTTGGGAGTCTGATTCCACTTATATTTTCCTCCACCCCACCTTCAAAGCCTCCTGTAATCTCCTTAGGATGGAATATCCCTTTGCTAGGTTATTAGATAAGATACCTAGGTTTTTTACGAAGACAAAAGCAGGGGTGCCATTTGAAAGGCAACCTATTCCCCAATACTCGCTCTTCCTGGATTTCCCCTTGAGGCTCTATCCATATTAATCTTACCTAGTCCCTTTGGAGGAGGTTTTCAATTCCTAATTTTGATTACTTGTGCATGATTTGGGGTTACTCTGTTTGATGTGACCATCCTCGAAGACACTTGTAGTCTAGAAATTATATGAATCCACTTTGGGTTAGTATTATGAGGCTCTTTTAACAAATATTGGTTTGAATCCATATAAGATATGATCATTTGCTAAACAAAGTGTCTATCTTTGTATTCTTGGTTGAGGATACAATTATTCCTCTCTTTTCATAAATTCCACAAAAAGAGAGTTGTCCCCACCCAAAAAATATGTCGAGTGGATTGGTCCATTTCCTCCCTTTTAGGACACTCCCTCTAAAGTTGTTCTATAGAAGATATCTCAAACCAACGAATGCCTAGCAAAGTTGCCTTCTATTTCCATAACTTGATTGTGATGGGACATTCTATAAAAAGGTGAAAAATTGTTTCCTCATTCTCCCAACACATCTCACATCTGAAAGGCCATGCATCTCTCTTTTCACCAATTGTTCCCTTGTTAGCACCCTTTTATGAAGTAGAAGCCAAATGAAGAATCTAAATTTGGGCCAAAGGTTTTGTGCCCATAACTACATGAATATATCACTTAACAGACTTGTGATACTCTGATAGAGGGCTAAGTATCTAGAAGCATTGATTGTGATTGCATTTACAAGACTAGAAGAGATAAAAATACCTAAAAGGTTGATCATGTATGCATTTACAATTAGTTTTAAGTCAATGAGGTGTCTAGAACTATCTCTTGAATTTAAGACCCAATAATTCTTCTATTAAATAAATAAAAATCTAATAATAAGATTTAATTATGAATATTACATTAAAATTGAAAATCAAATGATAAAATTAAATTATGTATTTTAGATTCAAATATTAAAAACCATAGTGTAGACCAAAGTACAAGTATATTTCATTGAAGTTACAAATATTGGTTGCATGCATAAGGGATAAATAATGAAAAATTGAAATTGAAACCAACTCAAGATAATTGCAAAAGATAGTAATTTCTAAGACTTAGGTTGGAAGATATTTTTGGTTTAACAAATTTGATGTTAAGACATAAAGGTACAAAATGAAACAAAACCAAGTTGTGAAAATTCCAACAACATTTTCGACCTTAACATGACCTCCAATAAAAAGGAATATTGTATACCGTTCAATAATGGAAATAATTATATAAATAGACAATGTGATACTCTTGAATTTTTGGAGAAGATTTGGGACAATAATAATGAGAATATGATGGGATTAAAATAACATTTCGTATATATTTTTTCAAATGGAAGTGGGTACAACTCTCTATTAGATATGGGGGTAGACAAACAATGAAATTTACAAAACTATTATGCCAAAATAATACTAAACACAAAGATGTACCATAAATATTTTCATCATATTATTCACATAATATGCATACAATTTGCCTCATTTCGCTAGCCATATTATGTTATATGCATATAGTCTTATATATCATGGAGTCTTCACATTCGAGACTCTTCAATAGTTTGCAGCTCTTGGCATTTCATCTTCAACTATCTTTTCATCTCCTCACATTCTCATGAGAGATGTGTCTATTCAATTTTTCATATGGGAGAATAATTTATCTATCCCCAATAATCATAATCGAATGATTACATAATTCTAAATAATATAATAAGGTCTAACACCCCCTTGTATTACATTACTTGGTATAAAGATCATTACCTCCATGCATTCAAGAGTGGTACATTAGAACTATTTTCTTATTCAAGCTTTGGCTCTTGCTTTTGCTATCTGGCTCTAGCTCTATCATTTTCATTGGTTGGTTGGCTTTCACTTTACTAGCTTTAGATTCTTTGGCATTGGCTCAACTGGATCTATGTAATCTCCACTAGGTCTACCTCTTTAGACTGTGTTGGGTCATCATTACCTTTGGGTCACCTCCTTAGGTCATCATTGTCTTTGGATTGCCTTTGAGTCATAATTACCTTTGGATCGTCTTTGGGTCATCTCTCAACCATCATTACCTCATAGTTGCCTGTTGGCCATCATTACCTCTTAGTTACCTTTGGTTCAGCCACTGGATTAGTCATAAGTTCATTGCTTTTAGGAAATTACCATTGAATTATTTTATTGGAATCATCCACATCCTTGGAATCTTCCACCTCATGTTTCATCTGTAGGTCTTGTCATGCATATCTTCCAAGAATTGCTTGGATCATTTTTCTTTTGAAACCATTCATTTGAAATTTCCTAAGATATTTCTCCATGTTACAAACTCACATTCTTCTTCTTTATCAAACTTGGTCTTCTTCTATAGAAACCATTTAAAATCTCTTTTGTCTTATCCCACTTTGTCATATTTATCCATCCACAATTTATTTGTATTCTGTTGATCACTTTATTTTTGTGCCAACACCTTCTAGAGTGATTATTTCTTTCACAAATTTCACAAGAATATAGGTTCCAAAACCTATCTGTTATAATTCCACTTCTTCCACAATGATTGCAACAAGCCACACTAGGAAATTTTGTATATTATTTCTTCACAAATTTTGTTTTATCGCCACCTGTCACAAATTTAGTGGCACTGCTTCCTCAACTTGTATTTTTATCTTTTACAAAGGTTTACCTTTTCACAAACTTGGTTGGATTACCACCTGCTTGTTTTGTATTTTCATTGAAAGTCTCTTTTCATTAATTTGGTCCCATTGCTTCCTGTTGGACCATCATATCCAAGGCCTATATTATTTGGTCTTATATCTGGTACTATGGGCTCTTTCCCACCTTACCCATTTCTTCCCAAACTTGTACTATTATATCCCATTATTCCCAATAATTTTTAACCAATACCTTTTGTATGCCTTTCAAAAATTTCAAATTCTTTATCACCATCATTATGGCTCTTGTCATAAGACTTCATGTTTAGACCCCATTTTATTTATTTATTTTCACAATGGTCTTTTCCACGAAACAAAATATTTTCATCATTACTATGAACTCAGCCACCATCATTCAAACATCAAACTTTTTCATATCATCTCTGATTTTTGTATTTACTATTCAAATATGATATCCCATCACCACCATGACCTTCCACACAAATTGAAGTGTCATTATCACTGTCTTTCATACAATCATTGCCACAATCAATTCTAACAATACGACCTTTATTTTTTTTGCTTGATAAAAAGGGGTTGTACTCGGGTCCCCCACCCTTAACAAATTACATCTCTCTTCTTTAGAGCTTGAGAGTTTACAAATAGATACACTTCTCATCTCAATTGAGATGCTATAGTTAGAAACCTACATCATTTTACATAAAATGTCTGAATTCTTGATTTTCATTTTCTGGATCTTTTCAAATCTCTGTATGAATACAATTACTCCAGAATTTAGCATCTTTCTTGACATTTTCCTATAGCAGCCTTCACAATGCCAAAACTTCACCTCTACTATCTATGCCTTGCATCTTAGTAGAGTAATATTTCCAAAACATCGCACTAACATAGTCCGCTTTACCAAATCTGGATTGCTAGTTTCCTTCCTGAAACACAAGTGCAACCACAAAAATTATAATAAATAGTCTAAATGAACACACATTATTGTTACAAAATAAAATAGATATTACCAATGGAAAACATTAAAGTAAATCTTAATCATTAATTGATTTAGGCAATCAACAATTTTTGTCAACTTCAACTAAACTTTCTACTTCCTCTAACCATGGAAAGGAGATGTTAACTTCATGATCCTCAACCAAAACCCCTCTATTGGCTAGCTTATCTACACATTTGTTTCCTTCCCTTAATATATGTGTAAACCTAATTTCTTCAAACTCTTTAGCAAGATCTTGAATTTCCACAATTATCTCTTGTATGTTCCATGGAGCCTTTGCTTTCCTCAAAATTGCATTTATTACTATGAGAGAATCACCTTCCATCCAAACTCTATTCCATTTCATTTGTTTACATATTTTTAACCCTTCTAAAGCTGCCCAAGCTTCAACTTCATTATTTGTCTTAAATCCACAATTGAAAGCATAATGAGACAAAATCTCTCCTCTATTATTTCTAATTATTCCTCCTCCTCCTGGTCCTAGGTTTCCTTTAGATGCTCCATCAAAATTCAACTTAACCCACTCCACATCTAGTGGTTTCCACTTTATATTCTTTACCTTATTTTTGCTTCTCTTGTACCCAACATCATAATTCCATTTAATGACTTGACTCCATCTATCAAGACTCTCTGCTTCCAAATTAGGGATTGGGTGAGTTGATAGGGTTGGTTTAGACTCCTCTATGGCTAAACATATCTTCTTTTTCATTACCTCTAAACTACTTTCCTTTCCTTTAAATATTCTTCTATTCCTTTCTAGCCATATAGTCCAAAGTATTGTATCTTTTGATATATCCCATATTATCTATAAAGCCTCACTTTTATAAGTGCTCTACCATTGCTTTAACCAATCTTCAATTATACTATTCATCACCATGCATTTACCAAACATATTAAGAATCCATTGCCATAGATTCCAGACAATTGAGCAATGTCCCAAGAGATGGTCAATACTCTCCTCCTCCTTATTAACGAAAACACATTTAGAGGGGCCATGAAAACCCCTTTTCATAAGGTTATCCTAGGATAAAATTCTTCTATGACCTACTAGCCAAACAAACATTTTGACTTTAGGAATGCTTGGGCTATCCCAAATATCTCTCCAAATTCTAGTGATATTATTATTATGTTGGTGTTGAACATTATATCCACTTCTTGTTGTGTATTCTCCTGAGCTATTCAACTCCCAAATCAATTTATCCTTGGCACCCCTTAGAATAATTACAGTTGTTATCTTTCTACTCAATTGCCTCCTAGCATCAATGTCTTGTATACTTGTAAAAAAATCTTCTTTCCATTTGTATCTTCCTTCTTGATCCTTGTACAAAATGTTTGAAACCCTATCACCATATTTGTCTTGAAGCAATCTCATCCAAGGTTTCAAAACTAGATCTAAATTGAGTGGTTTTTTATCACACCAAGTATCCATCCAAATAGAAATTTTTCTCCAGTTCCCACCACCCATATTAAACCTTTAATCATAAGATCAATAGATTTTTTAAACCATTCCAAAGAGCAGAACCATTTGGAAGAGAGAATGCAATAAATATTAAACTTGGGTCATTGGGATCAACATACTTAGAAGAATTCTTGCCCATTGTCTTTGACTCTCTTTGTACAATCTCCAGATAACTTTTCCCCTAAGAGCTAAGTTTGCATCTGTAAGAGCTCTTAAACCAAGACCTCCCCTAGTTTTGTCATCACACAACTTGCTCCATTTCACCAAAGAAAATTTCCTTTTATCATGTAAACCTGACCATAAAAAGGATCGCATAATAAAGATTAAACTTTTTTCAACTGATTTTGGCATAGAATACAAAGACATATAATATGTTGGAATGGCTTGTAAGACTGACTTAATTAACTGCACTCTTCCTGCTAATGATAACCATCTACCTTTCCAAGCTGGAAGTTTATTTTAAACTTTACTAATAACTAGATTCCATAAATCTATCCTCATTCTCCCCTCAAATAAAGGCATCCCTAGATAAGTTGTTGGTAAATTTACCTCCTCCATTTGAAGCAACCTACAAATTCTTGCTTTGATATTAGCAGGAGTGTTAAGAAAGTAAATTTTGGATTTAGTCCTATTAATTTTTTGCCCTGAAGCTCTTTCGTACTCTTTTAAAAAGTTATTCAAAGCTCTGGCCTCATTTATCCTTGCCCTTCCAAAAAGGGTTGTATCATCTACAAACTGTTGATGGGTGATGTTATCGATGTTATTACTAACCTTAAGTCCACTTATAAACCCATATTTGTAAGCCTTATTTAAGTTCCTACTCAAAACTTCTACCATAATAATGAACAAATAAGGAGATAGAGGATCTCCTTGTCTAAGGCCTCTCTTGGCTTTAAAATATTCTATCACTAACCCATTGACCAACACTGAATAAGAAACTGTAGAGACACAAGCTTTAATCCATCTAACCCATTTCTTCCCAAAACCAAACTTATCTAAAACTGCAAAAAGAAAATTCCATTTAACCCTATCATAGGCTTTACTCATATCAAGTTTTAAGATCATAGCTTTCTCTTTTCTTGAAGTTGTTGAATGTATAACTTCATGAGCTACTATGATCCCATCCAAAATTTGTCTCCCTTTCACAAAACCTCCTTGCTCTTCTAAAATGATTTTGTCTAACAATGGCCTTAATCTATTCGCCATCACTTTGGAAATAATATTATAAGCCATATTACATAGGCTTATGGGTCTAAAAGAATCAAACAATTCAACATCCTTCTTTTTTGGAATTAGGGTAAGATAAGTTGCATTTATTTTATAAGGAATGTATTGTTTTACCCTAGACTATTCCACTACCACCAATAAATAATCCTTCACTATATCCCAATTATGTTGGTAAAAAGCTGTAGAGAGCCCATCTAGACCAAGGGATTTATCCTTATTAAAAGAGAAAAGAGCTAAATGAACTTCTTCTAGAGTAATAGGCTCCATCAATTTCCTATTGTCTTCATTTGTTATAACTGAAGGAACATCTTGAAGAAGTTTATCATTAAGAACTTCGGTCTCCTCTGAACCTAGAATATTATGATAAAATGACTTAGCCTCTTTTCTAATTTCACTCTGATCTTCAATCCAAACCCCTTCTATTGATTTAATTCTACCAATTCTAGAAGAAGATCTTTGTACTATAGCCATCCTATGAAAAACTTTGTATTTTTATCTCCTTATTTTAACCAAGTCTATCTTGATTTTAATCTCCAAAATTTCTCTTCCTTACTCAAAATATTATGATATTCACTAAGCAACTCCCTTTCCTCTGAGCTTGTATTATTTTCATCACCTTTTTAGAATTTTGAAAGTTTATCTTTTAGTTCTTCTTTCTTCTCAAAAATATTTCCAAAGGTGTTCTTGTTCCATTATTTTAATCTAGATGTCATAGCTTTAATTTGGTTTGGAAGAGCATACAACCCACCATTACCTAAAGAATTCCATGTTTGAGCTATCATATCAACAAATTGAGGATGGTCTTCCCACATCTGCTCATATTTAAAATATGATATTTTTTTGAATTCACTAACCACCATTTTAACTCTTATTGGCCAGTGATCTGAACCAATCCTTGTTAAGGTATTAATTTTAGCACAAGTTCCTTCATCTAGCCAATGATCTGAGAGAATGCATCTATCTAATTTTTTTGCTATTAGGTTTTGGCCTCTCCTATTGTTGGTCCAAGTATAGTTGTCTTCTTCAAACTCAACTTCCCATAGATTGTTGTTTTGAATAAAAGCTGAGAAATATTTCATACTTTGGGTCAATTTCCTAATTCCCCCAAATTTTTCATTCAGCTTGGTAATGGCATTAAAATCTCCAATGATCATGAAACGGGTTTCTTGGTCTTTACTTCTCATAAAGGCCTCAATCCCACTCCAAACTTCTAATCTACCTGACTGAGTTGTAGGACCATACACATTGATAAGGATGAAGTGAATATCAACAAAGTAGCAAGTGACTAAAGAGGCTATCCAATGCCTAGTTTTATGAATGGTTACACAAGAGGTTCTAGAAGGATTCCAACAAGTTAGAATTCCCCTTGCTGCTCCTTTAGAATCCATAGCATCCCATTCACATCTTGCCCAAACTACTTTCATAGTTTTTGAAACTTCTTTTGTCATTTTAGTTTCCTGGATACAGAGAATATCAGGTTTATTACTTAAACATAGGTCCCTAATACACCTATGCTTTGAGGGGGCATTAGCACCCCTTATATTCCATGAGATGATAATCATGTCTCATTAGGGGCTTTTGGCCCCTCTTGCATATTACCAATATCATTTTGTTGTTTGGTAAAGAGAAGTTCAACCAACTTAGTTTGTGTTCCTTTCTCTATGTTAGCTCTTGCTTCCCTGGATCTTGCTTGATAATTTGAGGGTTTTCCTCTTTTTGCCTTGCCTATATCAGGAGTAGGTCTTATTATTCTATTCCTCAATATTCTTTCACCATTTTTTTTTCAACATATTTATCCTCTCCTGGCTCTATTATAGAAGCTTTTGACTTATCCTGCTCATTTTATAGTATTTCCTTATTAATGGCAGAGGTATTACCTTCTAAAACTACATTTTATTTACCAATTATTTCCTCCTAAATGGTGCATGGTACTTCAAGAGAGTCTTCAAAATATGATGAAACACATTCCTTGGGTTCATCAAGAATGTTCTTCCTTAAATTAGGATCATATTGAATAGACGGTTCCTTGCTAATATGTTGAAATTGTTGTCCTGTGTCCTCTAAGTTTTGATCTACTTTTTCTTCATAGGCTAAAGCCTCAAAAGAATTGGAATTTCTTCCAGTATCCTTTCTTATTGGTCTCCACTATTCATTTTATTTTATTTTTCTAGATCTATTTTTTGGAAGTTGAAAACCATCTTTATCCATAACCATTTGTAAATTTCTCTTACGATTTTCTACAAATGATTCTGTTGGGCTCTTCTTAGGGCATGATCTCTCAATATGCCCCACCTCATGACATATTCTACATCTAAAAGATATGTTTTCATAATCTATAGTTTGGATCCACATCTTATCCCCATACTTAAGAATGATTGATTCTGGTAAAGCTTTACTTATATCAATCATGACCAATATTCGAGCATAAATAGCCAAAAATCCATCTTTTGTTGTATCTAAAATCTCAAGGAATTATCCTAGAGTGTTGCCTATTGCCTTGAAGGTATCTATTTCCCAAAATTCAATGGGTAATCCAAACATCCTAACCTAGACTGGTACTAGGGATAGATTTACATTTTCAGGTGAAAAGCCTTCATACCAATGGGTAAGGAAGAGCCCTGCTCTTCCCATAAACCAAGGACCCCATTTTAGGATTATTTCTCTTTCTTCCCTAGAACAAAAAATGGCTAGGAAGAAACCTTTGGGAAGAAATGATAGAATCACTCTTGGAGACTTCCAACTCCTATCAATCCATTTTCTCAAGGTTGAAGCCCCTAGCCAATACCCATTAAATTTACCAAAAACTACCCTATCTTGGAGCAATGAGGATCTCTCTGAGGTGCGCTCACTAACCTCTACCACTAGGGATGATTCTAAGGATTTAACTATAAATCGATCCATGGAAAGGAAACTAAAACTCAAAATCTAATGAAATTTATCTGAAAGTTCTATAACAAATATAATATTTGATAAAAACTTTATAAAATTTTCATGCACAATTTCTAAGATAAAGAAAGGGAAAAAAGAACTTAGCTAAAAAATTCTTTGTCCAGATAGAATGTCTTGCCTCGCTGAAGTCCTAGCCCTTCATTGCTCTTCCCATCGTTCGAACCCTAGTTGGCAAATAATTGCAATTTCATTTTTTACGACTTGAAAAATCGTCACTGCCCTTGTTTCGAATGGTTGACTTCACAGGGTTGTATCTCCCTCAATATTGCTTGGATTTTTGCATATGACCACTCATTTTAAAGCTATTCAAATTCTGCACAAGTTGGTCCAAGAATCAGCTGAATCGGATAACTCTTCGCGAAGATATGGCTCCTAAAAGATGAGATATTTTTCAAGAAAAACCCTAATCCTTCGCACTTTGCAATTTTTTTTCGTAAAAATACGACCTTTATCATAGCAAACACAACCACCTTTTGAATCACCTTTATATTTATGAAAAATCTTCAAATCACTTGTATCACAAGTTGTATCTTCTCTTTGAACAAGGTCACATGTATCACAACAATTATCTATCATCATGTGCCTCTAATAACCTATATCACAATTGATATCTATGTTGGCCTCTTGGAGTGTTGTCATTGTTTTCAACACCATTCTACATGGCATCCTACATGGTATTCAGAGTTTCCATTCAGATTGGTGGTCATCCTGCAAATTTGTCCATGTTTGCATAACGTAGTGTGTTTTCCAGCACACCTAGTTCGGAGGCAATTTTGGTGAGAAAGTTAATTTTTGATTTTTGGTGGC
The DNA here is from genome assembly GCA_028583015.1 of Wollemia nobilis. NCBI lineage: Eukaryota > Viridiplantae > Streptophyta > Pinopsida > Araucariales > Araucariaceae > Wollemia > Wollemia nobilis. Next base: position 147,405 of record JAQPPZ010016951.1, read on the forward strand.
ATGGATTATTGCTCATATGTGTTGTAATGTATTATTTATCCTATGAGCATTGGTTTAATTATTTAATTTAATATTTCCCACTCTTTGTCATCTCCAAGTTCCTTGGAATGTGTTCCGGGACTTAGGAATGGAGGGAAAAATGCATTTAATTAATTTTTTATGCAACATAGGTGATAGGGGTCATATTCCTAGTGAATATAATTTAATTTTATGTTGCATAATGTGGGAAATTGGAAAAGAAGTCGTTCACTCTTGGTGGGACCCATTTTGGAGTTATGTGGTGTAGTGTGGAGCTATTTTTGGCAGTTTTTGGGATATCTTATGCATATTTTTGGAAATTTTTGAGGAAGTGGCATCCATATTGGTCCCATTTTCTGTAGTGGTCATGGAATATCATTTTTGGAGTGTTAGTGCAGGTTAGAGCTGATTGGTGGAGTGTGGAGTGCCCATATGGAAGTTATTTTGAATTTCAATGTTGAAATTGGCAATTTCCTAAGCTAGGTGTGTGGTTTTTGGAGTGGTTTTTGCACATGGTTTTGGAAACCATTTGTGGTTTCCCTATTCATTATCCTATATATATTGGTTGTAGCATTTCATTATTTCTATGGAGTTTTGGTGTGCGTAACGAGGTGCTGTCGGAATGTTGCCGAATTTTTAGTAGAGTGTGAATACTTCAGATTTTGTTATTGCAGTTGTGGGTGCATATTGAGCATGTTATTTGGATCATATTGGTATATCATTTGTAGGTGTTGTGATAGTGCTGAAGTGGTATTTCATTTGTAGGGGTTTTCATGATTCATTATTCACATTGCAGCAGTTGTATGTGGTGAGTTTTGTACTTGCAGACTATTGTGAGTTCTGCTTTCATTGTAGGCATTTTTATGCCATTTATTTTATCATATTTCAGATCAAAAGGGTGGTAGGTGTGGGTGAAGAATAATTTTGGGTGTGGCTCCATTTGACCCATTTCCTTTCATTGGGATCCATTTGGCCCCATTGATAAAAACATCATTGTACTTCATTTGCAGTGAGGCTCGATCTGAGCAGTAGACTCAGGGAGCTTTTTCTCATCGAGGTTTTCTTCCCATATTGGGTTTCCCCATCATATCCTTGTGTTATGTGATGCCATTTTATGTGTCTTGTGTGGATTTGAATTTATGTTCTTTGTTGTCCTAAAAATCAGATTTGAAAAATCAGATTTAGAGGGTTTGAAAAATTTATTTAAGTCACTAATTCACCCCCCCTCTTAGTGCCATTGTGATACCAACAATTGGTATCAGAGCCAGGCTGCCCAATTTGCAAGCTTAATCAGCTAGGGTAGGTCCTCACAATGGCTAGTTGTGATCCGAATAAGCCCCCTCTATTTTATGGAAAATATTATGCCTTTTGGAGCTATAGGATGATGAGATACCTTGGTTCTTTGGGTATGGGTGTTATGTTGTCTATGCAAAATGGCTATACCATCCCTGCTACACCTCCCACTGATCCTGCTGCCATACAAGAATATAACAATGATTTGAAGGCTACTAATGCTATCACAAGTGCTCTTGCTCCTAGTGAGTTGGTTAAGGTTATGGGTCTCAACACTTCGAAGGAAATATGGGACAAATTGAAGGCCATTCATGAAGGTGATGTAAAGGTAAAAGAAGCCAAATTGCAGATTTTTAGAGCTAAGTTTGAAAGTTTAAAAATGGATGAAGATGATGATATTGTTGCTTTTATGCTTCAAGTGAATGAGGTTGTAAATGCAATTAGAGGTCTTGGTGAAACAATTTCAGAATCCGTGGTTGTGAAGAAGGTTCTAAGATCACTCCCTACAAGATTTGATTCAAAGGTTTCAGCTATTGAAGAAGCAAAATATCTTAATACTTTGACTATGGATGAGCTACATGGGTCACTTACAACTTATGAGATGAGGATAGGCAAAGACAAACCTACAACAAAAGAGGCAGCCTTCAAAGCTTTTAAAAACATGAAGATTAAAGTGAAAGAGGAAGAGGATGAAATTTCAGATGAAGAAGAGGTAAACTTTGTGAGAAAGTTGCAAAGAGGAAGAGGCAAGTACAAGGGAAAACTTCCACTCAAATGCTTCAACTATGGAAGAATTGGTCACATTGCAACAAGATGTCCCTACAAAGAGAAGAGTGATGATGAAGACAAGCCTAAAGAAAAAGGAGAAGGCAGCAAGAAGAAATTTGCAAAATTCAGAAGAAACTTCAAAAAGAGGAGCTTAATCACCCATGAGGATAGTGCTTCCGAAGATAGTGTGCAAAGTGACTCTGAAGATGATTCAGGTGAGGTTATTTTTATGGCCTTAGAAGACAAGAAAAATGAGGTTGAAGACACAAAGGAAGATGAACCTGAGATGGAATTTGAAGAAGAGTTAGCCTATGCCCTTGAGGAGTATGAGAAAGAGGTGAAGAAGAACAAAAGGTATGCACAGAAACTAAAAGATGCAAATAATCAAATTGCAGATTTGAAAAATCAGATTGAAGAGGCTAATAAAATTTCTGATGGTGCACTAAATGATCTGAAATTTCAAGTTGAGGAGAACAAGAAACTCACATGTAGTCTTGAGGATGCAAACAGGATGATTGCAGATTTGAAAATTCATGTAGAAGAGTCCCGAAAGATAGTTGAAGACCTCAAGCTCAGAGTTTGTGAAAAAGTGAATAATTACAGCAAGCTTGAAGAGGAGATTTGTTCTTTGAGGAAACAATTAGAGAAAGCTAATTTTATGAGTTGCACCACTCTAAAATTTGAGAAGAGTTCTGAAAAACTTGATGAGATTATCAAGCAACAAAGGCATCCTAAGATCAAGTTTGGTATAGGATTTGAAGAAGGTGAGTGCTCAGATTTTGTCAAAGATGTAAAGCCACTTAAGGATGAGAAAGTAAGTGATTTTCTGCTCCTTGAAGACAAGAAGTTGCAGCCCCCTGAAGGTGAGAAGTTGTTGCTCCAAGATGACAAGAAGTTGCAACCCCGAAATGAGAAGAAGAGTGTGCAAAAGGAGAACAATTTCATGAGGAAGGACAATGATGGCTTCATCAAAGTTAATCACCAAAGAAGGAGACCTTATGGCAGATATGATAACACATGTCAAAGGCAGCAAACCAGGTCAAATTATTCTTTTTATGGTTATTGTTATAGGTGCAATTCATTTGGTCATAAAATTGCCAATTGTAGGCTCAACTCTAGGCCTAGAAACATTGTCACACATAACTCTTTTGCACCTCTAATTGAGCACAATGTAGAATGTTTCAGATGTAAAAATTTTGGGCATATTGCAAGGGATTGTAGAACTATTTTTTCTGCCACTAATCCAATGCAGAAGAGCAGATCTAATCAGCCCCATAGAATGCAAAACAAGCTGCCACCTAGACAAAATTCACAGGTTCACAAGAAGGCTGATTTGGAGAAGAAGGATAAGGAACCAAAACCAAAGCCCAAAAAGGTGTGGATTGAGAAGGGAAAGGAGAAAGAGGTCAAGGATTCTCTCATAGTGCAGGCTGCATTCAAATCTCAGAACAAATCCACTTCCTGGATCATTGACAGTGGGTGCTCTAGTCACATGACTGGAGATAAAAATCAGTTTGTGCATATGCAGAAGTATGATGGCGGTTCTGTGAGGTTTGGAAACAATGATGGTGCCAAGATAGTTGGTAAAGGAGAGGTAAGCATTGGAAATGGAAATATCAGATCTGAAAATGTTCTTTTTGTTGATGGCCTAAAGCATAACTTGCTTAGTGTGAGTCAAATGTGTGATTCGGGATGTGAGCTGATTTTCAAAGCACATGGTTGTGAGATTAGAGATGCAAAGGATGGTTCTCTCATTGCTAAGGCAGCAAGGACAATAGGTAATATTTATAATATTTGTGATAGATTTGACAAATATTGCTTCATTGGACAAGAAGAGGAAAATTGGTTATGGCATAAGAGGCTTGGTCACATCAATTTTGACAATCTTGTCAAAATTAGCTCAAAGAATGCAGTAAGGAACTTGCCTAAGATTTCAAAGCCATCAAAAAGCATATGTTCCTCTTGTCAACAAGGAAAGCAAACAAGAGCACACTTCAAAACTAAGGAGTACTCTACTACACGCCCATTGGAGCTAGTGCACACAGATATCTGTGGACCGATGAGAACTAAAGGTATGGATGGTGAGAGATACTTCATTTTGTTCATTGATGATTATTCTAGGATGACTTGGGTGTTGTTTTTAAAAGAAAAATTAGAAGCCTTGTTTAAGTTCAAAATGTTCAAAGCAAGAGCTGAAAATGATATGGGCACTAGTATCAAATGTTTGAGATCAGATAGAGGTGGTGAGTACACATCAACAGAGTTTGAGAAATATTGTTTAGAGCATGGCATTAGGAGGTAATTTTCAGCAGCAAGAACACCTCAACAAAATGGTGTTGTTGAGAGGAAAAATAGAACAGTGCAAGAAATGGCTCGAACTATGTTGAATGAGGCAAATATTGCTGATAGATTTTGGAGAGAAGCAGTGCATACATCAGTGTATATTCTAAACAGGTGCATGCTTAGAGTTCACAGTGATATGACTCCTTATGAGTTATGGTTTGGAAGGAAAGCTACAGTTAAACATTTCAGAGTGTTTGGGAGTAGGTGCTACATAAGGAGAGATGAACAAAACCTTGGCAAGTTTGATACTAGAGCGGACGAGGGCATATTTCTTGGATACTCATCTAGAAGCAAGGCCTACAAATGCTACAACAAGAGGCTTGGTAAGATAGTTGAGAGCATCAATGTAAATATTGATGAAGGCATTGGTGAGGTAATTGAACAAGTTGATCCACCCATTCAGAATGACACCATTGAGAAAGAAGATGAAGTTGAAGAAGCTCAAGAAGAGAATGAAGAGGTTGCTGCCCCAAAGACTCCTTCAAAGTATTTAAAGAAGAATCATCCTCAAAATCAGATTTTAGGAGACCCCAATACAGGTGTGCAAACAAGAAGAAGACTTGCAAGGACAAATGAGCAGGTAAACTTTTCTTTGTTGTCTCAAGTTGAGCCTAAGAATTTTGATGAGGCTAGCAAACATGAATGTTGGATTAAGGCTATGAATGAAGAACTTGATCAAATAGAGAAAAATCAGACTTGGGAACTTGTTCCAAGACCTACTAATAAAAATGTAATTGGAACCAAGTGGGTCTTTAGAAACAAACTTAATGAAGATGGCCAAGTTGTGAGAAATAAGGCTAGATTGGTGTGCAAGGGGTATGCTCAAGTGGAGGGCATAGATTTTGATGAGACATTTGCACCTGTAGCAAGGTTGGAAGCCATTATAATGTTTCTTTCTCTCGCTGTCCATAAGAATTTCAAGGTCTACCAAATGGATGTGAAATCAGCCTTCTTGAATGGCAACCTAGAAGAGGAGGTTTACATAGAGCAACCCGATGGATTTCAGCTTGGTGATGAGAACTATGTGTGCAAATTGAAAAAGGCTTTGTATGGGCTGAAGCAAGCCCCAAGAGCATGGTATGATAGGTTGGACAAGTACCTATTGCAGCAGGGCTTCCAGAAAGGTAAGGTTGATAGCAATTTGTATTACAAGGTTGTAGGTGATGATCAACTTGTTATTGTTGTGTATGTTGATGATATAATTTTTGGAGGCAATAAAGATGAAATGTGTCATGAGTTTGTTGCTGCTATGCAAGATGAATTTGATATGTCCATGATAGGAGAGTTGTCATACTTCTTGGGTCTTCAAATTAATCAGTTGGATAGAGGTATTTTCATTTGTCAATCTAAGTATGTTAAGGAAATGCTTAAGAAGTTTAACATGGAGGACAACAAACCAGTGAGTACTCCTATGGTGATAGGGTGTAAGTTGAGTAAGGAATATGAGTCTCCTCTTGTTTATCAATCCCTCTATAGGTCAATGGTTGGTAGTTTATTGTATCTAACTGCTTCTAGACCTGACATTTTGCAAGTTGTGTGCATGGTTGCTAGATTTCAGAGTGCTCCAAAAGAAACTCATGTGAAGGCCATCAAAAGAATTTTCAGATATCTTAAGGGTACTATGGAGTATGGATTGTGGTATCCAAAGGGCAAAGACTTCACATTGAAGGCTTATACAGATGCATATTGGGCTGGTTGTGTTGATGATCGAAGAAGTACAAGTGGTGGTGCCTTCTTCCTTGGTGACAAGCTTGTCTCTTGGCACAGTAAGAAACAAGATTCAGTTTCTCTATCTACAGCTGAGGCTGAGTATATTGTTGTTGTTTCTTGCTGCACTCAGGTGTTATGGATGAAGCAAACTCTTCAGGACTTGGGTATTGCAAATGGTGAGCCTATTCCCCTTCTTTGTGATAACACTAGTGCTATCAATATTTCAAAGAATCCAGTTATGCATTCAAGGACTAAGCACATAGATATAAGGTATCATTTTTTGAAGGAGAAGGTTTCTGAGAAGGTGGTTAAGTTGGAATTTGTGCCTACTAAAAATCATATTGCAGATATCTTTACAAAGCCTCTTCCAATGGAGACATTTGAGCACTTGAGGCAACTCCTAGGAGTTGTTCCTCTTCCTACACACTAGATTGTTTTATCTTTTAAGGGCACATCCTCAGGGGGAGCATCTCATTATTTCATTTTATGCTCCTACATATGCTATTTGATGTTGTTATTCTCTAACAATTGCTTGAGGATGGTGTGTGCAGAAAGTTCAATGATTGGATTCACAGTGTGTAGTGGTGTTGCTTGGCAAGGTGATGCAGTTCTTGGTAAATATTTTGGATTTATCTTTGATGATGATGGATCTAGTTTTTCATCACTATATCAGTGTCTTTTCTGTTTTTCTCTATTGTATATCATTTTGTGTGAAGGGCAGCAAGTTATGGTGCTTTTTGTTGCTTTGGCATTCCCCGAATGTGCTAGTGAATGGGTTGTTTGAAATAAGCTTTGTGTAGAACTGTCTTGGAGTGTCTTGTACAGATTATCAGATGTTTTTCAGAGCATATATTACTGATATTTTATATCCATGACAGCAGCATGTGAGTTGGTGATTGGTTTCAGGGGGAGTTTGATGCAAAATTGTCAAACAAGATGCATTGTTGTGCCCTTTTGTCATTGTTGTCAAAGGGGGAGAGTGAGCTAACTGCAACCATATTTTTGTGATGCCTTGTTGGAGTAAGGGGGAGTTCAGATGTGGTGTTTCAGGTCTGATATGAGTTGTTTTTGCTGGCTGGTGCTTCTCAGGACAAATTTGAGGTTTGTTGTTGGTTTTCTTCAGGATGTTGCATTGTGCAGTTTGTTGCAGTTAATGTTGTGTTGCCAACAATGCCAAAGGGGGAGATTGTTGGCCTCTTGGAGTGTTGTCATTGTTTTCAACACCATTATACATGGCATCCTACATGGTATTCAGAGTTTCCATTCATATTGGTGGTCATCCTGCAAATTTGTCCATGTTTGCATAACGTAGTGTGTTTTCCAGCACACCTAGTTCGGAGGCAATTTTGGTGAGAAAGTTAATTTTTTATTTTTGGTGGCATGGATTATTGCTCATATGTGTTGTAATGTATTATTTATCCTATGAGCATTGGTTTAATTATTTAATTTAATATTTCCCACTCTTTGTCATCTCCAAGTTCCTTGGAATGTGTTCCGGGACTTAGGAATGGAGGGAAAAATACATTTAATTAATTTTTTTATGCAACATAGGTGATAGGGGTCATATTCCTAGTGAATATAATTTAATTTTATGTTGCATAATGTGGGAAATTGGAAAATAAGTCGTTCACTCTTGGTGGGACCCATTTTGGAGTTATGTGGTGTAGTGTGGAGCTATTTTCGATAGTTTTTGGGATATCTTATGCATATTTTTGGAAATTTTTGAGGAAGTGGCATCCATATTGGTCCCATTTTCTGTAGTGGTCATGGAATATCATTTTTGGAGTGTTAGTGCAGGTTAGAGCTGATTGGTGGAGTGTGGAGTGCCCATATGGAAGTTATTTTGAATTTCAATGTTGAAATTGGCAATTTCCTAAGCTAGGTGTGTGGTTTTTGGAGTGGTTTTTGCACATGGTTTTGGAAACCATTTGTGGTTTCCCTATTCATTATCCTCTATATATTGGCTGTAGCATTTCATTGTTTCTATGGAGTTTTGGTGTGCGTAACGAGGTGTTGTCGGAATGTTGTCGAATTTTCAGCAGAGTGTGAATACTTCAGATTTTGTTATTGCAGTTGTGGGTGCATATTGAGCATGTTATTTGGATCATATTGGTATATCATTTGCAGGTGTTGTGATAGTGCTGAAGTGGTATTTCATTTGCAGGGGTTTTCATGATTCATTATTCACATTGCAGCAGTTGTATGTGGTGAGTTTTGTACTTGCAGACTATTGTGAGTTCTGCTTTCATTGTAGGCATTTTTATGCCATTTATTTTATCATATTTCAGATCAAAAGGGTGGTAGGTGTGGGTGAAGAATAATTTTGGGTGTGGCTCCATTTGACCCATTTCCTTTCATTGGGCTCCATTTGGCCCCATTGATAAAAACATCATTGTACTTCATTTGCAGTGAGGCTCGATCTGAGCAGTAGACTCAGGGAGCTTTTTCTCACCGGGGTTTTCTTCCCATATTGGGTTTCCCCGTCATATCCTTGTGTTATGTGATGCCATTTTATGTGTCTTGTGTGGATTTGAATTTATGTTCTTTGTTGTCCTAAAAATCAGATTTGAAAAATCAGATTTAGAGGGTTTGAAAAATTTGTTTAAGTCACTAATTCACCCCCCTCTTAGTGCCATTGTGATACCAACAATCTATCCTTTGAAGAAGATCACCTATATCATAACCAACATTTTTTATTTTGGGATTGTCCTTTAACCTTTCAATTATCTCCTCTTTGCTTTTGTACTTAAAAAAATACGAGCAAGTAATGTCATGTATATTATCTTCGCTATATCAATAGGTAATGAAGTGAATTTTTCCTAGCAGTCCTTAGCTTCTTCAAGAATAATACTTAAGTAGTCCTTAAGTGTTGAGAAGTCTCCATCTTTAGCTTCTTTAAGAATCATTTGTAAGTACCCCATTAATTCTATTGATACATACTTTTGAGCATTTTAATAATGGAATATAAGCAAGATGTCAATGCTAGTAATTCTTCATTTTTACTTTGAAAACAAAAGCTTGTTCCTCTCCTCCTTCACTTGTTTTTGATGACTCATGCTTCTCTTCACTTGTACTATCTTCTGGTGAGGTAAAATTTTGAATACCACCTTGATTTTTTATTTTCTTTCTCTTTGCTTTTCCCATGTCGTCTAGTGATGTAAACACTTTTTTTTGTAGCTCTTGGATTTTGTTTTCTTCAACACAATAGTGAGGGTTCCTTATATATCCAAACAATGCTTTTTTATATATACCACCAATTCTATATGTCAATATTTTTGATATACTTGCCCTCTCAATATACTTGTTAGTACATAGAAGAAGCTACTCCTCTTGATATACATGGTTGTACTCGAGAGACCTTAAGATATGTAAAAAATATCAATACGTGATACCAACGTGGTGCTGAAAATAATTCATTCTATTAGTGACATCTGCTTAAATAAAAATCCTCATATGTGGGTGTAACTTCCCTATATACTTGAATTTTCTCAATTTTAGGATTTACGTCTAATGATAGTAACGAATGGGGTAAATGATGGAGTGAAACAAAATATTACAAAAGTGTGACCTTGTTCTTCCTTGATAATTTATAATATCGATGCCCAATTATCGTTGTGGCAACTATATTAGGCCTAGATGCAGTAACTTGGCATGATAACATTACTTGTAATTGCAATTCAAAGGTGTTGTTTATACCAAACACTGCAGTTATGCAAAACAAATGGTTTTGATTTTGTTTTTAATATACATATTTGAAAATTTAAGGTGTTGGTAACTATCGAGAATGCACCTTATTACAAACAAATATATTTTTTGTTGTAAAAATATTTACAATTTTCCCTTAATAAATAAATATTTTAATTTTTCCACATAAAAAATTAAGGTAATGCACCTTCCAATTTATCCACTTTTAATTTTTCTTTCAACTATTTATTTTCCTTCTAAAAATCCATTAAAAAAAAAAGTGCCCACTTCAAAAAAAATTAATAACGTTTCTAAATATTCCCTTTAACTCCTTATGGTTAACCTAAAAAAAAAAATCCTCTTCCTTTGTGCATATATTAAGTCCCTATAATGCCTATTATAGCAAATATAAAAACTTTTAATTATGTGTCTCATGAGAAATGAACTCGAAACCTTACCTTTAACAAAATTCTAATGTCTCTTTTGAATGCCAATCGACCCACTATACATCATGTGACTTATAAGCTTAAAAGACATAAATTTAAGGTGAGTTTTAAGTACTTTAAAATGCAAAAAATAATGTCATTTTTTATTTCCTTCCTAAGCCTTTAACTTCAATCAAGTGCTTTGCTTTTAAACAACCAATCAAGGGCTTATTCTTTGTCATCTGTTATTGCATTCATAGAACAGGGACCAAAGCTATTGGTAAATATATCTTATTATCTCAAAGGTAAATTTCTCCAAGATCAAATATCAATCACATAAAAACACATTCACAAATAACAAAAGTGTTAATAAATAAGAAACTTCACTATTACATTCAAATGATTCAAAGAGATTACATTGCATTATATCCAACATATAACTTTAGACGACTCTTTAATACTCTTGAATATTTTTCTCTTCAAACTCATGGGAGATACAACCTTTCATATGCCTCACATGATTACATAACCTCTCACTTTACCTCTTCACTTCCATACTCGACACCTATCACCTATGACTCTTCACTTGCATACTTGACACCTTGCACACTTTATTACATAACACATAATACTCTCCACACTTTGACACATACTTTAGACAAATATTAACTCACTCTCTAAACTAAATATCTACAAAGGGATCAAAAAATGTAATACCTCCAATAAGAGCTACATAGTATCTTGACCCTCACTAGTGGACTTTCTGAACGCCTTCCACGTAACTGACTGTAGCAAAAGTTACATCCATAAAAAAATTTCTTTGTCTTCAGAAAAATTTCCCTAAAAAAAGTGATTGAACTAATTTCAAAATTGTATTTTCAAATAGGAAACGCCAATGATAGAAGTAAGACTTTTTTTTACAACAATGAAAATGACATTTTTACAATATTCCAACAAGGGATGTCAAGGCTATGCATAAAATATTTTTTACAACATGGAACAAAACATATTTACAATATGGGCAAGCATATAGGGAGAAAACAGATAGAGAAAAAATAATTTGGGCTTACATAGGTATACTGGAAGATAAATTATTTCTTACACATCCATAATGCATTGGCCTGCAACTTATATCTTTGAATTGTTAACAAAAGTAAAATGAATATGAGTGATGTCATCAAATAACTTAGTATTAATGGGTTGTACATGAAGAATACCTTGGGTATGTAAGGAAAATGAATTGAGTTGAGTAAGAAGGATGACTTGGATGTGCCAAAAAAAAATATGGGTGCTTTTAAAACATGCACAAGTCTACAACATTAATATTTTATAATGTAGGGATTTGAAGACACTAAAATAAAGGATAAGATAACTTTATGGACCCTTAAAGGAACACTTGCCCATAGAAAAATAGAGAGGGGTTCTCACTCTTTCTTCAGCTCATTCTCCACAAGCATCATTGAGCATTAAACTTTTCTTTTCCTATTAAATGCTAGAGTTCACATAATATTCAAAACCCGCACTTACCAAAGAAATGTAAGGGTATGTCGTCCGATGGTGACGACTGTCCCTTCTCTCAAACCCCATAGAATCTCTTGACATGTTGTATATGAGAGAAAATAAGAAATGAAATTTACGAGACTATTGTGTCTGAATAATATTAAACACAAATATGCATCACAAATAATTTCATTATATCATTCACATAATATTCATACACTTCGCTTCACTTGGCCAACCATATTATGTTGTATGCATATAGTTTTATACATCATGGAGTCTCTTCACATTTAGGAGACTCTTAAATAGTTTGCATCTCTTGGCATTTCACCTTCAGTTGTCTCTTCATCTCTTCATCTCTTCAAATTTTCATAGGAGATGCTTCTATTCAATTTTTCATATGGGAGAATAATTTTATCTATCCTTCAACAATTACAATCATCAAATGATTACATAATTCCAAATAATATAATAGGCTCGCTCTAACACTTTATGTATATCATATTGCTTTGATGATGTTATTTGTTTATTGAATGACAAACAAACGTACAACTTAAAAAATAATGTTTAAGGGTTTGAAACCAAATATGTTAAGTCAAAGAGGAATATATGTGAAGGTAATGGTTTTCAAGATTTAATATAATGGAAGCCATTGCTAAAAAAAAAAAAAATTAAATAATAATTTTAACATAAATACTTGATAAAAAATAATTAATAAATAAATATTAAATATACAAATAATATATATAATAATTATAAAAGGCTAAATGTAAATATTTTACTCATGTAATTATATATACGTGGTCAATCAATGTATTTTTTTAATTAATACTTCTTATACATCCTTACGGCTAAACTACACATGTAATATGTTTTGGATGGCTATCCATCAACTATTTATAGCCCTTTGGTTCAGCAATCTCAGCTTGGTTTTCTCGTATCTTGCTTGTATTATTTGTGTTTGGATCCATATCAGGTTTGGTATGAGAGCGGTATGTTGGTTCGGAGAGAGTATCCTCCTCCCTTGGGCCAGAGAAGAAGGAATGAGAAATGTTCCGCGAGTTAAATCTTGAATTTGGTTTACCTTGTGTTTGTTTGTTTGATCGTGCTGCTGTGACAGTCATTTGCCTGATTTGTGACTGTTTGTATTTCTCTGGGTTCAATTCTCATTAAATAAGGGGTCTGTTTCATAGAATTGCCTACGTAGTACTTGGTTTCATAAATCCTGTTTAATTTTAGCCACCACCCTGTAAAGTCTTGTTTCGGATATATTCCATTTCATCCTTGTGGAATTTGCCGTCTCCCTGTCGGATTATTCACTGAGACATGTAATTCATTAAACTCCTGTAAGTGAAGATTTGCATCCCTGTCGGATTATTCACCGAGACATGTAATTCATTAAACTCCAGTAAGTGAAGATTTGCATGTGTTTTGTTTTCCACTGCAAACATCATCTAAGAGGAGTCTGAAGTCCTCCGTCAAGAAGCACGACGTTAGAGCGCATTAAGCGACCGAAAGATAAAGGGGCACTCCTTGAAGACATCACGTGGAAGCTGATTTCCACAGCTGGCAAGTTAAGTTCGTGGTAACGCTGCCTTAAGGAGGAACTAATCTTGAGTCGACGTCACGAAGCTTTGAAGAATATTTCATATTCGACGGAGACAACTCGGAGACTTTGTTGGGAAGGAGCTCGAGCGCTTATGATTAAATATGTGGCTAAATTCAAAACCGTGGAAAGTCATGGTAGGCATACTGATTTAGATCAACATTTTTTTTAAAGATGGTTTACGCACTGGTGGAAATCAACAATTAAATGAAATGAATTCTGATTCTAAATGTAGTTTTACCAATTTCTTGAAGGGACACCACCTGTGATACAACATGAGATTTTTGATCAACATATGGAACCGATCAAATTTAAACATGAATTTATCGTTATAACAGTCACAAAGGACCAACAAAGTTATGCAAAGCACAGTTTAGATGATGTCACCTATAATTCATGTGCCAAAAATATTGGCCAAAAAAAGAACACTCTAATGGGCTGCACTGTTTGCAAAAGGAAGGACCAATGTCTCATACTACAAAGGCAGTGAAAAGTCACAAAAAATGTTGGTTTGAATATCAATCAGAAACTTTTTGTTCTTTAAAGAGATGCCAGAAGACGTTTTGTTAGTTCTACCAAAATTAATGGGGAAAAAGAAAGCGATATTTTGTATTCTCAATCAAATGAAATTCAAAGCTATTGATCCTCAATCAAAAGAAACACTTCTACAATATGGATTTGTTAACGCAAGAAGTGGAAAGTCAAGTTCCTTGCAAACATTTCTTCCATCTTACTAGGATTATCATAGTGGGAAGAAATCAATGGCACAAGAAGCTCTATTTTCATATCTTGATGTTGAAAACTTGTCTGCTGAAAGAGAAGCTCTTCTTCCAACTACAACATTGAGCCATCTGGAAGCACCTTCATCTCTAAATGCAATGAACCATGTAAAATTTTGCATGCCTAAAGATGCAATGAACCATGTAAAATTTTGCATGCCTAGACAAAGCTCTAATTATGGGTACATAGGTTTACCCTTGGATTCATAGGGGGAACTTGTCAAGCATTTTCCTAATATGAGAGCAGGAGTTAATCAACTACACAAGATTACAAATCATGTGGATGCTAATGAACATCTGGTTATAGAAAGTACCAAAAAGCTTTAAGAATTCAATTTTGTGGAAAGCATGGAGACTTCTTCTCATGATGTTACTTCGGTTAAAAGGCCCGAGTCCTGATGACCATTGGCAAGACTACTCAGTAACTACAACTAATCAGTCAATGCATGAGAGGACATCCATTAATCAATCTTCTCCCCTTGACCAAATCGAAAGGGACAAAGCAAATTGTGGAAGTTCACATATTGGAATTGTTGGTTCATCAATTGTGACACTAAACATAAACTTAGATCCTAGGCTTTGCATTCAACCAACTGCTCAGTCTGGATACCATGGGGATCAGAAACAAAATCGTTCAACATTGGAGAAATCTCACCCAGAACTAGAAGCACACAACACAAGGAAGGAACATTCTACTGCTCAACAAGTCATCAAGTTGATGGGGAAGAGTTTTACCATAGAAGATGAAAATGAGGTAGTACATCATGTCAAGGATATTGGGCAGGGCAATATGAAAAACTCTCAAAGCATTCCAAGAGTCACAGTGGGTGACTCTTCCTCTATTTTGATGGCATATTACGGAGACCTTTGCAAAACACACAATGAAGATCAATTTCATCAACCAGATTCTAGCGTTAATACATCAGGGCAAGATCTAGGAAGAAAATCAAATGCATCAAAATATCTAAGTCCAGTCCAAGTGAAATTTTTAGAATAGATAAAGCCACCACATTCAATGAGATTTCTCCTAAACTGGAAAAGAGGCTTCCTACAAGTTGTGCAACGCATATGCAGTTTTTGAAAGATCAAACCAACTCTGCTCAAGCCTGGATATCCAATTCACCTTTCTATGCTCCTATGGCCATATATCTTGTCTGCCATATGTCTACCAACACATGTGTGAATGAGAGGTAGAAAATAACATGTAAGGATTCTTACATGAGAGATCAAAGCTGCATCCTACAAAATAAAATTATAGTCAACCACTAAAATCTTGTTTAGGATAGAACAAATTTGAAAACCGAAGTGCAATGGTTGGATGTATACTAATAATCCATGTTCATATCAAATTCAATCAGAACTGGTCCAACAACTACCTTTTCTTGCTATTAGTTCAAGGTTGTTGTTTGATCCTTTACCTACTATCATATGTACCTCTATAATGATAGCCAACCACATCATATGAATTCTTTTTGAAAGTATTTGAAGATAATGGAATGCCTATTCACCACCCACATTAACAAAGTTAACTTTTTCTAAGAAGAGTGCATAAATGAGAGCCCAAATTTCATTTCAAGGTACATACATTCATTCTGGAAAGGTTTAAAGTTGTAGAAGCATACAAAAAATAGAACTGTTGTTGTTGCTAACATCCCAAGCATCATAAAAAATAAAAACTTACCCAAGAAAAAGGTAAAGCAAACTTGATATAATCATCTCTTGGTTTACACAATCCTTTAAAATTAATGTTAAACAAATGGGCAAAAGGTAGCTGTGCAATGCACAATACTATACAAAGATGCTTTCCTGCAACAACAATATTGCAGTATATACACACACTGTCTTTCTGCAGTATACTTAGTATGTATATATCCATTACTATAATATATATCCTTTCAAAAAACACAAGTGTTCATTCTAAAGCTCAAGAAATCATCTTGGCTTTACATCTCTCCAAATATCATAAACTTCATTCCAATCAATATTGGTTGTTACGGATCCATTCAAATATATTCTCATGAGTGCATCTAATGTATCCAACCCCTACTTTGATTTTCTAATATCTTTGATAATATTTTGTTTAGAAAATCCTCTTTCACAATCTATTGTACTTGCAAGAATGGAGAGTACAGCTTGCCACAATTTCATCATATGAGGATAATTTCTATGCCATTGCTTTGTATTTCGAAATTTCTTCCATGCTTCCTTCATTGAGAAACCCTCACAAGCTGAATTTAATGTATCAACAAAAAAATGCAGCTCCCTTTTACAAGCCTTGATATCAAATAGAGGTGCAATTCCATCTGAGACATTATGCTGTAAATGTTGAAGAAGTTTTTGTAGACAACACTCTGAATTATTTTCTCTAGTTTGACGTTCTTCTAGATAGTAGCAAGGGCTAAGATTTTTGCTACAGTAAATCGTGGAAGATCTGGAAACCTTGCATTTAAACAACTAATGATAGATTCAACATAATATTTTGTAAGCTTGTGACAACTCTCTTGTGTGCCTTCAATAGGAAGTTTCATACCTTGTTTCCTTATATCATTGAAATAATCAATTCTCCATAGAAGAGATAGATTTATATAACAAATCATGTTTGTCAATGATATTATTTTGTACTTTGATTTCAATAAATCAATATTGAGAATCAGTTAAAATTTTTGAGAGATGAGTTGCTCCATTTGGAAGCGTTTCTTCTCTTCGAAACCATTTAGTCAATGTGTTTATAGTTACATCAAGAGCCAACCCAAGACCTATAATATCTACATTTTTTCTTGAAATGACTTATTCAACTTGTTCAACTCACCCAATATGTTAGCAAGCATATACACACAATATTGAATAGAATGTATGAGTGCCTTGTCATATCATGAAAACATTTTCTTATCATTTTTCCACATGGTTAATATAGCAGGCATAAGATTTACAAGCCTTATGATAACCTCTCGTCTTGATAGCCATCAAACTGCATGTATTTGTAAAAAATCTAGAAGTTTTCATCACTCTATATAAATAATTTAATTCATTATTCCTTTTTGGTGATTTTTGAACCCATGAATACACTTTATTGGCAAGCTTTTCAATCTGCAATAACTCTGGTACATTTTTTGAAGTATCTGATGCTGCCAAAGCCTCACGATGAGCTACACAATGAACCGCAATCAGGTTTGGAATATATTTTTTAAAAAGACATAAATCAATTTTCATTTCCAATCATCACTAGCTCCATATGTAGAAACTTCTATCAAATTTTGTAACAAAACACATCTACCATTCATTATATGATTCATATTATCATATATTACTTTTTTTTCCAACTGGTATATCTTTGAGCTCCATCAATTGTGAAATAGGTGCTCCTAGACCTTGCAAATCTAAATGTTGCATAAACCACAAGATGTTTTCCCAAAGTACAATCAGTACTTTCATCAACTATTAATGAGAAGAATGAGCTTTCTAACATACATCTTGTTTGACATTATTCAAGATATTTTGAGATACAATAAAGAAAATCATTTGCAACTTTACGATTTGTGTAGGAAGAGTAGTCTTAAGATTTGGGCATATTTGGTGTTTTCATATCTATGAGGAAATTACAAAGTTTCTCATATTTAAATAAGGATAAATCTTCTTGACAAATAAAGTAAGCTACTCTCATTGTAGAAATCACTCTTTCCTTATTGACATCTTCAATTTGTATAATTTGATCTAGAATAGATTTCATCTTTCTCTTTATTTCATCAAACCATCTTTTTTTAACATCTTTATGCACAAGTGACTTTTCATGAGTAATAAGAGCATCACACTGAAAACTTTTACAACCATGTCCTATACCCCAAGGTCCAATCATTCTATAGTTTTCACAATATTTACATTTCATAACATCCTCATCACCATACTTGACAATATTTAACCAATCAAACTTTTCTAACCATTCTAGGCACTGCTACCCTCTGCATCAACTACATGTACTTCATCTTCATCAGAATAAGTTCCAAAATTTTTATGGCATAGTTGTTTCTTATGATTATCATGACTACCTTCATATGCTTCAAAATCTTTGTTGCTATTGGAACTTGTTATAGTCCATCCATACATTTTTTCCGATAGTAGCTTGTATCTTTCTCTTTGAAGACATTTTTATTTGCCTATAATAAAAAAATGCATGTCATTTAACTTCCATCATTATATTGGTTTATTTGTACATTGTCATTTTTGTTGAGGTTTTTGTCATGTTAAAGTTGGAGGAATGCATCAATATATTCAAAGCTAAATAGAAAAAGTTCATGTTTACCTTCAATAGATTGCTAATGCAACATAATAAATGTATTAATAAAGTGAGGAAATAAAATATTGGATAAAAATTACAAAACAACTGTTGTATTATTTTTATTTTAATAATTTTTAAAATTCCAATATATATTTTTTTGAAATTCCAGGCCTGGTAGCTAGCATAAGAACTGTTGTGGAAGCAAGCTTCAACCCCATTGTGTTGAGAGGATTGGATAATTTGTATGCGAACATGTGTGGGTATTGATGGGCTTTTAAAACCCTGGAAAGGCTGTCTTCGTTAGTCGAGATTTGTTGTAGATGGTAGGCACTAGGCAGTTGAACCAATTCAATCGTGCATCCAAATACACAAATTTGTTTTCTTGATTGCCAAAAACAAATTAACTTTTGGGCATTTTCCAACATTGGAAATTTGGTGTAATGAAGAATTCAATCTTAACTGAAATTTTGGTTGTGATTGGTTGAGTTAACATTTTCTTAAAGATTTAAGTTCAAAAGAGCTTGAGCATTCAAATAGGCGTTTAATTGTTAATGTTAATCAAGGGATATATTTTTCGAGCGTATCATAGTTTCAATTTCAGTTTTTAACTTGAAGAACTAATATAAAAAATCATAGAAAATTATACTAAAAAATATACTGAAGAATAAAATATTTATTCGTACACTATGAACTAATTTTTTATCAGCTCTCTGGTTACCTACATACCATGGTCGTTCATCATTCCATAAAATACTATGCGAGCTTTACGAAATTTGATATTTAATATTAAAAAATTTTAAAATAGCAAATTTGAAAGTGATATAATGGCCTCTATTTTTGCTGGGAGTTCGGTTTCTTTTCGCTTTGTTTTAGGTCTTGGTTGGATTTTGTTGGAGAAATATTATATTTTATTTGGTAGAGTACAACCTGATAACATTTTTTTTGTTGATTAATATTTCTTATATACATCTACCATGGGGATTGAACTTGGGTCACATCACCGATAATGCAAGTGGCGTTCTTATCGGTAAACCACACTCACCAGGATATGCATTACAAATTTACAATGATCCTTCAAGGTGTTGAAAGCACAAATGTACATGTTCCATGGTTGCACATTTTCTCTTCAATAAAATAATTATGTTCTTTTCAATGATGGTGGGCGGGCAATGGTGAATCAATGTACAACTCCTCCAATTGAATTTCCTCAATTACATGGATGACCCACTGGGTGTCCTCGATAATATTAGATAATTTAGGTCTTTTAACGAGGGGTGGATCACGATCTGTTCTTTTAATTGGTGCCCTTCAAAGACGTGCAACCATTCATAGGATACATCCTGCTGATCACCAGACAGGAAGCAGACGTTTAGTAAGGATTGTGCGGGTTCATCATCCATGGCTTTGGGTAGAAGCAATACACCCATCTCTTCCATCCTCTGGGTTTTAGGAGCTACGAATTCCACATGATAGGGTAATATACATGGTACTAATATTTGTGAAGGCATTCGAGGTATTTAAGGTTTGGAATTTTTTAGTTCAATATAAATGATTAATTTTTTAAACAAGAAATAATAGTAGTTGACACTTCAAAATAAATTATTTATTTTGAAAGAGATTATTATATTATATTCTTCTGCTTCCAAATGCAAATACAGTATCTACAAACAATCATTTAAAAATGCATCTAAAGACGACGACAAACATGCTGGAAATTTTCAAGGGTAAATCAAAACATGGTTTGAATGCCAAATCAAGAGCATTGTTAAGGTCACGATGTGGCTTTCTTGTGTGAATTTGTCCAGTTTTATGTGTGCATGTTTTGCATTGGGAAAGTGAAGGGAGAACTACATAAAAGTGAAAAAAATTACCTTTAAAGGTGTGTGAAAACTACAACCCAACATTATAGCAAAGCTAATACTAATACGAAAACTAAAACCCAACACGACAGTAGAGCTAATGTGAAAACTAAAACCCAGCTTGGCAATAGAGCTAATCTTCAATTTTGTTTAGTGAAGCGTGCAAAGGTGGAGGGGTGGTGCGAGGGAGCCATACTACCATCCAAGCCAAGAAATTAATGTTTGAAAATTTGTAATATTAATGCAATAAATATTTTACCTATCACCAGATTCACCATTCGCCCAAAAATAAAAATAACTTATTATTTTGTGAACAAAAAGAATATTAATGCAATTTTGAAAGATGAGTGCTAATCTTCAATTTTGTTTAGTGAAGCGTGCAAAGGTGGAGGGGTGGTGCGAGGGAGCCATACTACCATCCAAGCCAAGAAATTAATGTTTGAAAATTTGTAATATTAATGCAATAAATATTTTACCTATCACCAGATTCACCATTCGCCCAAAAATAAAAATAACTTATTATTTTGTGAACAAAAAGAATATTAATGCAATTTTGAAAGATGAGTTGTCAATTTTTAGTTTAGTTATTAAAACTTTTAACTTACTCCACACATTTATCCTTACTCCGCGCATCTAATGTATATACTTATATGATAAGTAAAATATATGGTTTTTGAACCAATTGTGGGAGGGCTCTGGTACCTCCCCTGCTCCCCCTCCCATGGCTCCTGGTTCCTGCCCAGTCCTTGGCTCAACCCAGGTCATCCCTCCCGGGGAGTGGTTGTTTGCAGATGATCTCATGGGGGGAGATCCTTCTCCACTATCTCCGCCCCTCCCAGCCGGCTAGGGTTTCCTTGGTTGTTTTTTCGGACTGGTGCTTCCTAGGGATCCCTGTTTGGTTGGGGATCCCTTCCCTTTTTCCCTCAGGCTTCCCCCTGGGGTTTTTTGCAGGTTATTCGCGTGGATCTGGTCCCCTGCGTTTCTCGGTGCGATGGAGGTGACGGTTTAGGATTTGGACAGCCTTCCCCTTTTTTCTTGTGAATCCTCGGCGGGCTCGGTGCTTGGACGGGATTCTTGGTCCCTCGCCGCCGGGATGCTCTTCTCGTTTTCCCGGGCGGGTTCCTTGTGGTGCAACTCTCCGGTCACTTCCCGATGGGTTGGATCCTCTCTCGTGCCGGGTCGTCGGCTTCCCGCAGGATGGCTCTCGCCGAACGGAATGTTTTCCCGATGGGTGGCTGGTTTCTCCACGTGGCAGGATCCGCCAAATCCATCGGTTTTCCTGCGAGGCGGGATCATTTCTTTTCTCTCGGTTTCCGGATGGTGGGATTTCCTCGTTGCTTCTCGCTAGGCGGGACCGTTTGTGGTGGTTTTGACTCGCTTCCCACGAGGCGGGATTTTATTGTAACAGCTTTTCTTTGCTTCTCGTCGGGCGGGATCTTCTCGATGGTGGTTTTTGGCTACTCTTCGCTGGGCGGGATCTCCAAAAATACTTTCTTTCTTATTTGTTTGTTTCCCGCCGAGAGGGATTGTTTCATGCTTATCGTTACCGCTAGGCGGGATTTCTTGTTTTAGTGTTCAGTTTCAAGGGATTGATGCCCTAGGTCCATTGCTTATGTAATCAGGTTTTGGGATCCTTGTTAAAACCCGCTGTAAATACAAACACTACTTACCAAAAAAAAAATATATGGTTTTTAAATATATTTAGCTATAAAATTTACAATAAAAATCTACGATCGGTATAAAATTAAAACCTATCAAATTCTAGGTCTACTGGTAAGTCGCTCCTCCTTAGAAGAGGAGCGTTGAAGGGCCAATTCTTCGTCAGTCAAACTGAAACGTGGCACAAGCTTTGGCACCCGCACATGTGATGCCAACAAAAATGATTCTATGAGCATGATATGAAACTGTTTGTTTTTGAAGTTTACGCCTTTCATATATAATGGGCACAAGATAACATTGAGGGGAACAAATTAATAATTTAGTAGGAGCTTTAGTATTTTTGCCTGACCTTTGTCTTTAGTAGAGCCTTTGTCTTTGAAAGCCAAGTAATTTGGGGGAACCTTTATTTGTAAAAGGGGGGAACATTTAAAATGAGTACCTGTAAATTTGTAAAGGGGTAATATAAAATCATAAGTATAAACCTTGGGGAAGGTTAAAACTTTACTTGCATGGAGGGACTTTGAAAATAACTTTGTAATTATCAAAATTTGAGGCACTTGTTTTGAGTATATCCTTATATATACTTGTTGGAAATCTCATAAGGAGGATATATCCATTGGAAATCTCATTTTGAGCTTTGATTCATTAGAAGTGAAATATTACATTTTTGTAATTATTTGATATATGTAATTGTGTCTCAAAGTTGATTTTGTAAAATAGAGTGCATTTTTGGTTGTAATCGACACTCTTATCTTGAGTACGGATCCATTTGTAAGATTTTTTAACTAGCTATAGCTTATTATCAAATAAAGCAGATAATGGTCTTAGTTTAGATAGTTAGTAATTTGGTTGATAAGGTGAACAATATACAAGTTCGATACCATCACTTAAGGTCCATAATCCTGACCCTCGTTCTCACCTCAAAGGTCAAAGTCTATGATGGTTCTATCAAAAAGTGAAGAAAAATCCCCAAGATATCTAGAAGTATAACTTCTATGTGGATGACCTCCTCAAATTCTAAAGAAAGATTTTTATATTTTAAGAGAAGGTTACCTAAGAAATATCATCATGGATAAATGCCCTAAAATCTATAAATGGTATCTCTTCGCACCATTCGGAGTCGTGTTCAAGATTTTTTATCCATACGTGTGTTAGATGAGGCCATTTACCAGCTGATGAGATGGAAATATAGTAGGTAGATTATCAGATGTATATTGCACCTATAAGTTGCAGTGATAGTGATGATGGGACAATGTGAAACGGTGACGTTGGGGACTGCCTGACATTGTAGTAAAACATTATAACATGAGCATGGATGATCACAATGTAGTAAAAGACAAGGATTATTGAAGGAGTGTAACGAGACCAAACGTTACCAATGCAATTGATTATGTGGTAGTGCAGGAATTATTTGTATGTAGGTCCTAAATGGCATATGCGCGGAAGACTGACAACTACATAGCCGAACAGATAGTAGCGGTAATATGGAGGATGTTTCAAGCTCAAAGTTTGGTGAAAAATGTTGCTACATCGTAGAAGGGCCTGTGATAATAGAACTGACTTGTACCTCGATGCGATTCTAGGCAGACAACATGGTAATTGGAGTTCACAAGGTTATCTGACATAATACTGAACATGTAGTTATGAATTCCAGGGTGATACATAGTGGACATCGATGCGGACCCACGGATCACGATGGACTGGTGCAGTTGACAAACGTAGAAAGTGATTCAAAATATCTCCGAATGTATTAAATAAATTCCTACTGTGTTTGGGGTATTGGCGAGCCATATAGGTAGCTTTTGTAAAATACGTGTAAGCAGTCAATTACTCTCACTAATATGTAGTGGATTGTTTAGCTTAGCTTAGATTAAAACGTTTGACATGGGAAAACTCTGGAGATGATGCACATCCCAACGTAGATGCAAGAAATATCCAAAATAAGATACCATAGAATAAACAACACAACCTGTAGTTAGATATTACCAGACTTTTTCAAAGCGGATGGAAGACTGTGATGCAAACTTGATGTGGAAGAGGAGCTCAATTTGGGATGTTGCTCAGATAGGTGGTTTTTGGTCAACGATATGCATATTATATGAAAATTGATATTGGATATGGCCCTGCACGACAATGCTTGGATGGTTGGTGACACATTTGTCAAGAGGCTTCTTTATTTCCACTACTGATGAGTTGCCTATGGTCAAAAAAAGATGCGTGATCTTCTACCAATGACATACATGAAGAGGGCATCCATGGAGGTAACTGAAGAAATTATTTCAAATTTCTTTTGCCGAAGTAGGGAGAGCGCAGTGCGAAGTGCGCAGCAGGGAAGGGCGCAGTAGGGTTGCTCGGGCGCAGTCGGGTTGCGCACGGATCTCGGGCGAAGTCGGGTTTCGCACGGGCGAAGTCGGGTTGCGCACGGATCTCGGGCGAAGTCGGGTTGCGCACGGGCGAAGTTGGGAAGACAGCTCCAGACTTAGCCAAATTTTGGCCTTGCAAAATTTTCCTGTCCGGAGGCTTGCGCGGCTGCGGCTTTGGTTTCCCTGGCTTGGGAAGAACCGTATGGGAAGAGAGAAACACCGGATCTGAAAGCAATGTTTCAGATCTGAGCTCTAACTTATAGAACCCGAACGAAATCGCTCTGAGGCGATTTGTACAGAGAACAACAGACTTTAGCACATAAAAATAACTGCAAACCCTAAAGATGCCTTAAACAACAACAAACTTTATTCATATGAAACGAGGGTTACAGAAGTCCTCAACTGAGGAAATAACAACATCTGCAGACTAAGCTGCAGGATAAACTAAAAGGAAAAATGTCGAGTCGGCTGCTCGGACATTAATCAGATGAGCCACACTGCTCACTGAAACGCTCTCCTTTCTTTCTCTGCTCTCTTCTCCACACTTCCACTCTTCCTCTCTTTCTCTTATGTCTGAAAAACCCGAACTGCCTTATATAGCCGCGGGGAGAGCAAGATAGGGTTTGTCCTCTGACAGGTTCTGACAGACCCTCAACTAGGGTTTCTGACCAATCCAGAACTGGCATTAACTTCTACGGCGATCGGATCTGTCAGAGGGTAGGTGCGACGTCATGTCAAACCTTTTGTCGGGATCCCTGACCGCGCGAGCGTAGTCCGCTTCCCCAAGTTCGCTGTGGAGGCGTGAAATCTGGATTAATATTTCTAACACCCTCCTTTAAGCCCGATTTCACGAGCGCTTTGACTCCAAGTCGCTCTCGCAATCTGTCAAGTCTTCCTCCTTCAAAGGCTTCGTGAAAATATCTCGCCAACCGCTCCTTGGATCTCGCGAAACCGTAGTTGAATTTCTCCGGACTTCACCAACTCTCTGATGAAGTGATAACGAATATCGATGTGCTTCGTCCGGCCATGGAACACGGGATCCTTTGACAGATGCGATGGCCGAATTGTTATCACAAAAAATTGTTGTCGCGCCTTCCGGAGGATAGTTCAGTTCACTCGTAACTCTTCGCAGCCCAAACCGCCCGGCATGCGGCCGACGTGGCGACGACATATTCTCGCTTCGGCTGTGGACAACGCAACGATGGGTTGTTTCTTGGACGCCCATGAGATCGCCCTGATCCGAGATGGAAAGCATACCCGGAGGTGCTCTTTCGATCGTCGATGCTGCCAGCCTAGTCACTATCTATGAAGCCGACCAGTTCCAACTGGTCCTGTCTGGCATAAAATAGGCCATTGTTTCGCGTCCCATTGACATAGCGCAAGATCCTCTTGCCTGCTTGCTAGTGCGTGTCCTTCGGAGTCTCCATGAAATGGCTGATCAGACTGACTCCGAACATCGATCTGGTCGAGTTACTATCAAATACATTAGACTGCCAACTAGCCTCTTGAACAAGGTTGGATCTACATTCCTCCCTGAATCCAGCTTGCTCAGCTTCAAACCTGTGGCTATAGGTGTGATGGCAGGTTTGTTGTCCTCCATCTTGAACCGCTTCAGAACATCCTTCGCATACTTGCCCTGAGAAATGAAGATGCCATCTGCCGATTGGTCAACTTCAATGCCGAGAAAATACTTCATCAGCCCTAAGTCCGTCATCTCGAACTCCTTCTTCATGGCTGTTCTGAACTGGTCGAACAGGACATTGTTGTTGCCAGTATAAATCAAATCGTCCACATACAAGTAGACGATAATGAGCTCACCTGCTTCATTTGTCTTCATGTACAGGGTGTGCTCATATGGGCATTTGACAAACCCATTTTCCTGAAAATAACTATCAATCCGGCTGTACCAAGCCCGGGGCGCCTGCTTCAAACCGTACAAGGCCTTCTTCAGCTTCAGGACTTTGCCCTCCTGGCCTTCAATTTCGTAACCCGGTGGCTGGTCTATGTAGACCTCTTCCTCCAAAACTCCGTTGAGGAAGGCTGACTTGACATCCATCTGGTACATCTTCCAACCTTGTTGGGCTGCCAATGCCAGGATCATCCTGACTGTGTCAAGTCGGGCTACAGGCGCATATACCTCATGGTAATCGATGCCTGACTTCTGCTTGTAACCCTTCGCCACCAGTCTGGCCTTATGCTTGTCAACGTCTCCTTGGGCGTTGAACTTTGTCTTATACACCCACTTGACCCCAATGGTCTTCTTTCCTACTGGAAGATCAACTAGCTGCCATGTCTCATTCTTTTCAATGGCTGCTATCTCCTCATCCATCGCATGCACCCACTTTTGATTCTGACTTGCATCTTCGAACTCTACTGGATCAACTTCAGTAAAGAATGCAAAGTCAGAGTACTCTTCATCTACGTGGGTTTGGGTTGCCTCGTAGATTTCTTGCAAGCTCCTTGTCTTCGCTGGCGTCACCAGGTTCTGGATTCTACTTGCACATGGAGGCGACCGAGATGGAGTGGTTGTGCTACTATTGGCACCGTTGTTGTTGCTGGAAGTTGTAGGTGGCTGCACACTTCCTTCTTCCAAGTCAACAGACTGTACTACTACTGGCTCTGACTAGCCAGTCTCTGACTTCCAGTTCCATGCTTCATCTTCAAGAAACTTCACATCACGACCGATGATGAGCTTCTTCGTCACAGGGTTGTACAACCTATATGCCTTCGCCTGCTCACCGTACCCTATGAAAATGCACTTCTCAGCTCTATCATCCAACTTCTGCCGCTTCTCTTCTGGAACATGTGCATATGCAATGCACCCGAACACACGCAAGTGAGCCACACTTGGCTTCACACCGCTCCAGGCCTCCTGAGGGATTTTGTCCTTCACACTTTTGGTGGGACATCTGTTCAGCAGGTAGACTGCACATGTTACAGCCTCTGCCCAAAATTCGTGCGACAATCCCTTCGCCTTCATCATGCTTCATGCCATCTCCATGATGGTTCGGTTCTTCCTCTCAGCTACGTCGTTCTGTTGTGGCGTGTATCTGGCAGTGAACTGCCTTCGAATTTCATGCTGCTTGTAGTAGTTATGGAATTCATTGGAGATGTATTCACCTCCACCATCTGTCCTGAGAGTCTTGATCTGATATCCGCTCTGTTTCTCCACCAGAGCCTTGAACTCCTTAAATCTGGCAAATGCTTCTGACTTCAACTTGATGGCATAGATCCAAGTCTTCCGGCTGAAGTCATCTATGAATGTTAAGAAGTATTTGTTGCCGAAAAACGTGCTGGTCTGCATCGGACCGCAAATGTCTGAGTGCACCAGCTCCAATGGCTGTGATGCTCTCCAAGACTGACCGAAAGGGAACGAATCCCTATGTTGTTTGCCGACTAAGCAGCCCTCACAAACTTGATTTTGTTGCTCTATCAGGGGTAAACCCTTCACCATCTGCTTCTTGTGCAGTTGATTTAGGCCACTAAAATTCAGGTGACCAAATCTGAGATGCCACAACCAGGTAGCATCTTTCACAACTGCACTCAGAGACATCAATGATTCATTCTGAATCTGTAGTGGAAACATTTTGTTCTTCGTCATGGACACCGTAGCAATCTGCCCATGCGACTTGTCTCTGATGGTGCAAGCTCCATCTTTGAACTGGACCGTATGTCCCTTCTACACGAGCTGTCCAACGCTCAGCAGGTTATGCTTCCAGGCCAGGCACATAGTAGACGTCACAGATCTGCTTTCGTTCATCATGCCTGGTGCGGATGAGGATTTTTCCTTTCCCCATTATGGGAACCTTGTTGTTGTTCCCCATCTTCACCTCGGACTGGACTGTTTCATCCAGTTGGGAGAACATCTCCTTGTTCCCCATCATGTGGTTGCTGCACCCACTGTCTAAATACCAGACATTCTTCTGGCACTCCTCCTCAATGTTGCAAGTCAACAACACATTTCCTCCTGCCGCATTTCTGGTTTCATCCGTGTAATGGGCTTGTTGCTGGTTCTCCGTGGCCATCCATTTTCTGCACTGTGAGATGTAATGGCCGAACTTCTTGCAAAAATAGCACTGGACCTTTGACATGTCCTTCTGACCAGATCCAACTTGCTGATTTCTTGAACTACCTCTTCCACCTTGCTGATGGAAATTACAGTTGGTCTCCCCTTCGCTAGGGTTTGACCTTCCTCCTTGCTTGTTGCCTTTCCCATGCCTGCCTTTGCCTCTTCCTCCATGAGAACTAGAGGCGCCATGGTGGGAATCTTGTCTGCCGCTGTCTCGAAATGAGACCTGAGCCCCGAATGCTTGCTCCAGAGAGGTCTGAGATGAACGGCTCAACCTCTGTTCATGTGTCTACAATGAACCCATGAGTTCGTCTATCGAGAGGGTTGTCAGATCCCTCGACTCTTCGATTGCTATCACAACCGAGTCAAACTTGGTAGGCAGACTTCTGAGAATCTTCTCCATGATTCTCTAGCTCTGCACATTTTCTCCATTCAACCGCATCTGGTTGATAATGTCCATCGTCCAGGTGAAGAAATCACTCATGGACTCGGACTCACTCATCTGCAGATTTTCAAACTCCCTCTTGAGCATCTGCAGCTTCACCAACTTTACCTTATTGGTGCCTTGGTACGAGTTGGCCAGAATCTCCTGAGCCTCGCTTCACCTTGATGGCTGATGCGATCCACGGGAAGATGGACTCCTCGACCGCTTGCATGATGTAGAAGAGGGCCTTCTCGTCCTTCTTCGTGTTCTCTTTCAATAGGTCCTTGTCTGCTTGAGAGAGGGCGGCCAGTGCTACTGCATCTATCGGTTCTGGGTAGCCGTTCTCGACTAACTCCCACAGCTCCTGAGATCCAAACAGGATCTTCATCTAGATGCTCCAATAATCATAATTTTTCCCATTGAAGCATGGGATCTGCAACTACAAATTGTTGCTGCTGGAAGCCATTCTGCTTCGGTCTCCGCATCAAGGGATCAGTAGCTCTGATACCAATTTGAAGAAATTATTTCAAATTTCTTTTGCCAAAGTAGGGAGAGCGCAGTGCGAAGTGCACAGTAGGGAAGGGCGCAGTCGGGTTGCACGGGCAAGTCGGGTTTGCACGACTCGGCGAGTCGGTTCGCGGTGAAGTCGGGTTGCACATGGATCTCGGGCAAAGTCGGGTTGCACGGGCGAAGTCAGATTGCGCACGAGCGAAGTTGGGAAGACAACTCCAGACTTAGCCAAATTTTGGCCTTGCAAAATTTTCCTGTCCGGAGGCTTGCACGGCTACGGCTTTGGTTTCCCTGGCTTGGGAAGAACCGTATGGGAAGAGAGAAACACCGGATCTGAGAGCAATGTTTCAGATCTGAGCTCTAACTTATAGAACCCGAACGAAATCGCTCTGAGGCGATTTGTACAGAGAACAACAGACTTTAGCACATAAAAATAACTGCAAACCCTAAAGATGCCTTAAACAACAACAAACTTTATTCATATGAAACGAGGGTTACAAAAGTCCTCAACTGAGGAAATACAACATCTGCAGACTAAGTTGCAGGATAAACTAAAAGGAAAAATGTCGAGTCGGTTGCTCGGACATTAATCAGATGAGCCACACTGCTCACTGAAACGCTCTCCTTTCTTTCTTTGCTCTCTTCTCCACACTTCCACTCTCTTCCTCTCTTCATATTTTGTCTAAAGACCCGAACTGCCTTATATAGCCACGGGGAGAGGAAGATAGGGTTTGTCCTCTGACAGGTTCTGACAGACCCTCAACTAGGGTTTCTGACCAATCGCCGAACTGGCATTAAATCGCCGAACTGGCATTAACTTCTGCGGCGATCGGATCTGTCAGATGTCACATCTGTCAGAGGGTAGGTGCGACGTCATGTCAAACCTTTTTGTTAGGATCCCCAACTGCGCGAGCGTAGTCTGAATTCGCCCAAGTTCGGAGCGCAATCGACGGAGGCGTGAAATCTGGATTATTATTTCTAACAAGTAATGGTATTGGAGAAAAGTAGCATCATGCTTAGAATCAAATTACCATCCAAAGGAGAGGGTTATGTGTCAAATCCAAAGGTGTGTTTATAAGTTTAATACCGGTGGAATTCCATGGATGATGTTCATAAATATTAGAAGCACAGCCCTGCGAGAATCCAACGTGACAACTTATTTTGTATTGGAAAAGCGTTACGAAGAGTTGTGAAACTATTGGGTCCATATCAACGTAGAGAGAGAAGATCACATAGTATGAACCAAAAAATTGGAGTTCAGTTTGGCAAAATGTACAGGTGGTATAGATGCAGAGTTCGAATCATAACTTTCACTAAGAGATCATCGTATCATTAGAGGAGTCGGCAGAAATACACTACCCAATAAAACACGATAGTAAACGTTATGGGAACAAGTCACATCTTCAAAAATATTTCACAATATTGCAATCGAGCAAAGAAGCGAAAGGTGGTTTAGGATTCATTTACCGGTATGCTTTTGCTAGAGCTTGAGGGTGCTATAGCTACGACGTGGGTCCAGATTGACATTTACTCACCACAAAGATGTCTAGGTGTGGGCGCGCATATACTTCGTGGAGGCTGGTGGATTTGTTTTTGGTGTACACTATGGTTGAGACCACATGACATTATTAAACCAGGGCATGGTGGTGTTATAATAGTTATATTTTGGGGTTTTCACGTGATAAACCTTTGCAATTAAAACAAAAGATAATGCATGCCATGATTGACATTTATAAAGAAGCGTCACCCAAATAAATACATGTACTTTGGTAGAAAGTAAAAAATAAATACAATAAAGGAGGTGTTTAGAGATTGAATAAGGGAGGAAAATGAAATGGACCATTTTCATAGATGAAAATATGAAGCGAAAGGTAACGAAGGGTTTTCAATTGAGTTTTAAATACAACATTGAAATAGAGTTAGGGGGCTAGAAGTTTTGGAACATGAGTGGAGGAAGATTGGAAGGCTCACAAAATGTTGCCAACATCTTGGTCTTATTTTTTTGGTATGTAAAAAGGAAGGATATTGAATAAAATAATGCTTTTATTGTAGATTTTTCTCCACATGCTTTAGAAATATTTAATGGTATTTTATGCATGAATACGGTAGCACTATTTACATATTTTTTATGCATGTTTTTATCCCTTAGACTCTCACCATAACTGGATCTTAGATTGTGTGGATGCAGGTCTAACCCGATTGTGTTTTATATTCAAGATCTAACGTTTTCTGTAGCATAGGCCGGATTAGGGTTCTATAGTTTCTCTTTGGTCATTTTCCATATTTTGGTCCATATTCCAAATTTTAATTTTATTTTTCTAACCCTTCCCTTTTTCATTTTTTTAAAGCCGTTGCAAATAAAATATATATATATATATATATATATATATATATATATATATATATATATATATATATATATATATAAATTAAACTCCAAAAACAAATGCATGGATGTGAAGAACAAGCTTTAATGATCCATTTAGAACAAGTTCGGTTCCATTTTGAAGTCATTTAGAAATTACAAAAATTATCCAAAGTTTTTGTTTTTAAAGGAAGTTTGTAATTTCAGATTTTACATAATTTCACATTTTGAAGGTAAATCAACTTTTCAAGCTTTGCATGTTCGTTTTGCAAGTAATAAATTAACTTCTCTTTATGAAAAGTACAATTTCATTAAAGGGAAGTGATTTATATGGCATTTCAAAGGCCATTTTTTTTAGAGCAATAAATTAACTTCTCTTTATGAAAATTATAATTTCATTAAAGAGGGGTAATTTATATGATATGTCAAAGGCTATTACATTTGAAGTTAGTCATTTATTCATTTTATTTTAATGCTCAAAGCAAGCTAAAATGAATCTAGTCATTATTTAAGTTTTATATTTGGGAATAGATTTTAATATTTTGTTTCATACTCAAAGCAAGGTTTAAAGAAGATAAAACTTGATTAAAATCTACTTAACCAAAAGAAGATAAAATCTACCTAAAATACTCCAAGATAAAATGAACTAAGGCATTCACAATATGAGGGCCAATCACCTTTTATTTTCTTTTAAGTTTCATGAACAATCAATATCATAGAAATACAATGATACCAACATAAGCAAATCACTAAGGTATTCCTAGCACTTATTTGATACATCTTCACAAACATACAAGCACACATTAAGTAAAAGGAACCTTGGAGAAATATTGATTTCTTTGCAAGAGAGGGTTTTCTAATCAAAATCCTAACTATGAGTGTGGTTTTGCAATTGGGTAAAATTACCACTCAACAAGAGTCAGAGCTGAAGATTAAATATTGAACCAAATCAAGATCCAGATTGAAGACTAAAGTCTTGAATAGATAAACAATGTAATGCAGGGGGGTGTTAGAGTATATTAGATCATTTAGGTACATGTCTATGTACCACCTTAGGTAGATTATTAGATTAGGAGTTACTTGAGGAAGAAGTAATAAATACATGTGTTAGAATGTGCAATGATGTAAAAGAGCATGTTTCCTTAAGGTAGTTAGGTAGAGTAAGGCCCAAGTAACTTCTTATATATAGGGCTCATTGTAATGAAACATGCATCCTCTACATCATGCACTAGTAGAGTGAGCTCCATATATTGTAGCAAGTTCCATTTTCATGAGATTACATTACTGGTTATTTTATGAGTATTTTTTGAAGTCTCTTATTATACTTTCATGCATAGTTATATCATTGTATTCTTATTTCCTTACTTGTGGCTATATTTCCTTTTATTTTATAGCTTCAAAAGCTAATATGTTGCCTGTCATATCAACATGATTCATCTAACATTCTATTCCAATTGCACTTTTTCCTAACATCCTTGCATGGCTACTTGTTCATGACTGCTTGATCATATAGATTCTTGAGGATATTGTTATAATATAATGTGATGATACCTAGTTAGGTCATAGCTCACATGCATTGCACTTTCACTAGGGATCTGATGCCTAGCAAAATACTCAACCTAGGGTTTCTCCTTATTTGCTTTCTCTTCTTGCTTTCTTATCTTCCTTGACCTTGAAATTTTTTATTCATGACCATAATTTTCCTTAGATCAAGGAAGACAACTTACTTTAGATATATCCTTATCTCTTTTCATGTTTGTTGTTTTCTTTGTTCTTTCACCAAGATAAGGATATGCATTTTTTACTTCTTCGCATTACACACACACTTTCTCTTCCTCCTTGATTTTGGTATCTCTTTTATTCTAATACATGCACACACTCACAAGGGTTTTCGTGGCTTGCTTTATCCATTCACATATTGCATACATCACATCCCTATTAGGGGTAGCACTCGTTGATTCATCATGCACACATAACACACCCCATATGGGATAACTTCATGGTCAGACACAAGGGATAATTTCCATTTCAACCATTTTGAGCATATATTTTAGCGAGTATATTTTGACCATCTGATCATCTTAGCGAGCATTGCACCCATAGCGGGTCACGATCCATATTTGACCATTTTTCCATGTCAATGAGTACTACACCCATAGCAAGTATAACTCCACCTATCCATCTTCACAATTAATTTATGGTGTTTGACCACATTGATCTGTTACGATCTATGCTAGCTCACACATCATAATTCAACCCATCTATTTTTCTAATTGTTGGCCTTTGTTCCTTATTATTCTTCTCTTTCTTCCTATCTCCCTTATCCTTCTTCTTTGACCTCCTTTTTGCCTTCATTTTCTTTATTTTTCAAAATCATGCCCCGTTTTCTTAGGTCACGATTTCATGCTAAGACAATATTGCAGTTCTCTTTTACAGAGTGTGATTTTGCCTAAAGATGTTTTTTGCTTCTTAATTTTTTCTTTCTTTCTTTCCCCCCTTTCTCTTCTTCCCTTTATGTATTCAAACTAAATTTTTGTTTCATTGTGTCTTGCATCCACCTCATTTGCATTCATTTATAGCTAGTGCATTTTATAGTGAAATCATATTAGATTCATTACATGCATTGCCATTATAAAATCATAAAAATAAATAAATATATGCATAAACACACACATAAAGTGAATAAAAACAAAAGCAGATTGGTATTACTTGAGAAAAAGAAAGAGATACATATAGATTTTTGATTGATGTACCACAATTTAGTCCTTGTACACTCGACCAATACCTAGGGATGCATGCCACACTCAAAAATTGGTAAGTCATATCGATACCCTCCCTAGCTCTGGGAGCCTATTCCCTCAACTCTGCCTATTCGAGGTGGCCCATATGGGGGTATATTCATAGACCAATAGATTATTCGTGACCTTGATCGTATCCATCTCAGTGTCTATAGGGATGGAGGAAGTGTGAAGAACACAAGCTTATACTGAGAGGGGGGTGAACAGTATAAGACCACTTTTTACTTTTCTTTCCCAATCAATATTATGCAATGTATAGATAGCAATATCAACAATAGTAATCAAAGCAATGCATAAAACACCATACACAATAGAGACACCACAATTTACGTGGTTCACCCAATGTGGGCTACTCCACGGAGAAAATATTTCACTAAAATTTTCTCAATCAATCTCTTGGGAATCCTTCCCTATTACAATGTTTATGGACCTCTGTCCAAAGGAGATACCAATCCCCTAAATCAAGTTCATGGATCTCTATCCATAGGAGAACTCCTTCTCCTCTACTCTGGATGGTGATCCTCTAGAAGACTACTGCCTCCACTACACTGGCTTGTGGATCTCTCTCCACTGAAGACTCTTGTCCCCACTCAGAAGACCTATCCTCACTGCCCTGGTTGATGGATCTCTATCCACTGGAGACTACTGTCCTCTCTGCTCTATCACCTCCAAAGCTCTATCTCAAATCTACACTAAACATAGTCCTTCGGTCTAGCACAAATCTGCTCAATCTCTATCTCTGGTCTGGCACAAACTTATCCTCAAATATGCACCAAACTCTGCTCCACAAGTCCACTCAGAACTTGCTCAATTCTGCTCAACAAGTCCACTCAGAACTTGCTCAAATCTGCTCAACAAGTCCACTCAGAACTTGCTCAATCTGCTCAACAAGTCCACTCAAAACTTGCTCAAATCTGCTCAACAAGTCCACTCAAAACTTGCTCAAATCTTCTCAACAAGTCCACTCAGAACTTGCTCAAATCTGCTCAACAAGTCCACTCAGAACTTGCTCAAATCTGCTCAACAAGCTCACTCAAATCTCATCTCAACAAGTCCAACAAGTCCACTCAAACTTGCTCAAATATGCTCAACAAGTTCACTCAAAACTTGTCCAAATCTGCTCAATAAGTCCACACAGAACTTGTCCAATCTCATAGAAACATAAAGAGAATTGTTAGAGACTCAATATGTTCTACACTCAATGCTCAATCAACTCAAATCAGAATATAGAATAGTTTGTCTTATGGAACTTGAACAATCACTTCATACAACCACTTGACTAGGCTCAACCAACTCTACTCAACCAATCACTTAATGAAACACCCCTTTCTCACAAACCCTAGTCCAAGCATATAACCTCCAACTCAAAATATTTCCAACAATGCTCAACAACAAATCTCACATAACAATGATACTCATGTTCTTTTCAAACCCTAGTTCAAGTTCTTTGCATAACAACTCTCTTCAACAACAATGCTTATAAAACAATCTTCACATAACAATGATACTCATGTTCTTTTGCACAACCCTAACTCAAGTTCTTCACACAACCAATGGCTTCAACAACAATGCTTATAAAACAAGGTTTTAATAACAACTCTTTATTCCAGAAAACCTTGAAGCAATTACTCAAACACACTCAAAAGGAAACCCTAATCAAGTCCTTTTCACTCCAAACTTATTTTCCAAAAATTAACCAATCAACTCAACCAAGGAAGAATTTGCCCATACCTTTTGCTTGACAAGGAGTAGACCACACAAATCTGCCACACTCACAATCACTTCTTTTCCAATCTCAAGAGAGGTTAGAAGATAATAATTTTCTCAATGAATCACAATACAAAATGATATCAAACAAAATACACCTTATCACTCCAACTTTAAAATAATATCCAACACCTTCATAATAATCTCTTTGGCAAAAGTCCCTTTAAAAATAAAATCAACACTCTTAAAGTCTTACTCCTCCAATATGCAAATATAATAATTAAGACTTTATTTAAAAATAAAATCAAACTCCTTATAACTCCAAATTTTATTAAAAATAATTTCCAACAAACACCAATTTTCAACTAGCAACCCTTTCAACTATTTCCAACTAGCAACCCCTTTTAACTCCCAACTTTAGGCAATATTAAAAATAATCAAAATTTAATTACCTTGCCTTTGGAGGGATTCGAACCCTCAACGCAGCCCACGACCAATGCCTTAGCCGTGGCTCCAACCGTCACGTGAGCTACGCGCTCGCTTGGAGTGTGGAAGCACCACGTGCTTCAAAAGTATCCTCGCCTTGCATTTTGCAAAATGTGCACCTCGCCTTTGGCGCCTTCAACCCAACACAACTACCAAGCACAGCCATCACGTTTCAAACGTTGGTCTCCTTGCGTCCAAGCACTCTAGCCACTGCCCTCTTGCCACTAGGCCACGCTGCCCGGATGGCTTCCAACTGATCTGCACCTTTCCTTTTATCTCTATTCGCTGGCATACACAAACATGAATTTCATAGTCTTTTTCATGAGCTCCAATTCACATGCAATTTTTTCGTTCGAGCAAGGATAAAAATTAATGCCCCTTGGGCATGGTTTATATAATAATTTCCACCTTTGTTTGAATACGTCGGTGCTTCGAATTTTCTTTAAACCACGTGACGTCGACGCTTCAAATTTCTTCCAACTATAGAACATGGGCGCTTTAGACTTTATTAATTTATAATTTATTTAAATTCTTTTGAATTTAAATATTATAAATTAATTCTTTTAGAAACCTTTGGGCTTATTAAGTCCTCCAAAACAAAAAAAAAAAAAAAAAAAAAAAAAAAAAAAAAAACCCCCCCCCCCAAAAAAAAAAACCCTTCTTCCTGGATATCAAATGACAACCTTGACAACTTTATTTCTTGATGAAGTCCTTGACATTAATGATGACTTCATCCGGTGACATCAATGACAACTTTGACTTAGGGACTCAAAATGTCCAACAATCTCCCCCTTTGTCATTGATGGCAACCCAAAATTTTTTTACCAAAAACTTGACTTCTTCTTCTGTGTTGCTCCCCCTGGCTCAATGCTCTCTTCAAGTATCAAGTCTCTCCCCCTTACTCAAATCTCTCCCCCTTTGACATCAATGGCAAAGGGTCACCTTTGGGGCTCGGGGCTAAGAATGAGCCTCTTAGCTTAGCCCCTCCCCCACCTCCTTTTGAGGTGGTTAATTTTGG
This sequence comes from Wollemia nobilis, assembly GCA_028583015.1. NCBI lineage: Eukaryota > Viridiplantae > Streptophyta > Pinopsida > Araucariales > Araucariaceae > Wollemia > Wollemia nobilis. The sequence continues at coordinate 185,062 of JAQPPZ010016951.1, forward strand.
GGTGGGAGTATTTCTACTCCCAGAAAGCATTGTTCTTTACCTTTATCCTCTTTTCTTCTTATCTAAATTTTTTGATTCCTTTGACTATTTCTATCCATGTCCATGTTCCTGTCCATGTCTACATTCATGTTCCTATTCTTGTTCCTGTTCATATCCAATTCTTTTCATTCATGTTTCTATTCTTGTTCTTGTTCCTGTTCATACCTATTTCTGGAATGTCTGCTCTACACCACTTTGTTGTGTGACCATCATTATTGCACTTATAACACTTAATGTTATTATTCCTTGGAGGTGCAAATGTCTTAGGATTTCTCCTAGTGAAGCCATATCCTCTTCTGTCATGAACCCTGCAATTCATTGCCTTGTGACCAAACTGATTACATGAGTAACAATACCCATGGAAAAGTTGTATGTTCCCATATTCCTATCTTTCATGTGTCCTGCACTGTGAAGCCATGTGCCCAAACCTGTGACATGAAAAGCATCTTCCATTGAAGTTTCCTTGTCTTGACCTCATTGGTCTCTTAGTCTCTCTTGACCTATTTTGATTGTTGTTCCATTTGTATCTTCTTTGTGCATTGTTCCTATTTTTGTTGAACTCTCTATTGTCCAACTCATCCTCAGATGTCTCACTATATTTTACACTATCTTTTTTTGAAGTATCTTCATCTAAAGTTTCTTCTCCTCCAAAACTTGAAGTTGACTCTCCTTCCCATTTCTTTTGAACCTGTTCAAATCCAAGACCTGTTTTGCTTGATGTAGGCTTTTGTATCTTGATGAACTTATCCAAGTTCTTTGAGCTATTTTTGAACCCTTTCATCTTGACCTTGGAGTCCTCTAAATATTCTCTTAGTAGTGCCACTTCTTGTGCTAACTTCTCACATTCCAAGATCTTTGCTTCTAACTTATCTTTGAACCTCTTTGCCTTAGCCTTTGATTTTTCTAAATCCTCTATAAGCAATCTTCTCTCTTCATCACATTCTTGAAACTGAATTTCAAGTTTAGAGTGTTGCTTTCTTACCTTCTTTACCATGTCAAGGGCATAGATAAGTTCTCCCTTGAGATCATAACCATCATTTTCTGAATATTCCTCTATTTGTTTACCTTTGTCCACATCTTTATTTTCTTTTGGCTTGTCTTCTATAGGATCACTTACTTCTTCTTCTAAAGCCATTAGAATATTTTCATCTGGTCCTTCAAGTGCATTCTCATATTCATCATCACTGAAACTATAACCATCCCTTGTACAATCATCTTCAAGATGTCCAAAGTTACCACATCTAAAACACTTGAGAATTACTTGGAGTCCTTTTCTTAACTTGCTCTTTTTCTTCAATCATAAATAGGACTTCATCTCTATCATTGTCTGAAAAACTAGCATCACTATCACTTGAGTACTTACTTGCCTTATCTGCATAGTAGCTCCTCTTTTGCCTTTGGAAGAACTTCTTTCCTTGTCTACTTTGTCCATCCTTGCTTTTATTTTGGTGCCTATATCTTTTTGAATTCCTGTTCCTGTGATCCTATTTTTCTTCACCATTGTTGTTCTTGGGTTCTTGACAATCTGTTGCAAAATATCCATACTTTCCACAATTGAAACACTTAATAGATCTTAGATCTCTGGATCTTCTGGAATCTTTATCTCTTCTACCATAATTAGCTTCTTCATCACTGGATGACTCATTGCTTGATTCTGACTTCTTACCCTTTGTCTTATTGATTGCTTTGAATGTTGCTTCCTTCTGGGGAATAGGATATTTTGTTCTTATCTCAAATGTTGTGAGCATACCAAGCAACTTATCTCTTGTCAAAGTATCACCATCCATTGATACTTCTATAGCAGAAACCTGTTCACTGAATATTTTTGGAAGAGTTCTTAAGACTTTATCACAAACATCTGATTCATCAATCTTCATTCCAAGTCCTTGCATATCATTAACAACCTCATCAATTCAAATTAGATAAGCACTAATATTTTCCTCTTCATTCATTCTTAATGCTTCAAGTTGTCCTTTGATATTTCGCATCTTTGCTTTCTTGACACTTTTATCTCCTTCATATATATTTTGCAATTTATCCCACATCTCTTTTGCAGTTTTACAATGCATAACTTTCATAGACTCTGTTCTACGCAAACCTCTCACAAGTGCATTCATTGCTTTTGAATTATAGTGTTGTAGAAGCTTACCTTCCTTATCTGTAGGAGGATTGACTAAGGGATCGTATCCAAATTCCACTGATTCCCAAATTTCATTGCCAAGTGCCATCAGGTAGATCTTCATCATCATACTCCAATACATATAGTCACTTCCATCAAATACTGGTGCTGAATTATTTGAGGACACCTCCTTAGGATCCATTGTGTTCTTGTTAGCTTTTCCTTCAAGTTGTTAAACTCTTCTGAAGGAACCCGCTTTGATACCAATTGAAGAACACAAGCTTATACTGAGAGGGGGGTGAATAGTATAAGACCACTTTTTACTTTTCTTTCCCAATCAATATTATGCAATGTATAGATAGCAATATCAACAATAGTAATCAAAGCAATGCATAAAACACCATACACAATAGAGACACCACAATTTATGTGGTTCACCCAATGTGGGCTACTCCACGGAGAAAATATTTCACTAAAATTTTCTCAATCAATCTCTTGGGAATCCTTCCCTATTACAATGTTTATGGACCTCTATCCAAAGGAGATACCAATCCCCTAAATCAAGTTCATGGATCTCTATCCACAGGAGAACTCCTTCTCCTCTACTTGGCTGGTGATCCTCTAGAAGACTACTACCTCCACTACACTGGCTTGTGGATCTCTCTCCACTGAAGACTCTTATCCCCACTCAGAAGACCTATCCTCACTACCCTAGCTGATGGATCTCTATCCACTAGAGACTACTGTCCTCTCTACTCTATCACCTCCAAAGCTCTATCTCAAATCTACACTAAACACAGTCCTTCGGTCTAGCACAAATCTACTCAATATCTATCTCTAGTCTAGCACAAACTTATCCTCAAATCTACACCAAACTCTGCTCCACAAGTCCACTCAAAACTTGCTCAATTTTTCTCAACAAGTCCACTCAGAACTTGCTCAAATCTGCTCAACAAGTCCACTCGAACTTGCTCAATCTACTCAACAAGTCCACTCATAACTTGCTCAAATATGCTCAACAAGTCCACTCAAAACTTGCTCAAATATGCTCAACAAGTCCACTCAGAACTTGCTCAAATATACTCAACAAGCTCACTCAACTTGCTCAACAAGCTCACTCAAAACTTGCTCAAATCTGCTCAACAAGCTCACTCAACTTGCTTAAATATGATCAACAAGCTCACTCAGAACTTGCTCAATCTACTCAACAAGCTCACTCATAACTTGTCTAAATCTGCTCAATAAGTTCACATAGAACTTGTCCAATCTCATAGAAACATAAAGAGAATTGTTAGAGACTCAATATGTTCTACACTCAATGCTCAATCAACTCAAATCAGAATATAGAATAGTTTGTCTTATGGAACTTGAACAATCACTTCATACAACCACTTGACTAGGCTCAACCAACTCTACTCAACCAATCACTTAATAAAACACCCCTTTCTCACAAACCCTAGTCCAAGCATATAACCTCCAACTCAAAATATTTCCAACAATGCTCAACAACAAATCTCACATAACAATGATACTCATGTTCTTTTCAAACCCTAGTTCAAGTTATTTGCATAACAACTCTCTTCAACAACAATGCTTATAAAACAATCTTCACATAACAATGATACTCATGTTCTTTTGCACAACCCTAACTCAGGTTCTTCACACAACCAATGGCTTCAACAACAATGCTTATAAAACAAGGTTTTAATAACAACTCTTTATTCGGATTTTAATATAGTTCCATTTATGGAGTCAACGAATTAGCTCTGGCGATTTTTTTCTCTGAACTAGGGTTTCTAGATTTTCAAAAAATCTCTGGCTTCTACTGGCTTACAGAAGTGTCTTTGGGGTACGGTGGATCTGAAGGTTCGATCGATGCCCCAGGAGGGTCCAATGGGGACTTCTCCGGCTCCTTTTCCAAGAAGTACCAGCTCTTACGCTGATTTGTTTAAAGAAGATTCTCCTCCGAAGAATGTCGAAGCCCAAAATATGGCATATAAAAAGCTCTTCACGATTGCTGGGAATAGGTCTTCAGCACGTCGTGTGAATGGTTGTTTGCCGTAGGTCGAATCCAGGCCAAAAATCATCATTGAGCCCAACATGGTTGAAGAGTCTATCCTCTATAGAGCTAACCATGATTTAATCTGCAAGTTCATGGGTATTCGCCCTTCCCCGAGCTTTTGCATTCTTGGATCCGCTAGAACTAGGAGCCCCACGGTGAGTATTCATTGTGGTTTATTAGTAATGGTTATTTTATTGTCGCCTTCTCGGCTCGGCCGATAAAAATAAGGCTTTCGAGTCGGAGAAGAAAAACCATGGCCCAACAGGGCTATTTGTTCAACCATGGAGGGTAGGATTCGATCCTCATGTTGAACCTCCTACTGTCCTAGTGTGGATTCGACTATATGCTCTTCCAATGGAATTCTGGAGTGAGCAGGTATTGGCAATGATTGGCAATTCGATTGGTAGACATCTGGGTGTTGCCAGAGACACTATTGAAGGGAGCATGGCGGTGTATGCTCGAATATGTGTGGAGATGGATCTCAGCCAGCCTTTGTCGACAGAGTTGGAAATTGAATTGGCAGGTCTTTCCTGGATTCAATAGCTGGACTATGAGGCCCTACCCTTTAGATGTAGGGTTTGCCACAAGCATGGACATTTGGCCCGTTTTTGTCCTATTAATATGAATGCCAATATGGAGGCCCCTTCAGGAATGCCAAACCTACCTAAAGAGGATAAGGCTGCACCTAATAAAGATCCTATTAGCACCGGTCAGAGGCCGAGAAGCTCAGAGAGAGGGTTTTGAACAACCCAAAAGAAAAATACGGACAAAGAAAAAGGAGGGAAAGGAGCAATCTCATCTCAGGCCTGCCAATAGGTATGAGATTTTTAAGTCATTGGTTGATGAAGAGGATCAATCTATGGAGGGCTTGGAGGGTTTCAAGGAAACTTCTTTTGTTCCCAGGCAACTCCCCCTCTCATCTTCTCCCGTCATACAACAGGTAGTTGATCCCTCTGAGGTATCACAGCCAGTGTGTTCTGGTGCCTTAGTAGTCCATAACCAGGAGCAAACGAAGTATCTCAGGATGTTCGCATGGGGATAGCAGAGAAGAACAGGGAAAGGCCATCTTTGGGGATAACCCAGGTAGAAAAAAGATAAAAAAATAGCAATTCTCAAGGAGCAGGTAGAAGATCCAATAAGGAGCTGCTAGCAGCCCAGGGAGACAAATTGATCATGGGAGGATTGGTGAGGACAATTGACTCTTATTGCTCCCATGGTAACCCATGATTATACAATCTTGGAATGTGAGGGGTTTAAACAGCAGAACCCATCAATCTGCTATTCAAAGATTATTAGAGAATAGCAATACTGATTTTTTGCTTTTACAAGAGACTAAGATGTCTTTGGATCTTATGTCTAAAATAGTCAACAAAATTTGGAGGGGTGCTGGTCATATGGATGTGGCTGCCCAAGGTGCCTCAGGGGGGATTGTTACTCTGTGGAACTCTCTGGAATGGTCTGCAATAGAACACCTTGCCTGGAGGGGTGTTCTCACTTCTCTTTTTAGGAATAATGTCTCTACGAAATTCGTTCTAATCACTAACTTTTATGGATCTCAAAACCTAGAGGGTCAGAGGCGGCAGTGGAAGGTTGTGCATGACATGCGAGCATCAAGGGAAGATCTAGACTGGATTATAGCGGGGGACTTTAACGCTAAATTATCTTCTAGAGACCAGGAAGGGGGAACACCTCTTTTGGATCCAGGGGACCATTTCATGATTGCTCAAGTCCAGGCTTTGCACTTAGTGGACATTAAATGTCCTGGCAATAACTTCACTTGGACTAATAAAATGCGGGAGCCACATAGTAGGAAGGTGAAGCTAGATCGCTTTCTGCTTTCAGAGGAGGCGTTTGTAAAATGGAATATCAATTTTTAGATTTTAGCAGGCCCTGTTTTTGATCACTGTCCTATTCTGTTGGAAGGCGGGACTAGGATGGGGCACCATCACAAACCTTTCATATTTGAGAATTTTTGGCTTCAAAAAGAAGAACTTCGGGAGAAAATCCCACAGTGGTGGGAAGAAGGCCACCCAGCTTATGGGAGAGCAATGTTCAGAATCCACAAACAACTTCAATATGTCAAAACTCAGTTGAAGTATTGGAGGCGTTCTAATAAAACTGACTTCCAGGCCCAAAGAGCTCCGTTGGTGGCCCGCTGGGATGAGGTCCAAAAATAGTTCAGAGAAGGAGTAATAACTGACCAGCTCAAAGTTGAGGATGATGCCTTGCATACAACGGTTGAGGACATTGACAACCAGGAGGAGATCTATTGGAAGCAGAGAGCAAGAACCTCCTGGTTATTAGAAGGGGATAGAAATACAAAATTCTTTCATCGGACTGCTTGTGCTCGAAGACAGATGAATAAGATGGAGGTCCTTCAAGATGAGAACGGTCATTCCTTTGATACTCTTCCAGGTATACATTCCCATGCTATGGATTATTTTTCTAAGATTTTTAAGGAAAGTGTGGTTCAAGATGTAGAGGCCCAAAATGAAGTTATTTCTGTCATACCTGCTATTATTTCGGAGGATGAAAATCAGGCCCTCCTCAAACCCATTGATAGGGATGAATTGAAAACCGTGGTCTTTGGAATGAGCACTGGTAAAACTCCCCGGTCCGTATGGCTTCCCAATTGAGTTCTTTCAAGATTTATGGGACCGCTTAGAGGAATATGTAAGGGTTGTTGTTGAAGAGTCCAAAGAAAATAAGAGAATGCTTAAAGCTATAAACCACACGTTCATTACCTTGATTCCAAAAGGGGAGGAGGGGGTTCATATTTCAGATTATAGGCCTATTGCCTTATGTAATGTGTTGTACAAAATAATCACAAAGGTAATGGCCGAGCGCCTAAAACCTCTTCTTCACAACATTATCTCCTCTGAGCAAGGGGGCTTTGTTGAGGGACGACATATTCTGGATGGGGTGGTTGTGGCCCAAGAAGCAATCCATTCAATGCAAACTTCTGATAATAAAGGGATGTTCATTAAATTGGACATGTCAAAGGCTTATGACAGGGTTGAATGGAGTCTCCTAGCTAAAATGATGGCAGCCTTCGGCTTCTCTCGTGGCTGGATTGAGTGGATCATGAGCCGTGTCTCTTCCCCGACTTACTTTGTGCTTATCAAGGGCATTCCTTCGCAACCTTTTGGAGCTTCTCGGGTCTGCGCTGTGGGGATCCCCTGTTCCCCTTATATTTTTCTCATTCTGGCTGAAGGTCTTGGCAGAATTTTCTTGAGGAGAAGACAACAAGGCAGATTATTGGGTATTAGGGTGGGGGATGAAGTTTTATCGCACCTGCAGTTTGTGGATGACACTGGTTTGATGGGAGTGGCCAAGCATCAGGGAAGCAAGAACGATTAGGGATACTCTTAATGTCTATCTCAGGGCTACTCAATAGGTCATTAATGACAAGAAATCCAAAGTGGTCTTTTTTAATCTGGAGCAAAGGCTTCATAACAGAATTTTAGAAATCCTGGGATTCACTAGGACTTCTCTCCCTGTGGTTTACTTGGGGATCCCCTTGCACTTCAAGAAGCTGAAATTAGACACTTGGAGGAATTTGTTGGAGTGTATCAAGGACAAAATTAATCACTGGTCTCACAAGTGGTTAAGTTATGGTGGTAGATTAACGTTCTTACAGTCAGTCATTCAAGCCATGCCAATCTACAAATTTTCTATCCTGGCTGCCCCGCTTACAATATGGAAAGAGTTGGACAGGATGGCTAGGAAGTTTTTGTGGGAAGGAGCTAAGGGAGAGAGAAAGTGGGCCTTAGTGGGCTGGGATAAAGTCACCCAGCCCAAGGTAAAAGGTGGGCTGGGACTGAGAGGATCCAAGTTAAATAATCAAGCCTTGGCTGGAAAGTTGTACTGGAGGTGGATTTCCCAACCAACTTCCTTATTCAAAGTAGAATCCTAACTAGTAAATATTTGGGTCAAGTTAACCCCAATGAGGTGGGCCGTTTCCCTCTGGATGGTACTGGATCCTTAGTGTGGTAGGCTCTCAAGCTAGGATCTCAAGTTATTAAAGACCAATTGTTTTGGAAAGTGGGGAGAGGGGAGAAGGCTCGTTTCTGGACCGATTCATGGGATCAGTACCCACCCATCATTGTTGAATTCCCCGAGTTACTTCCAATAAAATCTGCCATAGAAACCAAGGGTTGGGTCCAAATTGAAAGTTATTTCAACACTACTCAGCTAGGGGAGTATAAGTTTAAGAAGTTTAAGAGGTTGGAGGAGTGGCCAATTCCAATCCCCTCGGAGTTGGCACCCATCTTGACCAAAATCTTGACAGAAAGGTTTCTCACAGGGAGAGACGAGGAGGATGAATTAGCTTGGGGCTATGGGAGCCTTGGTGTTTATACAGTGAAGGACGGATATGACAAGATCCTCCCAGAGCCTCCCCCCCATTCTTATCCGATTGAGGATTGGAGAAAGATTTGGCACTCCAAGGGCTGGCCGAAAGTAAACTTTTTTGCCTGGCAGTTTATGCACAATGGTATTCTCACTTTTGACAATCTCAGATGTAGAGGAATCATCGGCCCTTCTCAATGTGTTTTATGCCACAAGAACGAGGAAACAACTGATCACCTGATGTTTGAGTGCCCTTTCACGTGTCAGATTTGGAAGCGATGGTTCTCTCACTATAAAATCCAGGGTAATGGTGACATGAATCGGACTAATATTTGGGAAAGATGGAAGCGGGGTAGATTTAAATCCAAAGCTCTTCAAATTGGGTGGGAGCTTGGCTTATACTTCATTTGGTGGCAAGTGTGGTTGGAGAGAAATGCTAGAATTTTTAGAGAAACCTTTTCCTCGCTAGATGGAGTTTGGCAGGTCATCTGGAGCAAAGTCATAGAAACTGTTGCCGTCTACGCTAAAGAGGAAACTCAAGGTTGGTCCCGGGCCAATGGAAGAGGGAGTTGAAAAGCAAGAGGGACAGGACAGAGGCCAGTTGGAAACCACCCCTAGAAGGCTGGATTAAAATCAATACTGATGGTGCTGCAAAGGGCAATCCGGGTAGTGCCAAAATTGGCGTGGTCTGTTAGAATCATGAGGGATCGAGGCTTTATTGGGAACCACAGAGGCTTGGGTAGAGCCACAAATAATGAAGCAGAAGCCATTGCTATCAAATCTGCTTCTATTTGGGCAGTTACTCAGGGCCACAGGAGGATAATTCTTGAATCTGATTCTCAAATTCTCGGTTGGAGCTCTAGACTGCATGAGGAACTTTGCATTGAAAGCTTGGAGGTTGAGGATTCTGGTCTCTCAAATCAAGGAATTATGGAGGGAATTAGATGATGTGATCTCAGTTTATGTGAGCAGAGATTTAAACAAAGCGGTCGATTTCCTGGCTAAGATGGGTGCTGAGAAAGAGGTAGGGGTGCAGTTACATAGTGATATGCCTATTGAAGATGAGGTGATTAGGCAGGGCCTTGAAAGATCCTTGAGCCAATGATCAAAGAAAAAGCTAAGGGTGGTTTTTGTCATGATTTCGTGACCTATTGCGCCATCGCGGCCATTGGAGGTAAGCTGTCGCGATATCGCGACATGTTGCACCGTCGTGGCCGCTGGAGGAAAGTTGTCACGATATCGCGACATGTTGCGCCATCACGGTCGCTGGAGGAAAGTTGTCACGATATCGCGACATGTTGCGCCATCACGGTCGCTGGAGGAAAGTTGTCGCGATATCGTGACATGTTGCACCGTCACGGTCGCTGGAGGAAAGTTGTCGCGATTTCGCGACATGTTGCATCGTCACGGCCGTTGGAGAAAAGTTGTCGTGATATCGCGACATGTTGCGCCGTCGCGGTCGCTGTGGGAAAGTTGTCACGATATCGTGACATGTTGCGCCATCACGGCCATTGGAGGAAAGTTGTCGCGATATCGCGACATGTTGCGCCGTCACGACTGCTGGAGAAAAGTTGTCGCGATATCGTGACATGTTACGCCGTCACGACCGCTGTGGGAAAGTTGTCACGATATCGCGACATGTTGCGCCATCGCGGCCAAGGGAGGAAAGTTGTCGCGATATCGTGACATGTTGCGCCGTCGTGGCCGCTGGAGGAATTGGTCGCGATATCGCGACATGTTGCGCCGTCGCGGCCAAGGGAGGAAAGTTGTCGCGATATCACGACATGTTGCACCGTCACGGCCGCTGGAGGAAAGTTGTCGCGATTTCGCGACGTGTTGCACCGTCGCGGCCGCTGGAGGAAAGTTGTCACGATATCGCGACATGTTGCTTCGTCGCGGCCAAGAGAGGAAAGTTGTCACGATTTCGCGACATGTTGCTCCGTCGCGGCCAAAGGTGGAAAGGTGTCGTGATTTCGCGACATGTTGCTCCATCGCGGCCAAGGGAGGATTGTTGTCGTGATTTCATGACATGTCACGATTTCGCGACAGGTTGACTTTTTGCGGTCAGAGGAGTCTTGTGTCGCGATTTCGTGACTTGTAGCTTTTTCGCGGCCAAAGGTGAAGTTGGTGTTTGCTGCATGATTTCGCGACAAGTTGTTGTAACAGACCAATCAGCTCCCTCGGCTAGCTTGGTATTGGTTCAAGAGATTTGGCTCCATTGCAAATCTTCCTCTTCTCTTGTAATCATGTGCTTTCATTGTTTTCGGCTGGGATGTGTCTACTCCCAATTGTAACTGATCTTTGTTTTAATACAAGTTTTTTTCAAATTTTTCAAAAAAATAACAACTCTTTATTCGATAAAACCTTGAAGCAATTACTCAAACACACTCAAAAGGAAACCCTAATCAAGTCCTTTTCACTCCAAACTTATTTTATAGAAATTAACCAATCAACTCAACCAAGGAAGAATTTGCCCATATCTTTTGCTTGACAAGGAGTAGACCACACAAATATGCCACACTCACAATCACTTCTTTGTCAATCTCAAGAGAGGTTAGAAGATAATAATTTTCTCAATGAATCACAATACAAAATTATATCAAACAAAATACACCTTATCACTCCAACTTTAAAATAATATCCAACACCTTCATAATAATCTCTTTGGCAAAAGTCCCTTTAAAATAAAATCAACACTCTTAAAGTCTTACTCCTCCAATATGCAAATATAATAATTAAGACTTTATTTAAAAATAAAATCAAACTCCTTATAACTCAAATTTTATTAAAAATAATTTCCAACAAACACCAATTTTCAACTAGCAACCCTTTCAACTATTTCCAACTAGCAACCCCTTTTAACTCTCAACTTTAGGCAATATTAAAAATAATAAAAATTTAATTACCTTACCTTTGGAGGGATTTGAACCCTCAACGCAGCCCATGACCAATGCCTTAGCCGTGGCTCCAACTACCGTATGAGCTACGTGCTCACTTGGAGTGTGGAAGCACCACGTGCTTCAAAAGTATCCCCGCCTTGCATTTTGCAAAACGTGTGCCTCACCTTTGGTGCCTTCAACCCAACACAACTTCCAAGCATAACTGTCGCATTTCGAACACTGATTTCCTTGCATCTAAGCACTCTAGCCACTGCCCTCTTCCCAATAGGCCATGCTACCCGGATGGATTCCAACTGATCCACACATTTCCTTTTATTTATATTCACTGGCATATACAAACACAAATTTCATAGTATTTTTCACGAGCTCCAATTCACATGCAATTTTTTCATTCGATAAAGGATGAAAATTAATACCCCTTAGGCATGGTTTATATAATAATTTCCACCTTTTTTTGAATACATCGGTGCTTCGAATTTTCTTTAAACCACATGATGTCGGTGCTTCAAATTTCTTCCAACTATAGAACATGGGCGCTTTAGACTATATTAATTTATAATTTATTTAAATTATTTTGAATTTAAATATTATAAATTAATTCTTTTAGAAACCTTTGGGCTTATTAAGTCCTTCTTCTTGGATATCAAATGAAAACCTTGACAACTTTATTTCTTGACGAAGTCCTTGACATTAATAATGACTTCATCCGATGACATTAATGACAAATTTGACTTAGGGACTAAAAATGTCCAACAAATTGGTGTTCGTTGCTCCTTTGGAACTACCTGGTAGTACATCATCTGATAGAAGATAACCTTTTGCACGACCACCTCCAACCTCTCCCCTACCCTCTATATTATTTCCTATAGTAGGTGAAAACTCTCACTCGAATGGTTGCTTCCAATTGTAGCCATCCCCTCTGCTCGAGTTTGTTGATGCTCCTTGTTTAGTTGTCTCACCTCTCCTCAAATATGGTCTACCTATACATGTGTTGCATCCCTCTCTACCTCTATAATTCATAACACACTTTTTACCCCCTCGATCCTCTTGGACCTATCCTCTCGATGTAGGTCCATCCCCCTCTATAGATATGCTACATGTGCCTTTAGTGCCTCTGTCTCCCTCCTAAGTCCCTCCTCAATTGATGCCTTGCTTGGGCTGACTGCTCCTAATACGAAAGTCTCTCCTACCCATTTTCTTGATACTATCCCAACCACTATGGGGGCAACTCCTGCTACCCCACCTCCTCGATCTCGATTGTGGTAGTGGACTTAATTACTATGTCAACCTATACCCATACCTGTATTTTACTTGGGGCTTCCTAGCCCTATTGCTCTCACTTGGTGGCTCGTCAAGCGATCTCTCAAAATGCCCACTATATTCCCAAGCTCATCACCTAGTACATCTATATTGATACTAAAGGGGAGACCCTCTAGGTCATGACATCCCTGTACAACCTTTGATATCTGAAAGTCACTCCAACATCATCCACCATAGGATCCATATAAGTTGGATTATTTAGGTCCTTCATTGTCCATATCACTAGATCAGGATATATTTTGACTCCCAATGGATCTCGATACACCCTCTTGTACCAGTAATATCCTAATTTTGGGATCTCTCACAAGATCTTGAACTAACATTGGACTCTATCAAACTTATATAGATCTAGATCCCCTATCTCCATAGCAATCCACCTAACTCTCCTTACTTGAGCTAGCTCCATCGCATCCTCAGCCTATCCAGGGTGTATATGCCAAGATTTCCAGATAATCATGATCTCCCTCAGGTCATTTACCACCCACCTCGCTAGTGATAGGTTCTCGACATATATCCTCTGGACCCACTCAAGTGATATGGACCACCCATATTCTACTAGATACTCTAGGTTGGGTAGTGGTTCTGGTAGTGCATCCAGTCTCTGCATCGCTATGTGCTCCTAACTCCACACTAGAGAAATGTCATACAAATCATCCTTGTATGCTATTTGTACACGATGTTGTATAATTTCCTGTACAAACATGATGTAACATATGGGTCCCATGTGAATATGATATATTGATCTCACATGTCTACCACTACATCCACCATCATTGTAAGGAACCTACTATTGAAATAAAGCTCACACACACAAAATACTGAAAGATAACTAAAATACATGCAATAACAGAATAATACTATGCAGAAAGTAATTGTAAAATTGAAACAATCTCACAAATAACTCAAAATCGTAGGCCTCTTCGAGGGGGCAACCTCCTTCAATATTTCATTAACTTGCAAAAATATACCTTCGTACATGGCTTCATAGCTTTTAAAGAAAGACTTCATGCAACCCTAACCCTAAGCTCAAGAGTTGGCTTACATGCAAAATGCCACTCGAGCTAGAATCTTCTACCAAACATCGGTTACAATCTTGATAATAGTTACATCAAATGGCCCCACTTGGCTAGGAGCCTAACTTGCCACATACATTACAAAATATTGTAAAATAACATTATAGATGGGATCCCCCACGTTGGAAGTGGGTCATTACATAATAATGAGAATTACAAAATAACATTAGGATGGGATCCTAACATGTCCTTCCCCTTCAAAAAGCTTTGTCCTCAAAGTTGAAGGTGAGGAAACTGGTGTTGGAGCTGATGGAGAGACTCCCATGTAGCATCTTTTGGTTGGAGTCCACACCACTGAACAAGGACTTTAATAATGGTGCGGTTGCATAGAGTGCGAGTCTGATGATCCAACAACTATTCAGGTTCAAGCAAGATAGAACCTTCTTCATCTAACTCTAGAAGTGCAGATTGAACATGTACCTGATTGCCCACCACATTTTTGAGAGAGGAAACATGAAAAATAGGATGGAGCTTGGATGTAGGTGGAAGGGCCAATTTGTAGGCGGTGGCACCAATCCATTGTAACACCTGGTAGGGCCCATAGTATTTCACAGCAATTTTTTGGCATCTACGAAGTTGGAGGGACAACTATTTGTATGATTGCAAGCAAAGGAAAACCATATCACCCACATCAAAACTATACTCAAAACGGTGTTGGTCAACCTATTGGCGCATCCGATTCTGGGCTGCATCCAAATTCATCTTCAATTGATGGAGGACATCAACATGTTGACTGAGAGTAGTGTCAACTGCATGGACCTTGGAGCTACCTGGAATGTAGGAGGAAGGCATGGGTGGAGGGTGCCCATAAACTACCTCAAAAGGGGTAACCTTGGTTGTTGTGTGATAGGAAGTGTTGTACCACCACTCGACCAAAGGAAGCCATTTCACCCAGTGCATAGGATGATTCGAGGTAAAGCAACGAAGGTAGGTTTCCAAATATTTGTTGACAATATTCGTCTAGCCATCCATTTGTGGATGATAAGCTGAACTTATTTTGAGTTGAGTTCCCTGCAACTTAAACAATTCTTGCCAGAAGTGACTAGTAAAGGTTGGGTCATGATCGGACACGATGGAGGAGGGCAGACCATGAAGGCAAAATATAGAATCAAGAAAAATTTGGGCAACGGTGGATGTTGTGTAAGGATGGGATAGGGAACAAAAGTGAGCATATTTTGAAAGATGATCCACTACCACGAAGATAACAGATTTACCTCCAGACTTAGGTAATCCTTCAATAAAATCCATAGAAATATCCATCCAAACCTAGTCAGGAATGGGCAAGGGTTGAAGAGTGCCTGGAGAATGCACCATTTCACCTTTCATCCATTGATAGGTATCACAAGCTGCCACAAAATCCTGAATGTCCTTTTTCATACCCTTCCAAAAAAAGTGCGCTTAAGTCATTCATATGTTTTGAGAAATCCTGAATGGCCGGCAGATGGGGTAACATGCAGTTCTATCATGAGAAGTTCCCATAGTGGGGACTTGTGGGGAACAACAAGGTATTGGTGGTAACACAAATCCTGGCCATCCCAAGTGTATCCTGGACATGAAGTAGGCTCAGTGTGTAGGGAAGCAACCAAAGTCTATAATTCAGAATCTTGAAGTACCTCCTGGCGTAAGGAATCGATCCATTGGGGTACCGATAATGAAATGGCACACAACATACTAAGAGCCTCAAATTGGCGAGAGAGCATCGACCACAACATTCTCCTTGCCCTTCTTATAGGTGATATCATAATCATAGCCCATGAGTTTAGAGACCCATTTTTGTTGTTCAAGGGTGGCAACCCATTGCTCCAAAAAGTATTTGAGACTTTGATGGTCTATTTTAATGGAGAAATGATACTCGATGAGATACGGTCACCAATGGGTTACTACATGTAGAATTGCCATCATCTCCTTGGCATAAGTGGATTTTTCCAAATTATGGTTGGAGAGAGCTTTACTAGTGAAGGCCAAGGGTCTCCCTTCTTGCATCAACACTGCACCAATACCATGACCTAAAGCATCGCTTTCAATGACAAATAGTTTGGAGAAATATGGCATGGCCAAAATAGGCGTAGTGGTCATAGCATGCTTCAATTCTAGGAAAGCCTATTCAATGGGTCCCATCCAAGTAAAAGAGTCCTTATTTAACATGGAAGTGAGGGGAGCTACAATTTTACCATAGTTACGAATAAATTTATGGTAATAACCTGTAAGCCCTAAAAATCCCCTAAGACCTTTGAGAGTGTGAGGTTTCGGCCATTCCTGAACCGCTTGGATCTTCTTGGGGTCAACTTTGACGCCCTCCTTAGTGACAATGTGTCCCAAATATTCCACTTCTATCAACCCAAAAGAACACTTGGAATGCTTAGCATAGAGTTGATGTTGTGCCAACAACTAGAGAGTCTGATTCACATGAATAAGATGCTCTTCCCATGAGCGACTATACACCAGAATATCATCAAAGAAGACTAGGATGAACTTTCAAAGGAATGGACGAAAAATGTTGTTCATGAGGCTTTGGAAAGTGGAAGGGGCGTTAGTCAAGCCGAATGGCATTACCAAAAACTCATAGTGACCTTCATGAGTACGAAAAGTAGTCTTGGGAATATCCTCATCCTTGAGCCGGATTTGATGGTACCCCGAGTGAAGGTCGAGTTTGGAAAAATACATAGTCCCATGAAGTTCATCCAGTAATTCATCCACCACCAGAATAGGAAACTTATCCTTGATGGTGAGTTTATTGAGCTCTCGATAATCGATACACAACCGCCAGGACCCATATTTCTTGCGCACTAGTAAAACTAGAGAAGAGTAAGGACTATTGCTTGGTCGAATGACACCGAATTTTAACAATTCTTGTACTAACTTCTCAATTTCTGACTTAAGAGCATGAGGATACGGTCTAATGTTGGGTGGTGCATTACTAGGTAACAAGGGAATAACATGGTCATGAGAGTGACAAGGTGGTAATTCTATTGGCTCAGAGAAAACAGAGTTGTGCTTGGTCAAAATAAGTTGCAAATATTCAGGAACAGAATCCTCCTCTGAAGGATGAGGTTGGATCGCAAAAATCTGAGCTATGACACCCCGAGATGATTTTTTTAACTTCTCCATTCGACTAGAACTGATAATCTATGAAGGCCCTGCTTTTAAGCCATGGAGAGTGTAGGACTATCCATTCTGTGAAAATCGCATCCAAAGCTCGACAAAGTGCCATGAGATGACTCCCAATGTGCCCAACCATTGAGCTCCCAACACGATATCACATCCCCCTAGTTGAAGTGCAAACATATCCTGTTTGAGCTCATAGTCCCCAATATTGACCTTAACATTATGACATTTACCTTTGCAAGGTAAGGTCCCACCATTTTCTACCATAACCTCAAAGGAATTACATGTATGTACGTAACAATTTGCCTGCTTGGCAATGCGGGGATCAATAAAATTATGTGTACTACCAGAATCAATCAAGATGGTAAGACGCAGGCCCTTGAAATAGCCCACAACTTTCATAGTTTGGGGAGTAGTAATGCCCGCAAGAGCATGAACAAAAATTTCAGCCTGTGGTTCATCCTGGTTTTCTTCCTCCGGTTTGGGTGGTTCCTCTATTGATTCGGTGTCATCATCATTATGGTCGTTGGTGTCAGGCTCATCAACATCGATGAGGAACAACTTCTTTTGGGTGCACCTATGCCCACGAGAAAACTTTTCATCACAATTGTAGCACAACCCTTGGGTGCGTCGCGCATCCATTTCGGTAGTGGTTAGACGTTTGGGTGCAGCAGTGGGTGCAACAGGTTTTTGTTCATTCTGATTTTGGAATCTAGGAGGAAAAGAGGGTTTAGCTTGTGGAAATTTAGATATCCACCTCTGAGCTAAAAATTTGGACTCGACCAAATGAGCCAACTTGATAGCCTGCATCATGGATTGTGGTTTAAACATCGTGACCTCGGCTTGGAGATCCTCCCTCAACCCGCTAACAAAGCAACTCATGAAGAACCCTTCATTCATACCTGTAGTTTTATTGGCCAATCTCTCAAATTGTATTTGGTAATCTCGAACTGTCGAAGTTTATCTCAACTTTGTCAACTGTCCTATAAAATCATCATACTCACTAGGGCCAAAGCGAGTGAGTAATTGAGACTCAAAGTCCACCCAAGAAGGATCAAGGAGAGTTTTCTGCAACCATTGGTACCATTGTAAAGCTTCAGATTCCAAGTTGAAAGAAGCCATTTGAACTTGGTGATACATGGGGACATCGTGGAGTCTAAAGAATTGAGCAACACGACATAACCATCCATCCACATCCTTCCCATTGAACTTAGGAAAGTCTAGTTTCGGCATCTTGAAGGTAGTATCACGATCAAAGCGAAGGTGAGAGTCATATGTTCCCTTTCCTTGACCTATGTCAAAATGTGAGTGTTCAGTACGATACTCAAACTTGCTTGGAACACCTTGCAATTTAGACTCAACATCTGCTAGTTGTTCTTCTAGGCAAATTCTGGAGGTATCTTGTTCAATTTTGAAAGTTTGAAATTTTGTCATCAAGTGTTCACTTGTTTTTTGCAAGCTAGTAACAACACTTAGTAGGGTATCCAATGCTGAAGTGGTGTTTTGCTCTACCTCTTTTTGATGTCCATGAGTGCCACTTGCCATTTGAGATAGCCTTGAACCTTTTTTACTGAATTACTAAAAATAGAAGTGTGATTTTGGGAGTTACTATTTTTAGTAAGGAGTCCAAAAAAGTGCTTGGATGTTATATATCAAGATGATCAACTTGAAAATATGGTCACAATGAGCTATATGCCACAACATAGATTTTTGGGCACCCTAGACTCAGATTTTGTATTTGTGGAATATTTGGCCAAAAAGGGCTAGTGGAAAAATGATAAATTTGAGGAATTTTG
The DNA here is from genome assembly GCA_028583015.1 of Wollemia nobilis. Classification (NCBI taxonomy): domain Eukaryota; kingdom Viridiplantae; phylum Streptophyta; class Pinopsida; order Araucariales; family Araucariaceae; genus Wollemia; species Wollemia nobilis. The sequence continues at coordinate 203,826 of JAQPPZ010016951.1, forward strand.
AGAAAAAAGGGAGTTAAGACTCAAAAATTCTGTGAGAGGTGCAAAAGGGGCTAACTAAGACAACAAAACAAATTTGAGGATTTTTGGAGTTGTCTAGGGCCTGTTATGACTTTTTTAGTGCTATTTTTCCCTATTTTTGGTTTAAAAATTACTCAAAATAGAGTAATGATAAAACCACTACAACTTCTTCGTTATAGCTTTGATTTGCATGATTTTTTATTTTTTTTTATGAGTCTATTGGTGTAGTTGATTTTTTTATTTGGAGCTATAGTTCACAAGTTGGGTATTGGATCAACTGTCTCTGATTTGTGCATTCTATCAACTGATCACCTTGTCACTGTCCTATCACCTGTACTGTAGTTACTGACATTGACGGTTCTATTTTTGACCCTAACCACCTATATTTTTTATTGTTATAGTTGACTGTTACTGTTACTATTGTTGACCCAACTGTTACTATCACTAACTTGACTATTACTATCACTAACCTAATTGGTACTATCATTGACCCAACTATTATTGCCACTAATCTGGATGGTACTAGAATATTTTAGATTGTTAGAGACACTTGCAGACTCTATCCTAACTATTGGTGCATGCAAAGTGTATTCTTCTATGATAGGGAAGTCCTTCTCTGTATGCTCACTTTTTGGGATTGTGAATGCAAGTTCAGCAGAATAGGGAGATGTGTGTTTTTGTAGGTTGAAGTGTTTAACAAAACTAGGGTATGCTAGGTAGAGGAGTATGTAACACCCATAGGCCCTCTATTATACCGTAGTGATGAACAATAGTGCTCGGACCAATATTTTAGGCCACTACCCAAGGAGGATTCCACACATACCCTTGAGCACACTATCTGCCTCTCTGAAAGTACGGGAGGGTAATCGTCCGGGATGTTGTGTCCCATGGACTATGGATGATACAAGGCCAAAAAGCTTCCTACTAGATAAAATTTTGTTCAACCTAGAATGGTCTCCCGATACACCCGAAGATGCGTGGGAGCTCGATTCCATGCGTGAGTGTTGTTTGAGGCCTAGGTATTGGAGCTTGATCACCCCTCACTTCACTAGATGCTTTATGGGCTATCTAGCTTAGCCAATAACGATAGCTCCTTCACGATATTTTAAAACCCCCAGCATAGGGTTTCTAGCCTACTCAACTACGAAAAAAATAGACTATATTTTTTTGTTTTTGTAGATTTTTTTTGGCTTTTTGAATAAAGGAAAACATAATGAAAAAACACAGGAAAATTATACCTAACAAGCGAAAATGGTTGAGCAAGAATTTTCGTAGTTGTAGCAGAACTCGGCCCTAGAAAGCGCTCTGATACCACTTGTAAGGAACCTACTATTGAAATAAAGCTCACACACACAAAATACTGAAAGATAACTGAAATACATGCAATAACAAAATAATACTATGCAGAAAGTAATTGCAGAATTGAAACAATCTCACAAATAACTCAGAATCATAGGCCTCTTCGAGGGGGCAACCTCCTTCAATATTTCATTAACTTGCAAAAATATACCTTCGTACATGGCTTCATAGCTTTTAAAGAAAGACTTCATGCAACCCTAACCCTAAGCTCAAGAGTTGGCTTACATGCAAAATGCCACTCGAGCTAGAATCTTCTACCAAACGTCGGTTACAATCTTGATAACGATTACATCAAATGGCCCCACTTGGCTAGGAGCCTAACTTGCCACATACATTACAAAATATTGTAAAATAACATTATAGATGGGATCCCCCACGTTGGAAGTGGGTCATTACATAATAATGAGAATTACAAAATAACGTTAGGATGGGATCCTAATAATCATCCATGGCAAATATCACCTGCTAGTATGACATATCATCAGACCCGCCAACACTCCACAAAGCACGGTCATCAATGGATTAGCCCAGATCACACCACTAGCTTATCGATTGATAGAGTGCTCCCTTGTGCTTGGTGGGTCTAGCCTTTTGAAAATCTCTACAATGTGGTCAACCACCACATGTGCTCTGTAAATCACCATACCCCTGATGGGGATGCGTAATATGTAACCAAAAGGTAAATGATTTCAGATACCACCTCTAAACTAGCATTGTTAAAATTACTCGGTCTGCCTCTACTCAGGGTATCTCATCCAGGTGGTCTAGCCCCACCACCCCTAGGGTGTCTCTCTTTGCCTATATAATCTCACACAATTCCACCTCCAAGGAGCCAATATTTCACTCATGACTCTCTAGTATACCAAGTTGCATACACAAATAAAGAAAATAAAATCCATCAGTATCTCTTGCATATTACTACTTAAAATAACTAAACTTGTGCTTCTTTCTTCTTCTCTTTTTGGGTGTTTGCCTTGTTTGACGAAACCATGCCCCTCTAGCCCCAAGAATGATTTCACCTTTCTTTTTTTCTTGCAAAATTGTACCCCTTGTTTGTAAGGTGCAATTTTGTAAAATCGTACCCCATTTTTTTGGGGTGCAATTTCACTCACCGCCATGAACCAAGTTGAAATTGTAGCTAAGCTACGAAATTACACCCAGTTTGTGTGTGATGATGAAAATTTTAAAAAAAGCTAGCTAGACAAAATGAAATCTATCCTAAAAGAGATATTTCATCTCTTACCTCTGTCCACTCTACTACTGTGCCAACTTCACCCTTCACAATGGTTGAATGGTGCACTGGTAACACCATTTCAGTTTTTCTCCAGAGCTCTCACCTCCCTTTTCACATGGTGAGAATGAATCAGGGTTTTCATATTTTGGTCTTTTTTATACCTATTTTTGCTACTTTTCTTTCTCTTCTTCTCTTTTGTTTTCACTCTTCTTTCTTCTGAGTCTGCCATTTTGAGTTTCATAAGGAATTTGATATTCCTTTTGAAACATGAGAGGGCATCTTGGCTTGAGAGGCAATAATATCCCTAATGCCTCTATTTTCATGTAAAATAAGAAAGTGTCTGGATTGACACCATTTTTTGCACCACTCCTTTCTTATAAACCAATCGCTCATTTTTCGCTTGTTTTTTTTCACCCATAGGCATCTACACTTTTCTTTGACACATTTATTAGGACATAAATGCATCAAAGAGGGAGTAAAATTTAGACACAAAAAATTGATCCTCTTGAGTGAGTCATTTTCCCTAGATCCTTAGAGAGATCCTCTAAACTTTCCCAAAGCAAGTTTGGGTCTCTCTTCCCATTTTTTCCTCCTTTTATTATCTTTTAGTGAAATCATGGTCAGTCCTAACAGGGCATGATTTTCTACTAACTAGGTTTTTTCATAGTTTTTTTTCTTTTGATAAAATTGCGATTTTCCCTAATGGGGCAATATTTTGCCTAGTTAGGGTTAATCCTCTAAGAAACCCTAATTTTTCAAGTTGGTATTTTTAAGGTCGGCTTCCTCTTGATTTTCCTACCCATTTCCTCTTTCGAATTCCCTATAAAAGGAGGGTTTGAAGTCTTTATCCTAGAAGAAACTAGCAAGCAAGTTTCATTTTGAAGTCTTCTTTTCTACAAGCAAGCTAACTCGCAAATTGACAAGTGATCATGCAAGGCTGAAAGTGCTCATTATGCAAGTGTGAAATAAATTCTGTTGAAGCTCTATTTTTTGCTACATTTTATTGTGTGTTACTGCCCTTGGTGGACATGTTTTGAAGCCCTAAGGAGGAATCTACTACTTGGAGGTCTCTATCCTTTGGATTGCTTTTGTGCTACCACCAGGTTGTTTGCACCCATCTACATTTTTATACTATTTAGATTTCTAATTTACATCAATAGTCTGTTTCTTTTTGTTGTCTATTTCTCTTGTTGTGAAATCACACTTGGTTATTTCAAGGTGCAATTTTGTTGGTCTACGAAATCGAGATCGCTCCTTGAGGATCATAATTTCACATAGACTAGGATTTGGGGTAATATGATATCCCCAAACCCTAGATCTATGTTCTATGCTGCATTTCAATCATAACTATACACCCTGTGCTCTATTGATTATATAGTTATGCTACATTTTATTCTGCTTGTCCATCTTCAAAGGTCAACTTTCACTTTTGTATTTCAAAGGTCAGTTAAAAGGACCTAGGGGGCTTGAATTTTGCATATTTGAGCACTTCCATATAGTGGCCTAAGAAGCCCCCCTAACGTTGATCATATTTTTCAAATGTTTGTAAAGCTATATTGCAATAATTTAGATTAAGGTATATTGTTGGATGCAAGTTAAAAGCTTGGATCAACCACCAGATAAGATAAATGCTTTGATAGATATTTAGGCTATTTGTTGTGTGATCTCTATTTATGTCCAAAATCTAGATCATAAGTAAAAGGAAAATATTTAATTAAGTTTCTAGGCATTTGAAAAAACAAAAGCATATAGTGTGCATTTAGGATTTAATATTGTTTGTGCATCTTCTATTGGATCCTTGCCTAAAAGATTCTATTTTGCAACCTAGGGTTAGAAATCATTTAATTAAATAATCATTCTGGGTTAGCTCTTGTATTATTTTATCTTGTATATTCTTGCATTATTTATTCATTTTCATAGCTTAGCTTAGAAAGACCAAACATAGGTGATTGCTTAAATTTACACATAAAACACATTCCAAATCCCTCGAACTTGGAGCGATTCCTTAAACTATTCTTGGTAAAACCTTCTTCCCCTCACACCGAGTGTAGAGGTCACAACTGCCACTATGGTCACCTCTGAGCTTACCAGTAGATCCAACCCTGAGAATCGTACATTGGTGCATAGTTTCCCCCCTCTACACAGGGTAGTAGATAACATAGAGAGTGCATAATATAGAGTGATAGTGTTGTACAATGTAGCTCTTTCAAAATGGTTTATGGAGTGTTCATGTCCTCCATTATACTGCATTGTACTATTTTATGAGCATTTATTAATGGTATATTTTTGAGTTATTGCAAATGTTTATCTTATTAATTTTTTGCATATTATAGTGACATTATCATATAGTTATCATAGCTTGCATATCTTACATATTGTGGTTGCATTCCATTATTATACATCATCAAAATCTAACACCCTACTCCTTCTCAATACTTTGTGTGGTTTGAGAGAAATTAGGAGCAAAAAATAGGAAATTAATATTGTATTCAACCTTAGGAATAATAGGTTACATTGGTATTTATACTCGTAAAAATAAATGAACTTAGGGAATATAGGGAAGTTAGGGAAATAGAAGAAATAAGGAGGAAAAGAGAAAGGGAAAATGAGTTGGTTCAACTTGTCGTCATTGTTGTCCAAGTCAAACTTACCTACCCAGTCAGCTGCCATCCAAGGAGGTAAAAGGGGTAAGATCCAAAGCTTACCGTTGAAACAAATTTTTTACCTTTTTAACTCCTTTTTGCTCCTTTTACTAGCTTTATTTCCAACATTCTCCCCCTTAAAGTTGAGAGGACTGACTATACAGTCTCTCAACTTTATATATTGAGCTTTAGCTATACCTTTGGTGAAGATGTCAACAATATTATCCAAAGTGTTACAATATTGAAGCTCAACTATTTGTTGTTCCACCATATTCGAATGAAGTGATACTTCATATCGAAATGCTTTGATCTGCTATGGTGGACTAGATTGTATGCCAACTGAATGGCACTTATGTTATCACAATGCAGTCAATTTGGACCACTCTGACTTTCTCCAATCTCTTCAAGAAATTTTCTTAACCATAAGGCTTGAGTACTAGCATGAGTGATGGCTATACACTCAGCCTCAATTGATGATAATGCTACAACAGTTAATTTCTTAGAACTCCATGTAATTAGTCCTGATACTATACTAAAACAATTCCCTGATGTATATTTCCTATCATCTATGTTGCTGCCCCAATCACTATCACTAAATCCAAATAATTTCATAGAAGTACATTTTTGGTAATGGATTCCAAAATCTAATGTACCTTTTACATATCTTAAAATTATTTTAGTAGCTTGTAAATGCAACTCAGATGAACTAGTCATAAACCTTGAAACTAGAGAAACAACATATTGAATATTGAGCCTGGTGTTGGTGAGAAACATCAGACTCCCAACCATGCTTCTGTAAGTGGTCATGTCAACCTTTGATGCAACATCTTCCTTGCTCAATTGGATCCCATGTCCAGTAGGAGTTGCAACTGATTTGCACTGATCCATGGCCAATTTCTTGATCATGTCTTGAGCATACTTGTGTTGACATATGAAGATCCCTTTATTTTATTGATGCACTTCCATCCCTAGGAAGTATCGCATTAAACCAAGATATTTCATCTCGAACTGTTTCATCATGGAGTTTTTGAACTCCATATTCATTCTATTGTTACTACCCATAAATATTAGATCATCCACATACAAACAAACTATGAGAATGTCTACTCCATACTTTAGGTAGTACATAGTTGGTTCACTTTTGCTTCTTGTGAATCCATACTCGTTGAAATAGCCATCAATGTGTGAGTACCAAGATTTTGGTGCTTGCTTGATGCCATAAAGTGCTTTATTCAATTTGTAAACAAGGTTCTCATTTCCCTGTTCTTGGAAACCTTGAGGTTGTTGAACATAAACCTCTTATATCAAGTATTCATTTAGAAAAGCACTCTTTACATCCATGTTTTGAACATTCCATCCTTTATGGGCTGCTAAGGAAATAACTGATCTAATTGTCTCTTGTCTTGCAACAGGAGCAAAAGTTTCCTCATAGTCAATGCCATATTTTTGAGTAAAACCTTTTGCTACTAGTCTTGCCTTATGCCTCTCAATGCTTCCATCAACATTGTACTTGGTCTTGTAGACCCATTTACATCCAACACATTTTTTACCTTTGGGTAGCTTTACTAGCTCCCATGTATCATTATTTTTTATAGAGGTTATTTCCTCTTTCATGGCTTCTTGCCATACATTTTGAGTACATGCCTTCTCATAGCTAGCTGGTTCTAGCTGTGCACTAGCTAATAAAGCATAATTGATTACATATCCTCTAGGTTCTTTGGAGTTATCATCCCCATACAATTGTAAATTCTCAAGTTGCTACAGAACTAAATTCATTTCACTAGCTTGGCTTCTAGTGAATCTTCTTTGGAAATTTTGATCTAGCATCTGAAAGGAAGGATGATGTCCATCAGTGAAGAATTTACTGATCTCTATGGAGTACTTGGACTGGTGGTTGATGTACTTGATGTAGTACTCCTACTTGGCCTTGGAGGGGGTGGTGTGCCTTTCTTGGGAGACACCTGTTGTACCTGCTATATTTGTGAAGAATTTACATCTTGGGACTCATCATCAACAAAAATTATTTGATGACCCCATTCTCCCTCTTCATCAAAAATTACATCCTTGGAGATTATAACTTTATGAGTCTTGGGATTATAGAGTCTATATGCCTTTGTAGACTTACAATACCCTACAAATGTACAAGCTTGACTTTTTGTATCAATATTATTCCTTTTCTCATCAGTAATGTGTGCATATGCTTAAAAACCAAACACTTTGAAGTGCTTTACATTAGGTTTCTTTTCGTACCATGCCTCATAAGGAGTGACACCATATAAACTAGAATTAGGACTTCTATATAGAATATATACATTGGTTCTTACAGCCTTTTCTCAGTACATATGAGTTAGATTCTTAGTATGTAGCATCGATCTTGCCATATCAACTATGGTGCAGTTTTTTCGCTCTGCCACACCGTTCTGTTGTGGGGTATAGGCAGTGGTAAATTGCCTTTTGATCCCACTTGCTTTACAATATTTCAAGAATGCTTTTGAGGAGTATTCACCTCCTCGATTTGTCCTAAGACATTTTACATAATTCCAACTTTGATTCTCTACATTGTTTCTAAAATCTATGAAGCAATCAAAAGCTTCATCTTTATGTTTCAAAAAATAAATCCAACACATTCTAGAGAAGTCATCTATGAAAGTGAGAAAATAGGAATAGTTTCTAAGACTATGTTTGCATTGGTCCATAGATGTCTGAATGTACTAACTAAAGTGGATAGTTGGCTCTCCATGCTTGTCCTTTCGGAAACTTCGACCTTGAGTGCTTTCCCAAAGCACATCCTTCACAAACCTCCTTTTTTCATTGATTTTGGGAAGTCCGGTCACCATAGCTTGAGAAGTTAGAAGTTTCAAGCTAGCAGAATTAAGGTGACCATATCGCAAGTGCCAAAGCACACTTGGATTTGTTATAGCTACATTTGCAATTTGAGCTCCTCCTGGATCATTAAATTTGAGAGAGAAAACCTATTATTGGTCATGGGGACCTGTGTGATGACACAATTACAATTATTTTTATCAAAAATGATACATTGTCCTTCATCAAATACAAGCTTGTAATTGTTCTCCATAATTTGCCCAATGCTTAGCATATTATTTTGGAGCTTTGGAGTGTAATAGATGTCATGCACTTTCTTTAGTCCTTCTTTGGTTGGAACCTCCATGGCTCCAATACCCTCTACTTGCAATGTCTTATCATCCCCTAATTTTATTTGGGATTTATAAGTGGAATCTAGAGTAGCAAATAAATGTTCTTTTCCACTCATATGGTTTGAAAAACCAGTATCCAGAATCCATGTGTCATTTAGATTCTGTTTTGATTGTCCATATGACAAAAAAATATTAGAGGTATCATCTTCTTCTCCATAATTACCATATTGACTACTGCTGCCTTGTGAAGATTTTGACCAGCAATCGCGAGCGAAGTGACTTGGCTTGCCACAGTTGAAACAAGCTGATTTGGACTTGTCACTTCCTCGCCCTTGATTTCCACTTTGTCTTGGATTTCCTCCTTGATTTTTATTTCCACCTTTTTGCTGATCTCTGTATGAGTTGCCTTCTCTGTTGGAATTGCCTCCTCTGTTTTGATTGCCTCCTCTGTAGTTGCTTCTACCCTTACCTCTTTGCTTGCCTCTGCCTTGACCTCTTACCCATCCTCTTCCATTATTTTCATTGGAATTTAAGGTCTTATCATCACCTCCGTAGCTGGTTGAAGGAGTTTAAGGAAACCTCTCTTCATGTGACATTAATGATCCAATTAATGCATCGAATGTTAAAAGGAAAAGACCTTTGAATTCTTCTATAATTATGGCAATATGGTTCTATTTCTGTGTAAGTGTTTGCAACACTTTTGTTACAATTATCTTAGGCTTGATTGCTTCACCTAGTGTAACCATTTTATCTACTATTGCTTTTACTCTAACACAATAATCATCGACTTTTTCATCATCTTTCATTTGGAGATTTTCAAAATCTCTCTTCAATGTTTGAAGCCTTGCTTCACTTGATTACTATCTTGGAATCCATCACTCAATGCTTTCCATGCATCTTGAGCAATCATACAAGTAGTAATTCTAGGAAATATGCTCTTCTCCAATGCGGCTTGGAGATGAGAAAGAGCGTATGAGTTGCTCTTTTTCTCTTCTTTTCAAGTTTTCTTGCCTGCTGCATTAAGTGTGGTCTAGTATGTGGGTTCTGTATAGCCTTCCTCTATGATTTTCCATAAACCTCTTCCTATGAGCAGGGTATTTATATTTATAGACCAGTACTCATAGTCATAACCATTAAATTTTGGGATAGGTAAGCTATTGTGTGAGGCCATAGTTACCAAAAAAATCTCTTTACTTCATGGTTACAAAAGTACTTTGCTGAATGAAAGAAATAAGAAGAAGGAAGAGATTACAAATTTAAGTCAAATATGACTTGTTCTAATCTATCATTGACTGCTTTCTCCTCTTGATGTGGGGATGCGATCTCTTTATTTGCAAAGTTATCTGTCACTTCTTCTTCATTGTCACTTATTGGTATGATTTTCGATGATGGTGGTTCTAGGATTTCCACTGAAATGTTGTAGTGTGTGTACTCTGATTCTTGTGGTGTAGCATGGATGGATTTCAAATTGAATTCTAAATGAATTATCTTCAAAATCTGCTTTGTACCCTGAGTCAGGATGCCTTTGATGTGCGATTACTGCGTTTTGAAGTTGACTAAACACAATGTTGAGTCCATAACCTCTTACCTTTTCATCAAACCTTTATGCACCTTCTCTTGCTAGAATTGCACATAAGACATGATAACACCCATTAGGTCTGACCATAAAATATCTTTTACAAAATACTAAGCCTCTTAGGCTTATTACACACTCTTTCCTCTTAGGAAGGTTATCAATTTCTCTTTCAATATTTGAGTATTTCACAAAAAAGTGAAATGTGCAATCTCTTTGTGGATGACAATATTAAGTCTTCAAGGCTTTTACAACAAAAATTTAAAATTTAAACTTATTAATAAACATTAAATATTCATATTTAATAAAATAATTATTTTATAATCATTAAAACCTAAGTTTTAAAATAATTATAAATTAATTTTTATTAAATTAATATTTAATAATTTTAAATTTCTAAAGTTTAAATAATAAAAAAGTTTTAAACAAAAATTTATCTCTAGCCCATTCGAACTCGTGACCTCTTGATAGTCACAAAACCTTAGACCAATGCGCCACGGAGTTTAATTTAAAACTCAAAGGATCCGTGATCCTTTTCAACTATGCTTTCTAGGCGATTTCAAAAAAAAAAATCAAAATAGTGCCTAGCAGGATTCAAACTCGTGACACCCAGATCACAAGCGTTGTGCCTTAGCCGATCAAGCTACGCCCATAGCTAAGTATGGAGGAGGAGGGTTTTGTATTTAACAAGCTCTTGTTGTCGATTGCAAAGAAAAAAACAATAATCCCACATTTAGTAGGATGGAGGCAATGCAAGGGTTTATAACCCTAGGCACGCACCCTTTGAAATGATTACCTTCGGGCAATCAACGATCGCCTATTTTGCCTCTAATTAGCCAATTGTTCCTCACCACGTTGGTCCCTTCGTTGCCACTTTGTCTGTCCGTGTCAGCTTTTGAGTCATCCAGTTAGTGTGGATCTTGTTGTCCTCTTGCCACATGCCGCTCTCTGATTGATTCTCCTACGTCGCTCCTGTATCCATGTGCTTGCTATACTGGCCTGCTCCAAACTTCACCTCAATCCATGTGCTTCGAGCTTCTCTCACCTCGAGCTATGTACTGCTGGCCCCATATCGACCTCGCTACGGGCTATGTGCTATGGGATTATCTCTCCTCGGTCCTCGGGCTTCCCTCACCTTGATCCTCATGCCATCTCAGCTTCAACTCTGATACCAGATGTGGTTTGAGAGAAATTAGGAGCAAAAAATATGAAATTAATATTGTATTCAACCTTAGGAATAATATGTTACATTGGTATTTATACTCGTAAAAATAAACGAACTTAGGGAATATAGGGAAGTTAGGAAAATAGAAGAAATAGGGAGGAAAAGAGAAAGGAAAAATGAGTTGGTTCACCTTGTTGCCCTTGTCATCCAATCCTGCCCAATCAGCTGCCGTCCAAGGAGGTAAAAGGGGTAAGATCCAAAGCTTACCGTTGAAACAAATTTTTTACCTTTTTTACTTATTTTTGCTCCTTTTATTTCAAACACTTTGCTTCTTCTAAGTGTGCTCTTCCTTCTTCTTCTTCTTAGATTTTTTTCTTTTTGTAAATATTGTAAAAGGAAGGGCCATTATAAGACCGAATGTCATTTGCTTAAAAATAAAATTTTACTTGTATAGTCTCAAGATGAAGGTAGAACTCAAAATTCCATTGAGATTTCTAGAGAGGATTAACCATATAAGGAGCTACAGGGTAAAATCAATCATGTTACTTTGATAAATCATCATTCCACAACTAGAGCTTGTGACTATTTGTTCATCTCATATGTTCATTTGACTCATAATTTTTTTGTTGATTACATCATTGATAATGGCTCACAAAAGAACTTGATTGTAAATTCCATTGTCAACAAGCTCAAGCTCCAAAAAACCCCTCACCCTCATACCTATTCTCTTAGATATAAATATAGTAGGACTACCTCTCATATCACACACACATGCACTGTAGAATTTGCTTTTGGTCCCAGGTTCATGGACAAGGTCACCTATAATGTGACCCCAATGAATTGTCATGGTTTATTGGTGGGAAAAACCTATCAATATGATAGGCACACCCACTATGATGCTTACAATAATATATACACATTGTAAAAGTATAATCAAACTTATCTTATCACATGCACCAAGCACACTTCCAATTTATTGCTTTGTTATAGATAAGCCAAAAAACTAGTAAATCAAGCTCAAGCACTTGCACTCATTTTTCTACACCCACAAAATAATCCCTCCACAACACCAGTTCCTAAGTCCACTTGGCCCACTCCACTTGATAAACTCTTGCAAATTCTTTCATGTATTTTTTAGGAACCCAAACAATTACCTTTCAAAAGAGCCATTAATCACCACATTGATATTTTCCCTACTACACTGCTCCCTAATGCTCATATGTATAGGTTGTACCTTACTCAATATAATGAAATTAAAATACAACTTTAGGATCTATTAGCCAAAGTATTTATTAAACCCAATATATCTCCTTGTGTCTCTCCTATTCTACTTGACCTAAAATAAGATGGAAATTGACTTCTTTTCATTGATTTTTGAGCCCTAAATAAGATAACTACAAAAGCCGTTATCCCCTTTCCTGTATTGATGATATTTTGGACCAAATTCAAGATTCTAAAATTTTCACTAAGATTGATCTTAAAAGTGGCCATCACCAGGTCTATATTTAGGTTTAGGATACCTAGAAAACTACCTTTAAAACTTCGATGGGTATTTTTAAGTGGATCATTATGCCTTTTGGTCTCACTAATGTTCCTACCACTTTTATGAGACTCTTGCATGATGTTTTTAGGGAGTGCCTAGATAAATTTGTTATTATATATTTGGATGATATTCTGGTCTTCTCTCGTACTTGGAAGACTCATATAACAAGTTATTATTACCCTTAAAAAAATTATATGTGTTAATTTTCCTAAGTGTTACTTTGGGAAAACGTCTATCTCATACCTTGGCTTCATCACCAATGAAAAGGATGTTCATGTGGATCCTGTAAAAGTTGAAGTCCTTAACTAGCCCACTCTTACCACTGCCATTGACTTATGAAATTTTCTCAGCCTTGCCAATTTTTATAGTAAGTTTATCCCTAGCTATTCCACCATTATTTCTCCCTTACACCAGTTGACTAAATCCATGGTTGTGTTTCGTTGGACTCTTGATCATGCCCATGCATTTTCTACTTTGAAATATAAACAATTTTTAGCCCTTGTTTTGGTCGTTCTTGATCTCTAACAAACGTTTGAGATTGAAAATGATGGTTCTTAGTTTACCTTAGAGCTATATTGAAACCAAATGGTCATCCTATAGCTTACCATTTTGAAATGTTTTCCATAGATAAAATAAATTATTCTACATATGATAAATAACTATATGCCTTAGTCCAAGCAATAAAATATTGGTGCCATTATATTCTCGATAAGGAAACCATAGTTCATACTAACCATTTGCCTCTCTAGTTCCTTTCATCCTAAAATAAGATCCATGAAGCTCATCATATGAAATGGACCTCATATTTAGATCAATTCCACCTCATCATTAAGTATAATAGAAGTAGAAATGTTTTTATTGTAGATTATTTTGAGACATCCTCCATCCCATGCCTTAACTATTGGTACCACTTCCCACTTGGGTTTTTAAACTTGGCCTTTTGAGAATGATTATGATCCTAACTTTTTCCAGTTTTACCACCACCTTTAGCATTATGCATATTATAATCTTATCCCTTTTAAGGATTATTATCTTAAAGAGTGATTGCTCTATCGTTTGGATAAACTTTGTATACACTTTAAACACCGACCATCTTCTCTTAAGGAGGTACATTCAAATCTGTATGGTACATTTTGGGAAGCATAAAACCCTTCATCACCTACAAAATTTCTTCTATTGGACCCATATGCAATGTGATATTCTAAGATATCTATGATAGTGTGTTGTATGTTGTTGATCTAATCCCACTAACCAAAAGTTGGGCCTTACTTTCTTGTTGCCTATGCTTCTCCTCCTTGAAAAAGCATATCTATGGATTTGGTCAATGGATTTCCTATGAATATCCATTAAGCATGATTGTGTTGTTTTTATTTTTGATCATCTTAGTAATATGGATAAGTTTATCCCCTATCGTAAAATTAATTCTGCTACAAACCAAACCCAACTACTTTTATCATGTTTGACATTCTTTTGGTATTCCTACTAGTATTGTGTCTAATCATGATTATCCTTTTGTTGGTCATTTCAAGAGATCCTTGTGGAAAATCTTAGGTGTGTCCCTTAACTTTTCTACTACCTTTCCATCCATAGTCTGGTTGTCAAATTGAAGTTGTTAATCGTACTCTTGTTTAGATTCTTTGTATTTTCCATCATTCATCTTTGTATAAGTGGCATTTAAGTCTTATCCATATTGAGCATGCTTATAATTTAGATGTCCATGCTCCACTCCTCCATATATCATTATCCCTTTGAAGTATGTCTAGAGTTTCATCTGTTAGTTCTATATGAGTTACCTTTATCTCTTCCATCTCTTGTCATAGTCTATATGTAGAAAGAACAAGAGAAATAATAGTCCTTTATTCAAAATTTACAACAAATTCAATCTAAGGTTGTCCAAATTTAATAGAAGACTTAATAGTAGTAGGAGTAAGCCATGGACCGACACCGCACTCTTCATTTCTAGGTTGGCGATTGAGTTTGGTTATACCTTGATAATCTTTTTTTTCTCAAGAAGGTACATAGCAACCTCAAACCACTTTGCTATGGACCTTATACTATTCTATAGTAGATTTCCATGAATACCTTTTATATAAATCTTCTAGCATGCCTTGACATCCATGACATTGTTAATGTTGATCTTATAAAATCATACCATGACTTTGCGTTAGAGACAACCCCTGTCATCACTCATCTATAGATATTATACCTAATTTTTAGCTTCCTCTAGATTTTAACTATGTTTTTGATACTAAGAATCACCAAAATTATCAAGGATATTCTACTTCTTACCTTGTTGCTAAATGAGGTTAGCTTCCACATTAGGCATGCTAGATTTCTCATCATTAGCTGGTTCATGATCTTCCTTCCATTTTGCTTACATTGGAGCCCAATGCTCCTATGATGGTGAGGAATTATAGGGATTAATAGTTCCTATGGTCACCAATTTTGATTAATAATTCTTAATAAAAATATTTGTTAATATATATATTTTTTAAATTCCTTCTTGAGCATTTAATGCTTTGCTTCCTAGAAGGTTCCTTTTGAGGCTATGTTTTGAGCTAAAAATATTCTCCTTCCATATGCAAATGAATATTTTTAAATTTTCAATTCCTTGTGTATTTTGGTGTGTCCTCATCAAATGTTTTCACTTGTGCAACATTCATTATCAATAATTTTTCTACTAGAGTAGTTTAGGGTATGACACCCCTTGAGAGGTTGATTGACAATAAGTTTGATATATCTTAATTTTGTATCTTTGGGTCTTTAGCATGAGCTCACACACCCAAAGATATTTTGAAGAAGGCACAAAAGAGTTGCATATGTTTTTTGTGGGGTATTTAAATACATCCAAGACTACTGTCTCTTGATCCTTAGAGGCATGAGATTTAATTTTTGATAGATGTGATTTTTGACGAGGTTCTTAGAGGGGTTCCATTTGATTGTACACCTAATATTTTAGTGGAAGATACTCCTATTGCTCTAACATCTCCAACAAATTATTTAGATATGTTTTTGGTCTCTATTGTTATTTTTTTTCTTCATCTTCTAATGAAGGCCCTATGCTTATTTATTTAGCCCCTCCTTAGACAGAACCATCCTCAACACCTCTAGGTTTGGATTTTATGAAAGTTGAGCTTTATACACCAATGTATTGTTCCACAATATTCGAAGATGATATGAGTGATGAAATGATATGGATGCTTCAAGTTTTGCTTCTAATATTATTTTGTCTCAAGATGTACCTATATATTCCACAAGTCATCCAAAACCATGTGGATTTAGACTATTATATAGTATGCTTAACCATTTTTTTTCTATGGGTTAAAATTGGAAGGCCCCTTTTGAGGCCTTGCTCTCAAATATTGATATTTCTAGAGATTCTCTCACCTATTCCTAGGCTAAGGATTGACTATAGTGGAAAGATGTCATGCTTGTTGAGTATGTGTATTTGATGAAGAACTACATATAAGAGCTTGTTCCTATTCCAAAAGGAACTTGGATGAAAATGGGTCTATAGTATCAAGTACACTTTAGATGTTCATGTGGAGAACATAATGTATGACTTGATAATAAATATTTTTCTCAAAAGGAAGGAATTGACTAGTTGGAGACATTTACCCCATTTTATTGGATGGATTCTATTCAAATGATTTTATATACAACTATATCCTATGGTTGGATGGTACATCATATGGATGTGAAGAGTGTATTTCTTCATGGTGAGATTTAGGAGGAGATTTACATACAACAATCATCTAGTTTCTAGCTTGATGGTCCTACCCTTTTGGTATATTGATTGACTAACTCCTTGTATGGAATTAAGTAGGAACCTCCTACTTGGTAGGAAAAGATATACTCATTATTTTTAGTTGTGGGTTTCATAGATATGATATTGTTGGCAATTTGAGTTATTTTATGTTGTCATTGATGTCACATGGATCATTGATGTCATATGGATCACATTTGAGTTTTGGTGGTAACAGCACTTCATAAATAATCATTTATGATATTTTGGAGAGCATGGATATATACAGGTTTTTGTGAAAACCAAGGCAGGCAAAATAAAAGGTTTTATTTAAAACCATGGATGGCAGATTTGAAATGGGTTTTTCTTAAAACCCAGGTTGGCTTTTCGTTTCATCGAAAAAGGTGCCCCGGTGATGGAGATATTTAATTTTAAATATTTAGTTTAAATTTTAAATTATTTAAAATTTAAATTTTAATTTTAAAATTAAAAATAAAATTATAGCGCCGACGTCTAAAGAAAGGAGGAAAGGCATATATTAAAAATAATAGCCGACGTCTAAAGAAAGGAGGAAAGGCTTTTAATATATTAATATAATATTAAATATATATATATATATATATATATATATATATATATATATATATATATATATATATATATATATGCCACCAAAAGTTTCGATAAATCTTTGTCCTCGATTTTTGAATGCATTCGAATTGATAATGTAATGCGAAAAGAGCCTGTGTGTTGAAGCGTGTGTAAAGAGGCGTGTGAAGGGTTTACGAAATTTGGGTCCATTGAAGAATCATTCATGGAGGATAACCAAATGCATAGGCACCTTTGGCCTAGTGGTTCATGCGTTGTGTAAGAAGCAGGAGGTCCTACGATCGAGTCTTGTCGGGGATGCTTGTTGTGTTGAAACGCTCGAAGCATTTTTGAGTTTTTGAAGGGCGCAGAATATTGAGGTATTTGTTTTGGTTCGTGCCCCTTTGAACACGTGAGGGCATGTGGCCCAACGATGGCTTGGCCATGGTTAAGGCACTGAGCGAGGAGGCATCAAGGGATCGAATCCCGTCAGGGACAGAGGCAAGTTAATATTTTTTAATATTTTATTTTTCTAAAGTTGCCCTAGGAGAAATAAGGGTTATGATGCACCTTAAGAAAAAGAGAGATTTTTGGTGATTTTATTTTTGGAAGTATATCATATTATATATCGTTGGAAAGCTTATTTCGAGGGCTATTTGATTAACTTGCTTAGAGGGAGAAATAAGGTGTGTGTAAAGAGATATTTCTGATTTTGTAAAGAGGTTCAAAAGTGAAGGTTGCTTTGTTCTTTTTCAAAGAGGATTAATTCTTTCATGAGGGGACATGATGTATTTTATTGAGTAGGAGTAATAAGGTGTTATTTGGATATTATTGTTGTGTTATTAATCATGATCCCTAACCCTTATTGAAAGTTGAAAAAGAAAGTTTGTTGAGTGTGGCAGATTTAGTGGACAACTAATAAGGCATCAAAAAGGTATGAGCAATATTCTCCATTGACTTTGTTTATGGTGGTTGATTTCTGAAATATCATTGGAGAGAAAAGGATTGATTGTGGTTTCCTTTTCGAAAGTGGTTGGTTGAATGCTTCAAGGTTTTCTGGTTTGAGAGTTGTGTTTAAACCTTGTTTTATAAGCATTGTTGTTGAAGCCATTAGTTGTGTGAAAAACCTGAGATAGGGTTTGAGAAGAACATATATCATTTAAAAATTATAGATTGTTTGAGAAGAACATGAGTATCATTGTTATGTGAAGAATGTTTTATAAGCATTGTTGTTGAAGCCCATTGATTGTACAAAGAACTTGAACTTGAGTTAGAGGAGAACATGAGTATCATTGTTATGTGAGATTTGTGGTTGAGCATTGTTGGAAACATTTTGAGTTGGTTGATACTTGCTTGGAATAGGGTTTGTGAGAAAGAGTTGTTCCTTGTTGTGATTGGTTGAGTAGAGTTGTTTGAGCCTAGTCAAGTGAATGAGTGAAGTGGTTGTTCAAGTTCCATGAAACAAACTATTCTATATTCTGATTTGAGTTGAGATCATTGTGGATCATTGTTGTCATCCATTGTAGAGTGCATTGCCATTCATTGTTGAGTTCATCATTGAGCCTTGCCTTCATAGATTTGTGGATGAGATTTGAGTGCTACTTGAGCATGATTGATTGAGCCTTTGAGAAGGCCTTTGGGATAGATTTTTGGATAGATTTGTGGTAGCTTTTGTGCATGATTGATTGAGCCTTTGAGAAGGCTTTTGGGATATATTTTTGGATAGATTTGTGGTAGCTTTTGTGCATGATTGATTGAGCCTTTGAGAAGGCTTTTGGATAGATTTTTGGATAGATTTGTGGTAGATTTTGTGCATTATTTATTGAGCCTTTGAGAAGGCTTTTGGATAGATTTGTGGATAGATTTGTGGATAGATTTTGAGCAAGTTCTTGGTGAGCTTGCTAGAGAATATTTGAGCAAGTTCTTGGTGAGCTTGCTAGAGCATATTTTGAGCAAGTTCTTGGTGAGCTTGCTAGAGCATATTTTGAGCAAGTTCTTGGTGAGCTTGCTAGAGCATATTTTGAGCAAGTTCTTGGTGAGCTTGCTAGAGCATATTTTGAGCAAGTTCTTGGTGAGCTTGCTAGAGCAAATTTTGAGTAAGTTCTTAGTGAGCTTGCTAAAGCAGATAATGATTAAGTAGATAAGATTCTGAGAGATTGGATTCCTATGAGAATATTACCTTGTTAGTAGATCATGGATTGCCTACTGAGTAGATCAAGATTACCTACTAAGTAGATCATGATTGCCTACTAGTAGATCAATGGATTGCCTACCTAAGCAGATTAGTGGATTGCCTTGTTGAGCAGATCAATGGATTGCCTACCTGAGCAGATCAGGATTGCCTACCTAAGCAGATCAATGGATTGCCTACCTAAGCAGATCAATGAATTGCCTTGTTGAGAAGATCAGTGGATTGCCTACCTGAGCAGATTAGTGGATTGCCTACCTGAGTAGATCAATGAATTGCCTTGCTAAGTAGATTAGTGGATAGCCTAGCTTTGAGCAGATCAAAGTAATCATTTGTATTGGGATAAGGATCCCTATTTCTTTATGAAATATTATAAGGAGATTATCTTGTGGAGTACCCCACATTGGGGGAACCACGTTAAATATTGTGTCTCAATTATGTGTGGTGATTTGTGCTCTTGCTTACTATTGCTATCTATGTCATTAATGCACATTGCTATATTTGGATATTGCAATTAAGGACACTAATTGATATTGGTTTGGAAAGAAAGTAAAAAGTGGGTGCTATACTATTCACCCCCCCTCTCAGTATAAGCTTGTGTTCTTCAATTGGTATCAGAGTGGGTTCCTTCAGAAAGGCTAACAACTTGAGGGTAGATTCTACAAGAACACAGATGGCTTCACAGAATGGATCATCTACAAATAAGGCTCCACTATTTGATGGTAACAATTATGCTTTCTAGAGCATGAGAATGAAGAACTACTTGATATCACAAGGATATGAGGTATGGCAGATGGTTGAAAAAGAGTATAAGGTTGAAGGTGATCCCGAGGCAGATAAGACTATCAGAAAATTGGTTGAGATCAATGCAAGGGCAATGAATTGTATTTTGAGTGGGCTACGTGAGACAAATTTTGCAAAGGTCATGGTATGTAATTCAGCTAATGAAATGTGGACCAAGTTGCGGAATACCTATGAAGGAGATTCCAAGGTAAAGTTGGCAAAACTACAAACTCATAGAAAAATATTTGAGGAATTGAAAATGGAAGATTCTGAAGATATAGCAAAGTTTTTACTTCGAGTTGATGAGATTACTAACACCATGAGAGGTCTAGGATTTGAGATGAAAGAATCAAAAGTTACTCAAAAGGTTTTGAGATCACTTCCCATGAAGTATGATGCAAAGGTTTCAACAATAGAAGAAACAATGGATATCAACAAGCTAACAATGGAAGAACTACAAGGAACTCTCACAACTTATGAGATGAGGATAAGTAAGCATCAGGTTCCAATAAAAGAAATTGCATTCAAGGCTTCAGAGAAAAAGAAAGGGAAAATTCTAGAGACAGATAGAGATTCAGATAATGATGAGGAAGCTAACTTCATCAAAAGGAAAAAGGACTCAAGGAATTACAGAGATATGAAGAAAGTCAAATGCTACAAGTGTGGTGATTTTGGTCACTATGCAAACAAGTGTCCACATGAAGAAAATAGTGATGATGAAAAATAGGGTCACAGAAGAAAAGAATATGGAAAGCATAAGCATGACAAAGATGACAGATACAAGCAAAGCAGGTATGAGAAGAAGAAAAGTTTTCGTAGGACAAAGAAAACTTTCTACATTGAAGAAGCAAGTGATAGCTCAGATCACAGTGATAGAGACAAGTCAGATGATGAAAAGGAAGAACATCTATTCCTAGGAATAGAAGGTGAAAGAGAACAGTGCTTTGTGTGTGGTCAAAGAGATCACAGATCAAGATATTGCAATGGATTCAGTGATAGTGAAGATGAGATGACACATCAAGGAAACAGGCATGGTCAAAGAAATCATGAAATTTTGTTTGCTATAGAATATTATAATGATCTTAGTGACAGTGAAGATGAAGAAGGGTTTTTCTATGGGATAAAAGAAGTAGAAGAAGAACATTCACTCCAAACAGAAGAAGTTAAACAAGAGAATATTGTAAGAAAGATAGATGTCTCAGTTGATCTAAAGGAAGACTTCAATGATATCCATGAGCAACTACAAGAGGTTAAGGAGAATCTAAAAGAATTGAGATGTTCCATACTTGAGAAGTTTGATCCATCACATGACTCAAAAGGTCAAGATATTTTCACTAAGAAGGAAACATGTATTTCAGAGACAATAAATATGGATGCCAATTTGCTATTTGACACAAATGAAGAGAAAGAAGAGGAAGGTTCCAAAGCACCAAAGGTCTCATATTTCAGGTTTGGGGAATCACACTCAAAAGGAAAGGAAGTTCTAAAATATGAAAGCAAGGAAGCACCTAAGTGTTATGAAGAAAGTTCCAAAGTTCCTATGGCTCCAAACATTCAGTTTGGATCTTGTTTTGAGATAGGTGAATCAAGTTCAAAAGGAAAATAAATTCTTGAAAAGGAAAGCAAGGAAGAAATTAAGGAAGAGGATTTAGATACTACAAAGAAGGTTCAAGGATACAATGCACAAGTAAAAAATGATCACAAGGATAATGGTCAAGAAAGGTATGAGGAACCAAGGCATGAACAAAGGGCTTTTCAAGGACATTGTTTTTCTTGTAATGGATTTGGACACAGGGCTATACACTGCAGGGTTTATGGATCAAAGAAGTTTGATTTTTCTAGAAGGAACTTCAAAGGAAGAAGGTATGGTTTTCAGGGACATTGCTTCTCATGCAACAAGATTGGTCATAGAGCTTCTCAATGCAAAGAAAATGAGCAACATGGTTTTGGTTTTAGAGCTACACAATTTAGAAGTCATGGTCATAATGATTATGAAAATAGAACTTCACAATACAGGGTTCAGGAAAGGAATGGATATGGAAATTATTTCAAGAAAGAATTCAGGATATGGGCACCATCCAAAGGCTACAATATCAAGTGTTTTAATTGCAATAACTTTGGACATATTGCAAAATGGTGTAGGACTCAATTCCAAACAAGTTTAAGACAAGAAGGTCAAGCAGTTTCAAGGCAAGAAGGTCAAACAAGTTCAAGACAAGAAGATCAAGTAATTCATCAAGAGAAGGATATCAAAAAAATATGGAAGGAAGTTGATAGAGGAAAGAAACAATGTAATATGGGAGTAAAAGTACTCCCACCCCAAAATTAATCACCTCAAGAGAGAAGGTGGTGAGGGGGCTATGCTTAAGAGTCATATCTTTTAGCCCCATAGGTGTCCCTTTTGCCATTGATGTCAAAGGGGGAGAGATTTGAGTTAGGGGGAGCAGCCTCCAAAGAGAGCATTGAGTTAGGGGAGCAGCCTCCAAAGAGAGTATTGAGTTAGGGGGAGCAGCCTCCATAGAGAGTATTGAGTCAGGGGGAGCAACTTTGATTCTCAGAGATGGTTTTTGCAGTGATTGTGGTGATTTGCATTAGAGGTGTTGCCATCAATGACAAAGGGGGAGATTGTTGGCAATTTGAGTTATTTTATGTTGTCATTGATGTCACATGGATCATTGATGTCATATGGATCACATTTGAGTTTTGGTGGTAAAAGCACTTCATAAATAATCATTTATGATATTTTGGAGAGCATGGATATATACAGGGTTTTTGTGAAAACCAAGGTAGGCAAAATAAAAGGTTTTATTTAAAACCATGGATGGCAGATTTGAAATGGGTTTTTCTTAAAACCCAGGTTGGCTTTTCGTTTCATCGAAAAAGGTGCCCCGATGATGGAGATATTTAATTTTAAATATTTAGTTTAAATTTTAAATTATTTAAAATTTAAATTTAAATTTTAAAATTAAAAATAAAATTATAGCACCGACGTCTAAAGAAAGGAGGAAAGGCATATATTAAAAATAATAGCACCGACATCTAAAGAAAGGAGGAAAGGCATATATATATGCCACCAAAAGTTTTGATAAATCCTTGTCCTCGATTTTTGAATGCATTCGAATTGATAATGTAATGCGAAAAGAGCCTGTGTGTTGAAGCGTGTGTAAAGAGGCATGTGAAGGGTTTACAAAATTTGGGTCCATTGAAGAATCATTCATGGAGGATAACCAAATGCATAGGCACCTTTGGCCTAGTGGTTCATGCATTGTGTAAGAAGTAGGAGGTCCTACGATCGAGTCTTGTCGGGGATGCTTGTTGTGTTGAAACGCTCGAAGCGTTTTTGAGTTTTCGAAGGGCGCAAAATATTGAGGTATTTGTTTTGGTTCATGCCCCTTTGAACACGTGAGGGCATGTGGCCCAATGATGGCTTGGCCATGGTTAAGGCACTGAGCGAGGAGGCATCAAGGGATCGAATCCCGTCAGGGACAGAGGCAAGTTAATATTTTTTAATATTTTATTTTTCTAAAGTTGCCCTAGGAGAAATAAGGGTTATGATGCACCTTAAGAAAAAGAGAGATTTCTGGTGATTTTCTTTTTGGAAGTATATCATATTATATATCGTTGGAAAGCTTATTTCGAGGGCTATTTGATTAACTTGCTTAGAGGGAGAAATAAGGTGTGTGTAAAGAGATATTTCTGATTTTGTAAAGAGGTTCAAAAGTGAAGGTTGCTTTGTTCTTTTTCAAAGAGGATTAATTCTTTCATGAGGGGACATGATGTATTTTATTGAGTAGGAGTAATAAGGTGTTATTTGGATATTATTGTTGTGTTATTAATCATGATCCCTAACCCTTATTGAAAGTTGAAAAAGAAAGTTTGTTGAGTGTGGTAGATTTAGTGGACAACTAATAAGGCATCAAAAAGGTATGAGCAATATTCTCCATTGACTTTGTTTATGGTGGTTGATTTCTAAAATATCATTGGAGAGAAAAGGATTGATTGTGGTTTCCTTTTTGAAAGTGGTTGGTTGAATGCTTCAAGGTTTTCTGGTTTGAGAGTTGTGTTTAAACCTTGTTTTATAAGCATTGTTGTTGAAGCCATTAGTTGTGTGAAAAACCTGAGATAGGGTTTGAGAAAACATGATATCATTGTATTAAAATTTTAATTTTTTTAAAGAACATGAGTATCATTGTTATGTGAAGAATGTTTTATAAGCATTGTTGTTGAAGCCCATTGATTGTACAAAGAACTTGAACTTGAGTTAGAGGAGAACATGAGTATCATTGTTATGTGAGATTTGTGGTTGAGCATTGTTGGAAACATTTTGAGTTGGTTGATACATGCTTGGACTAGGGTTTGTGAGAAAGAGTTGTTCCTTGTTGTGATTGGTTGAGTAGAGTTGTTTGAGCCTAGTCAAGTGAATGAGTGAAGTGGTTGTTCAAGTTCCATGAAACAAACTATTCTATATTCTGATTTGAGTTGAGATCATTGTGGATCATTGTTGTCATCCATTGTAGAGTGCATTGTCATTCATTGTTGAGTTCATCATTGAGCCTTGCCTTCATAGATTTGTGGATGAGATTTGAGTGCTACTTGAGCATGATTGATTGAGCCTTTGAGAAGGCCTTTGGGATAGATTTTTGGATAGATTTGTGGTAGCTTTTGTGCATGATTGATTGAGCCTTTGAGAAGGCTTTTGGGATAGATTTATGGATAGATTTGTGGCAGCTTTTGTGCATGATTGATTGAGCCTTTGAGAAGGCTTTTGGATAGATTTGTGGACAATTTTGTGCATGATTTGATTGAGCCTTTGAGAAGGCTTTTGGATAGATTTGTGGACATATTTGTTAGAGCATAATTTGAGCAAGTTCTTGGTGAGCTTGTTGAGCAGATTTGAGCAAGTTCTTGGTGAGCTTGCTAGAGCAGATTTTGAGCAAGTTCTTGGTGAGCTTGCTAGAGCATATTTTGAGCAAGTTCTTGGTGAGCTTGCTAGAGCAGATTTTGAGCAAGTTCTTGGTGAGCTTGCTAGAGCATATTTTGAGCAAGTTCTTGGTGAGCTTGCTAGAGCATATTTTGAGTAAGTTCTTGGTGAGCTTGCTAAGCAGATTATGGATTGCCTACGAGTAGATCAGATTGCCTTGAGCAGATTATGGATTGCCTACTGAGCAGATCATGAATTACCTCTAAAATCAGTGGATTGCCTACCTGAGTAGATCAAGATTGCCTACCTAAGAATAGGATTCCTACGAAGATCATGGATTGCCTAGCTGAGTAGATCAGTGGATTGCCTACCTGAGCAGATCAGTGGATTGCCTACTTGAGTAGATCATGGATTACCTACCTACCTAAGATCATGGATTGCCTACCTAAGCAGATCAGTGGATTGCCTAGCTGAGCAGATCAGTGAATTGCCTTGTTGAGCAGATCAGTGGATAGCCTAGCTTTGAGAAGATCAAAGTAATCATTTGTATTGGGATAAGGATCCCTATTTCTTTGTGAAATATTATAAGGAGATTATCTTGTGGAGTACCCCACATTGGGGGAACCACGTTAAATCTTGTGTCTCAATTGTGTGTGGTGATTTGTGCTCTTGCTTACTATTGCTATCTATGTCATTAATGCACATTGCTATATTTGGATATTGCAATTAAGGACACTAATTGATATTGGTTTGGAAAGAAAGTAAAAAGTGGGTGCTATACTGTTCACCCCCCTCTCAGTATAAGCTTGTGTTCTTCAGATGTTTAAATAAAATATTAGGATAGGAAAATTTGGTGATTGTGTTATATATGGATGATATTCTTGTTATAGGTAACTCTTTTATCTTAACTCAAGATATGAAGTCATGAATTTATGCTACCATTAAGATGATAGGTTTAGGAATTATGTACTATTTATTGGACATTCAAATTCATTAGACTTCTTATAGGATCACTATATTACAACCCAAATATGCTTTATATTTTATTCAATGCTTTAGGATGGGGGATTGTGAGTGTGCTTAGACTCCTTTTAATTTAGGGTTGAAGCTTCAAGCATATTACATGAATCCTTTGGTGATGCTACTCTATACCGATCTCTTGTAATATGTCTTCTTTGCCTCACTCACACATGGCTTGATATTGACTTGATATTGCTATAAAATTAAAGGTAATGTTACCGCAAGTAAATAAATAAGCATGCAATGTTATACCTATGATATTGGCTAGATAATATGCATGAAAATATGATAGAAAACTTGATATGATTATCAAGAAATGCTCATATAAGAAAGCTCACAAAAATATACAAAGACCTGCAAATGGAGGCAACTACCTCTACATTTTGCAAAAGATGCTCTACATTGTGTCTACTAGGGTTATGCATAGTGGTGAATATTCATAAATTGGGAAAATATTAGGATTTCCAAATTTGGAGATTGGCAAATATGAGAACCCTCGATGTCGGCCCATTCGCTTAAAATTTTCAAGACAATTTTTTTCTTAGGGTCAATTTGCCATAATATATCCAAACATAGGCATATTTGTACTTATTGAAAATATCTTTTTGAAATTGATCTAATGGTGGTGTTTTTATGAAGTTATAAGGTGATTAAATGGGTCAAAATTTACCTCAAATATGACCTTACTTTTTTAGAGATTCAAATAACCCTAAATTTTGGTGTGAAGATGATTAAATTGATTTGCTTAGGGTTCACCTTGATTTTAATTAGGATTCTTCATTTGTTTACAAGTACATTTTGGGTCCAACCCCTTATGCATAACCCTGGTGTCTACTACTAATCTCACCTATGCACTCCAAAAAACTCTCCTAATTCTATTCTATGAAGGACTATTTATATTGAGATGCAACTCTTTGCCTTCAACATTCCTTTGACACCCCACTATTCTATTCTAAGGACTCATGTACATGTGGACTAAATGCACATTTACATCATTTCATAATATAACACTTGTGCACTTATTACATTTCTTTAATAAAGTACCTAATTCCTAATCTAATCCTAATCTAAATATGTACCCATGAAGGTACATTAGTAAAGAGCCAAATAATGTAATATATTCCAATACCCCCCCTGTATTACATTATTTGGTTATTGAAGACTTTAGTCTTCAATGAGGATCTCATATTTGTCTTCAATATGAATTTTGTTTTGATAATTGAGTCCTTTATTCCTTTCTTAATTGTGTTGGCTAATTGTATAAGAGTGTGCTTCATCATCTTGTGTCTTTGATTCACTATGATCTATATTCATTTTGATGGCACTTTTTTTCATCTTTATTTTCTATTACGCTTCTTTTTATTTCTTCGTATTTTCTATTTTTGCAATTTTTTTAGCGATATATCTTCCTCATGATGAATTAGTATATCATCACAATAATATTGACTAGAGTAGTTGCTTTATTTCTTGCTTTGAAATAATTCAAAAATAATTAATGATAGATATATCATAAAGCATTCTAATTAATGCTACAAAGCTACCTTCTTTTGCCTCTTTAAGGAATAAGGAGAATATTTATTTATCTCTAGTAGATATATACTTGTATCCTTCAAGAGTATCTATTAAGTTTTGGAAGTAAAATTCCACTTCATGAAATAGTTCATCCATATTCCTTCTTGATAGGACTTGAGGTAGTAAATTTTATAAAAATGTGAAAATGGATTTGATAGAACCTTTGAAGTAGTCTACCGTATGACTACCTAGTTTAGAGTGTGCTATAAGTGTGATAAAGTGCTTTTAGCAAGTAGGAGTTTAATTTTGAGTTGATTTTGTAAAGTTTTGTAATGATAATAATCAACTTCTATCTCCCCTTATTTATCCTATGAACTATGCACTTATCACTTTAGTAAGATTCTTTATGGTTGTATTTCTTTTGTCTTTTTAATATGACAAGAATTATCAATAAATTCCAACTCAATTAACCAAGTAATAAATCTCCCTCTTTATCCTTAAATTTTCCAAAAGTTTAATTTTCTAAATTCTAAATATTAAGTTTGGTGTAGTACTCCTTATATCTCCCTAATTTTAAAATTCTAGAAAATAATTATATTTGCAATAATAATGATGATTTGTTTCCAAGTAGGAAACCTTATACCTCCTATGATGTTTTAATTGCAATTATTATATTTCCACTATAGTGATAATATTTAAGGATAAGACTATTAGCTCCTTGATTTGCTTTCTAAAACTATTAAGGTTGGTTTTGCAAATAACTCCAAATGCAAATAATAATCTCAACCTTATACTATCCCTTATTACCCGTTGTGAAATTAAATTAATCAAACTATATAAAGCAATACCTTAATATGGATGATGGGCACTGCAATTCCTTGAAGAACATTGTATTTTCTTGTTGATTTATGATAGGCTGAGTGGACCTCCTTAAATTGACCTTTGAATCCCTTGACTTGGCTTTGAATACATTCTTCACTTAAATGCAAGCTTTGGAATGTGCTTCCCTCCTTGAGCAGTCCTTTTAATGGTGTATACAATAGTTCTAACTCCTTGAAAAATGTGACAAGTGATATAAGCATTAAAATTCCTTTCTTCCTTCCTTGAGTATCGCTTACCCTTGAGAAACGTGTGTCCATATGGTGTAGGATTACAATCTTCTTGGTGAGCATTGAAATTATTTATGCATTAGGGCAATGATGGAAGGCATTTCATGAAATGAGCACCTTTCTTGAGCGTTAGATATGAGAGGGTAAAGATGCCCTTTGTGCCAAGTGGCACAATATTCCTTCCTCCTTCAAGAAAAGTGTGAATTGCATGCACACTCTCTCTTCAACATACCAAATATGAATGTTAAACCCTTCTTATTGCTTATTCATTCCAACCATTTGCTAGCTAGCTTCGCTTCTTGGATAAAAAACAATTTCCTTCTTGCAAGCTATTTTGTTGAGGATGATGGTTGGCTCTAGCTATGACAATCCAAGGGTGTTTGAGAGGAGGTTCTATGGAGCTCGAACAAAATAATGTAGTTCTTTTTCTTGGTTGGAGTATTGGGTATTGAACCTCTATTATTCCTTTGTATTTTTCTTGCTATATGTTATCCTTTATTTTACCTTCTATGTAAATGATGATAGCTCCTTTAGATAGATGATCCAAGCTATCTTCTACATGTATTCCTATAGGTATTGATGACTCATTTATGTAGGTATTCTTATGTTCTCTTCTACATATATACCTTGCAAGATGATGACCTATATATGTAGACTTCCTGCACTTTGGTGGCTCCCTTACATAGGTCTTTTTGTTGCAGGTGGATGCTCTAGTATGTGTTGGATAAGGCACTAAAAATGGTGTCTTTGGATACCTGAAACTTGGATTTGTAAGCCCTTATTTGGTTCTTCAACCTGTTATAATTTTACTTCTCAAACTTCTATGATATGACCACTTGGATACCACACATTGCTATCTATAATATTATCTTTTAGGACACTCTTTCTTTGTCCTATTAATGTTGTATTTAAAGGACAAAATTTGGTGCTATTGTAATGTAAAACTCTATAATAGATTAGAGTTAAATCTATATTTTACATTGAAGTAAAATGTCTCCTATTGAAGCTCTCCTAGATTTTTGGATATGGCGGATTTCTTCTCTAAACTTCAAGTTGTAATATATTGTTATCCTTTTGCATAGACAACACTAACCTCTAACTTGGATAATCTTAACACCAATGAATCCAAGCTTTTAACAATGTAACTAATATGCTATTAGAGGTTTTAATTATGCACTAATGTTCACTTTAACTAAAATACTTTAGTGAAATTTGAATAATAACTATAGTGCAATGATAATCTCCCTTATAACTCCTGTAAATGAACCCTTCAAAGTAACTCAAAATATGCACTAATGAGATATGCACTAGTTTTACTGCAACTTCAATACTTAAAATACTTAGTGCACCTTTTAATAAGTTTAAGAGAAACCAATATAGTGCAATTGCAATCTCCTTATTACTCCTAAAAATTAACTTGTAATATGTACTAATGACTTAAATAACTCTCAAATGCTCAATAACTTATGCAATATAATATAGGCTTCTTTACTGTAACTAGGTAAATAGGAAGATTATATCTTTCTTTTATCAAAATATATCAAAATCCTATTTCAAAATGTACGTATTTAAACTTAAAAAAAAATTTCTTCTGCACTCCTTTTGAAGACTTTAAAATGAACCCACTTCTAGCAACTTTAACTCTAAAATGGTGCTTAATAAAGCTTAATAAATCAATACTCTAAAGTTCAAAAAATGAACCTTTTAGCACCCGATTTTCTTACCTTAAGATCTCTAAATATGGTGGATGAATTGGTGATTTGATTCACCAAATTGCTACCTTAAACTAGATGATCTTGCAACTATTATAGGTTGTTTGGAACAACTCTTTGACTAACCTTTTTGAAACTTCAAAAACCCTCTAACTTGTTGCCCTTTGACAATAGCAGGTGACTTCAACTTTCTTTTAGAATGCACTCTATAAATTTGAAGTATCACAACTAGTAATGTTGTCCTAATTGCTGCTCTTTAGCAGTCAATATTCCATTAAAATGATATCCTTGAATCTCAAAAATTTGGTAGGGGATTCCTCCAAATAGTAGCTGAGATTTCTTCAAAAACCTTTCAGCATTTTACTATAAATTTAGCAAACCCCTATCTTCAATATGTGCATTCTATATATCAAAGACAATATTCAAATCTCTTGGATTTGGTAGGCTTATTTCATCTCCAATATCCTTGAACCTCCTTATCGAATTCTAACTTCAAACTAGATCTCCTTGGAAATCTTGAGATCTTCTCCAAACTACTTCAAAATTTGACAATATCCTTTCCAAATCCTTCTCCCTTGGGCTTGTCGTCGAATGGTGATAATTGTACCAGTTTCTCCAATGATTTTTTTTAGGAATTCTTCCAATAAGGCTCTCCAAGTATTTTTCTTGTATGTTCTTGAGACCTCTCCAAGGTCTTCAATCTTGTAGCTTAAGAAACTATCAATGAGACCTTCCTTGATATATTCAATCTTCAACTATGTATGTTCTTAAATAGGACATTTGATGGGTCTCTTCTTCAATGTGAAGCTTCCAATATTCAATGGAGATTTCCAATCTCCAATATTCACCAAGACTTCTCTTCTAGAGTCTTTTCTTTCTCCAATGCGGTCTTTTTACGATCTCCTTCTTAGATTTACAATCTCCAATGTGACTTCCTTGGACACTAGATCTCTTCTCAATCTTGAAATTAGAGTCTTCAATCTATAAATCTTGCAATGAGACCTTTTCTCAAGCCTCCAAATCTCCAATCTATAACTTGTTGCTTCAAGTACCAGATTGATTCTAAAGAATATCTTCTTCCTAGATCTTGTAGGAAGCTTCCCAAATTGCTTGAATATCCTTTCTTCTACAACAAAGTATTAGGCAATGATAATAGAAATTTCTAGAAATATATATATAAAATGATCTTCACTAGTTGGATTGCCAATCTAGTGGAAAAAATGTCGAGTTCTAGTCTTCACAAGTTTTATGCAACTTTGTGGAAAAACTCTAGCAAAAAATAATTTTAAAAATCTAAAAATGAGATTTATAATCTCTTCTCAATCTATCTTGTGGCTCTCTCTATTTCCTATCGATCTACCTAATGTGGTGTTTGCATGCAACGGTGTACAATGAGGGATCCAATTTGCAAATATGCAACAGAGTTCAAGCTAACAAT
This sequence comes from Wollemia nobilis, assembly GCA_028583015.1. Taxonomy (NCBI): domain Eukaryota; kingdom Viridiplantae; phylum Streptophyta; class Pinopsida; order Araucariales; family Araucariaceae; genus Wollemia; species Wollemia nobilis. Next base: position 235,531 of record JAQPPZ010016951.1, read on the forward strand.
AGCAATAGTGGTCCCTTGTGGCTTTGATACCATTGTTAGCTTTTGAAGCTATAAACTTAGAGGAAATGCTACCACAAGTAAATAAATAAGCATGCAATGTTATACCTATGATAATGGCTAACTAATATGCATGAAAATATGATAGAAAACTTGATATAATGCTCAAGAAATACTCATATAAGAAAGCTTGTGAAAATATACAAATATATGCAAATGGAGGAAACTACCTCTCCATTTTACAAAAGATGCTCTACATTATGTCTATTACTAATATCACCTATGCACTCCAAAAACCTCTCATACTTCTATTATATGAAGGACTGTTTATAATGAGATGCAACTCTTTGCCTTAAATATTCCTATGACACCTCACTATTCTATTATAAGGACTCATGTACATGTGGACTACATGCACATTTACATCATTGCACATTATAACACTTGTGCACTTATTACATTGCTTTAATAAAGTACTTAACTCCTAATCTAATCCTAATATAAATTTTAGAAATATTGAGTTGTCATTGATGTCAAAGGGTGCATGGTACTCAAGGTAGAAATATTCTTCAAGGATGATGAGTCTATAAGATTGGATAATTATTCAAGGTAAGGTTTATTACAAAGCAAGGCAAATATTTTAAGGAAAGGATTATAATATTTAAATATCATATTTAATAATTTTAAAGAAAAGGTTTAAGAGGCTTGGGACAAAAGGTTTAAAAGCTTGAAACAAAAATGTTTAAAGGCTTGAGACAAAGGATTTAAAGATTTAAATAAAGGTTTAAAGGTTTATAAAAGATATGGACAAAGGATGGGACATAAGTGTGCAATATTTAAATCAAAAGGGTTTAAATATTACAAGGCCTTAAAAGATAATGTTATAATATTTAAATTAAATATTATAACCCAAAGTTTTGAAAAGAAAATAAGGCACCAACATTTTGAAGAAAATTAAAGTTTAAAGTTTGAGCCGACGTTGAGAAAAATCGAAGACCAATTGAAAGCATATAAATACATGGTTTTATTCCACCTTGGGAAATGCAAGCATTCGATTTGATATTTTCATTGTGATTAACGTGAATGATAGAGAAAAGAAGGTCAACAAATTTTGAAAGGTGTGCAAAGTGAAAGACAAGGACAAATCCATGTGTGTGCCTAGTTTGTTCCAAATGCTAGGGCAGCCCAATTGGTAGCTTGGCTTATGTGAGTGCTGTTGTGGAAGAGGTCGCAGGGTCAAAACCCTTCGATGATGGTTTTGTTGTGTATGTTAAGTTTTAATGAGGGCAAGGAAAGGATAAAATTTGTGCGTGCCGATTTTGTTCTAGCTACTGGGGTAGCCCAACCGATTGTGTGGCTTGCATGAGTGCTATTATAGATAAGGTCGTAGGATCGAAACCCTTGGATGTTGTTTTACTATGTGTGCTGAGTTTGGAATGTGTGTTGAAGATAAAGTTAAAATTATTGGGTGTCCTTTTTCTTCTACCTGTTGTTGTAGCGCAACCAATCATAAGCACTTGTGAAAGCACTGTGTCTTGAGAGTTCACAGTTTCAATTCACGTTGACGGTGTCTAGGGCATTAAATTTTTAATTTTAATTAAATTGAATTTGAGTAGGAGTTATAAGGTGTATTAGATTTATTTGAAAATTGTATTTTTGTATAGAGTGTGAGGGAGTTATTTTTGCATATTAAAATAAGGAGCTATAAGGTGCATTATGTTTATTTGAAAATTGTTTTTGCACATTGTGTGAAGAATTTATAAGGTTGATTGTTATTAAGAAATGGAGATATAAGGTGTATTGTGGTGAAATTTATTTTTACTTTTGCATGTTAGAGAAAGGATATATAAGGTATAATTTTTTATTGATTTTAAATTGTATTTTGCATATTAAAAAGGGTTCATAAGTGGATGATTTAATATCTGTGCTAGAAAGAGAATATTACTAACCATATTTTTGAAGGAACAAAAGAAAACTATTTTTGTTAAAGACAGGTTTGGGGAAGCTCATCATCATTGTGGCAGATTTAGAGGTATGGTGATTTAATTCCTTTCTCAAGGTGGTTTTGTTTGAAGGAAATATTTTTGTTGTCATGAGATTGGAGGTATAAGGAATTATTGGATGTGCATTGTTTGTGTTTGAAATTGGGAATAAATTGATGAAATATTATAGGTCATATTTGGGAGTAAACTTATGCATTGTTTTTATGGAATTGGAAATAAAAGTGCAAGAGTTATAGATTAGATTTGTGAAGCAAATTGGTACATTGATTTTGATTGATTTTGTGAGTACATAAGAAGTTCAATTATCAAGACTAGAGCTATCTTTTTGAATGCAATAAATTTGAGATATGTGAAAGCAACAAACTTAATGAATGTAAAGAACATATTGGGTATTTGTTACTGCATATCATTCTCTATATGTTCTTGAATATAAAAGAACTCTAGGTAGAATATGTTTGAATTGCTTTAGTTGAGAAAAGCTCATGGAAAGATATGAGCATTATTTATATGCAATATTTTTGAAATATATGAACATTGTTTATATGCAATATTTGGGAAAGATATGAGCCTTTTTTATATGCAATATTTGGGAAAGATATGAGTATTGTTTGTATGCAATATTTGGGAAAGATATGAGCATTGTTTGTATGTAAGATTTGGGAAAGATATGAGCATTGTTTGTATGCAATATTTGGGAAATATATGAGTTGGATTATGAGTAGGTTTTGGAGTAGAGTTGTGAGCAAATTTATATAGATTTATGAGTAGGTTTGAGCAGAGTTGTGAGCAGGTTTGTGCAGAGTTGTGAGTAAGTTTTGGGAGAAAATGTGTGCAAAGTTGTGAGTAGGTTTGCAGAAGATTTGAGAAAATTTGTGAACAAAATGTGGAGTACATTTGAGTAGAGTCGTGAGCATGCTTTGGAGCATGAACTAGAGCAAAGGGTATTGGTGTATCCTATGGATAGAGGTCCATGAACCAAAGCAAAGGGGATTGGTGTCTCCTATGGATTGAGGTCCATGAACCAGAGTAAAGGGGATGGGTGTCTCCAGTGGATATAGGTCCATGAACCATATCAAAGGAGATTGGTGTCTCTTGTGGATATATATACACAAACTAGAGCAAAGGGGATTGGTGTCTCCTATGGATTGGAGTCCACAAACATTGTAATAGGGAATTGGTTCCTAAGAAATTTTTTGAGAAAATTTATAAGAAATATTTCTTCGTGGATGTAGCCCACATTGGGTGAACCACGTTAAATATATATATTTCATTTGTGTGATGATTTGTGAATTATTTTATTTACTATATTGATATTATTACTATTATCATTTGGATTAAAAAGTGAAATTTTTTATCTTATATTGTTCACCCCTCCTCTCAGTATAAGCTTGTGTTCTTCAATTGGTATCAAAGTGGGTTCCTTCATGAAATTCTAACAACTTGAAGGAAGATCTTATAGGAACACAAATGGCACATCAGGAAGGGTTTTCATCAAATAGGACATCATTGTTTTATGGGACTAACTATGCTTTCTTGAGCATGGATGAGCTACATGGGATGCTCAAAGAATACAAGAAGAAGAAAGAAAGAATATTTTATCATGAAAATAAAAATAGGCACAGTCAAGGCAAGCAAGAGAATGAAGATGCTCCTATTGTCAAAAACCAAGAAGAAGAGAATGAAGATGCTCCTGTTGTCAAAGACCAAGAAGATAATGAAGATGCTCCTATTGTCAAATACCAAGAAGAAGAGAAAGAAGATGCTCTTGTGATTAAAGACCTAGAAAAAGAGAAATATTTAGAAAAGGAAGAGGAAGCCATAGTTGATATGGAAAAGGAACTTGTTGTTCTTGAAGAGTTGAAAAATGAGAACTTAAGATTGAAGGCTCAAGTAAAAGAGGATGAGAAAACAAAGGCAAACCTTCTACAAGATCTCACTGACTTAAAAATTAAAGTTGAAGAGGCAAGGAATGTTGAAGAAGGTATGGTTGAGCAATTAAAGGCAAAAGAGTTAGAATGTGAAAGACTGGAATGTGAGGTTGTTTCTCCAAAGAAGGAAGTTGAAAAACTACAACAAAATATCAGGTTTGAGAAAAGCACATAAATCCTGAATGATATTATCAAAGCACAAAGATCTCCATTTATAAAAATAGGACTTGGTTTTGAAGAAGGTAAAGATAAACAAAAAGAGAAGTCAAACTCAAAAGGAATAAAGGAATCAAATAAATGAATTGAATAAGAGCCTAAGACCTATGTTGATGTGTTGAGAGGTGATAGTATCAAAGAGGAAATAAACAAAGAATCATCAAGGAACATATACCATCACAAGAAAAGTAAAGAAAGAACCATGAGATAAATGCAAGATGAATATTTCTTCCAAGGTTATTATTTCTCATGTAATAATTTTGGTCATAAAGCTATACATTGCAAGGTTTATGATAAAAATGATTATGGCCTCACCAACAGAAATTTCAAGTCGTGTTTCAATTGCACCCTTCAATGTATAGCTTTGGAGGTTGTGCTAAGTGTATTATTTTTTATCCCCAAGGAGCCCTTTGCCATTGATGTCAAAGGGGAAGAATTTAGTGAGGGGGAGCAACTTGTCAAGGGGAGCATATTGGGAATTCAGTTACAGTCAAAGAAAATATATAGTAGGGTTGCCATCAATGACAAAGGGGGTGATTGTTAGAATTATTGAATTGTCATTGATGTCAAAGGGTGCATGGTACTCAAGGCAAAAATATTCTTCAAGGATGATGAGTCTATAAGATTGGACAATTATTCAAGGTAATTTTTATTACAAAGCAAGGCAAATATTTTTAAGGAAAGGATTATAATATTTAAATATTATAAAGAAAAGGTTTAAGAGGCTTGGGACAAAAGGTTTAAAATCTTGAAACAAAAAGGTTTAAAGGCTTGAGACAAAGGATTTAAAGATTTAAATAAAGGTTTAAAGGTTTGAGGACAAAGGTTTATAAAATATATGGACAAAGGATGGGACATAAGTGTGCAATATTTAAATCAAAAGGGTTTAAATATTACAAGGCCTTAAAATATAATGTTATAATATTTAAATTAAATATTATAACCCAAAGTTTTGAAAAGAAAATAAGGTGCCAACATTTTGAAGAAAATTAAAGTTTAAAGTTTGAGCCAAAATTGAGAAAAATCTAAGACCAATTGAAAGCATATAAATACATGGTTTTATTCCACCTTGGGTAACTCAAGCATTCAATTTGATATTTTCATCTTGATTAACACAAACAACAAAGAAAATAAGGTCAGCAAATTTTGAAAGGTGTACAAAGTAAAAGACAAGTACAAATCCATGTGTGCACATGGTTTGTTCCACCTATTGGGGCAGCCCAACCGATAGCTTGGCTTGCATGAGCGATGTTGTGGAAGAGGTCGCAGGGTCAAAACCCTTCAATGATGGTTTTGTTGTGTATGTTAAGTTCTAATGAGGACAAGGAAAGGATAAAATCTATGTGCATTGATTTTGTTCTAGCTATTGGGGTAGTCTACCTGATTGTGTGACTTACATGAGTGCTATTATGGAGAAGGTCATAGGGTCAAAACCCTTGGATGCCATTTTGCTATGTGTGTTGAGTTTGGAATACGCGTTGAAGATAGAGTTAAAATTGTTGGGCACCCCTTTTTGTTCTACCTGTTGTTGTAGCACAACTGATCATAAGAACTTGTGAAAGCATTGCATCTTGAGAGGTCATGGTTTTGATTCACGATGGCGGTGTATAAGGTATTAAATTTTTAATTTTAAGTAAAATTGAATCTCATTAGGATTTATAAGGTGTATTAGATTTATTTGAAAATTGTATTTTTGTATAGAGTGTGAGGGACCTATTTTTGCATATTAAAAGAAGGATCTATAAGGTGCATTATGTTTATTTGAAAATTATTTTTGCACATTGTGTGAAGAATTTATAAGGTTGATTGTTATTTAGAAAAGGAGATATAAGGTGTATTGTGGTGAAATTTATTTGTACTTTTGCATGTTAGAGAAAGGAGATATAAGGTGTAATTTGTGATTGATTTTAAATTGTATTTTGCATATTAAAAAGGGTTCATAAGTGGATGATTTAATATCTATGCAAGAAAGAGAATATTACTAACCAAATTTTTGAAGGAACAAAAGGAAACTATTTTTGTTAAAGACAGGTTTGGGGAAGCTCATCATCATTGTGGCAGATTTAGAGGTATGGTGATTTAATTCCTTTCTCAAGGTGGTTTTGTTTGAAGGAAATATTTTTGTTGTCATGAAATTGGAGGTATAAGGAATTATTGGACATGCATTGTTTGTGTTTGAAATTGGGAAAAAAATGATGAAATATTATAAGTCAAATTTGGGAGTATAATTATGCATTTTTTTGATTGGAATTGGAATTAAAAGTGCAAGAGTTATAGATCAGATTTGTGAAGTAAATTGGTACATTGATTTTAATTGTGTAGACACCAAAACAGCACCAATCCGATTATGTGGCTACAAACACTAATCGCTTTGACAAACACAGCCCCCCAGGGCAGCCCCCAGAGGTCAAACAGTGGTCCTAACCACTTTCACAACAATTTTGTAAGGTCAAGAAGCAGTTTGGCACATTTTGGCACTTTGTCCAGTATTCGTCTCACCCAGGGACGAATACTTACTGGGGTCCATCTCACCCAAGGATGAATCCTGAAATCTTCTCTGGTAGGGAGGAATTCCAGGTTAAACGGGCAAAAAGAAAAATGTCGCCAAGTGGCAGCCAAGGACAGTCAATTATTGCCCCCCTCCATGCATGCGCGTGCAGGTGGGTAGGTTGGCAGTTGATGGACTGTCACAAAGGCAGTCATGGAGGCCCAAGTCAGGGAGGAGTCTCCTCCCCCTTGGGAAGGCATGGCTGCCACATGGCATCCCTGCATGCCCCTCCAAAAAGACCCCATGGGTCTATAAAATGGTGGCCTTTCCCACCCAACAAAAAAGGGATATTGGAGGAGACTTTGAGCAACGAAGTGTTGTCCGATTAATTGCCTACTTGCACCCTTTTGATTCACCTTCTCACATCCACTCATCTCTTTCGCAAGGGAGGTGATTGGGTGGCTTTCGAAAGCGTGGATCCATCCCAAATCCAACATTTGACGATCTCAAACAACCAATTTGCCGACATCCCAATCCTAAGAGGTTTTGGGCCCATCCCTAGTGGATTGGCACCGAAATCAAGTGCCAACGGTGGGAGGCCCACTTGGGCACCCCCACGTTTTCGAAGTTTTGTTTTGAATACATTCTAGAATACTAGTTCATGTTGCATTTCATTTCATTCAGTTTAGTTAACTCATAACTATATTTCCATGTCGTTTTGATTAGATTTCACCATGCTTTTGGTCGCTTTGTGTTCCTTCTAACTTGCAGGTAGCGACGTCGATTTCCCGAAGACAGAAGCCAAATTGGGAGAATCCGACCATCTGGGTCATCCCAAAATGGCCCCAATTACATAACCCCTCTGTTTGCAGGTGATTTGGAGGTCCCGGGGTTCGACATTGGAGCACCAGCAACTCGGCACTTTAACACACTAGAATTCGTCTCACCCAGGGACGAATAACAGTAGAATTCGTCCTTCCCAGGGACGAATTTCAGTCAAGAGTAGATTGGCCGACTATTTCAATGGCAGTGGCCCTCTGGTGATGTATTCTGTCTGTTTTCAAGTTTTTAGGTCATTTAGGCTTACTTTATTTACTGTTTCAGATAGTTGTTCGTATGCATATTTTACCAATTTCAAAGCATGAATTCTCTTTCTTCTCGCAAGTGCTACTAATGTTTTGTCTGTCTCTTTGATTGCAGGAGGAACAGCAGGAAGGGAGGATTTACCAACAACAACGGTGGCAACATTCGGCCCACCCATTTCAATGTGGGCACGCGAAAGAGAGAACAATTACCAAGATTGTAACCGAATCCATTTAACGCTCCTAGCCCCTAAAAAGGGAGGAGGCGACTTTGTAACCGTGTTGGATAAGTTTAATAAAAATGTTGTGACTTCTCTTTAAACACTTGCAACTCGTTTCAATCTATTTTGTCTCTTTCGTTTGACGTATTGCATATGCTAGGACTTAAGCGTTATTTCGTTTTGATTGCATCTAAGTAGTTTTCCTTTCCGGAATCTCGTGCTTTCAAATTGATTTTAAGAGTACATAAGAAGGTCAATTATCAAGTGTTAGAGCTATTTTTTTGAATGCAATAAATCTAAGACATGTGAAAGTGACAAACTTAATGAATGTAAAGAACAAATTGGGTATTTGTTAATGTATATAGTTTTCTATACGTTCTTGAAGATAAAAGAACTCTGGGTAGAATATGTCAGAATTGCTTTAGTTGAGAAAAGTACATGCAAAGATATGAGCATTGTTTATATGCAAGATTTTGGAAAGATATGAGTATTGTTTATATGCAAGATTTGGGAAAGATATGAGCATTGTTTGTATGTAATATTTGGGAAAGATATGAGCATTTTTTATATGTAAGATTTGGGAAAGATATGAGCATTGTTTGTATGCAAGATTTGGGAAAGATATGAGCATTGTTTGTATGTAATATTTGGGAAAGATATGATCATTGTTTGTATGTAATATTTGGGAAAGATATGAGCATTATTTGTATGCAAGATTTGGGAAAGATATGATCTGGATTACGAGAAGGTTTTGGAGCAAATTTGTGAGCAGGTTTATGCGAAATTATGAGAAAGTTTGTGCAGAGTTATGAGTAGGTTTCAGCAGAGTTGTGAGAAATTTTGAGAAGATTTGTGAGGAGGTTTGAGCAGAGTTGTGAGCAAGTTTGAGCAGAGTTGTGAGCAGGTTTTGTGCAGAGTTTTTTTTTTATTTACATGGTAGAATTGGTAGCCACCATGAATCCGGGTAGGCTATTTGGATTTTTATGGTTGCCATAGTATTCTGCACTATCCACCCCAAAAGCCACCATATAGATCTTCGTGCAGTATGCCCCTATAACCGCCATGCCATAATCATTTTAAACCTTTTACATTGTTGAAAGCACCAGGAAAGGGTTATATATATATATATATATATATATATATATATATATATATATATATATATATATATATATATTTGAGTAATACTTCTTATACACATCCACCATGGGGATTGAACTCGAGCCACATCACCGATAATGTAAGTGGTATTCTTGCCAATAGATCACACTCAGGGGGATAGGTTTTGTGCAGAGTTTTGAGTAGGTTTTTAAGAACACAATATTATACTGAGAGGGGGTTGAATAGTATAACACCCACTTTTTACTTTCTTTCCAAACCAATATCAATTAATGTCCTTAATTGCAATAACCAAATATAGCAGTGTGCATTAATAACTCAGATAACAATAGTAAGCAAGAGCACAAGTCACCACACACAATTGAGACATAAGATTTAACGTGGTTCCCCCAATATGGGGTACTCCACAAGATAATATCCTTATAATATTTCACACATAAATAAGGATCCTTATCCAATACAATGATACTTTGATATGATCAAAGCTAGGAAATACAATGATATGATTAGGTAGGCAATCCACTGATCTTCTTAGCTAGGCAACACACTGATCTGATTAGATAGGTAATCCACTGATCTGCTCAGCTAGGCAACACACTGATTTGCTTAGGTAGGCAATCCACTAATCTGCTCATATAGGCAACACACTAATCTGCTCAGGTAGGCAATCCACTAATCTACTCATCTAGGCACTCCACTGATCTGCTCAACAAGCTCACACAAAACTTGTCCAAATATGCTCAACAAGCTCACACATAACTTGTCCAAATATGCTCAAAAATCTCACACAAAACTTGTCCAAATCTACTCAAAAATCTCACACAGAACTTGTCCAAATCTACTCAACAATCTCACACAAAACTTGTACAAATCTGCTCAAAAATCTCACACGAAACTGGTCCAAACATGCTCAACAAGCTCACACAAAACTTGTCCAAATATCCTCAACAAGCTCACATAGAACTTGTCCAAATCTACTCAACAAGTTCACACATAACTTGTCCAAATCTGCTCAACAAGCTCACATAGAACTTGTCCAAATCTGTCCCAAAATCTATCCACAAAACTGTCTAGAAATATATCCCAAAAGCCTTCTCAAAGGCTCAATCAATCATACTCAAGTAGCACTCAAATATCATCCACAAATATATGAAGGCAAGGCTCAAATATGAACTCAACAATGAATGGTAATACACTCTTCAAAGGATGACAACTATGATCCACAATGATCTCAACTCAAATCAATATCATAGAAGCATAAAGAGAATTGTTAGAGACTCAATATGTTCTATACTCAAATCCAATATCTTTCTCAAATCAAGGCAATCTCATAGAAGCATAAGGAGAATTGTTAGAGACTCAATATGTTCTAATATTAATTTCTTTCTCAACTTAAACTCAACTCAAATCAGAATATAGAATAGTTTCTTTTATGGAATTTGAACAATCACTTGACTAGGCACAATCAACTCAACTCAACCATTCATCACAAGGGACAACTCTTTCTCACAAACCCTAGTCCAAGCATGTATCAACCAACTCAAATGTTTCCAACAATGCTCAACCATAAATCTCACATAACAATGATACTCATGTTCTTTGCATAACCAATGGGCTTCAACAACTATGCTTATAAAACAAGGTTTAAACACAACTCTCAAACCAGAAAACCTTGAAGCATTCAACCAACAACTTTTGAAAAGGAAACCACAATCAATCCTTTTCTCTCCAATGATATTTTATAAATCAACCACCATAATCAATCAATAGGAGAATGTCCCTATACCTTTTATGAAGATGAAGAAACCTCTTTGGAAATCTGCCACACTCAAAAAACTTCTTTTTCAACTTTCAACAAGGGTTAGAGATCATGATTAATATCATAACAACAATATCCAAATAATACCTTATCACTCATACTCAACAAAATGCATCATGTCCCCTTATGAAAGAATTAACCACTTTTGAAAAAGAACAAAACAACCTTCACTTTTGAACCCCTTTACAAAAATAGAATTATCTCTTTACATACACCTTATTTCTCCCTCTAAGAAAGTTAATCAAATATCCCTCAAAATAAGCTTTCCAACGATATATAATATGATATACTTATAAAAGGAAAATCACCAAAAATCTCTCTTTTTCTCAACATGCATCACAACCCTTATCTCTCCTAGGGCAACCTTAGAAAAATAAAATATTAGGAAAAATTATTAACTTGCCTTTGTCCTCAGTGGGATTCGATCCTTGGTTGTTGCCCCTGCACCACTCTAACCATGATGCCAACAACCACGTGAGCCAACCGCTCACATAGAATAGTGAGCGCAAACCTTCTATTCATTTGCTCTGAGCATGTCCTCAAACGCCCCGTGCACCAAAAGATTCCTCCCTTTCATGTTGCAAAACTAGCGCCGGTGGGATTCGAAATTTGGATCTATTGGTGCTTCAACACATTACGCGTCTTCCTCTTACAGTTAGGCCATAAGCACCTACAGTGCTTGGTAAGGGACCTCCCTTACTTTTATTGCCTCCTTTCTCCTTTGGATTTGAACGAGCTGTGATTCCTTTGCTCCCTCTTCGAACAAATGCCCTTTGCACACTCTTTAACACACTGGCACCTTTTGCTTCCTTAGCAATTCGAACGCATCACCATCATCAAGGACATGGGGGTTATCAATCAAAACATTTGGTGGCATATTTATATATGCCTTCCTCCTTTCTTTTGACGTTGGCGCTATAAATTAAAATTTAATATTATATGCCTCCTCCTTTATTTTGATGTTGGCGCTATAAATTAACTTTTAATTTTAAATTTAAATTTAAATTTAAAATAATTAAAATTTAGACTTAAATATTTAAAATTAAATATCTCCATCATCGGGGCACTTTTTTTGATGAAACAAAAATCCAACCTGGGTTTTGAGAAAAACCCATTTCAAATTTGCCATCCATGGTTTTAAATAAAACATTTTATTTTACCTACCTTGGTTTTCACAAAAACCTTGTATATATTCATGCTTTCCAAAATATCATAAATGCTTATTTATGAAATACTTTGGCCACCAAAACTCAATGTGATCCATGTGACATCAATGACAACATTAAATACCTCAAATTTCCAATAGATTTGTGCAGATTTGTGAGCAAGTTTGGGAGCAGATTTGTGCAAAGTTGTGAGCAGGTTTGGAGAATATTTGAGCAAAGTTGTGAACAAATTATGATTTGAGCAGAGTTGTGAGCAACCTTTGGAGCACGAACTAGATCAAAGGGGTTTGGTGTCTCTTGTGGATAGAGGTCCATAAACTAAAGTAAAGGATATTGGTGTCTCGTGTGGATAGAGATCCATGAACCAGAGCAAAGGGTATTGGTGTCTCCTATGGATAAAGGTCCACGGACCAGAGCAAAGGGTATTAGTGTCTCCTGTGTATTGGGTTCCACAAACATTGTAATAGGGAATTGGTTCCCAAGAAATTTGTTGAGAAAATTTATAAGAAATATTTCTTCGTGGATGTAGCCTACATTGGGTGAACCATGTTAAATTTGTGTCTCTCATTTATGTGATGATTTGTGCATTGTTTCATTTACTGCATTGATATTATTGTTGTTATAATTTAGATTGAAAAGTGAAAAGTTTTATCTTATACGGTTCACCCCCCCTCTCAGTATAAGCTTGTGTTATTCACTAAATATGTTCCCATGAAGGTACATTAGTAAAGAACCAAATAATGTAGTATATTCCAACATTTTCATCATTAAATATGAACTAGAGATTTTTATTTTTGAGTAATTCTATTGTTTGAATAAAACAAATTCTTTATCTCACTCATTAAGATGAGTAACATATGCTAAAGGATCCATTTTGCACAAAAGTCCACAAAAAAGTATGACAAATCTATAAACTAGTGTCACCACAATGTAGAGGTTAAAAAATCATGTGATCTAAAAAAAAAGCTCCAAATACTCCACATGCAAAAGTTTTGATCTTTAGGAGGTGTTGATAAATTAACACTTGAAATTAGAAAAAAATAAATAATGCCAAACCTTAGAGGTAATTTTTCCAAATCATATAATACCACTTGGTTAAAAAATATTGGTTATTTTCTACCATTGCTTACACGCTGAGCTTTTGAGAAGCAAAAAGGAGCTTGGTAATTTTATTTCTTTAGTTGTCCAGATGTCCTCATATATATATATATATATATATATATATATATATATTTAAAAATTTCATAGTCGATGTTGGTTGGGAAATCTTCCTAAGAATAAATTGTGTACCCTAAGACTTTAACCAACATTGAAAGACCTTGAAGATGTGAAGCTTCGGAGGTCAATCTTCGGAGTAGGCTAGTTCCTATTAAACTCTAAATAGCTAATCCTAAGAAAGAGGGGGGGATAGGATGTTGAAAAAAATAAAGAAAGTTGAAGCTAGAACTTATAACCGGTATGGATTAAGCCACATCAATATACATTATATATGAAAGATCATGCAAATGAGATATCAACTAAATTTCCTAACAGACCAACCAATTTTTTATCAATTATAGAACATTACATTTATCCATTTTATAGACTATTAGATTGCAAATTCCAAAACTAGAGAATAAACATAAGTAGAAATACAGAGAACATAATTGCTAATATGATCATTCAGCTAGCTAATGATAGAAATAAAAAATCATTCATACATACATGTTCTACAAAGAGCTTGACCAAAGGCCAAGGAACAATCCAATTGTATTTCTCAGAGTACAATATTCATACATGTAAATTGTAAAAGCTTTGAATTGACCCTTAGAACCTATTACATTCTAGTATATATATATATTTACAATGGATTCTATTTTTTGGGCATCATTACCTTGCAAGTGGATTGTTGTTATATCAAAAGTACTATCAACCATTGTATTGCACTTGCTTTTGTTTAACTACTGTATATTGTGAGCTTGTTGATAGAATTTTGGTCCTTGTCCCTATCTTGACCAAGTACATGATTTTCAATAACTTTGATACTTATACAAATTCCTCTTCATTGTTTTCAGGTGATGGGTTTTTGGTACCCATTCACTGCTCACAAGGTACAAATTCTCTTACAACTTTCACACTTAGCCAATTTTCCACTACTTTTTGTTGGGTGAAATGTTCTTGGTACCTGACCATTCTTCTTATTGTTACACCATTTCTAGTAGAGTCTATACTTAGCCAATTTTAGCATCTCATCTCAACTATCAAGTGATGGGTTTTTGGTACTCACCCTCTGCTAGTATGGTACAAAATTAGATTTTTCTACTTCTATTCGAGCTATGGGCTTTTGGTACCCATCTGTCTCTACTAAAGGGGCAAAAATTTTTATGACCTCCATACTTGGTTATTTTCACTACTACAGGGTGATGGATTTTTGGTACCTATCCCTCGTAGAATGAGGTACATCAGTTTTGGTGCTCCCAACGCTTAGTCAATTTTGTATTACTTGCTACATATACAGATCTTGGTACTAGCCTACCACTACTGTAGGTACAAAATTTTTGGTGCTTCTTATACTTAGTTAATTTTTTGTCTCCTTGAGCATCTTCTAGGTGATGAGTTTTTGGTACCCATCCCCCTCTAGTGGAGGTACAAAATGTCTGACAAAGATTATACTTGGCCAATTTTGGCACCTCAACTCAACCATTGGGTGATGAGTATTTGGTACCCATATACCTCTACTAAGGGGGCAAAACTTCTAGCACCTTCCACTACTACTAGGCGATGGATTCTTGGTACCCGCTTGCTACTAGGCCAGGTATAAACTTTTTGATGCTTTCAAGACAACCAAAATTGACCTTTTCTACTTCTATATGAGTGATGGGTTCTAGGTACCCATCTACTGCTTAGTGGGCTATAGAAAGTCTATTTTTTTTTATCAATAGGTTTTGGTACTCATCTACTATTTAGGAAGGTACAAAGTGTTGATAATCTAGTGATGGGTTTTTAGGACCTGTTTACTTCTACCTAAGGTGAATATATTTTGATAATAATAATACTTAGCCATTTTATCTGTATTGCCTCCCACCAAGTGATAAAATTTAAAGATCCATCTATTGCAAGCCTGAAGACAAAACATTTGAGATTTTCCAAACTTGATTGTTTTGGCCTCTGATGCAATATTCTATACTTTCAACCAAAAGTGCGTGTGGGTGATGACCAAAATTATCCACATTCTTAGCAACTCACAAGGAATTTTTCATAGTGGAAAATGATAACTTATATTGGTATTTTGTTATTAATGACAAGAAACAAAAAATTGACTATATGCTACAGAAAAAAGAAATACATGATACTTACGCAAGTATATGGAGATTGATAAAAATGATGCACAAAAAGGAGGTAAAAAGGTAGTGCATAAGATATCATCAAGGATAAGGATAGGAAATAATATTATGAAAAATACCTTGAGAGAAAAATGACATATAGTTTCTTATAAACCGATAGAAATCTCGTGCAAAAAGAAGGTAAACTAGTAACACAAAAGGTATGCCCAGGGATAGAGATAGGGACAACATTCCATTAAAAATACTTGGAAATAAAAGAGAAAACAAAATATTAATAATGACGTAGATGATGGAGTATGTGGAAAATTTTACAGGTGATTACACAAAAAAATGGAAAATATGAAGTAAAAATGGTGTATGGGGATACTTGGAGAATGGGACACCCCCACAAAATTATATCTCAATGAGCAAACATTACCAGTGCTAGCTTCTATTTTAGGTCCAAACACGACACCTTAGGAAATTATTATTTTCACTCTTTTCTCTCTCTATGCTTTCTTATTTCTCACACAGTTGAGCAGAAACACTTCCTCTTTGTTGACCAAAATCATGCAGATCCTCATATTTTCCAATAGGCCCATTCTCAGTATTGAGGAGAACTTTTTGGAGTTAAGCAATGGGTGTGGCATTATATAGAACTAAGCCCTAAACCTCACTTGTATCTCCTGATAATTGTTTCATGATTGCAATTCATGCATTGTGTGAATTTACTACTTCCATGCCTTGCTTGATTTTTCTATCAAACTAAATCTCTAACAGTTCCACCATTCTATACTCTACTTACATCAAATTTCTATATAAAGTGTATTGTGACAACTCATTTGTAAATATTGCTTACATCACTCTCATCCTTTACACATTTTTAGCCTTATCCTTTAGCCTTCGAAGTCATACAACTACTAGATATTATACATCGTAACTATACAAACAAAATTATAGAAAAACAAAACTTTATACAATATATAGTCCTATCGTACATCCCTATTTTCATGGGAGTTGATTGGATCCTTTGAATACTGGAATACCCCTTCCAAAGCTATTATTTATGACTCACCCTACTATGTAATTGATCGAGTTGTCATATTTATAGGGATCTGAAGTACTTGGCACATTTCATTCCATGTCTCTAAGGAAGGTACTGGAATCTCTTTTAGCTCACATAGAATATCTTGCAATTTGTAATAATGCTCGTAAGGAGGATTGTTGTATCTTATGGATATTTCCTCTGACTTGGCTAGAAGGTAGGAGAGTCTATAAAATATTCAGACCTTCTTTGCCTTTAGTGGTTCTAGTAGTGATTCAACCTCACTTGCATCCTAAAGCTATTGGTCCAAAAAGTGCTTGATTTGTTCCTCCATATAAAAATCCTTCTTGTTATTACAAAAAAATAGAGAATCAAGCGCCATTATTTCCATAGTAGTTCTACTCATTTCATCAAAATATTATTTGAGGGCACATAACATATCCTCTCCCTCATAAATTAACTTAGTTGCCTTATATACTTGAAGAGCCTTCAGTCTACATTCTTCGAGATATTTTTCTAACTACTTCCTTAGTTGAGGATGCTTTTCTTTATTTCTTAGCATCCATTTGAGTTCCTATGCTTCCATGAGTTTACTCATCAAGTCTTTCCTACCTTTCCTTGACTCAATCTTGGCCTCCATTGATATTATGGTAATTTCTTTTATTTTTCAATGAAAGGGAGAAAAGCCTACAAGGTGGCTCCTTTGATTTTTTCTAGTAATGGCCTTTGACTAGCTTAAAGCTACTACTTTGATAATTTTAGGCCATGGGGTTTTTCCCTTTCTTGCTATAGTTCTTCTAAAGTAGTTGCCAAGGCCTTTTCGTGTTGCTATAGCTTGGCCTTAAGATTTAGCAACTTCGAATCTTGTTGTTGTGTCTTACCTTGTGCCATTTGTAACTCTTCTTCAAGGCTCTTAATTTATATATCCTTTTGGTACAATTCATCTTCAAAAGGTGCATTATAAAGGATCCTTTTCAACTCTTGGATCTGGTTCATAAGAGCATCCTACTCTATCTTTTTCTTGCTCAACTTCAGCTCTAAGACCTCTATCCTTTTCTTGGTAGCTTTTAGTTGTTCTATTGCTGTGCAAAATCAATATGTCTGTCTTAGTGTGGAGGGCATAAAGTGTTTCCATTTTGGATATCTTAGAGATGTCTATGATCTTCATCTATACTTGGTAGTCCTTTGACCTCATTTTAAAGGCTACTTTCTTGACCTTGGGGTGGGTAGTCACTTTTATTCTTTGCCCTTTAATAGGGTCCAATATATTATAGGTCATAGCGACTACCTTCTCATCCTTTTTCTAATAGCTACTGCTACTTCTCTTACTCCATCCATATTTTCTTGCTATCTTTCACATCCTAGATGATGGTGAACACATTTGAAAGTGGCTCATCAAAAGCCAAGGGGAGAATGAAGGTAGCTAGAAATACAAGCATTGGAGTAACTAAATAATATGATATTGCTTTTACATGAGTGATGCCTTCTAGAATTTCATGGAAATTATAGCTCATGGATGGAGGAGTGAGGTATGGAAAATGTGGTGGTGCTTGAGAAGTAAATGATGGAGGATATGTCTTTGATGGAGACTAGGGCATAGATAGGATAATTTCTAGTGAGGAAGAAGTTTTAAGGGATGGTGAAATGGGTTTAGAAGAGATACCTTATACTTGTGCTTCACACTCTAGCTCCTTCATTTGGGTGGATTCAACCATTTCTACCTCAAAATCCATCTCTTTTGCCACTTGAGACTCCACTAGTGCAACTACTGCCCTAACTCTTTGTGTTTCTTGTTGTAATTGCTACCTTTTAAGAGTGGACCTCTTACCTCTAGCTACATTTATTACCTTCTAACCATATCTCTTTTTGTATCTAAACTTTTAGGACTTGTATGATCCTTTCGCTTCATGCCCAACTTAGGGCTTAGTGTAGGTGATCCATACTACGTCTTTGATTGTAATTCAAATGGTATAGGAGCACCTGACATCATAGTGTATACAAATGAGTGCACCTCTTCAGATCCTACAACATATCCTTCAAATCATTGAGGCTGCGGTAGTGATTCTTCCTCGACGTCATCATATCCAACCATGGGGGAGGTTTGTGGTTGCAAATGGACTCTAATATCTGACTCTTTTTCTTCTTTTGACCTTACCAACCTTTTCACATTTGAAAAGATATTTGTCATGTTTTTCTTTCCAATTGACATACTTTGCTTCAAATTCTACAATAATATTTTTATTTGTTTTATCAGGAAAGACCTTTTTGGTTTGATTGGGCTTGCATCACGAAATCCATCATTCTTCTATTTTGTGTTCCTCTTATGTTAGATTTTATTTTATATCCTCAATAAGCTCTGAGCTAATTCAATGGTCTTTGTTTCTTTTTGGATCAAAGACTTACTCGTATTTATAACACATTCTCCATGGTGGCATTTTTTACATTATCATGATATCCAATGGCACTACTTAGTCATTGGATAGATTTTTGAACATCACAATATCATTGTGCACATGATAAAATGGTAATTCTTTATTATTTATATTGGCTAGCTTTACTTTGAAAATCCCATTAGGGTTATAGTACCATATGTGGGGAACTACTAGTAGTTGCAAGGCAGCCAAATTTCCCTCTAGGTCATGGTACTGCTTCAATTCCTTTTTTGTCATGGTAATGCTTTCAAATTTTATAGGCAACTAGAAAATTACAATCTTCTTCACTCTAGGACTGAAATATTGCTCTATCACATATATCTACCTATAGAATTTGAAACCAAAGAGCCAATTTGTGATGTAATAGGGAAGCAGGTATGGGGTACCTAGGAAACCATACATTTTGATAATCATCTCCTCCTTTAGGAAAAACCGGTCTCCCAACTCTTGCCTATTTCCCCTTAATGTATCCACTACCTTAGCTATAACACATGGGTACTCTCCATAGATTTAAGCATTGGTAGGTTCCAAAAAATTCTTATTTAATTCTAGGTATGAGGAGCTTTCTCTTAGGACACGGATCCAATCCACAATATGGCACACTAGGCCTTTTTCATCCCACCTTTGTTCATCTATGTTGAGTCAATTTTGGGGGATGTGAAGGAGGACCAAGCATGCTTGATATGACAAATATGTAAATATCTCTCTCTTCCCCATATTCATGGTTATAAGTTGTTGAAGTAGGGAAAAATGGTGCACCTAATTATGAGCAACAATATATGTATCTATCCTATCTCGCTTATGAGCATCAAACGGAAGCATGCATGTGAAAATGAAGCAATACCAAACAATAAGGAATGAAATGAAACAAGTCTCTTTCTTATTAATTTGGTGGATCAAATCCAAGGTTACACAGAATTCCCCTTGAGGGCTCAAAGGTGATACAATTGTTACAAATTTTGGGTGCCCAAGGATCAAATCCTCCAAGAAATCTGGGTGCACATCCAGTGCCTTTCCTCGTACCCACAATCGAGGTGGGCGGGCCAATGCCACCGCTGCTTGTATATTTAATCTCTGATGTCTGATATTCCTTCCCAATGCCTTCTAGGAACCTGCACCTGCACACAAGGAAGCAAAAAGGGTCAAATAGCAAGGGCGTGTGAAGGAAAACATGCAATCCCCACAGGCACAAAATGGCATATATATTAAAAATATATCAAATCAACTCAGAATGACTTGAAAATTTATGGGGATGTTAAATAAGAGGTTTTTAGGGGATATCACCAAAAACAGATCTGAAATTGCATCCGTAGACCCCTCGATTTTGCGTCGCTCGCCTGCAACCTACGAAGACCAAGACAAGCAATTCCCGCACCTAAACATGTCCAAAACACATGAAATTTGGACAGAATGCATAAATAAACATTTTAAGACAACCCATATGGTTATATTTTCAAAATGAGGCGCAGATCCACCTGCATGCAACTGGGGTGCCCGGATGGGCCCTACGAACCTGCAAAACCTTAAAAATGCAATATCTCGGCCAATTTAACTCCAAATTGCATGAAATTTGAACTGAAGCATCATATGATAGTCTAGAATAATAATAATAAAAAATAGTAAAGAAATTGTGCAAGGATTTGTCCTCGTCCCGAGGGGACGGTGGTGACTGCAACTAATTGGAGGGCACCCTAGGAGGGGATACCCA
The DNA here is from genome assembly GCA_028583015.1 of Wollemia nobilis. Classification (NCBI taxonomy): domain Eukaryota; kingdom Viridiplantae; phylum Streptophyta; class Pinopsida; order Araucariales; family Araucariaceae; genus Wollemia; species Wollemia nobilis. The sequence goes on from JAQPPZ010016951.1 coordinate 256,057, forward strand.
CCAATTCTGCACACTTTTTGCTACCAATCCCACTGGGGAATGATCCTAAACAGTCTAAGGGGTGTTGTCATCGAATTTGGTGAAGAAATTCACCCGGATGGAAAAGTTATGCTCAAAGGACCCTCTTGAAGTCACCCGGTAACCTCCGTCGCTAAGGAGAGATTTCGAGGGCAAGAGAGCACAATAAAGTGAGGGGAAATCTCGGAAGCACTCCATTGCATATCCTAGAACTCCTCTCTATATATGTGTGTTTTTTGTGGATATTGTATCCATTTTATAGCCCAAAGGGGCTCATGTGCAAAAAGGCATGCAAGGGCATGCATGGCAGGAGGCGCCATTTGTCAAAAAGGAGGCATGCATTGGGTGTGGAAGAGAATCTCCATTTTGGGCCTCCATTATGAAGCATGTCATAAGGATTCAATGCCCTCTGACCCGCATGCTTCAATTGGTGGGGTAAATGGCAGTTTTTGGGTGCCATTTGTCCCAGATTTGACTTTTTATGGGTCAAACTTGCTCACCGTCCCACCCTGGGACGATGGCTCACCACCATCCCAAGGTGGGATGGTGGGAATATACCACCATCCCAGGGTGGGACGGTGGTGAATTTTGGGCCAAAACCTCCAAAAATTAGGCCAAAAGCCTCCAAAACCTCTTTCGGAGTGGCTAGAACCACTGTGAGCCTTCTAAGGGCTGCCCAAGGGGCCATATGATGCCAATTTGATCATTGTTTGTGGATGCTTAATCGGGTTTACCATATTTTAGTGTCTACAGATGCCCCTTTTTGAGATGCATTGTGTGCAGCACAGTGTTGAGCAAAAATAGATGACTAAAATGTTGAATGATTAAGGTTACTCGATAACCTAACCAACTTTAGATGCCCCAATCATGGAAAGGGCGTGTGTTCTTGAATCCTTGTTTTTGACTCGTTAAATGAGCGTGCCTAAGCTTAAACATTGTCCGTCATGAAGGGACAGGGCCCATGACTTCATGATGCCAGTAATGTCAAGTGTTATGATGTGATATTGTGTGCTTGTTTGCTGCCCCAAGCAGGGGCATGATTGTCTTTCTCAAAGATTCATTGAACGAACGCAATTCACATAATTGAGTGTTTAATTTTTTATTTTGATTATGAATTTGTTAAGTATGACTACCCCCTCAAGTGATGAGTTGTTGAGGGAATGACCTAGTGAGAAAAGTGACGAGTCGCTTGACCCAGATTTGACTTAATTTTGTTGGGTTTTGGATCTTTTCTTTAGCTTTTTGTGTTGTTTTTGTTGTGTTTTAATTGTTTTTGAATTTTTGAGTTTTGATGAGATTTCATAGAAGAATACCTCATCAACATTGGATGCCCCAACCATGGAAAGGGTATGCCTCTCGAAATTAATGCCTTCGACAAGTTAAGGAACTTGATTTTGGTGTTCTTTGGCATATTGGCAAACAAGCTTAAGTCTAATCCTAGCCTTGGTGGCAGTTGGAAGATGAGCTCAAGTCTACGCTTTAGCCTAGCCTTGATGGCAATTAGGAGATAAGCTTAAATCAAATCCTAGCCTTGATGGCAATTGGAGATAAGCTTAAATCAAATCCTAGCCTTGATGGCAATAGGAGATAAGCTTAAATCAAATCCTAGCCTTGATGGCAATAGGAGATAAGCTTAAATCAAATCCTAGCCTTGATGGCAATAGGAGATAAGCTTACTAGTTTGCTTGAATTTGCTTTTGATATTTTGCTTATTTGCCCCAAGCAAAGGGGGTGCATGACTATCTTTGGCAATGATTCGCAAGATGAACACGATTAACTTGATTAAGTTATCCATTGTTGATTTGGATTAAACATGTTGTTATTATGACCAATGGACTTAGTGGATGCCATTGGGGCATTTGGGGTGACCAAAGGGTTTATGGATACCTTTGGAGATTTTGGGTGACCAAAGGGTTTATGGATACCTTTGGGGATTTTTGAGGTTGATTGCTTAACTGTTTGATTGCTGATTAGGGGAGGTATGATACCAATAATGCCCCAGTTGATGTTACAAAAATGTTTGCTTGATTTGCAATTATGATAATTTGGAGCGTTAGATGCATTATGTGTTATGATCTATGGATGCATTGATGGATGCATGTGTTGTACTATGATGTTATTTGATGATATGCAATGTGTGTATGCATAATGAAATGGATGATCTATTGATGTGTATTGATGGAATATGAACACTATATGACATACTATGTTAGCACCATAGACTGTATAGAATTCATCAATTCATGTGGAATATTGTCATGAGACTATGTAATGGATTTGTGCAAATGGAAACTGACATACATGTGATAAAATGGAATGAATAAAATGAATGTTCTAGAAGGCCTATGAGGTTTTCATGAGACTCAAACAATCTAGTCAATTGATCAAAAGTTGTATACTAACCATGCAGGACTTTTTGACAAGGTATGAATCTGCTAGGATGACCAAGGTACTTCATATCCCTGTGTGTGCAAGTGAGTTCATTCCTATGAGATGCATAAGGATACCACCAGTGCCAAGTAGGCTCTCAACCAAACCTGTACTGAGGATCACCCAATGAATGCCACCATCCTAGGTTTCGTACTAAGTATGACTAGACCACTAGGCAATCTAGGTTACCAAAGCTAGCTCATCCACATGCAAACATTGGTCTACACATATGCCCAAAAGCTAATGTGGCAGACATATCGTCATGCGGGAGGCTACCGCCATTGACGGATAGGCTATCCACCAAACCCGTAATGAGGATCACCTGATGGTTTTCCAAATGCTGAGAGTTCCAGGGATTCAAGTTCGACTCCCTACTTTCTTCAATTTTATTGGGATACTTGCTCTCATATAGAGTGATAAGAATCACTGTTTATTTTTCTCTTTTTAGTGATAATAATCACTGTTTATTTTGAGTTTTTTCTTTTTCTCTTGAGCAAGGGATTTGAATTTTGAGTGATGGGGATCACTGTTTCTTGTGCTTTTTGATGTGTGCACTTTTTGATTTTTGTATTTTTGTACTTTGAATTTTTGCTTTGTGGGGGTTTGCAAATTTAGACTGTTGCAAACATGTGAAAATGTGGGATTTTGATGACAAAAAATGGGGGAAAACCACTTATTGTTGTGGGGGGAATTGGGTAGGGGAGAACTTGTCCTTTTGCCAACTCTCAACATTCTTGAACCATTCGCATAGGGGGATGAGCAGGATGACCTTTTCATGTAAGGTAACCTAGACCACTTCATGGATTTCATCTTTCTTTGTGCAAAACTTGGATTATTAATGATTAATTATGTTTGGGATATGATGTACACAAGGCATAATCTAAGCAAGATTCTACCTCCTAAAAATCATGCTAGCCTTCTACAAAATCTGAGTAGAGACTGGATATGGCTGAGTGACCGAAAACCCTACTGACATTCTAAAACAAATGGCTAAGTGAAGGGAATAGACACGACTATGGAAATGTAGGAAATGTAGATGGAAATGATAAGTAACTATGGAATGAGGTGAATGATGACCTTGACAACATTGATTGTGAATTGTGACTAGTGTACCATATTAGTGCTAGACATGTATGAGCAACTCTAAAATGTAAAGTGCTAATGATGAATATGCCTAAATGCAAGTGACGATAAAATGCAATGGGATGCAATGTGATGTGATGCAATATTTTTGTATTTTTTGAAATTTTGATGATGTTTTTTTTGAATTTTTGATTGATATGTATATACATGTGACCAACGGGCTTATTTTGGGGCCATTGGGGTTTTGGGAGGACCAAAGGGCTTATGATGCCTTTGGGGATTTCTAGGTTGACCTAGATGATTCTAGATAGTCTAGAGCAGTTTTATTTGACCTAGACGGAGAAACCACCCCTAGGAGCCTTTTGGGTGACCTAGACGGCAACGACTTAAAAAAGTGTCTACGACTACCTAGGGTATTTGGTTGTGACCAAAGGGCTTATGGATGCCTTTGGGGCTTTTAGGGTTGACCTAGATGATCGTAGATAGTCTAGGAGCATTTTTATTTGACCTAGATGGTGAAAACCCGCTAGGAGCCTTTTGGGTGACCTAGACGGTCAACGACACTTAAAAGTGTCTACATACTACTAGGGGATGGTATTTGATGTGACCAAAGGGCTTATGGATGCCTTTGGGGCTTTTAAGGTTGACCTAGATGATCGTAGATAGTCTAGGAGCATTTTTATTTGACCTAGATGGTGAAAACTCGCTAGGAGCCTTTTGGGTGACCTAGACGGTCACGACACTTAAAAAGTGTCTACGACTACCTAGGGGAATTTGGTTGTGACCAAAGGGCTTATGGATGCCTTTGGGGCTTTTAGGGTTGACCTAGATGATCGTAGATAGTCTAGGAGCATTTTTATTTGACCTAGATGGTGAAAACCCGCTAGGAGCCTTTTGGGTGACCTAGACGGTTCACACTTAAAAAGTGTCTACGACTACCTAGGGTATTTGACAAAGGCTTATGATACCTTTGGGTTTAGGTACCTAGATGATCAGATAGCAGAGAGATGGGACACAAAAGGCACTAGGGAGGGACCAAAGGGCTTATGGATGCCTTTGGGCCTTTTAGGGTTGACCTAGATGATCGTAGATAGTCTAGGAGCATTTTTATTTGACCTAGATGGTGAAAACCCACTAGGAGCCTTTTGGGTGACCTAGACGGTCCAGACGACACTTAAAAAGTGTCTACGACTACCTAGGGGTATTTGGTTGTGACCAAAGGGCTTATGGATGCCTTTGGGGCTTTTAGGGTTGACCTAGATGATCGTAGATAGTCTAGGAGCATTTTTATTTGACCTAGATGGTGAAAACTCGCTAGGAGCCTTTTGGGTGACCTAGACGGTAACGACACTTAAAAAGTGTCTACGACTGCCTAGGGGTATTTGGTTGTGACCAAAGGGCTTATGGATACCTTTGGGGATTTTAGGGTTGACCTAGATGATCGTAGATAGTCTAGGAGAATTCTAGGTTGACCAAGCGATATGTAGATACCCTTGGTATTGGCGATACCCTTGGAGCCTTTTGTAACTTTGCTTACTTTGTGTTCTTAGGAGGAAGGTGCAATACCTTATATACCCCCAGCATTTATTGTGATTGATGCGATGTTAAACAGGACCTATCCTAATGCAAGTATAATGGCTGAAAAATACCTAATGCAATGCAATTAAAGTATGCAAGGGTACATGCCAAATGTTTTTGTGTTTTAATGTTTTGCAATATTTTTGAAATTTTGATTATTTTGAATGTTTGTGGATTTTGACATTTTATGATTTGTTTGGATTTTTGGTGTTTTAAATTGTTTTTGAATTTTGAGTGTTTTGTGAGGGGGAAGGCATGATACCTTAGGCACCCCCAGTGTGTGTGCTACTCAATGAAGGTGAGAAAGGTGTGATATCGTTAGAGTTCTCACTATGATTCATTGGTTGTGATGTGGATGGTGGGGAAGGTATGCTACCTTTGGGTTGCTCAAAGTGGTTGGCAGATGTTGTGTTTGCTTCGTGTATGGGCCAGAGGTCTTGGAAGTCTCCTATCGGTTGGTTGTTAGGAGCAAGAGGATTGCCCATCGGAAGCTCTTGCCTCTCGATCATATCCTGAACTAAATATCTAAAGGGATAACATGTCTGGATGTCATGACCTCTTTGTCTATGGTAAACACAGTATAGATCTTTCCTGTGTGCCTTTGATCTACGTTTGTTAGGTTTCAATGGATGGATCTCGGGAAGCGTGATTGCTCGTGCCTCATACAATCGATTGAAGATTGATGCTAAGGGCTCTAAAAAATGAGTATATTGTCTTTGCTTTTGTTGTAGATGGTTTTTGGCCAATGGAGGTTGAGCCTGGTAATTAGGTTGCACTGGTAATTGTGGTGGGGGAGCTTGGTTTAAGGGTTCAGGGATGCTTAGAACCACTTGATTGATTGGGGCTACATTTTGTTGCGTGTTACCACCTTTAATGTTCTTGTTTGGCTGTTCCCCTTTGTGGAGTCGTACATCACCCTCCTGGACCTTGATGTCCTCAATGATTTGGGCTTGTGCTAAGGCCTCCTCGAATGTTTGATATCATTGTAATTGTAAAAGAAGTGAAATCTGCTTTGAACAACTTCTAGTAAACATTCGGATGAGTTCCATTGTGGGTAGGGTGAAAGGTAGTTTTAACATCACCTTTCTCCATCTATTACCATACTCCATGACTGGCTCATCATCAAGTTGATGAAGGCTAGACAAGTCAGTCAAGTTTATCCTTTTCTTAGCGCTAGAGGCAAAACATCCCAAAAATGCATCGGCCAATTGCTCAAAGGTGTTTATGCTATGACGTGGTAGATGATTATACCATTCTAAAGCATCTCCAGATAATGTTGTAATGAAGATTCTCAACATCAAAGGGTCATAATATTGAAGATGAGAGCACTTAAGAATGAAGCTTGTCACGTGCTCTTCTGCATCTTCATCATCTTTGAAATCTTCAAGTTTGGGCATCTAGAAATTCGATGGGTATGTCAGTGATGACACTGATGGATGTACAGGCTGATTACTAAGTTGCTTTAGTGTGGGTTTTTGATAACCCAAAATTTGATCTGGCTTTTCTAATGCCTTCAACCGATCAGCTAGCACTTTGTATGGCCCTGACGACATAATATGATCATCCTGTTGTCGCCCTTGATTAGATGAAGGAGGTCGCTTTTGATGTTGAGGTGGATGATAAGTATGATCATTAGGTACCTCATCATAACTGGGTTCAGGGTAGGCATCTATTTGATCCTGATGTTCCCATTGGGACTCTTCATATGATTCCTCCTCGTATTGATCTTGGTACTGTTGAGGAGTATGAGGCTTTTGATGATAACTAGATAATGGCCTTTGATGTTGAATGCGAGTTTGGCATGGCCGAGGGGGAAGATTTTGAGATTGTATTGGGCGTCTTGCCCATTGTTGCATCCTATAGGTGCTAGGTGTAAGCACAACTTTAGGTACTGCATTATGTAATTGCTCTTGTTGTATCTTTTGTTGTTCTTGTATCTTTCATTGATACAACTCTTGTAGGTGTGCTCGTTGTGAGTCCACCCATTGTTGATGTACTTGTTGTTGAGCCAACTGGAGTTGATCCGTATGTTGTTGCCTATTAAGATTTGGCCTAATTGCCTGATGAGTATGATCTGGTTGCTCCATTGCATGGGGTTTGTGTATCCTCATATTTGAAATATGGATGGGTTTATCATGTCTTTCCCCCTAGTAGGGTCTAATGCTTGTTTTCCATGCTCCCTAAGGATCACATTACCTTGAGACTCTGATTTATGAATTGGCTCTGTATAGTCCGATGATGTAGAGCCATCATATGGTTGCACCAAGTACTCTTCACGAGGAGTAGGTAGATGGTTGGGATCTTCTCCCTCATCTATTAGGAAAGCCTCATATTTAGTTTTGGATGTAAGCTCTATATATTCAAGCTGCATAGAAGCACGATGTGTGGATGTTGAGTGCTCTCTGTGAGGAGTATGAGGGCGACTTGCTCGATCAAATGGGGTGGTTTGCTCATCCAGGCTAGGCCATGGTGTACTCTCATGTTCATATTCTGATTGATGTATAGAGTAAGCTGGGGTGTGAACCCATGATATTGATCTATTAGACCCCTCAGTGGGCAGATTATTTGCTATATAGAATTCTATCAAGGTATCCCAATCAGGGAGTTTTCCTAGAGGACCTATGGGTGCTTCCCTAGTAGGGGTATCTCGAAGGTTTGCCCCCCTAGGGATGATATTGTTGTTATGATAGGACCTAGGATGCCATTCAGGTATGGGCATGTCCTCTAGACTTATTTGGAGATATTCACTGGCTATGGAGCTTGAATCTCTCACTAAATTGGAGGTCTTGTTTTCAACCGCCTTTGGACCAAATTGGTAAAACGGGGTTCCATCGGCCATTTTTAGAAAATTTTGACTTTCCCAAAAAGGTTATAAGTGTTATATATCAAAATGATCAGTGCGACGAGCTGATCATAATGGGCTAGGTCTCCAAAATTTTATTTTTGGATCAAAAAATTGTATTTTTGGAATATTTGGCCAACCGGGGCCTGTGGGGAAATGCCCACTTTTAGGATTTTTGGGGAAATTTTGAACCGTGAAGAGTTAGGACTCAAAATTTCTGGGAGAGGTGCAGAAGGGGCTAACTAAGACAAAAAAACAAATTTGGCAAGTTTTGGAGTTGTCTAGACCATTCTATGACCGTTTTAGTGCAGTTTTTCCCTATTTTCGGCCTCGAAAATAGAGTAATCACAAAACCAAAATAACTTTTTCGTTATAGCTCCGTTTTGCACGATTCTTGAAGCGTTGGATGCAGAATAAAAAAGTATATTTTTGAAACCCTATTTTTTGAAAAATTAGGGTATAGTTTGGTCCCAAATAACAAAGAAACACACAAAGCAGACAATATGATTATCTTTTTACTGATTAAATGTGTGTCCTAAACTGGTTTCAGTGTGTTTAGATTTGTTGTTGTTCTTTGCTCTTGTTGTGGAATTAGAATGAGGGAACTCAACCAAAGTGGTGACTAGGGACACTAGTGCCAAACATGATTTCTCAAAAGAGTCTAGGGTACACCGCTTAAATCCCAGTGGGGGGTTCGCCTAGCTCTTCCACTCTGAAACAATGTTTCCAACAGTGGGAGGTAGTTTGAACATTAGTGACCTATTCCATATTGAGAGAGTGCCCTATTCTATCTAAGGAATATAGTGGGAAAGCTGGTGGAAGGAGGTGAAATCCAACGTCACCGAGTCTGAATTGGGGGTTGGTGATGAAATCCAACCTTACCAATGTTATAGTGGAACGTGCAAGTGTGTGTGGTTCCTTTTAATCCAAAGAAAGTAAGCAAAGAAGCATTCAATGATCATTCACTAAATGCATGCAATAGGTGTGTTTTAATTTCAAAAATCTAGGATAAAAGGAACCTACAAATGTCACTTATAGATGCAAGCCCTAAATGCTAACCTACCCATTGGGTAAGCCACAAGCAATCAAGCCATAAAGATGCATTGCTACTTCAAGTTTCTTTCGATTTTTCTTCTTCCTTTTGCTATTTTATGTTATAAGAAAAGTAAAAATATGACTTTTAACCTTTCTATGCAAACAAATGATGCAAGAAAAACCAATTTTAACATTCTCTGAAAATGCAGAAGAAAAACAGAGGGTTTAGGCACTCACCTTATCAATTTTGAGACCGAAAGCATGAGATTTCGGAATAAAAACAGTGAGATGCAATAAAAATACAGAACTGGCTAGATACATGAAATAACACGGATAGAATTAAATTAAAAACAGGAGCACAGCCCTTTCACATTAATTCTGTTCGGTTACAATGGCCTGATTCTTATTACAAAGAGTGCACAATGATTTTCTTCCGCATGCCCACATGCAAAAATGGACAGGCGGTGTTGCTGTCAGCCGGTTGCCGATGAATCTATGCTTCTGCTATTCTTCCTGTACTCAAAGAAACAATAACAACGTTTAATAGCACCTGTTAAATGAAAGTAGAACGTCTGTCTTTAGGAAGCAATGGAAAATGCATGCGAAGGATTATTGAATGTGTGAACAAAATAACTCTATGAAAACCTGCAATTCTCACGGGGAACAGCATACATATTCGAAAATAGCATATGTTATAGAATCATAAACTGTTTTAATCATATTTGAAAATAGCATGTATTCCGAAAGCATAAGACTTAAGCTATGCTTTAATATATTTGAAAGATACATATTTTAAAACATAAACGTGAGCTATTTTAAAACTTTCGCAAACAACATATATTAAATTAACAAAAACATGTGCGGGATGCCCAAGCGGGCCGCTCCCGTTAAATCTCGATCTCGGCACCAATCCACTGGGAATGGGCCCAAAATCTCGGAGGAAATAGTTGTCGTCGAATTGATGGATTAACATGATCCAATGTCGGGATTGAAGGTTCAGGTGAACGCAGTCGAGTTTTCAGTGTAACAGCACTTTGTTGCTTTTAAAATGCTTCTTTTTTTCATTGTATCGATCCGGTTTTATAGAGGATCCGGCCTCTGAGATATTAATGTTTAAACCCTAAATCCGTAAGGGCCGCTCAGATTTGATCCTTATCGGGTCATTACTAAGCATGGCTCGCACTGACAGATCGTAGTTATGAGGCGTGGCTTTGGATCGGATATTTTGCTAACACCGCTTGTCTCATTAATGTCCGCTGTAAAATCTACCGTTTTTCAGAGCCATGGGGTCTCTTTAAAAAGGGGCACGTAGGGGTGCCACGTGGCGGTTATTCATTGGATGTGGCGGCCACGTCAAAGTCTGCCTTTGACTATCGTAAGTCGGCCTTCGTTGCAGGGCGTAAGGTGAGTGTTGTCGCAATATCGCGACGGTCGCGATATCGCGACGTACGATACCGCGACGGTCGCGATATCCCGACGCGTGATCTCGCGACGCGTGATCTCGTGACCGTCGCGATATCGCGACGCGCGATCTCGCGACCGTCGTGATATCGCGCGTCGCGATCTCGCGACCGTCGCGATATCGCGACGCACGATCTCGCGACCGTCGCGATATCGCGACGCGCGATCTCGCGACCGTCGCGATATCGCGACGCGCGATCTCGCGACCGTCGCGATATCGCGACCGTCCAAGGCTGGGCTCCCCTTTTGTTAAGGCTTGTTTGCTTTCAGATACTTTGCTTTTGATTCTTTTTTTGACCCTTCGAACTGCTGTGCAAGTGGTCAAGACCACTGTTTGACCTCTAAAGGCTGCCCTGAAAGCTGTGTATGTGCATGCGATCAGTGTTTGTAGTCACTTAATCGAATGGTGATGTTTTGGTGTCTACAGATGCCCCTTTTTGGGAAGCGCTGTGGGTGACGCAGTGCTGAGCAAAAATATACGACCAAAGCACTAATGATTAGGGTTTCTTGGTAACCTAACCAACTTTTAATGCCCCAAGTATGGAAAGGGCATGCATTCTTGAATCCTTGCTTCTGACGAGCTAAGGAATTTGATTTCAAGTGTTAACCTGTTTTGGTGAGGTGTGACTTGAGCTTAGACATTGATCGATCATGATTAAGCGAAGGGCGCAACCTTTTATCCACGAGGGGAACCTTGTGTTCATGATTCACGAAATGCCAAGTGTTTGATTGATTTGATTGTTGCTTGTTTACTGCCCCAAGCAGGAGCGTGATTGTCTTTGTCAATGATTCTTTGAATGCATGTCATTGCCTTGATTGGGTGTGTGCTTGTTGATTGGTGACTAAGTGTGACTACCCCCTCAAGCGACGAATCGATGAGGGAATGACCTTCGTGAGAAAAGCGACGAGTCGCTTGACCCAAGATGACTTAGGTTAGGGTGGCTTTAGATGTTTTTCCATTTGAGCACGTGCAATTTCCCGACATTTGGACCTATTTTTGGTGGGTGTTAACCCTTTTGGTGATGCCATAATGGGGTGAAATCATCAAAAACCCGTCTTCCCGTGGAGCGGTCCAGCTATGATAGCCTTCTTAGGGAAGTAGGAGAATGAGAATTTGAGCCCCGACATCGATTTTCTATGCCAAGAGGTTGAGTGCAAGAGCACTCGTGTCCGGAAATGCTTATTGCTTCTTTTTGTGTTGCATTTTTGTGATGTTTTTGTTGTTTTGATTTTCTTTCTTTACGTATATGTCATGATTTTATGCACAATGATTGATGTTGGTGGATGCATGCTACTTGATATGGATGGATGCATATGGTATGATAATTACCAATGTTGTATGTTGATTTAGTTTGATGGATGCATGATGAATGCAAATGCATGTGATATGCAAAAATGAAATGGATGTATGGACTTGGTGAGATTTGGTTATGGCACCATAGACTGTTTAGAACTCCATTACTTTGCTATGTACAAATGTGGTGTTTCTTCTTTTTGTATTTTCTGATGGTATTGCAAGGATGAAAAGTATGGCGCAATTGGTTTAGAAATGTAGCTAAGGTTTTCTGAGACTCAGACAGTTTTAACTCACTAGCCATGACTGTACTTTATCTTACAAGACTTTTGAACAAGGTATGAATCGGACTTGTTTTTAACCAAGCTATTTCACATCCCTGTGTGTGCAATTGAGTTCATTTATGTGGTATTTATCGGGGATACCGCCGATGCGGATGGGCTTTCAACCGAACCTCGTATTGAGGATCACCTAATTAGCTCCACTAACTCCTTTGTTGTATGTAGTTAGATTAATCTGCGGTGTTCTCCAGGATACCATAAGCTAGCTCATCCACATGCAAACATTGATCTATACACAAGTTAATGTGATAGATATATCGTCATGCGAGAAGTTTACCGCCAGTGACCGATAGGCTATCAACCAAACCGGTATTGAGGCTTGCCTCATGACCTGTCAGAATGCTGAGAGTTCCAGGGATTCAAGGTCAACTCCCTTCTTTTTTTCAATTGTATTGGGATACTTGCTCGTTATAGTGATAATAATCACTGTTTATTTTGATTTGTTTTTCTTTTCTCTTGAGCAAGGGATATGGAGTGACGATAATCACTATTCTTTGTGCTTTTTGAGATGTGCACTCGTAGGGTGTCAAATTTTGAAGTTTTGACATTTTGCAAATTTTTGACGTTTTGCAACTTTGGGATTCTTAGGGAATTGGGTAGGGAGGATGCTTGTCCTTTTGCCAACTCTCAAGCATTCTTGGGGTCATTCGCACAGGGGGATGAGCAAGATAACCGTTTCGCTTATGGTAACCTGGATTATCGTGCAGGTTTCATCCTTCGTTCACACAACTCGGGAATTTTTATGTGTTTTAATTTGTGTTGGGATGTTACGTAACAAGGTGTATTGCAAGTGCAACTCTACCTTCATAAAATCTGTTTGACTTGATACATTTCATTGCTAAAGAGCAAAATGATGACTGGATCACGAAAAACTCTTGATACATTAAAAGACCACTGACTCTAGTGTGGTAAAATGAATGGTGTTTTTGCTATTTTTGTAAAATGGAACAGTGTGGAACAAGATGGACTAGTAGAACCATGATAGCCTATGGTGCCTTTTGACCTATGCGACCATGAATATGCAATGTATGGATGCAATGCTTGGATGCAGCTATGTATTTTTGTATTTTTGATGGATTGATTTTGGTGAATATGAAGATGAATTGCGAGAAGAATTCTCTATTTGATGAATTTGAATATGCCTAGAAATGAGATGCAAATTTTTGTTGTTTTTGGTGATTTTTGTTGTTTTTGAATTTTCATGATTTTTGACCAAGTGATTGTGGAAATCCTTGGAGCGTTTTGGGATTGACCAAGCGATTGCAAGAATCCTTGGAGCCTTTGGGATTGACCAAGCGATTGTGATAATCCTTGGAGCATTTTGGGGGATTGACCAAGCGATTGCGATAATCCTTGGAGCTTTTTGAGATTGACCAAGTGATTGTGATAATCCTTGGAGCATTTTGGGGTGACCAAGCGATTGCAAGAATCCTTGGAGCCTTTGTGGGATTGACCAAGCGATTGTGATAATCCTTGGAGCATTTTGGTTTGACCAAGAGATTGCAAGAATCCTTGGAGCTTTTGGGGTGACCAAGAGATTGTGATAATCCTTGGAGCTTTTGGTGTGATTGACCAAGCGATTGCGATAATCCTTGGAGCTTTTTGGGTGACCAAGGGATTGCGATAATCCTTGGAGCTTTTGGGGTGACCAAGAGATTGCGATAATCCTTGGAGCTTTTGGGGTGACCAAGAGATTGCGATAATCCTTGGAGCTTTTGGGGTGACCAAGCGATTGCGATAATCCTTGGAGCTTTTGGGGTGACCAAGAGATTACGATAATCCTTGGAGCTTTTGGGGTGACCAAGAGATTGCGATAATCCTTGGAGCTTTTGGGGTGACCAAGAGATTGCGATAATCCTTGGAGCTTTTGGGCTTGACCAAAGGGTTTATGAACACCTTTGGAGCATTTGGTGTAATCCACTTGCTCTTCAGGGAATAGAGGTACCCCCAGCTTGACAATCTTTGTGCACCGGATCTGGCTCTGTAGGAATTGGCACGAATGGATCGGCCTTATGCACGGATAGGAAGACAGGGTCTGCCTTCGACACTGATGGTGCTATGATATCTCTGGGTGGAAGTTGCTCGTGACCTTCCCCAAGGAGTGGGATGGACATGTGATGTCGGTGGGTTGGGTCTATGCGCCACTCATGCCCTAGTATTATGTTTATCATTTGACATGCTTCATCGATATTTATGGGGTGTCGATGCTGCCGTATGTGATTGTTTTGAGCTATCTCTGTTTCATCCTCACCTTCGGACAATGTGTATAGCTCATCAAAATCTGGAGATTCTGAGATATGGAGGACTGCATCATCAGGTAGTCCTACAACCAAGGGTTGATCCTCTTCGAAAAGAGCCTCATGTAAGTTGGGCATTGGGAGCTCCAAAATCTTGGTCTCTAGCGACTCTAAGTGCTCCAATGTTTTGCATGTATCAGGGGATTTGAGCTCCTCCTCTTTGGTTTGTTCTTGTTGAGGAACTTGGGGTTCATGGAGGGGTAGCTGAATAGCACCCCCTATGTCTTGGTGGGGCTGTTCATCCCGCTCTTCTTCTTGTTCTGATTCCTCAGAAGCTTTGAACAATGTGTATAGCTCATCAGGATCTATAGATTCTGAGATATGGAGGACTGCATCATCAATGAGTACAGTTAGAGGTTGATCCTCTTCGAAAAGAGCCTCATGTAAGTTGGGCCTTGGGAGCTCCAAAATCTTGGTCTCCACCAACTCTAAGTGCTCTAGCTCTTTGCATAGATCGGGAGATTTGAGCTCCTCCGCTTTGATTGGTTCATGTTGAGAAACTGGGGACCTATGGAGGGGTAGCTGAATAGCACCCCCCATGTCTTGGTAGGGCAGTTCATCCAGCTCTTCTCCTTGTTCTGATTCCTCAGAAGCTTCGAACAATGTGTATAGCTCATCAGGATCTATAGATTCTGAGATATGGAGGACTGCATCATCAGTGAGTACAGTTAGAGGTTGATCCTCTTCGAAAAGAGCCTCATGTAAGTTGGGCCTTGGGAGCTCCAAAATCTTGGTCTCCACCAACTCTAAGTGCTCTAGCTCTTTGCATAGATCGGGAGATTTGAGCTCCTCCGCTTTGATTGGTTCATGTTGAGAAACTGGGGACCTATGGAGGGGTAGCTGAATAGCACCCCCCATGTCTTGGTAGGGCAGTTCATCCAGCTCTTCTCTTTGCTCTGATTCCTCAGAGGCTTCTTGGTGACTTTCTAAGGGTGGCCCATAAACCTGAGTGGGTTCCTGAGGAAGGCACTCGTCATTGTTTATAGGAGTAGCCTCCTGATCATGTCTAGGAGGCATTGGGGGTGATGCTTGATAAGGTCGCGAGAGACTCATCTCGCACCTGGGGGTTGTGCTCCTCATACTGTTGTGCTCTTTGGATGCAAGGGGTTGGCGCCTTCTCAGGTAGTTTATAGCGCAACTTATCCACTTTGCGCTGCATGTATAAGTTTTCTAACTCCTGGCGACCTTGTTCAACCTGCGTTATTTGAGCTTGGCGGATGACTTTTCTGGCGACTGTCGGGTCGATGTGGTCTACCCTATTTTGCTCAAGAGGTTCGGATTTGTGCCTCTCATAATGTTTTGTCTTATGTGTGTGAGGGGTTGGAGTCCTTTCCTGCATAGTGTGTTGGAACAACTCATCCTTCTGGCGTTGAAGGCATTCTTCGTTAATATGGTACAGTTCCGCTAATGATAGTCGGTCTCGCTCACGTTGCGTGAGTTGCACCCGACGTGCGAAATGCTTGACAGGCTCTAAGATAGTTGGTCTTGTCGCCTCATGTGTAGAAGGCCTAGATGCCTCTCTGACATATCTATCTTGGTCGTAGTGATCCAAGATCTCTAGAGGCCATCTCTCTCGATGGGGGTAGCGGCATTTATCTGAGGCGCTGGCCTCAAAGTGTGACCATGATATCTAGCAGGTGCAAAGGCGTATTGCTCCCGTGATGTGTATTGTTTTTGAGGAAGGTAGGAATCTTCCTCATGCTCTCTTTCATAAGTGAGCACGATTTGGCGGACGGAATTGGCTTGGCCTGCCTGAGGAGCCTTGTGCTCTGAATTTGTCCTTGCAGTCCTGACAACTGGAGGGGTTGAAAGAGGGATAGTGTAACCATGTGGTTCCTCTCGTCGAACCCTAGGTTGACTCAGCGCTTCATCGCGCGGTGACCGCTCATAACGAGCATCTAAGGTAGCTCTCCTATGGATGTACCCCTCATGGGAGGATGTGTGTTGAGTGCTATGCTGAACAGGAGTGCTCCTAGAAGGGGTACCCCCATAGTCCTTATCTGTTAAGGTGTGGAGGGGACCGCCTTGTGTGTCAGGCCGCCAAGGTGGTATGACCAAATCCTTGGGGTTAAAGCGAGGGCGACTTGTGCCCTCCCTTTGTGCACCTTCCACAGCTTCCGCCCTTGATTGGGCTTGGCTACGGGTGTACACCATTGTGTTGCTTCTCTACTATCTAAG
This sequence comes from Wollemia nobilis, assembly GCA_028583015.1. NCBI lineage: Eukaryota > Viridiplantae > Streptophyta > Pinopsida > Araucariales > Araucariaceae > Wollemia > Wollemia nobilis. The sequence continues at coordinate 272,614 of JAQPPZ010016951.1, forward strand.
CAAATTTTATCTCGTTTATGATGATTTGTCTTTTTGTGCACACCAAGCAAAAATGAACACACACATACGCAAAACCGTGATTATCTCTTTTAAGGATTGATTAGTGTGTCCTAAACTGGTTTAGTGCATTTTGATGTTTTGTTTTGTTTTTGCAATTTTGGAAGAACGTTTAAATGCATAATGTTGGCTCATATGACTCCCATAAATGGTCGCCCCTTCAATATACCATTGCCGGACCGATATACCAACCTCTCTATATACCCGCCCTTATGTGAGGGAGACTATAGGTACGTGAGAGCAGATGGTACGTGGAACATAGGCGGTATGGAAGGGGAATCGCTCTGTTTATGACACCTACCATAGAAGACTTATCCTCGCGTGCATGGGAATCACCCCAGCAACACTCGGTCAGCTTTCGTCAGGATTTACGTCTAGCAACAGTCGCGATCGAGGTAATGGATGCAATATCTCAAGCCAAAGTGATAATGGAATCCACCTTTGGTCTTGCTCAAGGGTTGGGGTTTTACGACCAACGCCTTGGTTTAAAGTACCACGTGGTGTGTGGGATTCATTTTACTTTGCAAATTTGAAACAAGCAACCGAAAAAGAAATCTTTCCCTATGCCAGACAGATAATACTAACTGAAAACAGCAAGTAAAAATTGCAAAGAAATTTTCTACCTTTCTTTAAAAAATTTTTTTTTTTTTTTTAGATGAATAATTACGCAGATAACTACATAATTAAATAAAGCAAGAAAAATCTTTAAGAAAAATTTCTCTACCTTATTTTAATAATTAAAAAGATTTAATTATTAAATGAATAATTACGCAGATAACTACATAATTAAATAAAGCAAGAAAAAAATTTTAAGAAAAATTTCTCTACCTTATTTTAATAATTAAAAAGATTTAATTATTAAATGAATAATTACGCAGATAGCTACATAATTAAATAAAGCAAGAAATTTTTTTTTTTTTTTTTAAGAAAAACTTTTCTACCTTACTGTAATAATTAAAAGAAATTAAAATGTCAGTAAACGAAATAACCCGAAACTTCGCAACAGAAAATGATATGGACGGCTAGAATCGTTACCTCCTTTCTGCCCGAAATTGCTGTTTCTGACCTCCGGTTAAAAAGAAGTACCTGTTAAGCACAAGACACAACAAGTTTAATTAACTTCTGTGATTTTTTTAAAAATATGGGAACCGGTCCCACCGTGATCGCCACTGAAAGCATGAGATTTCGGAATAAAAACAATGAGATGCAATAAAAGACAGAACTGGCTAGATGCATGAAATAACACGGATAGAATTAAATTAAAAACAGGAGCACAGCCCTTTCACATTAATTTTGTTCGGTTACAATGGCCTGATTCTTATTACAAAGAGTGCACAATGATTTTCTTCCACATGCCCACATGCAAAATGGACAGGCCGGTGTTGCTGCCGCTGGTTGCCGATGAATCTCTGCTTCTGCTATTCTTCCTGTACTCAAAGAAACAATAACAATGTTTAATAGCACCTGTTAAATGAAAGTAGAACGTCTATCTTTAGGAAGCAATGGAAAATGCATGCGAAGGATTATTGAATGTGTGAACGAAATAACTCTATGAAAACCTGCAATTCTCACGGGGAACAACATACATATTCGAAAATAGCATATGTTATAGAATCATAAACTGTTTTAATCATATTTGAAAATAGCATATATTCCAAAAGCATAAGACTTAAGCTATGCTTTAATATATTTGAAAGATACATATTTTAAAACATAAACGTGAGCTATTTTAAAACTTCCGCAAACAACATATATTAAATTAACAAAAACATGTGCGGGATGCCCAAGCGGGCCGCTCCCGTTAAATCCTGATCTCGGCACCAATCCACTGGGAATGGGCCCGAAATCTCAGAGGAAAGAGTTGTCGTCGAATTGATGGATTAACATGATCCAATGTCGGGATTGAAGGTTCAGGTGAACGCAGTCGAGTGTTCAGTGTAACAGCACTTTGTTGCTTTTAAAATGCTTTTTTTTTCATTGTATCGATCTGGTTTTATAGAGGATCCGGCCTCTGAGATATTAATGTTTAAACCCTAAATTCGTAAGGGCCACTCAGATTTGATCCTTATCGGGTCATTACTAAGCATGGCTCGCACTGACAGATCGTAGTTATGAGGCGTGGCTTTGGATCGGATATTTTGCTAACACCGCTTGTCTCATTAATGTCCGCTGTAAAATCCATCGTTTTACAGACCCACGGGGTCTCTTTAAAAAGGGGCACGTAGGGGTGCCACGTGGCGATTATTCATTGGATGTGGCGGCCATGTCAAAGTCCGCCTTTGACTATCGTAAGTCGACCCTCGTTGCAGGGCGTAAGGTGAGTGCTATCGCAATATCACGACGGTCGATATCACGGGTCGCGATATTGCGACGGTCGTGATATCGCGACGCGCAATCTCCCGACCGTCGCGATATCGCGACGCGCGATCTCGCGACGTCCAAGGCTGGGCTCCCCTTTTGTTAAGGCTTGTTTGCTTTCAGATACTTTGCTTTTGATTCTTTTTTTGACCCTTCGAACTGCTGTGCAAGTGGTCAAGACCACTGTTTGACCTCTAAAGGCTGCCCTGAAAGCTGTGTATGTGCATGCGATCAGTGTTTGTAGTCACTTAATCGAATGGTGTTGTTTTGGTGTCTACAAAGACCTCCAAATTCTAGATTTTTGGGTAGAAATTTCTCTATTTCTTCAATGCTCCAATGTGGGACAATTAGAAGCCCTACCACCATCCTAGGGTGGGACAGTGAAGCCACCATCCTAGGGTGAGCCAAATAAAGGTTCTGCCACTATTCCAGGGTGGGGAGGGGAGCACCTGCAACACAAAAATGGAAAAATGGTAAAAATGGAGTCAAATTTTCACCCAAAGCACAAGGGACAAGGGTCCCACCATGATAACCACTGAATTAGGGAAAAGCAGTGAACCTAATTATGAATAAAAATATATGTATCTATCCTATCTCTCTAATGAGCATCCAACGAAAGCATGCATGTGAAAATGAAGTAATACCAATCAATAAGGAATGAAATGAAACAGGTCTCTTTCTTATTAATTTGGTGGATCAAATCCAAGGTTACACAAAATTACCCTTGAGGGCTCAAAGGTGGTATAATTTTTACAAATTTTGGGTGCCCAAGGACCAAATCCTCCAAGAAATTCGGGTGCACATCCAGTGCCTTTCCTCATACTCACAATTGAGGTGGGTGGGCCAAAGCCACCACTGCTTGTATATTTAATATCTTATGTCTGATATTCCTTCCCAATGCATTCTATGAACCTACACCTACATACAAGGAAGCAAAAAGGGTCAAATAGCAAGGGCATGTGAAGGAAAACATGCAATCCCCATAGGCAAAAAATGGCAGATATATTAAAAATATATCAAATCAACTCAGAATGACTTGAAACTTTATGGGGATGTTAAATAAGAGTTTTTTATGAGATAGCACCAAAAAAATATCTGAAATTGCATCCATAGACCCCTTGATTTTGCATTGCCTGCCTACAACCTACGAAGACCAAGATGAACAATTCCCACACCTAAACATGTACAAAACACATGAAATTTGGATGTAATGCATAAATAAACATTTTAAGACAACCCAAGTGGTTATATTTTCAAAATTATGTGTATATCGACCTGCATGCAATTGGGGTGCCCGGATGAGCCCTACAAACCTACAAAACTTTAAAAATACAATATCTCGGCCAATTTAACTCTAAATTGCATGAAATTTGAACTTAAGCATCATATGATAGTCTAGAATAATAATAAAAAAATAGTAAAGAAATTGTGCAAGTATTTATCCTCGTCTCGAGAGGGGGGACGGTGGTGACTGCAACTAATTGGAGGGCACCCTAGGAGGGGATACCCACCAATTATGCACACTTTTTGCTACCAATCCTACTGAGGAATGATACTAAATATTATAAGTTGTGTTTTCATCAATTTTGGTAAAGAAATTCACCCAGATGGAAACGTTGTGCTCAAAGGACCCTCTTGAAGTCACCCGATAACCTCCTTCGCTAAGAAGAGATTCCAAGGGAAAGAGAGCACAATCAGTTGAGGGGAAATCTTGAAAGCACTCCGTTGCATATCCTATAACTCATATCTATATTATATATGTATTTTTTATGGACATTGTACCCATTTTATAGCCCAAGGGGGCTTATTTGCAAAAAGGCATGCAAGGGCATGCATGGTAGGAGGCGCCATTAAGGATGCATTCATTGGGTGTGGAAGAGATACCCATTTTGGGCCTCCATTATGAAGCATATAATAAGGATTCAGTTCCCTCTAACCTGCATGCTCCAAATGGCATGCTAAATGGTAGTTTCTGGGTGCCAATTGTCCCAGATTTGACTTTTTCTAGGTCAAACCTACTCACCATCCCACTTTGGGATGATGGCTCACCATTGTCCCAGGGTGGTATGGTGGGAATCTACCACCATCCCAGGGTGGTACAATGGTCCAAAACTTCCCAAAATTGGGCCAGAAGCCTCCAAAAACCCTTTCGAAGTGGCTAGAACCACTTTGAGCCTTCTGAGCGCTGCCCAAGGGGTCATATGATGCCAATTTGATCATTTTTTGTGGGTGCTTAATTGGGTTAACCATATTTTAGTGTCTATATTTTTTCATGTATGCTTCTTGCTGGAAATTTTGTCCAACTGAATATAATGGGAGGATGTTCCACTTGCCCTCTATAGTTGTGAGTTTCCATGACAACATTGGCTAGACCTAGTTGGTAGGGATACACTAAAGTATCTGTTCTCAATACTAGCATAATTGGTAGCATAGAAAATATGGGTTGTGCATGAGGCTTGAAGGATTCCAACTTTCTTGGATTATTCATGTAATCCTCTAGGAGTATTCCTAACAACTCAGTGAGCCACTTCTTTACAACATATTTGCCTAGATATTTTCTCTGTTATTCCAAAACTATTGTCTTTAGATTTACTCCTAGATGTTCTTGTATCACAAAATATTTAGTGATTGATTATTTTGAGATTGTGAACAACCACTCTAGCTTTGAGTTATGAATTTTGGTTGTATCTAGGTCATAGTATTTCAATATTGCTTGCACCATATACGGGCACAAGTGTATCAGTCTAGGCATAAATTTAGCTAGCATTGAACTCCAAACCACACTACTAGGATGATCATGTGAATACTTATTCCCTTTACATTTTGACATTTCTTGGAAGCTCTTATGTTTAGACTTAACTATGATAACTATATCATGTATACCCACCATCCTATCATGCAACTCTTTGGATGATTTTTGCATTGTCGTGCTTTTATTTCCTCGAGCCATTTCCACAAAACTTTGAACTTATTTACTTGTTGAACATTGAACCTTTGATTTTCTCTTTGTGATACCAAATACTACAAATAATGTGTGGCCTGAAGTAGGGATTTATGTATAACATTCAGCCATGGGATCGATCAATGTGCAATTGTTAATCTTCAGATGCAGAGGATTGCATATACCTAGGAAGATCTACTTAGTATTATCAACCTTTGTGTATCATTATGATGCATGCCTTTGTGGTGGGCACCACCATCTAGTAGAATTTTACCAAATTCATTTATTGGTAGCTTATGGCAGTCTGGCTCATCATTCTAGGTATTTTCTTTCCTAACCACGATTGACAATTATAATTATCTCTCCATTGTGTGATTGGCTAGCTTGGGGGATTGTGTGTCTATTCAAATCTTGATGATTATTATAGAAGCAATGATGAATGTTTAACTTAGCATCATCATAAACTAATAACATTTTAAAATATCATGTACTTGGATGGTTTATATCAGTTTTAATCTACCACTTGGGCATCACTACTAGTAGATTCAATAATTGGCTTATATTTTTATTGTTCTTCTAGTGATATTATGAAAAAGAGGTAAAAATGATGTCAAGCCATAATCAACAGTGGATTTGCCACCTTGTAGGCCAATCATGGGAGCTACCCTCATGATTGTTGAGCCTCTCTATATAGATGTATATACATGTACCCTATTTACATATGTACAAGTAAGACACAATCTTATTTAGGTATAATGCTTTAGATACTAGTTGTTTACTAAAATTGGTAACATGTGGCCATCCAAATCATGTAGTTGAAATGCATTTACATCCTTTTCACATTCTACTATATATGGCCCAAACCACATGGATTCAAACTTATCATGTGTGCATAGCTTAGCTCTTTCCACATTCCATTTCAATACAAGGTCCCCTTCCTCAAATGGCTTACGATCTACCTTCTTGTCAAACTAATGTTTGATAGCTATCTAATGGTGTCAGAGACTATCATAGGCCTTTTCATGTTTTTCTTCTAGTAAGATCAATTCAACCATTATTTTTTCCATAGGCTGAATATTTTTTGTGTCCATGTCATTAATAAACTTGAGAGCTGATAACTCTAAGTTGATGGGTAAAACTGCTTCCTTTCTATATACTAAGGCATATGATGATGTCTTAAATATTTTTTTTACTATTATCCTATCATCCCATAATGCCTGATCAAGCAATAAGTGCCAAATTTTGAGATTGTTCTCAATACTACACTTGATTATCTTCAATAAATTCTTGTTTGTATAATCTGCTAGTTCTTTTCCCTAAGGATAATAGTTGGAAGATGCATTCCAACATATATCATATTTTATTGCAAATTCAATGGTCTTGGTACCAATGAAGGACCTGGCATTATTTGAAACAATTATAGATGGAATTCCAAACATAGTGATCAACCTTTCCAAAAACCTAATAATTGTATCTTAATCTACATTTTTAGTAGCTTCTGCTTTTGATAATTTTATTAAATAGTCCATAGCAATCAAAATATACCTATATATTATGGATGAATTGGGATTAATCATTCCAATAAAATTCAACCCCCATTGTTGGAAGGGTTCCTCTACAATTATTGGATGGAGTAGCATTGTCATAGGCTCTAATTAATTGTAGAGGAACCCTGCTCCTTTGCTCCTCCAACCAATAATTATAGAGGAACCCTTATCCATTGCTTTTTAAAAAGTGGTACCAACATTGGATAGAGAAATGGGCATTCATTGATATGCAAAAGTACCTCACTTAGTGGTGAATGCAGGCTTGTATTGATATTCATCTTGAATCCACACATGGTTAAAACTAGAGAATTTGGCTAGCATAAGATTTGATCAATTTGCAAAAGAGGGTAATGATATTTTAGTGAATCCTTATTCAAGTTCCAAAAATCTACACATAAGCAAATATCACCATGTTTCTTTCTTATTGGGACAATATTTTCCACCCAAGTGGAGTGCTTAATTGATGGGGGGAAATTCGCTCAGACCAAATCCCTTAAAATTTCTCATTAAACTTTAAAAAAATTACAATACTAGCCCATAGGCGTAGTTTCTTGATCTGAGCAGCACTTCCTCCTCCCCTGGAAGAAAAATAGCCCAAACAAGTCTAGAGTGGCCCTCTTGCCTTCAGCTCTACAACTTTGTCTCAGCAGTTTTTCAACCCCTTGTGCATGCCTTTGCTTCCCCTTTTAAAATCTCTGGCGTGACTCTCCTGCCTTCGTGACTGAACCTTCACATCCTTTACCCCAACTGGAAACTACCACCGGGTCAGCCATGAAAACATGCATTGATGAGCTGTCTAAACGTCTCTGACCTCTAGGCGCAGCCTTCGAGTGGCTGCCATGCTCAGCAAGCTTACTGGGCAAGAAATCATACATTAATGAGGCCTTTGATCGCCTCGAGAAACATCGTATGAGAACGCGTGCCTTTTTGAATCGTGAACCAGTAGTATGTCGCGATATCGTGACATTTTTTCTTCCTCGTTGCCTTTCTCTTCTTCGGGTCACGATATCGTGACATGTCGCGATATCGCGACATCTTTCCTTTTTGGCTCTTCTTTCTCCTTTTTGGTCATAAAATCATGACATGTCGCGATATCGTGACATCTTTCCTTTTTGCCTCCTCCTCGCCTCTCGGGTCATGAAATCACGACATGTCACGATATCACGAAATTCTTCCTTTCTACTTCCTTCTCGTCTCCTCGGGTTGCGAAATTGCAACATGTCACGATATCGCGACAGCTTTGCTCTTTGCTTTCTCTCTCTGTTTTGGGTCACGAAATCATGACATGTCATGATATCACGATAGCTTTGCCTTATGCTTTTGCTCTCTGCTTCGGGTCGCAAAATCGCTACATGTCATGAAATTGCGACATTTTCTTCTCTGGCCTTTCTTGTCTTCTTTCGATCACAATTTCGTGACATGTCACGATTTCACGACATTTTTCTTCGGACACCCTCTCTCTCCTGTTTCGGTCGCGATTTCATGACATGTCACGAAATCGTGACATTTTCTTCGGATGCCCTCTCTCTCCTATTTTAGTTTTCTTCGGGCACCTTCCCTCTCCTTCGGTCGCGATTTTGCGACATGTCACAAAATCATGACATTTTTGCTCCACACCTTCTCTCTCCTTCCTGAGTCACGAAAACGTGACATGTCACGATATCATGACACTTTTCCTCCCCTGCGCCTTTTCTCGTCCTTTTGTTGCGAAAACGTGACATGTCATGATATCGCGACACCTTTCCTCTCTTGAACCTTCTCTCAGATTTTGGTCGTGATAATGCGACATGTTGCGATATCGCGACACCTTTTCTCTCTTGAGCCTTCTCTCGGCTTTTGGTCGCGATAATGCGACATGTCGTGATATTGTGACACTTTTCTCTCTTGAGCCTTCTCTCGGTTTTTGGTCACGATAATGCGACATGTCACGATATCGCGACACTTTTCTCTCTTGAGCCTTCTCTTGTCTTCTGGTCGTGAAAATGTGACATGTCGCGATATCGCAACACTTTTCTCTTTTGCGCCTTCTCTCGGATTTTGATCACGATAATGCAACATGTCACGATATCGTGACACTTTTTCTTCTTTGCCGACATGTCATGATATCACAACACTTTTTCCTCCTTGCGATATTTTGCTTTCCATTGGATGCTCCTGCATCAGACAATCGGGGTGGATTGAGAAGTGACCTTCACTTATGTACTGTTCTGTCACCTTCTTTTTAACTAGGGCTGTACAAGCTCTCTAAGCTTCAGAAAAATCTGGGTCTGCAGGGTACAAAACCTTAAGTTCTTGAAACCCCACAACTTCTACTCTCATTGTTGTTAGCAACCTTCTTTCATCCATCCCCTTCAGCAAACAGATTCTAGCGCTGCCACATACCCTTTCGCTTACCTCCTTCAAGGGCTTCAACTTATGGCACACTCCATTCTTCATCACTGAGTAAGTGTTGGCGTGACCATCATGCACTGCACACAGATCAAACTGCCATGGCCTTCCCAACAACAAATGGCAAGCATCCATAGGCAGGATGTCACACAAGACCTCATCACAGTAATTCCCAATATTAAATTTGACTAAGGACTGTTCACTGACCAATGTCCTATGGTCCTTCTGCAACCATGCAATCCGATATGGATGCGGGTGTAACTTAGTAACCATTTCTTCTGAGACCAAGTTATCAATACTACCATTATCTATAATAATATTACAAGCCTTACCCAAAATTTTGCACCTTGTGCAGAACAAGCTCCTCCTCTGGTCTGATCCTTTCTCCTCATTCAATAGGGTCCTCCTTGTGACCATAACTCCTCTTTATGCCTCCTTAGAATGTTCTTATTTAGCACCTTCATCTGCTATAGTAGCTCTGGCATGACCCTTAGGTCTCCTATTCATCCTCTCTTGGTGTTGGGGACACTCATATGCCCGATGTCCCTCTTCTCCATAATGGAAACAGGTTCCACGAAATCCTCCTCTTCCATATCTACCTCTTCCTCTTTGGTAACCATTGTTCTAATTATGGGTTCTATAATCATTATCCCCCTTCTGATCCTGACTATAGCTAGCTTCTTCTTTCTTCTCATCTCGTCCTCCATCTATTCTTCCACCATGACCTCTTCCTCTTTGCTTACCCTCAAACCGTCTGTTCAGCTTCTCTTCGACTTTGAGGGCAAACTGGTAAGCATCCTCAATGGTGCTCACCCTAACTAGACTCAACTCTTCTTGAATACTAGTTCTCAACCCATTGATGTAACGAGCCACCTTCTCCTTGTTAGCCTTTGAATGGCCAATTTTGATGGAGATCTTATAAAACTCCTCTGTGTATTCTTTGATAATTTTTCTTGATTGTCTCAAACTCTGCATTTTCCTTAGCAGATCTAATTCATAATCTGCAAGAATAAACTATCTTTTCAACTTATCCACCATTCTATCCCATCTTGTTATTATCTCCTTTCCTCTTCTATTTCTTTCCAGCTGTACTCCCTTCCACCAGATGCTGGCATGACCCTTCAGCTTGGTCTTAGCAAATCTGACCCGATCAGGATCTTCGACCTCCTCATATTCAAAGTATTCTTCCAAGTCATTGATCCAATCAATCAACTCCTCTGGATCTAGATTTCCAAAGTATGTAGAAACCTCCATCTTTGGTTTCTTTCCAATATGGGATATGGCTCTGTATAACCTGGCTTGTGTAGGATCTACAACCTCTTCTTCTTCCTCAAACTGGTCCTCTTCTTCATCAACTTCATCTTCACTTCCTTCTTCTCCTCTGGGTTCAAGCCCTCTGCGCAGCTCCTCTTGTAGGGCTTGAACTTGCCTCTGCAAAGCTCTGAAATCTTTTGCTGGCACCATATTTCTTCCACCACCATGGTTTCTTCGTGGAGGCATTCTTCTTCACTCTCTTCTCACAACCCTTCCATAGATCCTAGTGCAAACTGCCTCACTTTTAGCGATCTACTCACACACTCAGGAACTCCTACGCTCTTCCATAGATCCTGGTGCAAACTGCCTCACTTTTGGTGATCTGTTTACACACTCAGGAACTCCCACTCTGATACCACTTGATGGGAGGGAAATTCGCTCAGACTAAATCCCTCAAAATTTCTCATTAAACTTAAAAAAAAAATTACAATACTAGCCCGCAGGCATAGTTTCTTGATCTGAGCAGCACTTCCTCCTCCCCTGGAAGAAAAATAGCCCAAACAGGTCCAGAGTGGCCCTCTTGCCTTCAGCTCTGCAACTCTGTCTCAGCAATTTTTTGACCCCTTGTGCATGCCTTTGCTTCCCCTTTTAAAATCTTTGGTGTGACTCTCCCACCTTCGTGACTGAACCTTCACATCTTTTACCCCAACTAGCAATTGACATTGGGTTAGCCATGGAAACATGCATTGATGAGTCGTCTAAACGTCTCTGACCTCTGGGCGTAGCCTTCGAGTGGTCGCCATGCTCAGCAAGCTTACCGGGCAAGAAATCATGCATTAATGAGGCCTTTGATCGCCTCAAGAAACACCATCTAGGAATGCGTGCCTTTTCAAATCATGAACCAGTAGTATGTCACGATATCATGACATGTCGCGATATCACGACATTTTTCTTCCTCGTTGCCTTTCTATTCTTTGGGTCACGATATCGCGACATCTTTCCTTTTTGGCTCTTCTTTCTCCTTTTTGGTCACAAAATCATGACATGTCACGATATCATGACATCTTTCCTTTCTGCCTACTCCTCGCCTCTCGGGTCACGAAATCGTGAAATGTCAAGATATCACGACGTTCTTCCTTTCTGCTTCCTTCTCGCCTCCTCGGGTCACGAATCACGACAGCTTTGCTCTCTACTTTCACTCTCTGTTGCGGGTTGCAAAAATTGTGATATGTCACGATATCACGACAGCTTTGCCTTCTGCTTTCGATCTCTGCTTCGGGTCATGAAATTACGACATGTTGCGATATTGCGACAGTTTCCTTCCTTGCTTTCTTTCTGCTCCTTCGGTCGCGATTTCGTGACATGTCACGAAATCGTGATATTTTCTTCTCTGGCCTTTCCTGTCTTCTTTCGGTCACGATTTCATGACATTTTTCTTCGGATGCCCTCTCTCTCCTATTTTGGTCACGATTTCACGACATGTCATGAAATCGCGACATTTTCTTTGGACGCCCTCTTTCTCCTGTTTCGATCGTGAAATCGCGACATGTCATGAAATCGTGACATTTTCTTTGGGCACCTTCCCTCTCCTGCTTCGGTCACGATTTCACGACATGTCATGAAATCATGACATTTTTGCTCCATGCCTTCTCTCTCCTTCCTAAGTCACGAAAACATGACATGTTGCGATATCGCGACATGTCGTGATATTGCGACACTTTTCCTTCCTTGTGCCTTTTCTCGTCCTTTTGTCATGAAAACATGACATGTGATATCGTGACACTTTTCCTCTCGTGCACCTTTTCTTGTCCTTTGGTCACGATAATGCAACATGTCACGATATCGTGACACCTTTTCTCTCTTGAGCCTTCTCTCGACTTTTGGTCACGATAATGCGACATGCCGCGATATCGCGACACTTTTCTCTCTTAAGCCTTCTCTCGGATTTTTGTCACGAAAATGCGACATGTCACGATATCGTGACACTTTTCTCTCTTGAGCCTTCTCTTGTCTTCTGGTCGCGAAAATGCGACATGTCGTGATATCGCGACACTTTTCTCTCTTGCGCCTTCTCTCGGCTTTTGGTTGCGATAATGTGACATGTCGCGATATCACGACACTTTTTCTTCTTTGCCGACATGTCGCGATATCGCGACACTTTTTCCTCCTTGCGGGATTTTGCTTTTCGTTGGATGCTCCTGCATCATTAATTGGATATACGATTTTAGCATTTAATATCTTCAAGAGCTCTTGCTTCATCAAAGCCTCTATTTTAGAATTTATTGGTCGTTGTTTCTACCAAAATGGTTTACCCTCTACTATGAGCTCAATAGTGTTCTAGATGGTTTCCTTGATCTACACTTTAAAATAATCATAATTCTAAGCTATAATATCACTGAATTATCTACACAAATTTAAAATTTGATTAACCTCCTCTTCAAAGCAATGGAATCCTACTTTAATATGCTTTCTTAGCTCAATCTGGACTTCTTTATAACCTTGACTATCTACTTCCATTCTATGAGTTGATGGCCTATCATTGCCATCAAATAAACTCTCCAGGGTGATCAACCCTTTAGGAATATGATAATTTTTTAATTGTATTACATCTTCATATTTCTCCTTTTTAAAGGATTGGATGGTCTCATTGATACAATTCATTTCTTGAATGAGAAAGTCAATAATTTGCTCATCGTTGTCAAATACTTGCCAAAATGTATCTTTGTTCAAAACTAAGGGTTTATAAAACATCTCGATTATATTAGACCTATTAGACATAGGATAATAGTTAGCTCTAAGAGAAGCTAATGTGTTAGCATGAGTGTTCCACTCCCTAGGAATGACCCTTATATTGATTGCTTTAAAAAATTTCCATAAGTCCCATATTCTATTTCTATATACCTTTAGGTAGTGTTGTCTACTGCAACAATATTTTGTGACCTGGTTTACCACTAGCTCTAAATCTCCATGAATCACCAACTACTTGATCCTCATTTTTCAGCTTTTTTAAGGCCCAAACATAATGCTTCATATTTTGCTACATTGTTGGAGCAGCTCCAAGCTAGCCTATAAGAGAAGGTTTTTTCTAGTCAGTTGGTGATTTAAGTATTATCCCAAATCCAAAACCATTTTAACATCTTACACCATAAAAATAGAGCTTCCATATTTAATTTTCCTAAGATTCTAGTTTTTCCACCACTATGGTTTCCTTTTTCTTGAGCTTTTTTATTGAATATATACCAATCCTAGTTTTAATCATAGCATTAAAATCCTTTAGTGAGAACTAATTTGCTCTCTTCGCGACTATGATCTGGCCGGGGGTGAAGAAACAGCTTAAGAAAGGAGCGGAAGCGTTTATCCTACTATAGTGGAGCCGGTGCTGGAGAATACACCTCTATGATCTTTGAGGGGATAAAGCAACGACAATTTCGATAATTATGCGCGGCCGGGGAGAAATAAACCTAAGTAAACGACATTCCTACACAATTTAATTTAGAGATATGCTTCGATGACGGGAGTTCAATGGGGATTCTATAGAAATGGGCGGGGCCCTTCCTCTCCCTATCTTAAGAGCACTCAACCTATCTTTTTAGAATCCAGATCAAAATGAAAAGCTTAAGGGGTTGAGAATACGACCTTTGAAATGAAATAGGTCGAGCACTCAACCGACTACAGGTTATGCGCTGTTCCTGGGGTTGAGCCCTTTAAAAAAAACAAATTGGGCCTCTCCCTTTAAAAGCTCTCTATTTAAAAAGGGGAGAATACGACCTACCAGGAGAGCACTCAACCGCTTGACTTCAGGCTCGACCTGCACTCAACCGATTATTATAAGGGGACCGATCATGTCCTCTCCTCATTAGTATAAGGCGGTCGAGCACTCAACCCGCCGATCATGTCGTATTATATACGTGACATAAACCAGCATGTTCATGCATCATTCTGTGTGACGCCATGCATCCTCTCTATTTTAAAAAGGGGCGTGACGTGTCTAATCAACGCCCGCTTCGCTCTTAAAATAGAGGAGGGGTATGCGGAAATGCGGAACCAACCCTCCTTCCCGGGAATGCGCGTACGTGACCAACCCCTTTGATCCCAGATCTTCAGCCCACTTTGATCCCATTATACCCGCTTTGATCCTTACACCTTTGATCCCATTATACCCGCCCCCCCATTGAGACCATAGTAGCATCATTGAAGACATGAGCATCAGACAGAGGCACTGGGACTTGGGATTGATAAGGAAGGCGGAAGAACGTGTTGATTGGGGAGGTGGACAACAGGGGGCAGGACCTTTAAATAATAGAGGTGGGGGTGTTCGGGCGGGTGGGGATGTTAATGGCGAATAATAGGGCTCGAAAGGTTAGAAGAGGGGAAAAAAGAGATTGATACCCTTTAAATCGGAAGTGAAGAGGATGTTGACAACACATTTCGGAACAAGACTAGAGATGGTCAATTCCACTTGATAAGCTTTCGTAGAGTGCATGTGATTGATTATGCCAGCCAGGATTCGGAGTTTGCTTTTTCGATATTGAATCAACTTTGTATTCCATCTTGAGCGTGATCCCGGGAATTCAAGTTTTAAAGAGGTTCCCCATGTTTAAAGGGGCTTTTAAAATAGAGAGGGAGAGGAAAATGTTTAAAAAAGGGGTCTGTCGCTGAGAGGAGCGGAGGGCTCTTTAAAACTTTAAGCGCTCACCACCCTCTTTAAATATTATAAGCCCCCTCTCTATTTTGAAAGGGCACTCGACCTATTGATTGGGTTGGGAGATCAGGAGGTCATTTATGCGCCGCTTCTGATTCCAAAGCTCGACCCAACCCGTCAGGGCTCGACCGCATCTATTGAAATGGTCGAGGCTCTCTATCTGTGATCAGTGAGCGATAGCGAACCGGTAAAAAGACTTCTGAATGTTCAAATGTCATTCCCGGGTCCTCGAGGCGCATACAAATGATATTAAACGTGGGGAGCGAACAGAAGGATCGTTTTAAAAGGTCCATGCCGCTCTAAGAAAAAGGGCGCGTGTTCGTCCTTTTAAAGCAAAGGTCTACCCCTTTTTCTTAGAGAGCTGGATCTAAGTGGTATTCTTTATCTATAGCAGAGGCAGCTCTCTACACTGACGCCGGGGGCAGCAGTGGGGGGAATCTTAATTTGCTGGTCTCTTGGAGTGATCATCCACACTGGGACTGAGGCACTGGAATGACTAGGCCTCTCTCTTCCACGAGCTTATATACTAGGGGTTGGTGGATTGAACGCGCGCAAGCGATCGAGCTTTCTTTAAGCTCTTTAAGGGAGGTGGGCTTGGAATTCGACATCCTTCAAAGGAAGAATAGCTCACTGGTCTAGCTCCATAGCACTTTTAAGACTTTAAGGGGATTGAGTGATTCACCAAAGCGGGATCGAGCTCGGCGGGACGTTCTGTAAATCGGAGAAGGGATAACGAACGATAGAGGTGCTTACACCTTAAACGGAATTCGGTGGGGGTTTGGTCCGTTAGCCCGATAGAGGTGGTGACACCTTAAATGGAATTCGGTGGGGGTTTGGTCTGATACATTAAAAAGGCCGGCTCTATTTTAAAAGGCGACAGCGAACCAGGCGAGTTTTCTTTAAGCAAGCTTGATCGGGCCATCAAAGATGATCCATGGGAACGATGAGTTAGAGGGGCAGGAGGATTCGTATATACCAATTCTTCTTTCACAAAACTGATTAGATACTTTTATATCTTATGTAATGGTTCCTTCCCACCCTTCTGTTTCGATTCGGAATGCATCGGATGGAGGACGGGGCATTGGGAGGGAAGCTGCTGCGGGCCTTCGGATAAGCCTGCAGTTCTCATTCATTCCGGACTCCCACGGGGGGCAGCAGTGGGGAAGCATGGGGGCCCGGTTGTTCTCTCCCTAGATAAGATGGATACTCAATTCTATCCATCGATGCTCTTTAAATTAATCGCCGTATGATGCTTGCTATAGCGGTTCACGTACGCGGGTGTGGTACCATCTCAAATCCAATATGCAAGAGTGATCCCCTCTATCTGTAATCGCTGCATCCTTACTCACCCAGTCCATGTGCCTAAGTGGGTGAAGATTGGCTCTCTATCTCCCCTTTTAGAAACAGAGAGGGGGAGAGTTGTTGTTATTCTTTTATAAAAGAGTGAAACAATAGACTGAATGAGAAATTTTTGACCCTAGGGCAAGGACCTTTAGGCGATAGGGGGAGTAAACTTTATATCTCGAGCTTTGAAATAGATTTCAACTCTTTAAATTAATCATGTGCTCACTTACGATTGGGGTAGAGCACTCCTTTATTCCAAGGCTAAGGCAGTCCCTCACCCCTTTTTAAATAGAGATTCCCCTCTTAATTAAAAGAGGTACCAGGTGAATGCATTTAGTAAATCTAGTTGTAGTGAATCGGTACCTAAAGAACCACTCGCCCCATTCTAGGAATTGGTGCTCTCTTCTTTTTAATGTAATTAGAAGATATGGCTCGAAGAAGTAAGTAATTATGTACATTTCTAATCCTGATTATATCAACATTCTAAAATCTTTTTCCCATTCAAAGAGGAGATACAAATATTATAAGGAATAGTTCCTTGCCTTCACCGTTCAAGATTTGAACTACAAAGGGTATTCCCCTTCACCCACTATTTAAAATAGGTGTCTACAAGACAATAGAGACGTGTCGAGTGGAGCATGATGCTTTATCTGGAATGGACCAGTGGAATGGCCCGGTTTCGGGGTCTCGTTCAATCAATATACAAAATTTCACTTGGTAGAAACGTACCGTTCATAGTAGCGTTGTAGGTTCGAGCATAAAAAATTTCCACCTGATAGAAAAGCTCCACCATGGTATCCTTCCAGTCCCAGGTTTTCTGCGTCCGATCAACCAGAGCAGAATGAATCGGTCCCTAAGGGATCATGGGGGGGTGGGGGTGATGCCAAGACATGTTCCTTACGAGCTACACACGAGCTATAATGGCAATGGGTTCGAGGGGGGTGGGTCTGGTTCGGTCCTCCAAGGAATGTTAAAGCTCTCTTCGCCCTGCTTATCGCCAGATCGATCTCATAATTGCATGCTCCCCTTATTGAATGTATCACTAGGGCTTTTGAGGAAGCTCTATACTTCCTTAAGAAAATGAAGAGGGCTTTAATTTAGTTTAATTGGTGGGAAGATACTATATATCCTCTTGCTTCTATTAAAAAATGGGAACAAAATGCACATATATGGACCTAAGTATAAGGATTCAACTGCACTAGGAGTGTTTTATGATTCGTTGCATGTCGTTAACTTTTAAAATCCTTACCTCTCCTCTCCTCTCTAAAAAAGGCTGTTAATACGTATATAAAATGACTTGACCTCTCGGGCCCTTCTCTTTAATAACCTTAAGGGCCTAGATTTTTCAAATTCAAAGCTGTTATAAGGATAGAGAGCCTTTAAAGGTTATGGCCCTCCCCTCTTAAAAACCTGGGCTGGGGAGAGCTCTCCTCTCTATTTTAGGGTAAGGTAAGGTAAGGCTAAGGCTCAGCCTTTCCCTAGCTTTTAAGTAGAGAATATCTATAGGAGGGTGAGGATGGGGCCCTTTGTACTTTTAAATATCCGGAGGGAGAGAGGAGAGCTAGCCATTTATTTCTTTTTTATCAATAGTATTCAGGGTAGGGTTGTCTCTATTTTAAAAGGGGAGGGTAGGAGAGGAAACAATAGGGGGGCTTTTAAAACGTTCTAACATAAGAGACTTGATGATACTTAATTTGATCGCTCGAGAGATCAGAACCTCTATAAAAGCATCCCTTTATTTAAGATAGGTGTTGCTCTCCCCTCCATTTTAAAAGGGCGGGGAGAGAGGGCCGAGAGAGAGCTTTCTTCCTTTCTTTAATTCTTGTGTTGCTCTCCTCTCCATTTTAAAAGGGCTTTTCTTTTCGGGGTGGAAGAGAAAAAAGACCTATCCCCCCTATCTATCTCAAGAGGTCGTTCCTTGGGGTAAGGGAGTTAGTTCCTTGGTTGAGGGATCCAAACGAGAGGGAGAGGTGCCTAGGGAATGGGAACGTACCTTGGCCCTATCTCTAGTAGCGGGCGGGGCACCCCTTTCTAGAGTAGGGCGATGGGTTGTGAGACAGACCTTGAGCACCTTTAAATATCCTCGACCTTCAAATTGATAGGTCCGGAGATCGCTTCAAAATTAGTAAGGAGATAGCCCTACCTATATAGCCCTGCACCCCTAAATAATAGAAAGCGACTACTCAATGCATTCTTGAACCGATGCATGCTAAGTACACCTGTAAAGAGTCGAGGATTGGCTCCGCAAGAATGGGCTGGGCATAGACGCAATCCTTTACTACCTAGTCGGAATAGTGAAAATGCACACTCCTCCATGTGTTGAACGAAATAACACCCATAATGAAAATAACATTGAGTGAGATTCTTTCCTTTCCGAAGTAATTTCGAATTGAAACTCGGATCCAATTGAATTGAAGCTAATGTAGGTTAAATCGATTCGAGTGAGTACTCGGTATACTACACGCGTTAGTGAGAGCAATTACTGAGAGCAATTATTGCATGATGAGCCCTGAACGAATAATTTTTATTCCGCTGGTGTGTTTGAATCCCGTTATCTGGTGTGTACGGAATCATCCCGATCCACGAACTCCTAAGGATTGCATCCCGCGCATATTAATTATTGGTATCCCGATCGCACTAGGGAGAATGGGCAAATTTGACATTCGTCGCCGGGTTTCGTTCTGAGCTTTTGATACCGTTGATGCGGATTTTGAGGCCCAAAACTTAACTGAGTATTTTGTACACGAGGTAACTCTTCCAGGCCAAGTATCGTTCGAAGCTTCAGACAAAAGTGCTGAGATATTGGGGGGCCCTTATGGTGGTATTTCGTACACATTCCGACTCTGCCAATAGATTCTCAAAAAATTGCTCCTGGCAAATCACATATTCAGCTATCTTTAGATAGAAATGGAGCTAGCTTTTGAACATGTTACAAACCTATCTTTGGAGCCATCCGAAAGAATAATCGACCTTTAAAATAAAATAAAAGGTTCGGTTCGGAATAATTGATCGATTCAATGATCTTTTACTCTTTCACATATATCTTATCCCCAAAGGTCAATGGCATCGATCGCACGATTCGATCCAAGTTTCCCGAGGGTTCCTTCATATAGTAGGAGTGATAGGATGGATAGGGGAAAACTCGACCAGACCCACCTAGAAACCAACCTGGAATGGAACGACTCGCTTAGTTAGTTCTGCACGTTCCCCTACTATAGAAAGGGCCCTATCCTCTATAGTGGGGGTGGAAGATGAGCTGAAACTGATCGATCTACTCACTTATCTCTATTCAATTTTGTTCTAACACATGCTCAAAACTACTCATAATACATACTCAAATTTGCTCATAACACATACTCAAATCTGCTCATAGCACATACTCAAATCTGCTCATAACACATTCTCAAATCTGCTCATAACCCATACTTAAATATGCTCATAACCCATGCTTTGTTCAAAGTACTTTAGACATATTCTACCCAAAATTCATTTAACCTCTTGAATATATAGATAATGATATGCACTAACAAATTATCAATGTGTTCTTTATATTCACTAAGTCTGTCACTTCCACATGTCTCACATTTATTGCATTCTATAGGTAGCTCTAGTTTAACACTTGATAACTGATTTGGTTATTGTTGAGTTGTATTTTTATTTTAAGACCAATCACAAATGCACAAGTCCTCATCTATCACACAATCAATCATGAAGATGCACAAATTGCTTTCATAAATTTAATCTATAATTCTTGCATTTTTATTCCCAATATTACTCAAAACCAATGCTCAACTTTGCTTCACAAAACTGGTCTATGACTCTTGTACTTTCAATTCTAAACTCATTCAAATCATGTGCACAACTTATTCTCAAGCCCTAGCTCATATGTTTTCAATTTCAACCAAAACCAAGCTTGCTTTCAAACCCTAGGACTAATGCACACTTACTCAATATTTATTTCTCCAATCATATAACAACAAAATATTTCTTAACCAAAACACCTTGTGAGTGAGATCAAAACACCATACCACTAAAAATTGTCTTGATGATGATGTGCCTCTAAACCAAAAATAGTTTTCTTTTTTATCCTTCAAGAAATCTGGTTATTGGTATTCAATTCTAGCATAGATAAAGAATCATCAACTCAAACCTTTCCAAAAGGTGTTCACAATGAATCTTCACAACAATACATTATTTCTCCTCTATAATATTTCAAGAATAAGCTTCTAAAACCATAGGATCCTTTTTTCTATAATGTAAAAATTACACGTAGAATTAAATCAATTTACACCTTATAACTCCTAACTTATCATTCAAAAAAACACCCCAAATATTCAACAAAATATACAAATAACTAAAACCACCTTATAAATCCAAGCTTTAAACAATAATAAAAATATTTAATTTACCTTGCTCAAAGTTATCGTGTGCTTATCCTCATCTATCAACACCAAGCAACCTTAGAACTCACCAAAAATTAATGTCATCAATACCAAGCAACCTTAGTGCTTACAAATAATCCATGTTGTCATCAATGCCAAGCAAAAAACACCCTATGGAATTTGACCTACAGACCTCTGCTGCAACAGTGCTATCACAAGCACCTAGACCAACTATGCCACCATGGTGGTTGGAACCAAGGAAGTTCCCACATAACTATATCTCTGTCTCAATGCACAGAACAAAAAACTCGGTGCTCCCTTCAAAAAATTATGTATAGGGGTTTTGACCCTATGACCTCCCTCCTATCAGTGCTCATGCAAGTCACACAACTAGCTGGACTATCCATTTGGATAGGACATCTTAGGTGCTCACAATATTTATCATTTTCCAATAATTTGCATACCTTTCAAACACATTGTCCTCTTCTTGCCGCTCACAAGAGATTAGCACTTCAACTCATACGATGTTTTCACATTAATTCCTCTCAAGATATAAGTTTTTGGTATAAAATTAAATCTCTTGTCCCTTATTTATATGCACTACGTCTTGTCTTGAAACATCGATACACAATTTTGCATGGGATTATTTAGAGTGATGTTGGTGCCAAGGGTTTATAACCTTATATTATAATATGTAGTAAATATTATAATATTTCCTTTTGAACCTTTGCCTTCAAAATATTTTCCCAAGGGAATTTTATTTAAGTCTTTGTCCCTTTTGCCTTTTAAACCCATTCTTAAACCCTTTTTCCTCATTGTAATAAATATTATAATTTTTTTTTCCTTTTAGCTCTTTGTCCCACAAAAACTTATGAATGCTTTTTGTCCTTTATATAATATTTACAATATAAATATTATAAACCCTTTTCTTCCAATAATTTCCTTTCTTGGGAGATATACTTTACCTTGAAATATGTCCATAGTGTGCTATCAAACCCATGTAGAATATTCTTGACTATCATATTATTTCTGCCTCATGTATCCTTTAACACATTATTTCTGCCTCATGATTCCTTTGACATCAATGACAACTCAATGTACTCAATATTTCCAACAAGATCTAGACACTAAATTTTAGTATTTCTTAGGATTTTTATTGAAAGATATGATTATGTTAACAATACAATGGAATATGTTGCATGTAATGAAGTACACAAAATTTAACTAAAATCACCAACAACCCTTGCTAAGGTCAATATAAGATTGTTTTTTTGTGGTTGGAGGTTTTGTGCATGTCAAAAGCATAATATAATCAAATACACATGAAGCATATAAATATTTTTATAAAACGTATATTGGTCATGCCAATTACATATAGCTAATGGGAATATAATCAAACCAACTTTGCACCAAAGAGAAAGAATTTTATATTAATAGTAGCTTATAAACTTGTGTGAAATACAAGAGTATATATGTGTAATATTTATTGTACAACTTAAGGTCAAGGTGCACATGGATTTAGTTTCTTGTCTTGTCAACAATAAAGCACACACATCATACATATAATAGATCAAGGAATGAGAGAGACACGTGGAAATGATATAAATATACCATAAAATGACCTTGCTTATAAATTCTATTAGAAACAATTATCCTTTTGAAGATATTTTTGAAGATAAAAAATAGTTTCTTTGTGATCACTTTTGCAAGCTAGAACAAAGTGATTCTAAAAAGTAGTATTGTGTATATAATCTATGGCATGCTCCATTGAAAATAGGAAGCTTGATTTATTTTTATTTAGGCTATTTGGAAACAACAGTACGAAGAAAAAAGGTTCTTTCTTAAGGATATTTCATAACAAGTCTTCAAGGTTGTTATAAACTATAGAAGACATTCAAAGAATCCACTCCAAACTTCATTATTTTTCAATGGTATCAAAAACAAGTTTTATACTTATTAAAATTTTGGGAAAAATAAATATTACCATACTATTATTAGATTTGGGTAGTATTTGAAGATTTTTCATTATGGGGGATTTATCTTTGGAAGTACGGAGTAGAGTCTTTAACTGCTTATACACATACTTCATGCATGTGGATGGTTCCTCTACTTACTACTAATTCTCTCCTTCTACATCCTCTCCTTATAGATCCTCTTTGGTATCCTCTCTTGATTCTACAAGAATAGAATCAAATTACTAATGAATTCATGTATCCAATATCTATGAGTAGAAAAACTATCAAGTTCAATTGATGAACTAACCTTCTAATCACCCAATGTATTAAGATCAACCATTGTTTTAATTTATCTTGTTCAAGTTATTGCACATGAACTAGTTCCCGGAGAAGACACATGCTCCCTACCAAAGTCATCTATAGGATACCATGAAGAGGACTTGGGCTTTGTATTCTTATTTGACCTCTACATTATCATAATTCAAAAATACAGTTTATATTCAAAACTTATAGAATATTCTTAATATGAATGATATGAATAAATTATATTAATACCTATTTGGAAATAGATGATTCAGATGAATTTTGTGAGCTTCTAACCTCCTCCTCCTCCTCCTCCTCCTCCTTCTTTGTAGACTATAATGACAAAAAATGTAAAATTAGAAATAAACATCACAATTAAATAAAACCATTAGCAAAAATAATTCAATACATAATGGAATTTAATATTTATTGGGTCTTGTTTATGGTCTGTTGGTTGCTCTAATTAGTTATAAATTTCATCCTCTTCTTCAGGGTGTTCTTATCCAGCCTCCTCTTCTTCATCTCCCATATAGTCACATATTGAGATAGACTCAAACATCCACATTATATCTAGTCATTTATAACCTTTTTACTTACTCTCTTCCATAATTTTAGCACAAAGACTTATTTTCCTATAAAACAATAAACAACCAAATATGTAACAAATATGACAATGATGTTTATTAAAAAACACCAAATCCTAAGCATACATATCCAAGTTTAAAAGCTTACCATAGAGGGAATTATCAAAGGCATGCTCTACATATTGTATCACTCCATTTGCAACCATGTAAACATATATATCTCTAATCACATGCTTCATATGTAATTATACTTGGTAGTCGTTCTCGTCTCTTAAATTATTCCATAATAGTTTTTGGTGCTATGAAGAGAATTCAAGGTCAAACTATATGCCCTATAAAATCATGGTAAAAAATAATTAAATTAAAAATAACATATATACTACCTAAATGGATTGAAATTATTAATAACAAGAGATAAAAATAGCACCTCTTAACCTTTATAAAAATTACATCATTTATCATAGACATGTTGATGAAATATCTAGAATTAAGTGGATATCAAACTTCTTTTTTGTTTGGTTAGCTTGTCTATAGTCATCACCATGGTCTCGATAGTCGCTACACCATGACCTGCCTCTCTTTACTTGAAATATTAATAGGGTATATATCAACTGATAGTGTACGTTGAAATCTAATGTGTTAGTAAATGATTTATTTTTATAGTTTCAAACATCACAAAAACATACATTTACATTGTCATGATTTTTACATATATACCTATGCTAGATATAACTTAATATAATGAAATACAATATGCTTTAAAAATATAACATTAACATATAAAAATATTAGAAGTTCACCTTTTACTTCATGATTGACTCTTTTTGATGTATCAAAACTAACCCAAATACAACATAATGTATTAATGTTATAATACTTGATTTGAAAACTTAAATAAATATGCAAACCAAAAATAATTATCCATTTTCTTCGAGAGTTAAAGGACCATTATTAACATTATAAATTATATGTTTAAGTAAAAATGATAATAAATGCATTGAATATATATAGACATATATGTGTACATTCTTATATAGAAATTTTACCCAAACCATCAATAACATTACCTTTTTAAGCAAAAACCAATGTAGCATGAGATAGCTTATCAACCTCTTTCCTTGAGATCTTGGTTTTGACATGTACAATTTAAAAAATTTAAATGAATGCATGAACTCACTAGCTCAAGAGTGGAGCAAGAGCAACTTATAAAAAATTACTTGCCTTGAATAGTTAGCAATGAGTATAAGATATCTTAAATATTGCTAATATTCAAAGAGATGACACTTTGTAACCCATTAATAAAAGCATGATACTTAGCTTGATTATGGGTAGTGTCGTGGTCACTATCAATAATCCCATTTGATTACATAACAACATCTATAGGGCCATTCAAAACATGCATAGTCATTGTTAGAACCTATGAACATGACCTATTTATGTACAATGTTGAAGATATAATCATCTCATTCAAGTGTTTTTGAAGTCTAAAACTAAAAAATAATATGTAATGGCAAACAAACTAAAAAGCAAGTTGAAAATAATAGCTATTACATAACCTTGCTCTTTAATTTTGGTATAAATAAAAAGATAAAGTTGAAACCTCAAGTAACCTGTACACAATGAGAAGATGTATCATAGAAGCACTTAACCATGAAAGGTTAATAAAATTTCCAATATTTGACATGAACATATTTAGCAAGTGTTACAAGTTTATTTATTTCTAAAAAAATAAAATAATAAAATTAGTAATTATAATTTTATATGGCAAAACTTGCAATAGAATCTTGCCTCACACCAAGATATCAATATTTACTCTATAAAATGCACATTGTCTAGATTCTATAGAAATATTCTTATCAATTTTTGAATAGTTATATTTTAAATAAAATTAGCGTCTGAAAAATAATTGATTTATTTGCAAAAACTAGTAGTAGAAGAATAGTAACTAATTTATCATCTCAAAAAATGTTGGAATAAAAAGAACAAAACACAACATTTTAATTTTGTTATTACACTGAAATTCACCCTTATGTTTTTGTTATTAAAATCTACATAAATCAAACAAATCAATGCAATTGAATAAGTATAAGTAAGATGCAATATCATATTGTGATGTGAATGGAGGTTTTTACCTCTTTATTCTTTATTATGATGTAGGGCCATCTTGCTCAAGACTTATTAATCTTATTATTTAATATTTGACATGATCAGATTATGGAGCTTTAAACAAAAACAGGTCAATGTTAGGATAATTTTAGGAGAATAATTAGTCAATACTATCTTAAGCACATTATATTTTTTAATGAATTGACATTTAGTTAACCATTTAGAAATTAGAAGATTGCACAAGGACATTACTCATTTCATGCAAAGTGAGTATTATTTGGCTAAAATATCAAATTTTCACCTTGAGAAAATAGATACTACGAAGGAAATAGAGTAGTGTGTGTGTGTGTGTGTGTGTGTGTGTATAATTGTGTGTGTGTGTGCATAAAAAATGTCATCCATTCATTCATGTATCTAGTAATTCAATTTAGAGGTAATTACTCAAAATAAACTATAGGCAGATGAATTTTATCCATTATATTTTGGATGGTTACATAGGATACAATACCTATCTATCATAAATAGGGGGAGTTTGACCATACCAATTGCGAAGAGAAGCATATTTTACCACAAATTGTTCATGCTAACCTCAAGATTAGTGATCTAATGTGAGTTGTGCAATAGTGTATAGTTTATTAAAAACTATATTTATTTAAAAGCTTAGCAAGACTCATTTATTTGCAACTATGGACTGTTAGGTTAGGGGAAAATCATCATGTTTAATGGGATAAATTTATTTTGGTGCGAACATGGGGGTTCTTGTGAAAATATCATCCAAAGATAGAATTACACTTGCCAGTGTCCAACAAGGTATATTAGAGAGGATTGCCAACACAATGGTGCTTCATGTGGAACCATATTTTGCTTTCATTAGGCAAAATTCTTAAAGGGGGATAATAAGTGGTTTTGTCCTCCTAATTAGAAAAGAAGTGTTACTTGCACATTACCAACTAAAATTGGTGAGTAATATTTTTTCTTTCCTTTAGGAATGTATCTTATATTATATTAGAGAAAATGAAAGTAATATAACTTGAGAAAGAGTTACATGAAATCTAACAATGCTAAGAATTTTCTCTAAAGCATATATTATATCTTTCCATGTGAATTGACAGACTATATTTAAAAATGGTCAATTAACTATTAATCTATCAGGAAGGAAAAATTAGATAATTGTGAAACAAAAAATTAAAAAGTGATCAATATTGATGGGTGGTCTAATCTTTCAAACACCAATCAATTTTTTTATTTTTCAAGCTATTCAACTAGCCGACTAGCACCATTCATCGTAAATGATCTTGTTATGTATTCATATCTTTTTACTTTTTTAGTTTCACCCATAAAAATGTTATGGGAAGTGCAAGAGACTTTGGTTGTTCTATATGTAATTTGCGTGTCTTCCAACAAAGGCTTGTTAACTATCAACCTAATGTTAGAGAGTAAATATTAAGTTAATTTTAATAGCATAGCAACATTGGTAATCCTTCATAAATTACCCCTTGCCAATCCTTTAGCGATTTACAACAATAATATGTAGTGTGGCAATAGTTTTTAAACTTCCCTATGAATTTCACAACTTATAATCAATTAAGAATTTACACTTCTAATTTGTTACATAGTCCTTTATATGGCGATTATAATTTGCTTATATGAAATAAATGTTCTTAGTTTATGTATCCCAAAATTATATTATCTTTGTTGATAAAGGTTATATTTCCTACCATCATAAGACAATGGTTGAATGGTGAGTAGAGGCAACTATCTAAGATACCCAAGTTACTATGTAACTATTATCAACAACAAGGGGAAAAAAGGAGAAATTTTCAAGTTTGAAATATTTTAGAATTCATGATAATATTACATGATTTTGTCAAGCATATAATGTAAATCTAGCCTAATTAGTTATTGTTTATTGGCAATTGCCTCTTTGAATTTTTATTCAACCACATTAAATTGCATATGGACCTCTTCATGTTATATGCTACAACTCAAAGATTGTTCTTCAACATTGATATGTCCTAAGAAGTATATGAACCATGTTTTTATTTAATAATAGAGTAGTACTAGATCATGTAGACTATTAATAACCTGTACTTCATAGATGTAGAATAGGTAAACAATTCCTTGTAACTTTTTGTAATGATGTATAGACTATCATAGACATGCTTACGTAGGCACAAACTTTTAAATAATATATTTCATATTGCCTCCATTACACGCTTCTCTAAGGAGGAGGGGATTGAAATTTAGATTTGTAGCAATGTTGTCGTAATGGTTATGTGGCTGGTTTGAATTTAGAAAACTATGATAAAAATTCCAATTCTTTTAAGAAGTATGGGAATTATTACATGGCCCATGGGCATTTGCTATCCTCTGTATAACGAAACATTTGGCACAAAATATATATTCCAATTATAGATCATTATTTTATGTATTCCATTAAAGTTGTAGAATTTGGCTATAGCCCATGAATGTCCAAATCAATTCTAGTTTTCAAGTAACATTTGTATCACATTATAGTTGATATTTGAGATCATCTCTGGTATTGCTTCGAGTTTTTCTTTCTAGAATATTTTGTTGCTCTTATTTAGTTGTGCTTCCATATCCTCAAGTGGTAAAAACATAGGTTGCAAATTTATAAATAGAGCATTCATGTGGTGCAAGTCCAACTCCTCTAGCCATTGAGATTTGACTATGACACTTTAAATTCTTGTATGGAAATATTTAATATTCTTTGTGTTCATGGAGAGAAGTCCAAAAGCATTGAAGTTAGAATCACATGGTAAATACATGTAGCTCTAATTAGCCAAGCGCTTCCAAATACAAAGTGTGGTTTATGCTTACACATGTATGATTGACATCTTTATCCACTAAAAAAATATTCCATATCTTCAAAACTATTGTTACCACCATGTGTTTTTAAAATTATTGGGTTTAAAAATAGATTATTATGTTAAAATTTATATTTATGGTTATTGATCAGGTAAAGTTGACTTTTGTGCCTATTACAAGGTGATTTTTAAAGCTAAAGGTAATTTTTAGGTCAAATTCAAGCTAGCATGTTTTGTGAGAATATGAAACCCCTTGTTGGACCTAGGGAATGTTTTCACTTTACATTAAATATCAATTCAATATATATACCATTTTGGATTGTGACACTTTGACCTACCTCATAGTCAATTGAGTCTTCTCAATCCATCTAAGCATGTTAAGTGCTCATATAACAACTACTTACCTCCCTATGTTCATGCATGTTGCTACCTATGTTTATCTAATAAAATTCTACTTTAAGTTTTAAGCCTATTACATTTACACCCATTCACTTATAATTTATTTCTAGTTGTTATTTATATAAAGAATGTAGCTTTGACCCTAGTCTGGACTTCAACATGATTGAACTTGTTGCTAATTAAATCATGTTGAAGTCCAATCTAAGGTCCAAGTAATTTTATAATAGGAGAAAGATATTTTATTTTATACAAACATTCAATAATAGACAGGGCTAGGAGAAGATATCTCTAACTCAAGTTTTATATTTCATGCCTAAGGAGGAACACATTTTACAATTGTCCCTTTAAATTCATCATGACCTATAATTAACTAAAGTTTGTTTAAGGCCATATTACTCCTATAGATATCTTCAAATTTAAATATTTTATCTTCTTCTTCTCCTTTCTTTAAGGAGTTGTATTTTTTTCCCTAACATTATATAGATCATGAATTTTTTTAGAAGATTATTTCTAGGAAAAGGTGGGTAGTAAAAGGAGGATGCAAAGAGAAATCTATAAATATATGTCTATTTGGACCTTCTAGGTCATAGGCACTAGTGATATTGACTATTTTATCTTATCTATGAAGAAGATCCCTTGGAAGTTAGTCTATGGAGGAGGCATTGTATTACAACTTTAACCTCCTTTCAAGAGAATGTAAAAATATTTTTTTACAAGCACTTAATGTTGCCAAGTGAACTATTAGAAGATGATTAAAGGAGGTAATTAGCTCGGTAGTATACCTAGTTTGTGACTATGAGAGTCCCTACAAGGCATACCCTTTGAGGGTATGCCTCAGAATTATAAGTCCAACACCTTTGTTTATGACATAAAAAGAAAGTAGAAAGTTAACTTCTCAAATATCTATATAATCAATACTACATGTATCTTATCTCAAGGTATATAAGACACCTAAAGATAAAGTGTACCTTTTCCTCTACCTATTGTAAGGAATTGGAGGAATCAAGAAGATCTAAATGACTAGGTAGCAAGCCACATAAATTTGACTTGATTCTTCAAATTAAATTCCATTAGTGAATACTAAAAAATTTGGTTTGTAATATTATATCCTCATGGACTTTATTTTGATTGTTAGGTAAAATAAATAATAAAAATTGCCATGCCATCAAGGATGGGAAAAAAGACATCATGGTATGTTATTTAATAAAATAATGGCTAGCTAGTATCTTGGTGGAGAAAGTTTTCATGGAGATTTGCAAACTAGTTGAAAATTTTAAATTGCAAAAGTAACCTAGTTTTTAAGATTGTTTAACTTAAATTTTAAATAATGCTATTCAAATTGGGGAGGGAATAAACTAATGATATGAAGAGCAATTGACCAAAATATATTAAATTGAAAAATAAAAAGTCGAGTATTCTCATTCATTACTTTTCAATATATATATTACATGAATAGACATGATTTGAATAGACATACCTTTTTACAATATAACTTTTCATAAATTTAATTAATTAATAAATAATTATTGATTAGTAATAGTAATACTTAACTATTAATTATTAATTAATTAACTTTAAATTAATAATTTTTTAGTTAAATAGTAAAAAAACTTATTTTAATTAATATTTAATTGAATGAAGAATTTTATTCCTCATCATTCCTCCCAAAAATATGTGCATTAGACCCTAATGTATTCATAAGGGGAGGAAGAAAGGATCTATAAGATGAGGAGGTAGCCACGAAGGAGGTCGATGAAGTGGCACTAAGCATGCAAAGGGGGCACACAAGAAGGTTCTTCAAAGTGTATTAATGGTACTCTCTTCCCAAGAATCTAGATCCTTCACAATGATGGATTTGATTTCTAGAACAATAGAAGCAGGTGTGCCAACATTTAACTTCACTTGGATAGGACTTCCATCCAATAATATGTTCAACTTTGTATATTGAGAACAAGCTTGCATAGAGTGATCATAGCCCACTCCTAATATAAGTGGTTGAGCAAAGAAATGAGTCTCATCCTCAACGAGATCACCTTTAGATGTATTTTCTAAACTATTGTCAAGCTTCTAGTCCACTAAGCTAGTAATAGAGGACACTTCTTGAAGTGAAACAAGACTAGAAACATCATCTTCTATGACATACACTAGAGGAGGCAAAGGAGGAGTTGCCTCTCGAGTCAAAGGTACTTTGTTAAATAGTGCTAGAGGAAAAGGTCCACTAGGCATGACTACGCCCTTCTTGAGCCAAGGAATCTCATATAATTCCTTTACCACTCTCTTCCTATTCATGCATACATCGACCCCTATCTATAGGGCCTCCATGGATTGAGCAATAGTCTCAAGATTGCTCCCCAAATTGGCTTTGATCATGTTGATTATGTTATCCATAATTTTGAGGCTTGTCGTTAATGAAGCAAGGTTGGAGTCATCATTTTTTACTCCTAGCTTGGAGTCCTCAATATTGAGGAACTCTTTCTAGGTTGTGTCATCCATATTTGACATGGTCTTCATCATTTGGGCACACAGCTCTTTGACATGTTGTGCCAACTCCTAGATCTCCTGTAGATCTTGGAGATATTTTGGGCTAGGCAACATGGTATTGGCTGCTAGATGTCCAAAAATGGTCGAAAAACTTTAGATGGTTGTATTAAATGGATAAAAGGGCAAGGCCTCAAATTTTTAAACACCTTAGCATTCAAATGGTTTGAAAACATTGTTGATTGTGTTGAATGGACAAAAGGTATGCCTTAATGTCCAAAGGGTCTAAAAATATAGTTGATCGTGTTCAATGGACAAAATGTAGAGACCAAGGTATGAAAAGACTTGATCCATAGGTGGATCAATATGCTTTGATACTAACTAATATGGAGAACAATGTGCCAAAAGATATTAAATTGAAAAATCAAAATCCAAGTATTCTCATTCATTACTTTTTAATATATATTACATGAATAGGCATAATTTGAATAGACATGCCTTTTTACAATATAACTTTTCATAAAGTTATATTAATTATTAATTAATAATAATTAACTTTTAATTAAACTTTTAATACTTAATTGAATGAGGAATTTGATTCTTCATCATTAATTTTATATATATATTATGATTCTCTTCTCACATTTCCCTTGACTAGTTGGCAATTTTTTGCTATTGAGAAAATACTCAATGTTTTGGTAAGTTTATATGCTTACAAAATAAAAAACTAGGTGAAATTGTCCCATACTACGTGTCTAACTTGAATATCTTAAAAGAACTTTAAGCTCTTCTTCTTCATATTGATCATATATATATATATAGTTGAATTTTATATTTTCCTCTTTGTTTCAAAAATTTAAAGTGAAGTCCTTCATGAAGGACTTCTAAATTATGATTTAATTGACCTTAGGTAAATCATAGTCTAGTAAATTCATAAATATAAATGAAAGGGTAAAAATAAATCACGCACAAATGGTAAAAGGTAGAGTTTACTTTTTATATTTGTATATATTTTTTAGATTGTACATAAACTTTGTAAGTTCATGTTGTTCATTTAGTATAATAGAGCTGAAATTAGCTCCATGAAAATTAACTCATAGGTAGGACAAGGTGGTTTTGGAAGTGTTTATTATGTCAGGTTGGAGGATAAGAAGAATGTGGATGTAAAATTTCAATGATCCACATAACATATAAAGAACAATCCATAGAGATAAAAAATAGAGAAGACACAAACTGAGAAAACAAAAATCTAGGAATTAAAATAAATAGAGAACTCAAAAATTGAGAAAATATTGAAGGAAGCACGAGAGGTTCTAATGGGGATGATAACAAAAAAATGTAGGTTAGGGGTAACAAATTCCTCTCTTAAAATAAATTAATGTAACATTGATCACTAACACCTTTGTCTACTCATTCTAAAAATATAGAAACCCAAAAACATTTTTTAGAATAACAACAAAAAAAACCATAATGACCTATCATACATTTGTTTTATAAGACCTATAAGGGCAAATGTTGGTGAATACCTTGAAAAACAATGTTGGTGAATAACTAGACCAACAAAGAGAAAGAAGGAATTGGTTCATCCAAACCCCATAAGGGGGGCAAAGGTACAAGGTTCAAATGTCAGGCCTCATCGAACTGAACGCTTGTCCCTTTCCTAGTGCTTTCAGCGGCGTAAAAGGTTTAAAATGATTGTGGCATGGTGGTTATAGGGGCGGACTGCACGAAAATCTGTGTGGCGGCTTCCGAGGCGGACAATGCAGAATACTGTTGCGGCCATAAAAAGCTGGACAACCTGCCCGGATTCGTGGCGGCTACCGATTCCACCATGTAAATTCAAAAAAAAAAACAAAGAGAAAGAAGGACAAAAAAAAAAAAAAAACCTAGCTAAGAAAACATTACAACTTAAATACCTATATGAGGATTCAATGTTGCATAGTTTTTTTTTTCCTTAATAAAAAATAATAATTTTATATTAATAAATTACTATATTACATTTTTCATATGTCTTTTTAGCATTTCTTGGAAGCTTCATTTTTCATGTCTTTTTGGCATTTATTGGAAGCTTCAATAATGACCTAAAATGTAGGTCCTTTATACATCATAGCTATCTTTATTAAGCTAAGTTCTATCTTTAGACACCTTCTTAAATTGTCAACCAATATCCTTTAAATCATTTTCTTCCCAATTTTTTTTAATAAAATTGTTTTAAATGTCTTTGCTTTAACTAAAGTGGATTAATCCTTTTAGATAGATAGAGATGTGGACCAACTGAAGTGTATTGCCCCCATTAAATTAATGCACTAAACATGTACCTGATTCAATCCAAACCCTCTCCTCTAAGAGTTCATCTGTTTTTTTATTTAGATTTTCTATAAATATGCTAAAAATAAAAAATTTTACTTCAATCCATAACTTCTTTTATAGGAGAAAAATGGGTTATAAAATCATGTTTTCCATCCTAAAGACACCAAGTATCCTTATAATTCTCTAAATTAAATTTTTTTTTATTCCTTTTAATTCTGCCAAGTATTTGTCAACATTATTATTAAAGTAGATATCCCATAGCTGAAGAAAGCGAATTAAATATGTCAACTTCAATATGAATTAGCTGCTCCCACTTGTATTGGCTCTAGAAAGGCACAAGCGGTCTAACACAAATGAAAACAAACTATCACAGGCGCCTGGATTAACGCAGAAGCAGACAAACTAATGCAGAAGCAGATGGAGTCACAATCCAACAAAGGTGGTACAACATATAAAATGTGGCATGGCAATGCATGCAATCCTGCTTATATGTATCCATATTGCATGAATAGTTTGAAAGCACACTTGGTATCAACCTAATGGTAGGTTTTACAAATACCATTTATGAGCCAGTCCTCTGCATTACACGCAGAACGAATTACTCGCAGGTAAGCATGATTGAAAAAAATGTTGGAGTGAATTCAATCGATTATGTTTACACCCAAGCATCTAAGACAGCTTTGAAAGGAGACATGGCAATACATGACAGTTATCTATCGGTGGTTTTTATGGTGCCACCTCATGGCCCACTCGCAAGAATGATATGTAGGTCAAATCACTCCTAGGTAAGGGCATAATTCCAGAGCCCACACATTTTAAATTGACGTTGAAAAGACGAACCTTCATGGTTCAAATGCAACACCATTGATTTAATCTGGATTTGGAGATGTTGGAAAGGTGAAGATGCCACCTGGATAAATAACATTGACTCTGATTCCCTTACTCCACCTTCTTGCACCATATTGTTTGGGGTAAGGCATTGAGGACTTTACGTTCCGACGTGCTGAAAAAAAAACCACGCTAGGAAGGAAACGGGAAAATACGCTGATATTGAAAACAGACATAGCTAAACGTTGACATTAATTAAGAAGGTGCAAGACACATGCCTGACTACTATTTGACAACTTTGACAACCCCAACACAAAAAAAATCTTTTTTCGTTTTTTTTGAAATTACAGAGAAGAGTTGGTTATAGTAACCGTTTAAACCACAAAATTTATTCGTCTCGTTCTTGTTAGCCGAACGTGAGATAGAGACCACCGGTCGCTCGTGGTTCATACCATCGTCGTGGTTTATGTCGGAGCAGACTACTACCTTTGCAAAAGGTTGGCTTTCCTCCAAGGTTTGAAATGAAATGAAAGATTTTAATTACGTCCGTGAGACCCAAATATGGCCTATGGGACCTCAAATATGGAAGTACAACTGCTCAAATCATATCATGTGATCTTTAATATCTTTGAGAAGGATGTTCCTTCTCCTGCTGATTTGAAGGTTGGCTTTCCTCAAAGGTTTGAAATGAAATGAAAAAATTTGATTACGTCCATGAGACCCAAATATGGTCTATGGGACCTCAAATATGGAAGTACAACTGCTCAACTCATATCATATGATCTTTAATATCTTTTTCCTTCTCCTACTGATTTGGGTTAGCAATTCCCCAACTTTTTTTATTTTACTGTCTTCAAATAACTCTGTCATAGACCCGTTTCCAAGTGTTTCTTTGTATTTGCCAAAAACTTAGGCACTTATAGATGAAGTGTTCCTCTGTCTCTACTGCCCTTGTACTAAATAAAGTACATATCCTTTCTTCCCATTGTTCTTTGGGTGTTGTCCATCTCCCTGTTTCACATCTAAGCCTATGAGAGCTAGTCCTTATCTAAGCAATGGCACTTATAGATGAAGTGTTCCTCTGTCTCTACTGCCCCTGTGCTGCATAAAGTACATATCCTTTATTCCCATTGTTCTTTGGGTGTTGTCTATCTCCCTATTTCACATCTAAGCCTGTGAGAGCTAGTCCTTATCTGAGCAATGAGGATTTTTTCCTTCCACTTGATTTCAATGTCTATATATGCTTTTTCCTTGTGATCATATGTTGGGTTAAACTTTGCAATATAATATTGTCTTTTCCTGCTTGCATTTTTCCACATTCCACTTCTAAACTTTTCATTCACATAGCTTTTGATGTCTTTGTTGAAATTTGGGCATTCATTTATGTTGATTTCCCAATATTTCATCCATTTCTGATTTTTTTTCATCCATTTTTTATTTTGTTTCATCCATGTGTTCTTCCACCTATGCAACTCTTCGTCCTTAGTTGCCCTTGGCCATCTGTTGTCTTTTATGTTTCTTGTTTTTTTCAAGTAACATAACAACTTGGTCATAGCAATTGCTTCTAAAGGAAACATTCCAGTTTCAACTAGAATAATTTCATAAGGGGTTGTGGCATTAATTTTGAGAAAATTTGTGATTAGATATTTTTGAATCATTTCTATTTGCCTCCATTTTGCCTTTGTTGTGCCACTAGCCCACACTTCTCAACCATACAACAAAATCGATGTAACAAGTAGGCAAAATAAAACCCTAGTGGTCTTCCAGTCCCACATCTCGGCATTCCTACACCTATTTTGAAGTGCATACAGTGCTCTCCAACCGCTTTGAGTTCTTTTCATCCTACATGTATTCCAATTGAGTTTGTCATGAAAGTCTATGTCCAGGTATTTGTATTCTACTACTACCTCAAGTGGTTCTCCTGCAAACTGAAATTTGAGTTGTTGCTTCTTCTTTTTGGTTGAAAAAATCATGATTTTTGTTTTGCTTGTGTTTACCTGCATCCCAACTTCCTTACAAAATATTTCTAGAGCTCGAAGGTGATCTCCTAGATCTTTGGTTGTTTTGGCCACAAGAATTACATCGTCTACATACATGAGGAGTTTTACCACATATTTGGCTAAGTGCACACCCTCTCCCCCAAATTTGTTTATCCATTCTTCTAACTTGTCAATGTACAACCCGAATAAGGTAGGAGATAGAGGGCAACCTTGTTTGACACCTATGTCACTACCAAAACATTCAGAT
This sequence comes from Wollemia nobilis, assembly GCA_028583015.1. Lineage (NCBI taxonomy): Eukaryota > Viridiplantae > Streptophyta > Pinopsida > Araucariales > Araucariaceae > Wollemia > Wollemia nobilis. The sequence goes on from JAQPPZ010016951.1 coordinate 309,625, forward strand.
AACCCTTCATATTTTTTGATTCTAGCTTTTACATGGTCATATAATCTGTGAACTGCTGCCCTGGAGTGAATTGGAACCTCTAGCTCTTCCATTCTGCTCCATAATTTTTTCCTTGGCACTGTGTCAAATGCCTTTTTGAAGTCTACAAAACAATAGAAAGCCTCCTCTTTTTTGTCCCATATTTTTTCCACTATGTGTCTGAGTGTGATACAGTGATCAATAGTTGAGTGCTTGGGCCTAAAACCTACTTGTCCCTTTGCTCTCTTTCCCTTTTCTTTTGCCCATATATTGATCCTACGCTCTATCATACTCCTAAAAAACTTTGCAAAGAGAGGGTTGATCATGATAGTTCAATAGTTTGAGGGATTATTTACATCTCCACTTTTAAACAAAGGAATGGTCAAGTTAGTTGTCCACTCGGTAGGGAAACCATTTTGTATGACCCCATTGAAAATTTCTTTGATTTGCGATGCCAGAATATCTACCCCCCATTTTATATGCTCTGCTTGAAGATTGTCTATGTCATGGGCTTTACCAATTGCTAACTTTTTTATCCCTTGAATAATGTCCTTATTTGTGAAAAGTTCTTTCTTGACAGTGATAATAGGGGGTGTCTCCTTCTGGTTACTATGCTGATATAATTGTTTTGAATACTCCAACCACTGATGCTATTTTTAGCTTTGCATCCTTTTTATGCTTAGCTCCTTCCAAAATTTCTTTGGTTCATGCTTCCCTAAGTAAATCAGTTCTTTCCTCCTTGTTCTAGTGTATTCTTCTTTTTTTGCCCTTACCAGTTTTTCATATGCTTTTCTGTTTTCTCTTGTTTTACCCGTTGGTTCCTTTAGTAATCTTTGCTTCTTTGCAATCTTCATCAAACCATGGGTTTGATCTTAGGTTTTTTCTTCGTAAGTGTCCAGTCACACCTGCACATCCACCTAACCCTTCGGGGTGTTTAAATTTTAGGTTAGTAAGAAAAACCCTACACTTTTCTGTTTTCTCTTGTTTTACGCGTTGGTTCCTTTAGTAATCTTCGCTTCTTTGCAATCTTCATCAAACCATGAGTTTGATCTTAGGTTTTTTCTTCGTAAGTGTCCAGTCACACCTGCACATCCGCCTAACCCTTAGGGGTGTTTAAATTTTAGGTTAGTAAGAAAAACCCTACGACCAATGTACAGGGCTAAGCAGTCTCCTCCCAACCATGATCCTTCGAAAAACCAAGGCTAAGCAGTCTCCTCCCAACCATGATCCTTCGAAAAACCAAGAACTATGCTTATCAATATAAATTTTTTCACACAACCTTTATGTTTGCAAAAATTCGAACCGTGAACCTCGACCTTTATTTATCACAACATTACAACATGAGTTCGTTCCAATCGAGCTACGTTCTTGGTGGACAATCTTTGTTGTCTTTCAAATCGGCTTTTATTGATTAGAACCTCTTTTAAAATGATTGACGTTTCAATGACGCTACTAAAGGAAAGGCGGACGTTATTTCCCTATGATCTGACTTCAACATCACACTTGCTGCAACTCCACGAGAATAATTATACTATAGCAAGTGCGTTACTAGGTGCGGCATAGGGCTTTCACGCGTCAAGCAAGTTTGACATGAGAGCACCTGCGCTTACATGTGGGGCCCATAAGGAACCTTCCACCCGAAGTTTAAACATCACATCGACATAAAAGTGCAAATTTACTCCGGAAGGAACGGCGCCACACTTGGCTATCGTTCACAGCCTCTATGAAAGTTCGCTTCTCCAACAAATTCAACGAGTCAAAACAAAGCTTAACTGTTGTTAAATTCGGTTAAGTAAACAATTTATTTTTGTTAAGTTCAACCGCTTCCCTGAACGTAAAGCATAATACGGTTGCTAGCTTATACTCTTCTGAATCATCTGGAATTTTCATTTATGTTAAGTTCAAACCTAAAAGATAAATGCGTCTTTCGGCTCGGTTGTAGAACAAGTTGTTCGTCCATCTGCTCTATGCTATCTTTCTTTGGTAGTCACTTGTTCAACTTACAAATCCAGCATCAATGTTCTTATTTGTCTTTCTTAGACCTTTATTACATAAGCTTATTAGAGCAGTTTAAAAATTATGTTTTATATATATTTATATTTATATTTGTTAAAGTTGAAATTTCAGTTTTCCTCTTCCAAATTTGACAAATTGAGTTTAAGGCATATTATTTGGTTTTCTAAATTATTGTACGCAATGTTGTCAGTAATATCAAGAACGATATCGCGGATTGTCGCCGGAAGAAAGGACATAACGAGCAGTTTCTTTATTCATGGGTGCATGGTATTCTCCTTGGTGGAAAAAGATGACATGGAGACCAAGCATGTGATTGTTCAAAAAACCCGTGGCCTTGAAAAATTGAGCTTTGCGCCAAAACGAAGCGTGTGGGCTCCAGGCTGGTAACCATAACGCAAGGACATCCCCAGAATATGCTTGCCAAATATATCGCCGTACCTGCAGTATAGTCGCATAAAGCTTCAAGTTTTGAATTTATTCATTATTGAACACAGCACAAACCAACGTTAAAATATTATTATAAAAAACACCGCAGAATCCCTGCATTCAGAAATATGAATATTCATTTAAAATTAAATGCTTAAACTTCCAACAATTCTAATGTTTAAAAAAAAAATTCAAGATTTAAGAAAACATGGAAAATTTCTTATATTTATATATTTATATGGCATTGGTATAATTGAACTGAACAAAAAGAAGAAAAAAACAAAGATTATAATAATGAAGTCATATATCAACATCATCAATTTATTTTTTCATACCATGAAAAGAACTTTCTCCTTGCGTGCTTTAGCTCTCTTCTCTTCATTTTTTTTCGCCCTTTATATATTAATTTTTTTTTCACTTTTTTTTCGTCAAATTTTAAAAACAATTTAATAAAATATATTATTAATTTTAATTATTAAATTATTTATTTATTTGGTTAAGGTAGCGTAAAAAAATTTAAAAGATTGGATAAATTTTTTTTTAAATAATTTAATAAAATATATTATTAAATTATTTTTTTATTTGGTTAGGGTAGTGTGAAATTATATTTTTTACTAAACTTTTTAATAAGGGCTAAACACACACAATCATACACACATCCACCTTCTCACACAACAATTTTAAATATTTTAATAAATAATAAAAAAGTTAATTAATATATTTATATATTTTATTTATAAAAATATAATATTTTATATATATAAATAATTGCATTCTAAGTAAAACATATTAAAGTCTGAAAGTTTTTTTTTTTGTTACATAAGAGAGTTGGTTATTGTTGGCAATTTTGCCACATTAAATCTTTTGATAAATTTTGGCCTAAGTATGGAGCTTTAAAGCGGTAAAGAGCATGTTGAGGTGTTCGGGTTTTCGCGGGCCATAAACGGGGGCGATAAAATGGACAAAATGAGCTCTGGACATTTTATCATTGCAGATCTTCTCGCCACCTTTTCGACGATATATTATAATAGGCGATCGAGCTAGCGGATCAAAAGTTATGGCCCCGGGAAGCAGAACTAGGAAACCCAGTTTTTTGTGCGAAGTCTGACTGCGCCCAGTTTTTGTGTGAAGTCCGACTATGCCCAGTTTTTGTGCGAAGTCGGACTGCGCCCTTCTTCCTTAGCGCACTTGGAAACAGTCTGGCAGAGAAATTGACTAAGTGTTGGAGCGCAACCCGACTTCGCAGCGAAGTCGGACTGCGCTTCCTTGTCCATGCGAAGTCTGAACAGCAACGAGAATCAGCAAGTGTCGGTGCGCAACCCGACTTTGCAACGAAGTCGGACTGCGCCCTTTGACCGGTGCGCAGTAGGGAAATAAGCCAACCCGACTGCGTTGTTTTTCACCTGTGTTACCCGATTGCGCTCTAATCCCGGGCGAAGTTGGATAGACTGCCTTTCGAGGCAGACACGTGTCAAGCATTATCATCTGAAAAGTGTCCAACTTTGGGATCTGAGCCAAGACATGTCGAGCAAAAGGACAAGCATGGGCCGCACTACTTATGCCAGCTGCCTCATTTAAGGTTGATGTGAGTTTCCACCTGCCTCAGTTACCCGCATTCCTGTCAATGTGAAGTTCTACCTAGCACGCTGCCACGTAGCTGTTCAACCTTCAAGAAGACCATGCCGAGAGTACAGTCCAACCCGACAGAAGTCAGCATCAGCAGCTCCGTAGCCGCTTTTGTCAGCTAATGTTTGACTGGGACTTTGTGCCCATTAATGTAATGGGGGGGACTTTGGGCTATAAATACCCACCACATTTTCATTGTAAGGTGGTGGAAGGGGAATGTCTGTTAGGGAACCATTGTATCTGTGCTTTTGCTTCTTAATATAAAGTATATACCTGGCTCTGTTTTACTACTTTTATTTTGTATGTCGCCTCTCTTTGTCATATTTCTTGTGTCATTGCTCGATGTTGTCTTTGAACTACGAACTCCAGCATTTGATGGCCAAGTACTCTTGGACTTCATAGATCAGAGGATACATAGGATAAATTAGGTAGCAGTTCCTGTAGTTGTGTGTTATGTTTATGTTGTTGTTCGTAGTGGTGATTGATGCATTGTCATGCTGTTAGTTCTCCTTGTAGGGAGAATGTCTGCTAGGGGACCATTGTAGCTGTGCGTACACTTCCCTGCATAACACATATACTTGGATCTGACATTTCTTGGTTATGTTTTGTATTTATGTTGTTGTCCGTAGTGGTGATTGATGCATTGTTGTGCTGTTAGTTCTCCTTGTAGGGAGAATGTCTACTAGGGGACCATTGTAGCTGTGCGTACACTTCTTTATATAAAAAGTATACTTAGATTTGGCAATTTCTGGTTATGCTTTGTATTTATGTTGCAGTAAGTAGTGGTGATTGATGCGTTGTCGTATTGTTAGTTCCCCCCACCCAACTCCAATCACATTTGTAAATTTTTTCCGCATTTTTTTCTCTTTCCTACACTCTCATCCTAAACCATAAAACCCCCACAAGAAGCCGACCTTCTCCGAAGATTGGCACAGAAGGCATCTCTTCCTCCCGACCTGTCAATGTTGGTTTGCGGGTCTAGGGCGCAATAACAACAAATCCTTTCCTCATGGTGGATTCGTAACCAACAATTTTTGGCACGCCCGGTGGGACAAAGGGTCCCACATTTAGAAGATCTCAAGCTTGTCCTCACTCAGGCTGACAGTTTCTTTCCAAATACCTGGTGGGAAAAGGAAGTTTCCCACTCCCAAACAGAATCGAAGCACTGGTGTTCGCTTCATTTCTGTTCAAAATCAGAGCACCTAGTGACTCTGCACGTTCATATTGTCTGAGTCTGAAAGACCGGTCCTAACGCCTTCATTCAAACGAGAAGGTGGCAAGCGAGGAACCTGGGAAACCAACCTAACTTTATGAAATTAATACCAGTGCTCCAGGCGAGCGCGTCAGGCTGGCTGATTACCAAGCTCGCATAGACAAATCCATGAGGTGAGACGATCAGTCTCCATATTTTAAGGAAGCTCGAGTTGGTGAATCTTTGGCTTGCCTTCATCTGGAAAAATCACCTGGCGACTCTGACGAAGCTGAAGATCCAGATTTCTTGATCGTAGACACCCTTTTTTAAGCTAATAGAAGATGTTGGGAGGGAAAACTGGAGGGATTATTTTATTGATAAAAATGGTTACAATATATGCATAAGCCTATATTCAACACATGACACTTGTCAAGAGAAACTGACAAGTGTCAAGGTGAAGGCATAGTGCACTTTAACTCTAACATTCCCCCTTAAAGTACACTATCCTAACTAAAGAAGAAACAAAACAAGTCAACATTAGGTAACATTCCCAATTAATGTTGACTTCTCTAAAACAACCTATCATCCTCTCTTATTGCTGATTTGGTCTAGGCTCGTGCTCTTTGCGCTTGGCTCTCCAACTGTGAATAATGCTAGATTCATTGTGTATACATCTTGGTCTGTTGCCTCAGGGTTAGCCACTTCCACGGGTCTGTTGCCACTGGGTCAACCGTCTAAGTGCCTCAGGGTCATCATGGGTGCCTTAGGGTCAGCCACTTCTGGGTCTGTTGCCTCTGCAGGTCATCCTCAGAGGATGTTGCCTCTCGTAGGTCACTGACTAGATTCACCATAAATATCAAATCCTTCCTTATGGTGAACTCAATCTAGAAGGTGTCGGTCTCTGCCGAAAATGCACCTAATACAAAGGAAAAACGAGCCATATAAGAGTGTCGGTCTCTGTCGAAAATGCACTCAATACAATAAAATGAGCCATAGATCAAAATAGGAGAGAAGAAGAAAAGAAGAGAATCTTCTGAAGTGTCTTCATTTGTAGTCTTCAGAAGTAGATCCGGGAAAAACCTCGGATAGAGTCTAGGGTGTCTTTGTCTGTAGTCCCTAGCATAAGTGTCCTTATGGTGACCATGTCATCCCACCAAAATGCATGGGTAACCAGCCACTGCATTTGCCAAGTGTATAGAAAAGATCACTAGGTACAAGGATCACATATAAAATTACCTTGGGAGTGTCGAGTACAATCGAGAGTGCACTCCAAGGTAAAAAATTTGAGGCTAAAAAAATTGAATTGAAATAGCCTCAAAATTACAATTTGACACCACCATTGTGTTCGTCACGAAAATACGTTTCCAACGACTATAAATACCCCTATATTCCACCATCAAAGGTATCTTCATAATATGAAATATACAACATGCCGCCATATTATCGACCAATAGGCATGGGCACTCTCCAAGTGTCATAAAGTGGTCTCTTCACTTTATAAAAAAATAATACCCCTCACTAAAACAAACTGAGCCCACCCACTATGGACAAATACAAATATAAAAAATAAAAGGAATGATTCCTTTTAATTTAAATGCTCCCTTCTTAAAATAAATATCCCCATGATTTTGAATAAATTGGCCCCCACTACAATGACATTAAATTATAACGGATATCTCTGCCTCAACGGCCACGATGGGGATGACCGCTATCTCCGCCAGCATCATTGGAAACCACCAGTAGTTTCGACGGCAAACTGCCATTTCAGAGACGATTTACCGGGCGACGGGGTCCGAGTTGCCTTTGATTTACTGCCATGATCTCCGTGCCAAAAATTTCTATCACCGAAATTCCTCCTCGGGTTTTTGGAGCCACTGGAGCAGATCTAAAATTGGCATTGGTTTTCTTAACTTTCACCAGCACGCACACCCTAAAAAAATCACTTGAACGTCATGTAGCGGCATCCTGGAAAGGGCAAAGACAGCGACGATGATGGCGGTGAGGGAGCGCAGAACTATGTCCAAAAAAATTTTGAGATTGCCGGTATTTTTTGATGACTTCAATACCACGGCCTCTGACGAGGGCGTCCACAACAAATTGGAGATGTGGAGCTCTAGATGGCAGCTATAGGAGCCATTCGACGTCATCAATGGAGAAAGGAAGAAAGATTCTCGTGCACAAAACCAGTTTCCTGGTGAAAAAAACCGCTGTTGCTGCCAGTCCGTAGCCTCAGCTCCAGCCTAGCCAAGTTTTCAAACGATCATTGCCAATATTTAGTCTTTGGCCCTCAATAACTCCGCAAATACCCTCTCCTTCCAGAATCTCGAAATTCATCACCTCCACCCATGGCTCCACGGCCTTTGTTCGACAGTATGACACAACTGCCGCCGCCATGGGATGTCTTGATTTATTTTCCAAACTCGACATCCAATATAGCATCTTCTCGGTGTCTATGGAGTCGACAAATTTTATATCGACCATCCGAAATTGGCCTTATGTTAGATTTCCAGTCTTATCAAATGCAACAGACTTGAGCTTTCCCAATGCTTCTAGAAACTGTCCACCTTTGATGAGAAGCCCTAGTCTGGCGGTAGTTGCCAGAGCGCAAGCCGTAGCAACTGGCGTCGAGATGACCAGCGCGCATGGGCAAGCGGACACCAGAAGAACCAACGCCTTGTAAACATACGCGTGAACCGAAAGCGACCGCTTAATAAGCGGTGCTATGGCTACGGCAACTGCTCCCGCCACATCAACTGGCGTATAGTATTTGGCAAAGCACTGTAAAAATTGTTCCGTGCGGGAGCTTTGGTTTTGCGCTTCTTCCAAAAGCTTTACCATCTTCGCCACTGCAGAGTCCTCCGCCTTGGCGACAGTTTTTACACTTAGGTAACCTGTGAGATTTATGGTGCCCGCCCATATGCTGGCCCCCACGTCTTTCTCCATCGGCATAGATTCTCCCGTCAAGCTACTCTCATCTACTGGAGGGATTATTTTATTGATAAAAATGGTTACAATATATAGGCATAAGCCTGTATTCAACACATGACACTTGTCAAGAGAAACTGACAAGTGTCAAGGTGAAGGCATAGTGCACTTTAACTCTAATAGAAGACACCCCAGAGGAATCAAGGTTTGGTGAGCAGCCTTGACCTCACAAGCGGAGAAATTAATGTTCACATACAGTCTCCACCATGGTGATATTGGCTCCAACCATCACCGCAACCAGTACCTGAAGAGGGCTATCATCTGACAAATATCCTTGTCACATTATTCATCAATTGTACGGGTACCGACATGAATGAATGAACCTGCAGTGTTTTCTACAGGTTCGTCGGCTAGTATTCAAAGTTTTAGTTGTTTCCTTAATTCAGTTTGTGCAGTGTTTTCTTTTTAAGTGTTCCAAGAGGGTCGTGGGTGCCAAGGGTTTCAAAAAGAGGTTGTTGCTGGCAGTGAGTATCAAGAGTACGACGAGGGTGACTCTATTGCCCAATGGATAAAGGCCTGGGTCCTCACATCGAGGTGAGCTCAATGCCCCGCGAGCCACCAGGAATGTTGGCAATTTTGCCACATTAAATCTTTTGATAAATTTTGGCCTAAGTATGGAGCTTTAAAGCGGTAAAGAGCATGCTGAGGTGTTTGGGTTTTTGCGGGCCATAAATAGGGGCGATAAAATGGACAAAATGAGCTCTGGATATTTTATCATTGCAGATCTTCTCGCCACCTTTTGGACGATATATTATAATAGGCAATCGGGTTAGCGGATCAAAAGTTATGGCCCCGGGAAGCAGAACCAAGAAACCCAGTTTTTTGTGTGAAGTCTGACTGCGCCCAGTTTTTGTGCGAAGTCCGACCACACCCAGTTTTTGTGTGAAGTCCGACTACGCCCTTCTTCCTAAGCGCACTTGGAAACAGTCTGGTAGAGAAATTGACTAAGTGTTGGAGCGCAACTCGGCTTCACAGCGAAGTCGAACTGTGCTCCCTTGTCCGTGCGAAGTCCAAACAGCAGTGAGAATTAGCAAGTGTCGGTGCGCAACCCGACTTCGCAGCGAAGTCGGACTGCGCCCTTTGACCGATGCGCAGTAGGGAAATAGGCCAACCTGACTGCGTTGTTTTTCACCTGTGCTACCCGATTGCGCTCTAATCCCGGGCGAAGTTGGATAGACTGCCTTTCAAGGTAGACACATATCAAGCATTATCATCCGACAAGTGTCCAACTTTGGGATCCGAGCCAAGACATGCCAAGCAAAAGGACAAGCATGGGCCGCACTACTTATGCCAGTTGCCTCATTTAATGCTGATTGGAGTTTCCACCTGCCTCAGCTACCCACATTCCTATCAATGTGAAGTTCTGCCTAGCGCGTTGCCACGTAGCTGTTCAACCTTTAGGGAGACCATGTCGAGAGTACAGTCTAGCCTGACAGAAGTCAGGATCAGCAGCTTCGTAGCCGCTTTTGTCAGCTAATGTTTGACTGGGACTTTGTGCTCATTAATGTAACGGGGGGGACTTTGGGCTATAAATACCCACCATATTTTCATTGTAAGGTGGTGGAAGGGGAATGTCTGTTAGGGAACCATTGTATTCGTGCTTCGCTTCTTAATATAAAGTATATACACGGCTCTGTTTTACTACTTTTATTTTGTATGCTTGCCTCTCTTTGTCATATTTCTTGTGTCATTGCTCGCTGTTGTCTTTGAACTCTGAACTCCAGAATTTGATGGCCAAGTACTCTTGGACTTCATAGATCAGAGGATAGATAGGATAAATTAGGTAGCAGTTCTTGCAGTTGTGTGTTATGTTTATGTTGATGTTCGTAGTGGTGATTGATGCATTGTCGTGCTATTAGTTCTCCTTGTACGGAGAATTTCTGCTAGGGGACCATTGTAGCTATGCGTACACTTCCCTGCATAACACATATACTTGGATCTGACATTTCCTAGTTACGTTTTGTATTTATGTTGCTGTCCATAGCGGTGATTGATGCATTGTCGTGTTGTTAGTTCTCCTTATAGGGAGAATGTCTGCTAGGGGACCATTGTAGTTGTGCGTACACTTCTTTATATAAAAAGTATACTTAGATTTGGCAGTTTTTGGTTATGCTTTGTATTTATGTTGCAGTAAGTAGTGGTGATTGATGCGTTGTCGTACTGTTAGTTCCCCCCACCCAACTCCAATCACATTTGTAAATTCTTTTCGCATTTTTATCTCTTTCCTGCACTCTCATCCTAAACCATAAAACCCCCACAGGAAGCCGGCCTTCTCCGGAGATTGGCACGGAAGGCATCTCTTCCTCCCGGCCTTTCAATGTTGGTTTGCGGGTCTAGGGCGCAATAACAACAAATCCTTTCCTCATGGCGGATTTGTAACCAATAGTTACATCCACTGCAGTGCAGGGTTCAAACCACAGGGACTAGGACTGCAACCATCAAAATCTATCTGTCTCGTTAATTGCTGACCCGGTGTAAGATGGGGACCATCGGTCGCTTGTGGTTCGTACCATCATGGTCTGATGCACACTTAAAAAATTCAAAGCAAACTACTACCTTTGCAAACTGGTACCACCAAGGTTTGAACCTACGTCTCCTCTCAGTAAGTATCCATCCAAACTAACACTTACCAATCCAGTAGCCCTTGGACTTAAATCCGTAAAATTAAGGAGAATTTTTTTGGGTGGTACGGGAGTTAAAAAAGAGTTTTAAATCTAAGGCGTAAGGAAAAAGAGACGAGACTTATAGCCTTAAAAAAAACTAAAAGCAACCAAAGTTAAGTTAATTTCATAATTGTCATAATAAGATAGTAGATTCCAATTCCAAACTCATTTGTTTTAAGTGAAAGGATTTTTTAATGGAATTGTTAGAAGATAGAGGTTTGTTTTTTTATATAAAATATGAAAAGTTGATTTTAATAAAGTTGATTTTAAAAATGTAGGTAATTTTATATAAAATTATAATAATTTAAACAAGGGTTAGAAGTAATGTATGTATTTAAAATATAAAATTTTGAAAATTAATAATAAAAGAATATTATTATACATTTAATTATCATATTCAAATGAATTTTACTGAAGTAATTAATAATATATGCAAGGTTATGCATAGTGGTGAAAATTTGGTATTTTTAATAATTCAAATTTGTGAATTTGGGGGACCCGAACATCGGCCATTTAGCCATAAATTTTCAAAACAAAAAAATTTTAGGTGTCGGTTCGTTGTGCGTTGATAATAGTATCACGAATATTTTTAAAAATTCGTCAACAATCTTGCCTAAATAGAGAATCTTTTTCACCCTAAATTTTGAAAATTTCTAAATTATCTCGTCCAATTAGCCAAGTATACCACTATATATAACTAACACCCCATCAATACTTTTTCATTTATAGACCCTATTTTATACTAGATGAATATCTCGACCCAATTCTGCACTAGATCAGACACATTTATGCACCAAACAAGATCAAAGCCATTTTTGCACTAGATCGGACCCTGTTTTTGCATCGGACTAGACCTTGTTCTGCATCCAGATGATATCCGGACCCTGTTCTGCATTCGGACGGACTATCAGACCCTGTTTTGCATTCGAACGATATTTAGACCCTATTCTGCATCCGGACAGACTATCGGACCCTATTCTGCATCCAAATGATATTCAGACCTTGTTCTACATCCAAATGATATATGAACCTTGTTCTACATCCGAATGATATCTAGACTTTATTTTGCATTTGAACGATATTTGGACCATGTTTTGCATCTAAACAGACTACCAGATCTTGTTTTGCATCTGAAGGATATTCAAACCCTACAGAACCATGTTCTGCATCCGAACGGACTACCAGATCTTGTTTTGCATCCAAACAATATCCAAACCTTGCAGAACCATGTTCTGCATCCGAACGAACTATCGGATCCTGTTCTACATCCGAACGATATACGGACCCTGTTTTGCATCCAAACAATATACGAACCCTATTTTTCATTTGAATGGACTACTAGACCTTGTTCTGCATCCGAACAATATCCAGACCCTGTTTTGCATCCGAACGGACTACCAGTCCCTGTTCTACATTTAGACAGATTATCGATCCCTGTTTTGCACTCGAATGATATTTGGACCCTGTTTTCCATACGGATGGACTACTGGACACTATTTTACATAAAGTCAATATCTGAACCCTATTTTCCACAAAGTCGATATCTATACCGTATTTTGCATCCGATCGAACTATTGAACCCTATTTTACAAAGGGAAAAATACATCTATTTTTGGCTTCGAGGGCACTGCCCCCAAACCCCCGCTAGGGGGGCTCCATAAATGTTGTTGCCCCCCTTGGACCCCCTCGACGATGTAGTAGGGGACGTTGCCCCCCTACACCCCCCCTTTGTGGAGTGGGTCCAAGTGCGGCTGAAAACAAGACCTCCAAATTAGAGAGAATCAAGCTCCACAACCAATACCATGTTCTGTACCCAATTTGAGATCGGACCTTTTTCTACACCTGGTTCAAGGTCGAACCATTTTTTGCATCAACCCATGGTTGGATCTCATTTTCCACCCGATCTAGCTAGAACTTTCAAATTCGCCAATATTTTATAATTTTTTTGAAAAAATAAGGTAATTCACCATGTCCTCCTACATGAATTTGGTTGGGATTCGCCAGGGTTTCGCAACGGATTCACCATTTTTTTACAAGTACATTTTGGGTCCAACTCCTTATGCATAACCCTGAATATATATTATATAATAATCTTAAAATATAAAGAATTTATTGACATTGAAATATATAAGAATAATCTCAATTGGGATGAGAGGATTTCATTGAGATAAATTTGGAGATTAGTAGTAAACATTTTTAAAATTAATTGAATGAAATTGAAATAGACCCAAATGTATTATATTATGGCTATATTACCATATTATTTCAAAAAAACTTATAGTAATATTACATATTACAATTATGCATATATTCTTTCGCAAGATTTGGACTTAGATCTTCACATTAGAAGCCCATTTTCTTAAACCACTTAATTTCATACCATTTGATACAAGATCAATATTAAATAATAATAAGTTTTTTTTTTAATCAATTGTTGTCATTTATCATAAACCCTCACTAAAATAAGGCATGTAATATATCTCTATATTGTAAATTCATTAAAGTATTATGGGAAATGGTTAGTTGATTGTGGTTCATTCAAATATTATGGTATAACAACTATTTTTTTGGTATCTTGTAAAATATTATGGTATAACTATTAATTATTATTTCTATGAGATAATTATGATATAACAATTTAGTGGAGATTGCATTCAAATTAGTTTATCTTTTCTTCTAAATGAGCATTTTCTCATTATCTTCTATAATTAAAAAACAAGGGATACAATCATATGTTAGCCTTTTGTTTAGGGGTAAATATGGATTATATTTAAGACCATAGAGTAAGAATTGGGTTTTTGAACTTTCTTATAAACTCATCAATAAAGAGGATTTGAAGAAAATTTACAATACTCCAAGTGATTTCATCCATGATAGACCAACTACTAAGGAGAGAAGGCATGATGTATACACTTGAAGATGTGTTTTCATGGATATTTCAAAACCTTTATCATAGTCCACTGGAATTCAATTTAAATCAAGAGAATATGATAAACAAGTAGATTATGAAAATATTACAATCCAATCACACAAAAGTTATGAGATCGAACATGTGGCAAAATATTGCAAAGTGAAAGTGATGGAGAAATAGATGGAAAGCTTTGGGCACAAGATAAACTTCAATATTAAACAAGGATATCATAACATAGTAGAAGCTAGGTCAGGTCAAGGTTTTTTCACTCCTAAAAGGTGACAAAAAAATCCTTTACATAATTGAATGACAAAGGCCATTACGTTTCACTTGAATCAAAATAAGAAGGAAAAAATGGTATAAGGGATGAAAAAGAACAATGCACAAGTTCAAATTTGGGAGTGACAGATTTGAAGAAATATAGGGAGGCAAAGTGAATGAGGTCAAGGAGGTCAAGGTTAATCTAAGTAAATTTTCTTTATTTTCCTCAATTAGCATAAAATCCTCTCCTTGAAATAAAAATAATAGTATAGAGTGTATCCATTGCACTTTAAGGTTTCAAGAGTAGCATAATAAATAAATTCATATGGAGGATATTTATGAAAATTTAGGGTTTCTAAGGCATCATAAGAAAGCAATTACTATGAAGGATCATCCTTGTACTTTAGGGTTTCTAGTGCAATGTAAATAAGAAAGTGTTTATGAGGTTATTACTTCCATTTTGGATTCTTTAAGGTAATATATATCTTCAAAAGATAAGTTCCAATAAGAACAAGATGAAAAATAGAAGATATTGATGAAGATGAAAGTATTGGGGGTAATACAAAAAGGAAAGGAAGGTCATCAAAACATCAACAAAGACAAAAATAAACTAAAAGGGAAATCAATTTGGGGAATCAAATGAAAATATCGTAAGTGTTAACAAAAAGTGGGGCTAAGCCCACTACTAAAAACAAAAAATGATGAAAAATGACATTATGGAATATTAGAGGTATGAATAAGAACCTTAAAAAGAGTTATTAAGGAATTAACATGTTGTTATAGTCTTAGGTTTATTTAATTACAAGAAATAAAATTTAGTGAGGAATGTTAGGATGCTTTTAAAATGTTTTAGAAGATGGGGTTTTATATCACAAATTCTTTTGTAGGAGCTTTAGGTAGTATTATAACAATATGAGACAAACACAAATGGGATGGACAATTATTAGAAGCAAAAAGTAATTGGGTTGCTAGACTATTTTACAAAAAAATGGGGTTATAAACATAAATTATCCAACTATAGTTACTCCTCATGAAAGATGTTGGAAGGACTTAGCATATTTTTTGTAAACATAATTATGATTCATAATTGTGATCCATAGATTCTTGGGGATGACTTCAACATAGTTATATCTTCTTTGGAAAATAAGGTGGTACTTTGGGATGGTCTAAATCAATATACAATTTTGCTTATTTGTTATTTCAAATGGCCTTTAGGATGTTATTCCTTCAAGTTTTAAATATATGGGATGACAAAAACATTAGATAAACTCATATATTAAAAATATTGGACAAATTCTTGTTATTCAACACATGGTTACAAATAAAGCATACAATATTTTTAGATACAACCCCATTTTTTTGAGTTGTTGTTTATCTAATAATGGTCATCTAAAGCCATTTTGCTTATAGTCTATGTGGTTCAAAGACCTTGATTTCTTCCAAATGGTTATGTTATGGTAGGATGAAGAAAATTTATAAGGATCACATATAGACAAGATTATTCAAAACATGAAATCCTTAAAGCAGCAAATAGAAATTTGAAACTCCAAATATTTTAGTAACCTTTTTAAAAAAATAAGGAAATTGAATCCAAACTAAAAAAATTACAAGAGATAATAGAAATTAATGGAATGAACTAGGATTCTTATGTGCAAGAAAAAAATTACTTTCTAATTATCATAAAGCATTGAAATAAGAGAAATCACATTGGCTCCAAAAATCCATGGATAAATGGCTCAAAGCATATAAAAATACAATTTTTTTCATGATCCAACAAAAATATTTTAACTCTAGATAGAAGAAATAATGAGGAAGAAGAAGATATCATGAAGGAAGCAATTAATTATTTCAAAAGAATATATCAAATATTAGCCAACAAGGAGGTACAAGTAATATTTTACAAAATATTCCATTAATTATCATACAAACAAAATGAAATCTTGATAAAGAAAATATCTATGAAAGATCTACATGGAGTAGATTTCTCTTTCCATCCAAAGACAACATTGGCCATAATGGGTTTTCTACAATTTTCTTTCAATTTTTTTAGGATTTATTAAAAAATGATATGTTAGTTGCAGTTAAAGAGGCTCATAAAAGGAAAACTACAATAAGTGATGTCAATACCATATTTATTATAGTGGTTTCTAAGTAAGATGATACATAGTATTTTGATATTTTTTGTCCAATAAATATTTGAAATATAATTTATAAGATCATTTCAAAACTAATGGTAAACAGGTTGAAAAGCAATCTAGATTTTATTATCTTAGAGGAACAAGGTAGTTTTATTTATGGTAAACAAATTCTTGATGGTGTAATCATTGAATACAAGGCCATACATTCCCTTAATTTCATGATAAAACTAGGCATGCTTATGAAATTAGATATGAACCAAGCATATCATAGGGTTTGTAGGATATTTCTACATGATATTCTATTTTTATAAAAAATTAAAATAATTGATTTTGACCGTTGGTTCTCCTGCTTCAAACTTTAAGTTATATTGTGTAATTCTCCAACATGATCCAAGGACCATCTCCTAATCTATTTATTATTCTTGTGTAGACATTAAAGAGAGTTTTCTCAAAGGAAAAAATCAAAGGAAATATCAAAGGTATAAATATTACAAAAAAATATCCTTTTGAATTTCATCTCCAATTTGTTAATGATAATTTTCTTTTTGGACCATTCCTTAGTCAATGAGACCATCAAAATCAATATTATCATACTATGAAAAGGTTATTAGATTGTTGCTTAATATTACAAAATCTAAAATTTCTCATCAACCTACTTGAGTATTCCTTTACATAATAAAGCAAATAAAAGTAACTTTGGATCTCTTGTTTGGATAGAATGAAAAATTATTTGGCTGGTTAGAAAGGTAAGTTCTTAACTATGACAGGAAGGCTACAACTCATATATACTAGACATTATAATCAATCCCTATCTATGTGACATCACTTTCAAGATTTCCAGTAGATAAAGAATAAAAAATGATAAACTTCAAAGAGACCTTCTTTGGAAAGGATAAATTAAAATTTAGATTTTCTCTTTGTAAGTAGAATAGGGTTTGTAAAGGAAAAAATATTGGAGGAGCAAGCTTGTAGAATTGCAAACTTGTGAGTTTAGCCTAAAGGGCAAAACTTAGGTGGATATTATTCAGAGATCAACGAAGGAGTTGGGAAAAAATGTTAATAAAAAAATATATAGGTTCTCTTGATGCAAAGAAAATATTTAGGAAAAAAACCCTACCCAAAGGGTTGCCAACATGGAATTTCATATGATATTTTATAACAATTGATAAGGGAAATTATGCATATTTTTGGTTTGTTTCTTAGATGAAGTCTCATCCTCTTATCTTTTATTCAAAATGACAACCATTGGCTGAATAATACCTAGTTTGTAAAGATCCAAAGGTCAAATATTATATTAATGTGAGCAACAACTCTAAATAATGGAATTCTATTAGTAACCTTTTTGAAGGATAAGAACTTAAATGAATTTTAGATGAGATTTAAAAGATGCTTTGAGAGTTTTATTTATTCATTTTTAAATAAAACAATAAGTTAGTTTGGAATCTATCAAAAGATGACGAATACTCAATCAATTGGGATATCAAAATTTATTATAATCAAAATTTTCTACTCCCAAATATTTTCGTTGGAAGAATATTTGGTCACTAAAGGCTCTCCCTAAAGCCTCAACATTTATTTGATTAGTAGTTCAAAGTAATATTTTTATATAAAATATTCTAGAAAGAAGAGGATATCATGGACCTTTTAGATGTACCTTGTATAAGAAGGATTTAGAAACATCAAAATATTTCCTTCTGTATTGTCTCTTTTCTCACACCATTTGGGGTTACTTTTAAACAATATGAGAATATATAAGGAAGCTCCTTAAAACTTGACACAATTGATGAAATATTGGTAATCTAAATAATTATGTAACCTATGGAGTATTGGTCCTTCTATTATTTGTTGGAATTTATGGATTGAAAGAAACAAGAGAATTTTTAAAAATAAATCTCCTAAGTTTAGAATTGTATTGTTGCCTCTCTTAAAAATAATTTATAGATATGGTGCTCATCATAGGAAGTCACAAGTGTGAAAAATGAGGTTCTAACCACTTGGTTATAGTATTTAAATATACATGGAAAATTCACTTGCGATGATGGTGCTTCAAAATGAAATTTATAAAAAGTCGATGGAGGTGGTGTTTTTAAAGTAATGGAGGCAAAATTCTTCTCACTTACTCAAAATCATATGGAACTTCAACTAACAAATATGCAAAAACTAAGGTACTTTCTATAAGGATTATAATTGCAATTTAAAAGGAACAAAATATATTTCAATTGAGGGGGATTCACAAATTATCATTAATGTTTTCAACAAAAATAGATGTGGGGATTGGATGAAAATAAATATTATTGCTCATGTTAACCATCAATTATTGAAGACAATCTCTTGGAATATGAGCATATCTATAGAGAAGAAAATTTGGTACAAGATAATTTTTCCAATTGTGGTGTTTATCTTCGTCTTTATGAAATTCAAATTCTAGAAGGCAATTGGGAAAGTGATATTTTATCTCTTAAAGAAAATAATTTCAAGGAGGTGACTACAAAAATATAGCATGATGTAGGAGATGATTATTGGAAGGGTAACCATCACCTACCTCCCAAACCGTTATTTTCCAAAATAAGAGATCACAACTATAAATAGAAGGAACGCCATGCATGGGAAGTAGGGAACAGAAGGTGAGATCACTCATTCGAGAAAAGAAAAGGAAGGTGAAAAGAAAAGATAAAGAAAAAAAAGGAAACATAAGATAAAGAGTCGAACAAGGAAAGCATATAAAAACCTAAGAGGCTTTAGAGGTATGTTAGAGAGAAATAAAAGAGACAACGATTGAAGGAAGAGAGAGAGAATGATCGAGGGAAAGATAGAATTCTAAGGATTGTAATTGTACAAGCTACTTTACAATAAAATAATTTATTGTTATTTTAACATGTGAGACTCCTTTGATGCATGCTTGAGGTTCTTTGTGCAATAATGTGTGTATCATTAACTTGTGCGCAGGATACAGGAAAGGAAGTTTAAGTGAAGGGATATTCAATGATCTTTTCATGTATGTGGAAGTGGAAGGTGCATAGGAGAGCCAAAGTAATATTGAATATGCATAAGTTGCGAGCATAGAGAAGTGACTTAGAAAACCATCAATTTGAAAATAAAAATATTCTCACTAATATTTTAAGATAATAGAAGTTGAATTTTCAAGTACATTTCTATTTGGTATAAGGTGTATTTAGATGAAAAGGTGACCCAAGGTGGGACCATAGAATTTTACCAAATGAAGCTAGTAATTGTACGAGTTGAGGGTTGACACCAACCCATCCCAACAAGGAGGCACATCACATCATCAATTCAAGGGTGTCGAGGATATAGCCATATAAGACTATGGGAACTATCATACCAAAAAACCATCATCCAAATAGGTCATAATATGATAAATGTTACCTTACAATGACTAAAAATGTACAAGGAGTGTGATCATACAACAAGGTTGACCGTATGAGAGTGGAGGTATTGAACTAGAAAGTGGTCGTATAAGAAGATATCATATGACAAAATTATTGTATGAGAAGGTTGTCATACAAGAAAGCTATCGTACAAGAAAATGGTTGTATAAGAAGATAGTTGTATGAGAGAGGCATCGTATGAGAAGGTATTATACACAATGAAATGTCATATAAGATAAAGCATTATACAAGAAGGTATTGTACAAGAGAAAGTGTTGTACAATAGGACATGTTTTACATTGAACAATGGTAAAGGTCGTGTATTGAATAGTGGTAGATATTACCTTGAATAGTGGGAAGAGCATACAATTGGATGATAGAACATGTTGTATTACAAGCTTTGTGACTACATCATTTTTGTATTAGATTCAAAATATCTCTAGGGGTTCATACTTTCCTAAGAAAATATGGCACAACGAGGAAGGGGAAGACTATGAGGCCCTTGAGTCATGAATATAACTAATATGATGAGAGGAATCATCGCTTGATTAGATGCACTTTAAACTACCTAAATGAGGGGAGTTCAAGTAGAAGATGTAAGTGATAGTGAAGAGGAGGAAGCAGGTCAACTAGGAGTTTACAATGAAGGACAAGAAGGAAATCCTAAAGAGAGATTAATTTAGATAAATTCTAAAATGGGAAAGAAACCAAAGTTAGAAACATCATCATATAATAAAATTTTAAACCCTAAGGAACTCATTTATTGGATCACAGATATTGAGAAATATTTTGATTTTGAATCGATAGAAATACTAAGAAGGCAAAGTTCACATATACAGAGCTAAAGGGACATGCATCCTTACGGTGAGATCATGTGCAAATAAAGAGATAGCAAAAAGGGAAGGATAAAATTTAAACTTGGGATAAGTTTATAATTAAATTGAAGTTTAAATGTTTGCATGTTGATTACTAAATAGGGTTGTTTATAAGACTTTAAAACCTCAAGAAAAAGGAGGTAGCAGTGAAAGTGTATATTGATGAATTCTATAAGTTGATCATCAAATTTGGTCATATTGAAGATGACAATGAGAAGATGGTAAGATATATAAATGGCCTAAGATTTTCCATACAATATGAGGTTGGTATTCTTCAAATTAGGATAGTTGAAGAAGCATATAATATACGCTATGGGTAGAAGAGAAATTGGACCATAAGCAAAAAAATGATTTCAAAGGAAGAGGATGATCCTCTTGAGGAAGAGACCAATCAAATAATGGTAGAGGGTAGCATATGCAAGAAGGAGAAGCTAGTACTTGTTAAAGTGATTCCAATCAAAGTATCTAAAAAAAGGTGAATAATCAAGAGGAAGAGGTGTATTTGGTAAAGGGGTAGAGGATTCGTTGAAAAGTGTTATAGATGTGGAGAAACTAGACATATGGTATTTGAATACCCTTAAGTACAACAAACTAGTGGGTATGGAAAGTAATCCCGTAACTAAGTTGTACAAGTAGATGAAGATAGTATTGTTTCACCAAAACACATAGAAGAACCAAAACAAGGAGAATCTCTCATGATGGAGAGAGTGTTGCTATTACCTGTAAAGGAGGTATGTGAACCTAAGCAGAGAAGGAACCTATTTAGAATAATTTACAAATCATGAGGTAAATATTGCAAGGTGATTATGGATAGTAGAAGTATAGACAATCTAGTGTCTATGGAGATGGAGAAAAATCTTAGGTTGAAGAGGATAAAACACCCCAATTTGTACAAGGCCTCTTGGTTGCAAAGGGATACCAAATATTAGTCAGTGAATAAATTTCAAAATTAGAGTTATGAGGATGAAGTCTTGTACGATATTATGCCTATGAATGATTGTCATATCTTGTTGGGAAGACCATGGAAATTGATAGAAGAGAACTAAAATATGGTAGAGAGAATATCTACACTATTGATAAGGGTGGAAAGAGGTACACATTAAATCTATTGAAGGAAAAAGGGAAAGACATAAATAATAGTCCTACAGTGTGCCAAAGTATGCAAAAATAAAAGGAATGAAGGAGAAACAAGCGTGTTTTGCTTTCATCATTGATAGTGGACAAGATGGATGAAACCCCACATGAGGTGAAGGAATTTTTGGAAGAATATGCAAATTTTCTTTGAAAATATGGGTTACCACCTATAAGGAGAATAGATCATCACATAGTTTCTAGTCTCGAATCAAGCTTACATTATAAGGTGACATCAATGGAAAATGAGAAGGAAAGGATAGAGATAAACAAAAGAATAAGCATAAAGAAGAGGCAAATAGCCCAATTCACTACTAGTAGGGTTTATGAGACCAATTTGAAGGGAGAGAAGTTGGTGTTGAAAGATGTTGTGAAACAAGGAAAGGAGAGGGTGGACACATGCAAGAAAATAAGCATAGAAAATAGGTTAATGGTTAAGGTCAACAATAGTAGTGACAATAGAGATGATAGTGCAACACCTCTTGTTGTATATAAAGAGAAAGAAATAAAGTGGGAAAGAGATAGTTGAGGAATATGCACCTCATTAGCTCATTGATGGTTGTGACAAAAGCCATATTTCTAGATTTGATAGTGATAATGATACTTCAGAGTATTGTGAAGGACATTGTGATAGCAATGCGAGAGATCATAGTGGTGATGAAGATTTAGGATTATTTGAAAGAAACACAATAGGTACTAGCTCTAAGTTGATGAGAAGAATAGGGTACAATGGTAAGGTATTGGAAAGATATGGGTAAGGTGTGAAAATGACCATAATGGCAAAAGTAAGGCTAAAGAGTAGTGATTGGTTATTATGGTCAAGTAGGAAGCAATGAGATGAAATTTATAAGAAGAGAGATTAATACCAGGGATGAAGATCCTAAGATGGGATGTTGAAGTTAGTGTAGAATATTTGAACATGTTGCAACTAGGTATTGGAACCTACATCCTTGTGAGAGTTGTGGAGGACATGATCACTCCAAAGGAAGGTGTTGGCACCAAGAGGAAGTCACCAACAAAGTACATGTTGATTACGGTTGGATGGATGTTATGTAATGGGAAAATATGAAGAGAATATTAATTGAATTCTAGAAGAGAAGGTTTTATCCTCAAAGTAAGGTCAAGACAGGACAATTAAGTTGACCTTGCAAAGACAACCACTCTCGAATGATAATAGATTAGGACATATCATATCCATGAGATGAAGCTCGTAGAATATTTCCTCTTACTCTATGAGTATGATGTAGGAGCATCTAAACGGTTATCTAAAGGGCAACCGTCACCCATATTTCAAATTGTTATTGTCCAAAATAAGATACATTATACCTAGGGAGAGAAGAAGGAATGTCGTGCATGGGAAGTAGGGAGTGGAATGTGAGGTAACTCATATGGGAAAATAAGAGGAAGGTGAAAAGAAAAGATAAAGGAAGAAAATAAAATAAGGAAGCAAAAGTGAAAGAGTTGAAAAGGAAAAGCACGTGAAAACCTAAGAGGCTTTAGAGGTTTGTGAGAGAGAGAAATAAAAGAAAGAGTGGTTGAAAGAAAAGAGAAAGATATAGTCCTGAAGAATACTTAGGATTGTAATTGTACAAGCTACTCTACAATAAAAAAACATTATTATTTTAACATGCGAGACTCCTTTAATGAATGTTTAAGGTCATTTATGTAATTGTGTATGTTCCATTAACTTGTGTGTAGAATACAAAGAAGGAATTCTGAGTGAAGGGGAATCAACAATCTAGTCGTCATGTATGTGGAAGTAACAGGTACATAAGAGAGCCAAAGTAGGATCCAATATGCAAAAGTTCTAGGCGTAGATAAGTTTCATAAAAAACCATCATTCAAAATAATAAATTGTTCTCATCGTGATTAAAAGACCATAGAAGTTGAAGTTCAAAGTACATTTTTGTTTGGTATAAGGTCCATTCAACTAGAAAGGTGACGCAAGGTGGGACCATTGAATTTTTCCAAATGAAGCTAGTAATCATACAAGTTGAGGGTTAACACCATTCCATCCCAACAAGGAGGTAAATCGCGTCATCAATTTAGGGGTGCCAAGGAAATAACCATATAAGACTTTTAGAATTGTCATACCAATAAACCATCATACAAATAGGCCATACTACAATGAATTTTGCCATAATATGACTATGGTCATACAAGGAGTGTCATCGTACGACAAGTATGATCATATGAGAAAGTTATCATATGAGAGAGTACTCATACGAGAAGATTTTTGTATGAGAAGGTTATCATATGAGAAAGTTGTACAATAAAATGATCATGCAAGAAGACAGTTGTATGAGAGGGGCATCATTGAGAAGGCATTACACAGGAGGAAACGACGTACGAGAGAAAGCGTCATACTAGACGAAGTGTCATATGATAGAACAGGTTATACATTAAATGATGGTAAAGGTCGTACATTGAACAGTAGTAAAGATAGCACCTTGAACAACATGAAGAACATACAATTAGACAATTTAATAAGCTATTATACAATAAATTTGTTGTACAAAGAAATAAATTAGGATTGTAGGTTGTGATTGCATCATAACACTTTGAGAAATATGAGGAATACATTTAATAGAAAATGAAATGAAAAATATCTTTGGTAATAAGGCAAAATGAATGTAGTTTAATTGGCCTATCATAAAAAGTAATGTTTTGGTATTTCAATGGGACTAGCCCTCAATAGAAGCCACATATAGCATTTTTTATTTTTTAAAGTTTGATTGAGCAAGAATGTTTAGTTACAAAGTGTTTGTTATAGTTCAATTTATATGCATTTTGAGGAAATACAAATTTTTATAATATTAGGATAATATACTTTGTTGAAATATAGAGGGTGAAATCCTTATTATATAATACAAGTAAGGTTCATTTTTATTCTTTAAAACTAATTAGTAATAACATTTGAAATGGTTGAGTGTTGACTTTAAATTTTTTTAAATGTTATTATATAATAAATAAATAATTATAGCTTTGGGGGTTTAGGAAATGTGGTGAGAAGAATGAAGTCTCACATTGTAAGCCAAGGATCATATCCCATAGATGAATCTAACTATTTGAAAAATATGTATAAAAAACAAGGGTGAATGTAAACAAGAAGTACAAGTATGAGTAAGAGGTAGGCCTCACCTTTAGAATTCAATTTTATTCTTCTAAAAATATAAAAAAATAAAATATTCGATTAAAAGTTAGTATCATGAAAGAAAATGTATTTATGGAAAAGTTTCAAGGATACTTTTTTAGAAATAAGGATGTCTAGCTAGAAACAAAAACATAAATGAATATATAACAATCTCAATCCAAAATGATGATATGATCAAATATGATATAAAGGTTCTTAAAAAAATATTAATATGCAAGTTTAATATATATTGGCTAAGTTTTTTTAGAGGTTTAAAAATAGATTAAAGAAAATTGATATTGAGTTTAAATTATTGAATGACTTTCCTTTAAAAAGGATATTTTTTCATCATATTATCTAGTTTTGAAGTGAGGGATAAAATAATGTGCAAAAGGAAATTGTTTAAAGGGAGATATGACTTGTATTTAAGACCATAGAGTTTTTTTTTGTAAACTTCAACTATTGAAAGTCTAGTTTAGGAGTGAGGGATAAAATAATGTGCAAAGGATATCTATTTAAAGGGAGATATGGATTGTATTTAAAACCATAGAGTTTTTTTCTTTTACAAACTTCAACTATTGAAAGGCTTGTTGTTTGATCTAGGTATTTTGGACTTTTGTGTCATTTGAACTATTAAATATATAATAATTTTATTATACAACTAAAAAGGTTTAAAGGTTTTAAGTTAGGGAGGGTGATTTTTATAGATTATACGAAATTATTCTCACAATTATGTTATTTATTTAATGTATTTATCTAATCATCTTGGGTTACTATATATATATATATATATAGAGAGAGAGAGAGAGAGAAAAAAAAGTTAGAATATATTAATTTATTAACAAGAACATTACAATATTATGGTGTTAACATTGTCCACCACCTAAAAAAACAAAATGAGGTGGATAAGGAGTAAATAACTGAATATACATAAGAATAGAAGTTTTTAGCAACAAAAAAACTATAGCTATATCTTGCTATAATACATCATATATTAGCATTCATCTATAGGATACATAATATAGTATATATTTATGTTTTCTTTTATATTCAAACCTTAAACCTTTTATTTAGAATTTAAAAAAAAAAAGTTCCTTTTACTTTAACTTTTAACTTTCATATAATCATATCATAATTATTTTTTACTTGTTATTATAAATTTAATATATCCAACATACGATTAAATAGATCGTGTTAAAAAATTAATAAAAAATATGCCCACTCCACCATAATTACATTATCTTCTTATTCCCGAAAAGAAATGGAAGTGAAATAAAAGATATTTGAATACATAATAATAGCATGCATATTAAAATATCACATGTTCAAACCATATTTTATATTGTATTTATGAGTACATAAAAAATTTCTTGTAGATTTCTTTAAAATAGTGGTATATGTGGATAGGACGACATTGCAAGTCACCTAAGAACGAATCTAGATGTTTTTTTGTCCAAAAATTTTTCAAAGTATAATTGATTTCCAAAATATTGCCTCGCCTTGACACTAAAAAACAAGAATTATGATGTTTGAAACACCTCCTATATTATCTTTATGGATATACAAATATCTTGTGGCTCCCCTCTAGATAGTGGTATACTCGAATAGGACAACATTGTCGGTCACCTAAGAGTGGTTCTGGAGGTTTCTCTTTATTCAAGAGTTTTTATCTGAGGGGACAACTCAACAGTTTGAGGTTTGGCTCTTCTTTGAGAGGTGCAAGGTTCAAAATCTGACATATGTGAGGTACTTCAGAGTATGGTGAAGGATATTGTGATAGCAATTCCAGAGATCATAGTGGTGATGAAGAGTTAGGATTATTTGAAGGGAACACCATAGGTACTAGCTCTAAGTTGATAAGAAGAATGGGATACAATGGTAAGGTATTGGGAAGATATGGTTAAGGTGTGAAAATATCCATTATGGAAAAAGTAAGGCTAAAGAATGAATGAATTGATTATTTTGGTCAACTAGGAAGCAACAAGACCAAATTTGTAAGAAGAGAGATTAATACCAGGGATGAAGATCCTAAGATGGGATGTTGAAGTTAGTGTTGAATATTTGAACATGTTACAACTAGGTGTTGGAACCTACACCCTCGTGAGAGTTTTGGAGGACATGATCACTCCAAAGGAAGGTGTTGGCACCAAGAGGAAGTCACCAACAAAGTAAATTTTAATTACAATCGGATGGATTTTATGTAATGGGACAAGATGAAGAGAATACTAATTGAATTTTAGAAGAGGAGGTTTGATCCTCAAAGGAATTCCAAGACAAGATAATGAATTTGGCCTTGCAAAGACAACCATGCTAGAATGATAATAGATTAGGACATATCATATCCATGAGATGAAGCTCATGGAAGATTTACTGTATTTTGTAGGAGCATCTAAATGGTTATCGAAAGGGCAACCGTCACCCACCTTTCAAGCTATTATTGTCCAAAATAAGATACATTATAACTGGGAAGAGAAGAAGGAATGGCATGCATGGAAAGTAGGGAATGGAAGATGAGACAATGCATATGGAAAAATAAGAGGAAGGTGAAAAGAAAAGGTAAAGTAAGAAAGGAAAAGAAGGGGGCAAAAGATAAAGAGCTGAACAAGGAAAGCACATGAAAATGTAAGAGGCTTTAGAGGTTTTTGAGAGAGAGAAATAAAAGAAAGGGTGGCTGAAAGAAAAGAGAAAGATAGAGTCCTTAGGAATACTTAGGATTGTAATTGTACAAGCTACTCTACAATAAAATAAAATCCTATTATTTTAACCTGTGAGACTCCTTTGATGAATGTTTGAGGTCCTTTGTGCAATTGTGTATGTGCCATTAACTTGTGTGTAGAATACAGGGAAGGAAGTCTGAGTGAAGGGGAACTCAACGATCTATTCATCATGTATGTGGAAGTAACATGCACATAGGATAGCCAAAGTAGGATCCAATATGCAAAAGTTTAGGCATAGAAAAGTTCCATAAAAACCATCAATCAATATAAGAAATTGTTCTCATCGAGATTCAAAGACCTTAGAAGTTGAAGTTCAAAGTACATTGTTGTTTGGCATAAGGCCTATTCAATTAGAAAGGTGACCCAATGTGGGATCATTGAATTTTTTCAAATGAAGCTAGTAATCGTACAACTTGAGGGTTGACACCATTCCATACCAACAAGGAGATAAATCGCATCGTCAATTTAGGGGTGCCAAGGAGATAGTCATATAAGACTTTTAAAATTGTCATACCAATAAATCATCATACAAATAGGCCATACTGCAATAAATTTTGTCATAAGATGACTATGGTCATACAAGGAGTGTGATCGTACGACAAGTATGATCGTATGATAAAGTTATCATATGAGAAAGTAGTCATATGAGAATATTTTTGTATGAGAAGGTTATCATATGAGAAAGTTGTACAATAAAATGATCATGCAAGAATATAGTTATATGAGAGGCGCATCATATAAGAAGGCATAATACAGTAGGAAACGACTTATGAGAGAAAGCATCATACTAGATGAAGTGTTGTACGATAGGACAAGTTATACATTAAATGATGGTAAAGGTTGTACATTGAGTAGTAGCAAAGATAGTACCTTGAACAACAGGAAGAGCATACAATTAGACAATAGAATAAGCTATTATACAATAAATTTGTTGTACAAAGAAATAAATTAGGATTGTAGTTTGTGTGATTGCATCATAGCACTTTGAGAAATATGAGGAATATATTTAATAGAAAAGGAAATGAAAAATATCTTTGATAATAAGGCAAAATGAATGTAGTTTAATTGACCTATCAAAAAAATTAATATATTTTTTTGGATGAAAAAGCCATTATATTAATAAAATAATGTTTAATCATACAAAAAAGGGTGGGTGGGATTAGCACACCCCGTAAACCAATACATTAACCACTGTGGTTAAGAGTATACAAGAGTGTCAGAAACAACCCACAAACTGCCAATAACAACTGCCAAAACAGTATTAAATATGCATTCGAAAAGAAAGAAGCCGAGAAATTACTGCCACCTGGAAGGGGAAGGAAGATGCACATGACTCATAATGCAAGGTGCATTCCCCCAATGATCCATGAGGGTATGCAAGTACTGCAGCTCCACCTGTACTTTTTTAACTTGTACTTGAATCTGTAACCAGCAATCAAAGAATATATCATATTTATCAGCAATAGAGAAGACATGTCCGACATCTTGCTGAGAAAAAATAGCTCTATTCCGGGACTTCCATAGATAAAACAAGGTACCAATTCTAAAAATATTCCAAACAACATCCAAGTTGAAGGAAAAAGCAATAGGGTCACCCAAAATAGCATGCACCCAAGTAAAATCCTCCTGCATAAAAGGTCTAAAAAATTCAAGAAGCCACTCCCAAGCTGACTGAGCCCGATCACAAGACCAAAAAACATGCAGTAAATCTTTCGCTTGTCCACAAACCGGGCAAATGATATTATGAACACCCAGATGCTTGAGCCTACTGCCAACAGGTAACCCTTGATGTAAGAGACTCCAAGCAAAAAAACTTTGTTTAGGTTCAATATAAGTAGCCCAAGCAATCCGAAACCTCTTATTCCATTGGGAGGGAAGAGAGACTAAATTCCATCTCAGAGTGAGCTTATCAACCATTGGAACTTGTGGGGTGAGCCATTTGTAACCAAGATGAGCTTTATATTGCAAAACAGGAAGCTCCCCAAGCCAACACCAATCTGACCACCAGGGTTTTTGAAAATGCTTATGTAGTTTGCTCCAAATAGAAAATGAAATACTATCAATAACCACCTCATAAGTGTCTCTATCACCAGGATTTAAATTGTGAATTTGACAAAAACTTTCCCAGGGTATCCAACACCTGGCATGTCGGGAGAAGAAATAAAAAATGGAAGCAATACCATGCTTATAGAACCTCTGCGCTCTGACCCACTGCACCAGAGCTAAGGGAGAACCTTGCCAAGTGATAACAGGAGACCACCAAATATTCATGGAAGACAAAGAGGCACCTGCTTTGCGAAAACTCCCTTTCCAACTAAGCCAGGGTTTGAAGGCCTCCCAGGATTTCCAAATACTCTGAATGACAAAAGAACCTTTAACTTTAATAGGGACAGGGGTAGTAAGAATGGATTGCAATCCCACCCCTTTCCAAATTTTCTTCCCCTGAAGCAAACCAGAAGAAATGCAATGCCTGACCAGCACTTTCCAAGATTCATCCCCAATTAAAGATCGGGTGATCCATTTAGCACAAAGGGCAAGACCTTGTCGGTGACAATCAAACAAACCCATGCCTCCACAATCCTTGGGCAAACAACAAATTTCCTAGGCTACCCGATGAAAACCTTGCTTGACAGAGTCTTTGGCCCACAAGAAGTCTCTCATAAGCTTATCCAGTTTTTTATAACAAGATTTGGATGGAACCCAACAAGATGAATAATAGACATGGGTAGTGGCTAAAACCTTAGAACAAATCTAAAATTTTCCTACCAGAGAAATTTTCTTACTAGTCCAGTAAGAAAGCTTCTTTTCCACTTTATCAATAACATACTGCCACAATTGAGCAGAGGAACCATGAAATGCAAAAGGAATTCCAAGAAATTTAAACACCTCACCTGGATGAATCCAAGTCCATTGGAATTGATGTAACCAATGTGGTAGTTGAGATTGAGATTGCCAAAAACAAGATGTTTTTTTCCATTGTATAGAAGAACCAGAGGCTAAACAGAACACCTCTAAGCAACTAATAGCCGAGGAAAGGGATTGCTCATCTTCTTGAAGCGTTAAGAAGGAATCATCTGCAAAATGACCATTGACCAACTGACGGTCATAATTAGGGAGAGCAATACCCTTGATTAATCCTTGATCCATCTTATGGGCCAACAAATAGCCAAAAGCCTCTGTAGCAAGAATGAAAAGAGATGGAGCAAGAGGGCACCCCTGTCTCACAGAGCGACCAAGAGAAATTGACTGAGATTGACTATTATTCAAGGTAAGAATAGCTGAAGCATCTTGAAATAACATAAGAATGGTGCTCACAAATACTGGCCCAAAACCTAGAGCCTAAAGCATGGCAGTTATGAAGTACCACTCCATCTTATCATAGGCTTTCTCAAAGTCTATCTTAATGAATAAAGCATCTTGTTCAGAATTTCTTGCCCACTCCATACCTTCCCAAACAACAAGAACATTATCAAGAATGTATCTTCCCTTAACAAAGCCAGTTTTGTTCAGGTCTGACAATCAAAGGCACAATAGATTTAAGCTTAAGCGCAAGGGCTTTAGCAATAATCTTGTAGCTCACATTAAGCAGGGTGATCGGCCTCCAATTGGTGATGAGCTCAGGATCTCCAGACTTAGGAATAAATTTAACATTGCCTTTGTTAATAATGGAACCTAGTGAACCACATTGCAGGGCTTCAAGATAAACTTTGTGGAGATCAAAACCAAGCATATCCCAAAATTCTTTATAGAATTCACATGGGAAGCCATCAAGCCTAGGTGCCTTATCATTGGCCATAAGTGACAAGGCAGTTTTTAGATCTTCCAGAGAAAGAGGAGTGTCACAAAATAACATTTGCTTAGGAGAAAGCTTGTTGGGGACAACAATGGTACAATCAACAAGAGCTTGCCTTCTAGCATCATCAAGGGGTTGAGAAGCAAAAACACCTTGATAATGTGAAACAAATACTTTGACAATGTCTGAAAGATCTGTAAATCTCTGCCCATCAACTTGAATGGCTTGAAACTGAGAATGTTGAGCAAGAGGTCTGAGGCGCTAAAAAATTATTTGGTCACTTTGTCCCCAACTTTGAGCCATTGCATTCGAGCACGTAATTGAGCCCCCTTGGCTTCATACAAATCAACCTTTTTTAGCTCTTGTCGAACAGAAGAAACTTGGGATTGAGCAACAAAGTTGAAAGGAGAGGCTTCAAGCCCGATACAGGCTTTGGATAGCTCACATTGCAAGGCAGACTTAGCCTATTTTCATCATTTTGCAACTTCAACACCCAGAGTTCGCAACACCTTAGTGGTTTGTTGAATGGCAGCATTCCACCATTCAATCCTTCCAGAAATACCATCAGGTCTAGGAATCAAATTCCAAATGTGGCATATATGAGCTTTCATGATTTCTGAGTATGACAACTTTCAGTTCTCCCATATTTTACCTTATTCTTCATATGTGTTGACTTTGCCTAGTACTAAATTGTCTAATCATTCACCTATTTCATAAAAAACCAAGCTTCTCTTTCACCTAAACACCACCGCATCGGGACATGACTGACCTTATCAAAAGATTTCTCCACCATATTAAAATCTCCACAGAGCACCCAAGTGGCAAATGGCAGATTTATGGCAAGCCATCTCCACAACTCGCATCTGTCAGAAGCGACATTTGAGGCATACACATTAACCACCCCAAGTGATTTTCCACATATCTCGAGTAAAATCTAGATAGCTTGATTGGATGGGTCAACACCCCAAGTCACAACATTCTTCTGTAATCGAGGCCCAAGGATAGTAATGTCTCCTCCTTTTCTCGAGGAATGCTTTGTGGCAAAAGAGGTACTTCGTGGCCACAAAAAATCACATGTACACTACATATTGAAATTAGAAATCTTAACTTCTTGTAGACATAAAATATCGAGGCTTCCATGCATTCGAGAAACATTTGACATCTCATTTTGGACCAAATATTTTCTGACCGGGTTCGTCAGTCCTCGAACATTCCATGATAAAAAAATTATTGGGATTTTTCAGGATGCATGATCTCCATGACATCCTCTACATCACCCAAACCTGTAAGTGAGCCAAAATA
The DNA here is from genome assembly GCA_028583015.1 of Wollemia nobilis. Classification (NCBI taxonomy): domain Eukaryota; kingdom Viridiplantae; phylum Streptophyta; class Pinopsida; order Araucariales; family Araucariaceae; genus Wollemia; species Wollemia nobilis. The sequence goes on from JAQPPZ010016951.1 coordinate 342,198, forward strand.
GTTGGAGGTCGCATGGAAAGCATCACTGTTTAGTTGTCGACGTTTATCATTTCGAATAGGGCTACGAGAGCAACGGATCTTCAAGGCCCGACCCTCCTCCACTAAAGAGTTATCTGGAGCTGCCACCACTGAGGCCAAAGAAAGGCTCGACCAAAGAAGTTGATAAACTAGTGAAACTGGGGGTTGCATGTCAACAACCGGAGGGGCCGTATCAACAGGATTCTGAACAACTTTAGCAAAAGCTTGCATGTCTTGAGAAGGAGAAGGGGCAGGTTGTGCAGCATAAATCAAAGCTTCTTGTTGCTTAGTACCACGAGATTTCTTGCTTGAGATAGTAGTCCATTCTTCAATGTTTCCCCGCGAGCCATTAGCAGGAGCCGCAAGAGTGGGTGAGGGATTTGCCTTATATTTCCATTCCATCAAAGGGCACTCCTAAATTTTGTGATCTGCAGATTGACATTGATAACAGGTATTGGGTAAATTGATATAGGCAACTCTTTGCCTTATGGATTGGTCCCCGATTTTAATATCAATAAACTCCTGCAAATCCTTAGTAAGGTCAACTTTGATACAAACCCTTCTAGTGGGTCGAGCAGAGAAAAACTTTTCTGGCTCAAGGCAAACAAACTTACCTAAGGGGGCAACTAAAGTCTGCAAAAAACCCCAAAGAGGAACAAGAATACCAGGGAATTCAACCCACACCGGGACTTCCAGTGCAGCTTGATCACTGACTTGGAAATTTTGAGAGTAGGGTTACAAAATCAACAGAGAATTACGGACAGTCCATGGATCCCTAGATAGAACCTTTTGTGCTTGAGCTGGATCTGAAAAGTGAAAAAGAAAATACCCTTTTGTAAGGTTTTGTACATTCTCCACTTTGAATCCATATAGGCCCCAAACTTGCTAGACCCATGAACGAATAAGGGTATCATATGGGATACGACCCAAAAAATAACCCACCAGGGTATGACTCAAACCATTCACAAGATGTATGGAATTCATGCAAAGGAATAACATCTTCAGGGACAGGGCCTTTACCTCGTGATACATTGTCAGAATGAACTTGCACGGACGCTTCCTCGATACCATTGAGCTCTCTAGCAGACTCAGAATAAATGGAGCCGACTGCATGAGCGGTAGCCATTAAAAAGGGTGAATTAACACCGCCTCAAGCCGGTGTTAATGCAGCAGATAGGATTTTCCCACTGAAACCCTTACGAAAAACGCACAGCCAGTCTTGCCAGGATTTTTTTCTAGTTTCGCCTACCCATCTCTATTACTCTTTTTTTCCTTTGAATCTTTCAGAGGTCCACTTGGGGATCATCAAAAAAAAAAAATATTGAGTAAATACTTCTTATACATATACATATCCACCATGGGGATTGAACCTGGTTCACATCACCGATAATGCAAGTGGCGTCCTTGCCGATAGACCACGCGGATATAAGTAATGTTTTAGTATTTCAATGGGACTAGCCCTCAATAGAAGCCACATATAGCATTTTTTATTTTTTAAATTTTGATTGAGCAAGAATTTTTAGTTACAAAGTGTTTGTTATGGTTCAATTTATATGAGTTTTGAGGAAATACAATTTGTTATAATATTAGGATAATATACTTTGTTGAAATATAGAGGGTGAAATCCTTATTATATAATACAAGTAAGGTTCATTTTTATGCTTTAAAACTAATTGGTAATAACATTTGAAATAGTTGAGTGTTGACTTTAAATTTTTTTAAAAAGTGATTATATAATAAATAAATAATTATGATTTGGAGGTTTAGGAAAGGTGGTGAGAAGAATGAAGTCTCGTATCATATCCCATAGATGAATCTAACTATTTGAAAAATATGTATAAAAACAAGGGTAAATGTAAACAAGAAGTACAAGTATGAGTAAGAGGTAGGCCTCACCTTTAGAATTCAATTTTAATATTCTAAAATTTAAAAAAATAAAATATTCAAGTAAAAGTTAGTTAACATGAAAGAAAATTTATCTATGAAAAATTTTAAAAGATACTTTCTTAGAAATAAGGATGTCTAGAAACAAAAAGAAAAATGAATATATAACAGTCTCAATTCAAAAGATGATATGATCAATTATGATATAAAGGTTCTTAAAAGAAGATTAATATGCAAGTTTAATACATATTAGTTAAGTTTTTTTAGAGGTTTAAAAATAAATTAATAAAAATTGATATTTTGTTTAAATTATTGAATGACTTCCTTTAAAAAGGATAAATTTTCATCATATTATCTAGTTTGAGAGTGAGGGATAAACTAATGTGCAAAGGAAAATTGTTTAAAGGGAGATATGGCTTGTATTTAAGACCATAGAGTTTTTTTTTTTTTTTAATTATTGTTGTTGTTGCAAACTTCAACTATTGAAAGTCTAGTTTGGGAGTGAGGGATAAAATAATTTACAAAGGACAACTGTTTAAAGGGAGATATGGCTTGTATTTAAAACCATAGAGTTTTTTTTTTATTGCAAACTTCAACTATTGAAAGGCACTTTGTTTGATCTAGGTATTTTGGACTTTTGTGTCATTTGAACTATTAAATATATAATAATTTTATTATACAACTAAAAAGGTTTAAGGTTTTAAGTTAGAAGGATGATTTTTATAAATTATATGAAATGATTCTTACAATAATATTACTTATTTAATCTATTTATCTAATCATCTTAGATTATAGATTATATATATATATATATATATATATATATATATATATACATACGGAATTTGGTTGTCTGGTTATTATGATCCACATGGTTGTGAACGATTCCTCTTATGTTTGTTCGAAAAGAGAGTTGATATTTGTAAACGATGTTCAATAAAAATAAAAATAAAAATTATAATATATTAATTTATTAACAAGAACATTGCAATATTATGGTGTTAACACAGTCCACCGGTTAAAAAAATAAAATGAGGCGAATAAAAAGTAAATAATTGAATATACATAAGAATAAAAGTTTTTAGCGACAAAAAAAACTATAGCTATAACCTATATCTTGCTAGAATACATCATATATTCATCTATAAAATACATTAGATAAAAATATATAAAAAAAAATTTCTTTATATTTAAACTTTAAACATTTTATTCAGAATTTCAAAAAAAATAAAACTATTCATTTTCTAACTTTTAACTTTCCTATACTCATATCATAATTATTTTTTATTTATAATTATAAATTTAATATATTCATAGACCGTCTTAAAAATAAATAAAAAATATGCCCACTCCACCACCATAATCGCATTATCTTCTTATTCCCGAAAAAAAATGGAAGTGAAGTAAAAGACATAATAATAGCGTATACTAAAATATCACATGTTCGAACCATCTTTTATATTGTATTTTTGAATACGTAAAAAAAGCTTTTGTAACTTTCTTGGTATATGTGGATAGAACAGTATTGTAAGTCATCTAAGAATGGATTTAGAGGTTTTTTATCCAAAAGTTTTTTAAAATGTAATTGATTTTTTAAACATTGTCTCGCTATAATATATTCATAGACCGTCTTAAAAATAAATAAAAAATATGCCCACTCCACCACCATAATCGCATTTCTTATTCCCGAAAAAAAATGGAAGTGAAGTAAAAGACATAATAATAGCATGTATACTAAAATATCACATGTTCGAACCATCTTTTATATTGTATTTTTGAATACGTAAAAAAAACTTTTGTAACTTTCTTGGTATATGTGGATATAACTTTCTTGGTATATGTGGATAGAACAGTATTGTAAGTCATCTAAGAATGGATTTAGAGGTTTTTTTATCCAAAAGTTTTTTAAAATGTAATTGATTTTTTAAGCATTGCCTCGCCTTAAAAATAGGAATTCCAATGTTCTAAACACCTCTTGTATTATTTTTATGGACATAAAAATATTCTAGGGCTTTCCTCCAGTGGTATACACTATACTCAAATAGGAAGACACTGCCGGTCATTTATACACTATACTCAAATAGGAAGACACTGCCGGTCATTTAAGAGTGGTTTTGAAGGTTTCTTTTTACTTAAGAGTTTTTGTAGGGACAACTCAACTGTTCGAGGTTTGGCTTTTTTTTTTAGAGGCTTAAGGTTTAAATTCTGACATATACATGGTTGTGAGTTAATCTTTTATTCATAAGTTTAATTTTCGACCCTGATTGGGATGGAAATACTTAACTTTAAACATTAATTATAAGAATTATATCACATTTATAAATTATATATATATATATATATATATATATATATATATATATATATATATATATATATATATATATATATAATATGTGCACATGGAAGAAAGTTGCATATTTATTTGTTTTAAGAAAATAAGAATCTTTAGAAAGAGTTTAATATTGTTCAATTTCTGAGTTTTGAGTAAATATGATTTGTTATATTATTAGAATAGTATACTTCATTAAAATTTAGAATAGAGTGAGATCTTTGTGTAATAATATAAGGTTTATTTTGTTTTAATTTTTTTGAAATGTGTAAGTATTATTATTTTTTTAAATGTTTTTATATGATAAACTAATTATTATAATTTTGGGGGTTTAGAAAAAGTGGCGAAGAGTATTATAAGGTAAAGTTCAAATGCTATGGATGAATCTTAAAATTTGAAAAATATGTGTATGAAAAATAAGTTTGAAGGTGAACAAGAACTAAGTGCAAGTGCAAGTAAATGTAAAAGGAAGCCTCGTCTTTAGAGTTTTTTTAAATCTTTTAGAAAATAAAAATAAAATATTTTCACGAGGAAAAACTATGTATCACGGACAAATAGAAGCAAAGATACTTCAATTAGAATTAAGGGTGCTTGAGCTAGAGGTAAAAAGAAAAAGAAATATATAGCAATCTTAATATAAAAGGATGATATAATCAAGTATGATATAACAATTCTTAATAGAAGAGCATTATTGTACATGTTTAATGGATATTTGTTACGATTTTTAGATACTTAAAAATAGATTAATGAAAACCAATATTGAGTTTAGATTAATGAATGGTTTTCCTTCAAAGAGGATGATTTATCATTATATTTTTCTTATTAGGATAGAAGAAGGGATTTTGAAAGGGACACCAAACCTTTTAACAAAAAATTACATAAGGATAGACAATATCACTCCAAAGAGAAACGCACATACAAGCATCAACTCAAGCCCTAGTAACCAACTTAAACTTAAACTACCAACCAGACAAGACAAAGCTACTAGCAGATAAAAAATCACAAAAAAAAATATAAAGCAGTAGAGGGAATCCACACAAGAGAGAATCAAACATTCTTCTCAATATTCAACACCTCATGATGGGATCTCAGCAGCATCATAATTTTTTCAGATCGTCAATAGCATCATCCATATTATGAGCCAACAATTGGGTCAGTCTTCTCATGGATTCACTAAGATCCTTCAGAGATAAAAAGCTTTTCTCTAAAGCCTCTAACATATGCTTCATCTAAGACTCACCACCTAAATGCTTGCTAAGGTTTGTAGTATCTAGTTCATGGTTCTTATTGAAGTGATTACAAGACTCAAGCGAGGAAGACACCATAGGCGCCTCCATCAAAGTAGCTTCATTTTTTGGGTCTACCAAGCATTTTATTCCCTCTCATTCGTAAGGATAAAATAGTTTGAGTTCCATTGGCTATATCAACCACTATTTTTCATTCTCTTATTTTCTGCTTGGGTGGGATACCTTGAACTTTCTCCATACCAACATCAATTCCCATTTTTTCTAATTCCTTTTTGATGACTTGGGGTTGAGCTAGCTTATTCAAGACCTCTCCTCAATTTATCAACTTCTCCTTCAATCCGGGTAACAACCTCCTTGAGAGGTATTTGGTTTTGTTCTTGTGAATTAGTACAAAAATTGGGTTGCATAGTTTCCCCTCTAGCCCCCTCCGATTAAGAGTTGTGGTCTAAATCGAGAGTAACAAATTCTAGATGATTAAGAGTTTGAAATAGGAATTTCAAAAACCTCTAAAGAGGGTTCCTTTAAACATACCTCCTGCTCCTCCACCAAATTAGAATTCTCCTTGAGGACAGCATGATAGGATGAGTCTTCCCCTAACTTCCATAGGTCTCCTCTGTCTTAATCCTTTTCTCTTCTTCAATCTATATTTTTTTGCCATATCTAGGAAGATTTTTGCACATAGGATAAGCATTGGCTACATGCCCTAATATTTTGCACACACCACATTTTATTAAAGCATTCTCATACTCTATTGGCTAATTCTAAACTCCCAAATTTGAGATCAAATTTATTAATTCAAAAAAATCCTTCTCTAGCTCTACATTAACACAAATTCTTGCATATACAAGAAAATATTTGGCTTTGGTGGTTCGATCAATAGCCACTATGAGCCCTATTTCCTTTGCTATGTCAGTTAACACCTCCTCACTATAGAACTAAAAGGGTAAACTTACCAATCTAGCCCAAACTAACACCTAGGACAAGCTCTAGGTCTTTGTATCGAAGTTTGGGCTCCATCTACAAAGGAAGAGTCCTTGTTGACTAAACTAATGGTCCTCCCTTAAAATTCTATTTGAAACCTCTCTAGAATATAGTTTGACCATGAAAAGGTCTTTCGGGATGGTGACAATTTCCATATGACCACTACGCCTCCATTTTTTCATAGCCCACTTTCTAACCTCTTCTAGATCTAAATGAGTGCCCATGATATGATCACCAGATTAAGAGAACCTTGAGCCATCGCCATATAAACCAACTCATCTAGGATAACGAGTTTACCCCTTTCGAGATTCAGGATAGAAATGGGTTTAAGGATTTTTTACTTTTTGCTTACCACAAAGGACCATGAACACTCCCCCAGGATAAAAGAAAGCTTACATGGGTCCCTTTCATTTTTCCTAGGGCTATTAATCAACACATTAATGCTTGAAACGAGATCAGGGTCTAGATCTCTATTCACTGTTAGTTAAAGTGTGTCACCACTTGCAATATCATTCCCACCCCCATCTCTTCCACCTTCCTCATTCCCACCTTCACCACTTCCACCTTCCTCATTCCCACCTTTTCCACTTCCACCTTCCTCATTCTACCTTCGCTGCTCCTCCCATTGTTGTTCTATGTCGCTCCCACCTTCACTGCTCCCTCCATTACCGCCTTCTTAGCTCTTGACTTAGAAGATTAGTTTATCATCATGTTATCTAGCTTGAAAGTTAAGGATATAATAATATGTTATCCCATTGTTTTGAGAGAGATATAGCTTGCATTTGAGACCGTGGAGTGGGAATTAGTTTTTATGTAGACTTAAAATTTTAAAGGCATTTAGCTTTGTTTAGGTTTTTTGGACTATCATTTTACTTATTAATAAGAAAAATTTGAAGGATATTGGTAATACTTTAGGGGAGTTCATCTAGGAGGCCCTAACTATTAAGGAGTGGAAGCATGTTTTTTTTATGCTTGATTATTTGTTTCTATGGATATTTCAAAATCTTTGTTAAAATCTATTAAAGTTAAATTATAATCAAGAGAATGGGATTAAGTGGATTATGAAAATATTGCATTCCAATGTCTCAAGTATTATGAGATTGAAAACATAGCAAAATATTCTAAAGTGAAAACAATTGAGAAATAGATTAAAAAAAAATTGTTATAATACAAACTTTAAGATGAGTTGACTAGATCATATTGTACTAGAATTTGGCTTAGATCAAGGGTTTTTTGCTCCCAAAAAAGTGGTAAAGAAAACCTTTTACATCATAAAATTTTGAATGCCTTGATGGTTTTTTCATAGCAAACAATATAAGAAATGAAAAAGGATCCAAGGGATACAAGTACAAATTCAAAGGGAATTAAACATGTGAAGGAAGATATGGAGGCAAAAAATAAAAGAAGTGGAAGAGGTTAAGTTTAATCTATGTTAATCATCTTCATATTCCTCAAGTAGTAGAAAATATTTCTTTTGCAATAAAAATGAATGTAGTATAGAATTTATCACTTACACTTTAAGGGCATCATGGAATAAAAATTAGTATAGAGTATAATCATTACAAATGAGGGTTTATAGGGAAACATAAGAAAGTAAATATCATAGAGGATGGTCTGTACAGTTGAGGGATAGTAGGGTATCATAAATAAGAAAAAAATTAAGGTTATCCCTTGCACTTAATGTTCTCTAGGACAACATATACATATAGATGATACATCACATTATGAGCTATATAAAAAATTGTGAAGATAAAATTATTGGTGAGAATAGGAAAAGGAGAGAAAGATCCTCAAAAAAAGAAGAGAAATGGAAACCCATAAGGATAAATAAGGAGAGCAGATGGATTGGAAGGGATCCACATTGAAGGAAGAACTTACAGGTTCTAGAGTGATACTTTTCTTCTAAATATTTTTCTTTAGTAAGGATGTGAAAAACTTTAGGCTTCCTCTTTGTAGGTGGGATAGGGTTTGCAAAGGGAAGTCTATTTGAGGGACAAATATTGTAAAATCTAAACTTATGAGTTTGGAATTAGGAGTAAAATCTTGGTTAACGATTACTCAAAGATCAAAAAAGAGTTGGGAAAAATGTTACTTGTATGCAATAAAATTATTAAGGAAGCAAAAACTACCTAGAGTTTGACAATATGAAACTTCATATCAAGATATTTACAAGTGCCCACCAAGGTATATTGGAGAGGATTGTAAATAAAATGGCATTCCGTGTGGAACTATATTTTTCTTTTAGTAGGCATAATGCTTAAAGGAATAAAGTAAATGTGCCATCCTCCTAATTGAAAAGAAAGTGTCAAATGCACACTACCAACTAAAAATGGCAAGTAATATTTTCTCTTTCCTTTAGGAATGTATCTTATATTACATTAGAGAAAATGAGAGTTATATAAGCTGAGAAATAGAGTTACATGAAAGTTTTATTCCATGAAATCTAATAATGCTACGCCTTTTATCCAAAGCATATATGATGTATTTCCATGTGTATTGATAAATTATCATTAAAAATTATCAATTAACTATTAACAATAGATTAGGGAAAAAAATTAGATAGTTTTAAAATAAAAATTGAAAAAGTGATCAAAATTGATGGGTGGTCTGATTTTTCAAAAACCATGAAATTTTATTTTTTAAGCTATTTGGCTAGCAAACTAGCACCATTAATCATAAAAGACCTTGCTATGCATTTATACTTTTTGTTTTTATTTTTTTAATTTCACCCATAAAAATATTGTGGGAAGTGTAGAAAATTTGGTTGTTCTATATGTCATTTTCATTTCTTCCAACAATAGCTTGTTAGCTACCAAACTAATGTTAAAGGGTAGATATTAAATTAATTGTAGTCGCATAGCAACATTTTTAATCTTTTGTAAGTTACCTATTGTCAATACTTAGTGATTGATAACTATAATATGTAATGTGATAGCAATCTTTTGAATTGCCCTATGGATTTCACAACTTATTACCAATGAAAAATTTGCATTTCTCATTTGTTAGATAGTCCTTTATATGACGATTATAATTTTTTGACATGAAATAAATATTCTTCGTTTATGTTTCTTAAATTTGTATTATCTTTTTCGATAAAGGTTATCTTTCCTACTATCATAAGACAATGGTTGAATGGTAAGTAGAGGCAACTCACTAAGATACTCTAGTTACAATGTAACTAATATGAACAACAAGGGAAAAAATAAAAATAAATTTGAGTTTGAGATCTTATATGATAATTTTGCATGTCTTTGTCAAGCATATTATGCCAATATGGCCTAATTAGTTATTGTTTATTGGCAATAGCCCCTTTGAATTTTTGTTCAACCAATTGCATATGGTCCTCTTCATCTTAAATGCTACTATTTAAAGATTATTCTTTGTATTTAAGATGACCTATGAAGTACATGAAACAATTCCTATTGCCTCCATTACATCCTTCTCTCAAGAGAGTATTGAAAATTGGATCTATAGTGGTGTTGTGTTAATGGTTATGTGGTTGGTTTGAATTTATAAAACTATGATAGAAATTCCATTTCTTGTAAGAACTAGGGGAATTATTTCATGGCTCATGAAAATTTCCTATCCTCTAGATAATGAAACCTCTGGTACAAAAAATGTCATTCCAATAACAAATATTTGGTTTAATTATTCCATCAAAGTTTTAGAATTTGGATCTAACCCATGAATTTCCAAAGTAATGCTAGTTTTCAAATAACTCTTTGATGACTTTATAGTTGAAATTTGAGATCATATTTGGTACTACTTCTAGTTTATCTTTCTAGAAGCTTTTATTGCCCTTGTTAAGTTATTCTTTCATATCCTTAAGTGATAAAAACATGGATTGTAGTCAACTCAGGAGTGAGTTGGGGAAGGAGATGGTCCTGCTCCCTCTCCATACTCCCCCTCCCCTGGTTCTTGCCTAGTCCCTGGCTCATCCCGGGTCATACCACTCTGGGAATGATTTGTAGCAGATAATTTCCTTGGGGGGAGATCCTTCTCCACTTTCTTCTCCTTTTCTAGCAATTTCAAGGTTTCCCTGCCTGAGCCTGTGATCTGGTGCATCCTAGGGGTATCCTAGGGTTTCCTGCTTGTTTCCAGGATCCCTTCCTCGATGTCCCTTAGGCTTTCCCTTGGGGTGTTTTATAGGTTTTTTGTGTGGATCCGATTCCCAGGGCTTCCTCAGTCGATGGTGGTGGCAGGTTGGGATTTTGATTGCTTCTTGGTGCATCCTGTGAGGCCCTCTTTGCCTCGGGGTTGGTTTGGGGGCCAGTTTTCTCTTCTGCTAATGACTCCTCTTTGGGATGCCTGTGGTTGCTACTAGTCCCGTCCTGTTGGGTAGGGCCCTTTCGGTTTCCTGTTCGAAGGCTTCTTCTTGTTGGATCTATGATTTGGTGGACACCCAGGGCATTGGTTGGCCTTCGAGGTGGGCCTCTTCCTCTGCCTGGGTTGTTCCTAGTCCCAGTCCTAGTTCCCTGAAGCTATCCATGAGCAAGGATGGGGGGATCTTGGTCCCTTCTTCTAGGGTTCCTAGGGTTTCTGTTGCATGTCTAGATCTTGGGGGGACCCATGATCAGTGCATGCAGACCTTGGTTCCCCTAGGTTAGGCTTTTGAGGATCCCATATTTATGCCTATTGCCACTTCTTGCCTGGGATCCTCAAGTTGTTCATTTCAGTTCTTGTTCAGGGGCTTCTAGTCCTAGTTCCCTAGATCTATTCATGAGCAAGGATGGTGGTTCCTGGGCCTTTCTGTTGGAGTGGTGGGGGATTCCTTCTGTATTCTCTAGTCGGGGGGATATCAGTGTGTTTGCAGCTATGGTCCCTCCTTCCTCCTTCAATTTTTGCTTTCGATATCCTATATTTGCACCTATTGTTTTTTTTCCTGTATCCTTTCAGCTTTCTCAATTTTCTCCTTGTTGTGCACAGGGATATCTTGGCTTGTAGATATCCCCAATAGTGTTGTTCCACTTTTTAGGCTCATGTAGAGGCTTCCCACTTTTTTTCCTTGAGGACCCTAATGCCATTTCTTAGGTTGTCCCGTTGCTGATCCCTGGCTTGTATCCCAGTGTTGCTTGTTGCTTTGCTCGTGCGACTGCTTGCTGCTCCACTACACCCTGGGTTGCATCCCAAGCCATCCTTGGGTGAGGATCCTCTCTAGTTTTCTAAAAATTCCCTGCTTCTGGTTTTCGGGCAGGATTTCTGGTTGCAGGCTATTCTTGGCCTTCCCACTCTCCCCATGCAGGTCTGGGTAGGTGCATTGTATCCACCCCCGAGAGGATCCCAGACTGCCATATCCACCCCCGGGTGGATCCCAGACTGTTGTATCCACCCCTGGGAGGATCCCAGACTGCCAGTAATGGGAGGATGATATTTTTGCAAAGTGGGCCTCACTAGTTGGTACTAGAATCTGGTCTTTCTGCTAGATCAAGGGTTGTTTCTGGCCCTTTCCATTTCAGTTTGTGTTTATTTTCATGTACTAAGGAATTTTTTTAAATATCGGTGCTACGACCCTTTTTTTTATAAGGTTTTGGGATCCTCTTAAAAAACCCAATTTGTATATAAAATTTTAGTTACTTATCAAAAACAAAAAATATGGGTTGTAATTTTGTAAATACAACATCCATGTGGTGTAAGTCCAACTCCTCTAGCCATTGAAATTTGATTATGACAATTTATATTCTCATATGGAAATCTAGAGTGTCCTTTGTGTCCATAGAGAGAAGTTCAAAATCACTGAAGTTGGAATTACATGGTGAATACATGCAACTCTAATTAGATAAGTGCTTCCAAATGCAAAGTTTAGTTTGTGTTTACACATATATGATTATCATCTTTATCCACTAAACAAATTTTTCTATCCTAAAAATTATTATTTAGACCAAGTAGCTTTAAAATAATTGTGTTTCAAAAGAGATTCTTCTATTAAAAGTTGTTATTTATGGTTATTTATTAGGAAAATTTAACTTTTGTGCCTATTACAAGATGATTCTTAAAACTAAAGGTGATTTATAGGTCAAGGTTAAGCTAGCTTGCTTATTAAGCATATGAAAATCCTTATTGGAGCTAGGATATATGTACCTCTTTGTGTTATGACCCTTTGACCAACATCAGATTCAATTGAGTCTTCCTAATCCATCTAAGCATGTTAAGTGTGTATATAAAAACTACTTACCTTCCTATGTTTGATGCATGTTGCTACCTAAATTTATCTAATAAAACTCCACTTTAATATTTATTCTCATTACATTTACACCATTCACTTGTAATTACAATTCTAGTTATTATTTATATAGAGAATGTAGCTTTGACCCTAGTTTGGGCTTCAACATGATTGAACTTATGGCTAATTCAATCATGTTGAAGTCCAGTCTAAGGTCCAAGAAATTTTTTACTAGGAGAAAGATATTTCATTTCATGCAAACATTCTACAATAGATAGGACTAGAAGCAAATATCTCCAACTCAAGAATTATACTTCATGCTATACTTCATGCTTAAGAGGAAACACATTTTACAACTTTTCATTTAAAGTCATCATGACCAATTATTGAATAACGTTTGTTTAAGAACATATTACTCCTATAGATGTCCTCAAACTTAAAAATTTTATCTTCTTTCTTTTCCTCCTTTAAGAAGTTGTATTAATCATGAATTTCTTTAGAAGATCATTGCTAGGAAAATATGGGTAGTAAAAGGAAGATGCAAAGAGGAATCTACACTTTTTGGATCTTTTAGGTCATAAACACTATCATATTGACTACTTTTTCTTGTCTATGAAGAAGATCCCTTGGAAGCTAATTTATGGGAGAGGCATTGTATTTCAACTCTAATCTCCTTTTAAGAGAATGTAAATTTGTTTTTGATAAACACTTAATGTTTCCAAGTGAACTATTGGAAGAGGGTAAAAGGAGGTAATTATCTTGGTAGTATGTCAAGTTTACAACTGTGAGAAGCATGTCCTTTGATTGTATATCTTGGAAGACTAAGTCGATCACCTTTGTTTAAGATATAAAAAGAAATTAGCACCTCCTCAAATATTTGTATAACCACTACTATCTTGATTTGATATCAAGGTACAAAAGACACTGAATATAAAGTGCTACTTTACCTCTACATCTTGCATGTAGCAGAGGTAATAAATCCAATGCACACATAAATTTGGTGGTTTATCTTGCTCTTCAACTGATGGTAGATTTATTTTAATGTAATATTGAGACCATAGGACCAAACTAATGGGATAAGTGATATCATGGAATAGACAAATAAAGCCTTGGATTTCACATTTACGGTAATGGACTCAACGAAGCAAAGATATGAGAACAACAATAAGCAATATGGTAAATAAAGATAATTATATTGAAAAAAACAAGCTAAGATTACATGATTGTTTCAAAAATCCTTTTTCAAAAAACCATAATAGAAAATGAAACAATTGGATTAGTCAAGAAGATATAGATGAGTAGGTAGCAAGCCACATAAAGTTGAGGCTACTTGAGAAGATCCCCATTCCATGTTTTATGGACATAGTAAACTAGTTGACTTATTTCTCTAAATTGAATCCCATTAGTGAATATTAAAAATTTTAGTTTGTAATATTATATCCTCATGGACTTGCTTTTGGTTGTTAGGTGAAAGAAATAATAAGAGTGGTCATGCCATTAAGCATGAAAATCAAATTTAAATAACTACTTAGAATAAAATTTTAATAAGAATTATCATAATTTTGAGGGATTATCCCTAGAAGATTATTTTTGGAATAAGATAAAGCAACACGACATGGTATGTTATTTAATAGAATTCTTCCAAGCTAGTCTTGGTGTAGAAAATTCTCATGGAGAATTGAAAACTAGGTGGAAATTTTAAATTGTAGAAGTAACTTAGTTTTTAAGATTATAGAACTTAAATTTCAAATAATGTTATTCAAATTGGGGGAAAATAAACTAACTAGTTTGTTTAGGGTTAATCCTTCTTCTCTATGTCAACTATTGTTTGTAATCTTTCATCTTTATTACTTTTATATATATCAAACGAAGATGAAGATCTAAGATGAGAATGTGTTTATATATATAATAGTTGTATTTGAACAAGGTTTGACATAACCTTCATTTAAAAAAAATTATTCTCTTTTGTCACATTTCCCTTAACTAGTTGACAATTGTTTTCTATTAAGAAAAATACCCAATGTTTTGCTATGTTTATATGCTTACAAAAAAAACTAGGTGATATTATCCTATACTACTTGTCTAAATTGAATAACTTAAAATAAGTTTTTTTATTCACATAGATTATATCATGTAATTGTAGGCATATATATGTTAAAAGTATATCTATAGTTGAATTTTACTTTTCATTTTTTTGCTATTTGTTTCAAAAATTTAGAGAAAAATTACTATAGTGAAGTCATTCTAAATGTGAGAGTGATGGCGAGCATTTTATATCAGGTGAGTTATGGCAGGAATATATCGGGTGTGGCTGCGATAGGGAACCTCGAACAAGGTGAGATCCCCAACTTTGCTACAGGGAAGGGCACTGATGAGTCATATGTTGATGTTGAAACGGGCCTTTCCACTGGGCAGGAGAAAGACCCAGGGAATGACCCCCCAGACAATAACGAGGGCTATCCCAAGGTAGGGGGGACCTACATTGGGCCCTCTGATTTTGGATCTTATATTGAAAAGGTCACGGGTACCAAATCACAAAAATATACCAAGGACCAAAGCCCTTTGATAGTGGTCGAAGAAGACTTAGTGATTCTAAAAACCCTAATGGTCGAATATCTTTCCCTAGAATAACATTCTCTGATTGGGAAGTTCATGAGCGACAGACCGAACATAGAATCCATTCGGTGATGGGCCACTACCAAGTGGAAAGTTTCAGGGAATATTGAGATTATAGCTCTCCCTAGAGGGTTCTTTCAAATCCACCTTAACAATCATGAAGATGCAAACCGTATTCTAATAGGGGGGCCATGGTTCTCTGGGAAGAAGAGTTTATTTATTCACATATGGGGGGAAGATTCCAACGTCGAAACTCAAAGCATAATTTTTTCTCCAGTGTGGGTTCATCTTTCAGTACTCCCTAGCCAATTTTGGCATGAAGACATCTTGCAAGCAATAGGCAGATACATAGGGAAAATGGTGGCCATGGATTCAACCACCAAAGCTCACACTAGGTTGATCTAAGCTAGAATATGCGTCAATGCAAATATTTATTCCCAGCTTCCAACTCAAAACAATCTAGTCTATGGTTCCTTCCGCCATTGCCAAGCCATAGAGTATGAAAACAAATTGGTTTTCTATATCGAATGTCGAATTCAAGGACACCTCAAGTCCCACTACCCCTCGCTCAGACCATAGAATGAGGTAGATTTTGGAAACCATCTCTATAGGAACCAAGGTGTTCATTTCCTTGGGAAACCCCCAATGCAAAAGAACAGGTAAATATACAGTAAAAACCCTCATCAACAAGCACCAGGGAAAATCTCTATGGTAAACAAAGGAAAGCAAAAAATGCAGCTAGAACAATCAGAGGACCAAGCTCAGGTAAGCTCCTTATTTGCTCATCCTAATCGATTTGATAATCTAGGAAATATCACCCACTCTAATTCAAAAATAAATTAAGGGTTATTCACTCGGCAATAAAATGATATGTCGGATCCAAATGTCAACCTCCAAATCCACGCCATTGAATAAATTTTGCGGTATCCCCTTCCCATCAGTAGCCCTATTTTATCTCCAGTCAATCTAGCTTCCCTTGATCCCCCCTTGAAAATCTTCTTTTCCAAGAGGTTGCCGAGAAAACAAAAGCATTTTTCAGTCCCAAAAACGCTTGTGTCGATGTTAGCAATGACAAGAAAATGGGAAGGCCCAATATCCAAGAGTAAATAATAAGCCAAACTATCGAGGACATAGCCAATAAAGTCCAAACAACCCTTGTACCTAAAATGTTTACTCACCCAAAGGAAGATCCTAAATTACCCAAACCCCCTATGCAGCATTCAAAAGGGGGCAAGAAATAATCTAAAGTTTCCAGATGAGGATACTATCATGGAATGTGAGGGGACTCAACAATGCGGCCAAGTAGAGGTTGGTTAGCACTGTTAGAAAAGAAACCAAACCAACAATCCTCATTATTCAAGAGACCAAGTTAGATCAATAAAAATCATGCAAGGTGGGTAACACCATTTGGAAAAATAGTGGAAGCATTTTCAGTCCCAACCAAGGTCCATCTGGGGGTCTTTTGTGCCTTTGGGATCCATAGAAAGTGGATGGTAGAGTAATATCGTCCTCAAATAGAGTTATAAATATCATATTTTTTTGCAAAGACAAGGATCAATGTTGGATCCTGTCTAATATCTACGTCCCAAATAATCCCCTCAACAAGAGTTCTTTTTGGGACCAACTAAGTCAAATGAGGCAGGCTTTCAAAAATTGCCCTTGGGTTTTGGTTGGGGATTTCAACTCCCCCCTTTACCCGTCATATAAGGTAGGAGGCAATCACATTCCTACCAAAAATATTCAGGACTTCCATGGGTTTGTCACTGAGAATAACTTAATGGATATCCAGATCCAGGGAGCTCAATTCACATGGAATAATTGAAGAATAGGTAACAATATGATCCAAGTTAAGCTAGACATATTCTTTCTATCTCAAGAAGCCATACCTCTATTTGGCGATGCCTCCCTCACTTCCCTACCTAGAATCGTATCATATCATAGTCCTCTTCTGTTTGAAGCTAAAAAGCCTCCAGTTTTTAGGACCCCTTTCAGATTCAAGGCAATATGGGTTCTCCACCCAGATTTACGTAATCAAATTAGAGGGTGGTGGCAAAAATAGTTGGACGGATCCCCCAAGTTACCAAAAAACTCAAAAAAAACAAAGGCCACATCAAAATTTGGAACAAGGAAGTGTTTGGTAACATTTTTGAAAATAAGGAGCAAATCACCAACAAGCTCAAAACCATAGAAGAGCAAATTCATAAAGGGTAGATGAGCATACAAATCAAGAATGAAGAGAAAAAGCTCCTTGTTGATTACCACAACATTTTGACCAAGGAAGAAATGTATTGGAGACAAAAATCTAGAGCCCTCTGGCTCAAGGATGGGGACTCAAACATGAAATTTGTCTATGCTTCCACTCTTCGTCACAGAAGCTCCAATAATATTAGGGAGTTAATAAACAGTGATGGCACAAGTGTGAGAGACATCCACCTCATCAAAAATGAAGTAGTCACCTTCTTTGAAAAATATTGGGAATAAATTCCACTATTTTCAAGCAGGCCCAGGATCAGCTTCTTCAACATATTCCAAATCTGGTATCCCCTAAAATGAATGACATGCTTATCAATGACCTTACAAATGAAGAAATAAAGTAGGCTCTTTTCTCCATGGTCCCCGATAAAGCTCCGGGGCCTGATGGCTTCTCCCCTAGGTTTTTTCAAACTTACTGGGATATCATAGGGGTTGACATTTGCAAAGCCATTATTCACATGCAGAAATCCAAAGCCATCGTCGAAAGCACCAACTCCACCTCCATCGCCTTAATCCCTAAAGGTCCTGAGTGCAAATCCATGAATTACTACATACCCATTGTTGTAAATTTGAGGCATTTTATGTTGTCATTGATATCACATGGATCACATCGAGTTTTGGTGGCCAAAGTATTTCATAAATAAGCATTTATGATATTTTGGAAAGCATGGATATATACAGGGTTTTTGTGAAAACCAAGGCAGGCAAAATAAAAGGTTTTATTTAAAACCATGGATGGCAGATTTGAAATGGGTTTTTCTTAAAACCCAGGTTGGCTTTTTGTTTCGTCGAAAAAGGTGCCACGATGATGGAGATATTTAATTTTAAATATTTAGTTTAAATTTTAATTATTTAAAATTTAAATTTAAAGTTTAAAATTAAAACTAAAGTCATCGTTGACGTCATAAAAACCATGCGCCATAAAAATGAAATTAATAATTAAATGTGCCAACGTATGTGAAATTAAAGGAAGGTTGCATATATATATGCAAAGGATTTCGATTCAAAAGTCTAAGCATCGAACGAAGAGAACAAAAAGCAGAAGCCCCAAAATCCTTCGATGTGACAACATGGTCCAACAGTGAGCTTGGGAAGCATGGAGTTTTTGGTTGCGATAGGGCATGCGTTTGATTCCCATCAGGTTCAATTTTCATAGAGTGTGGAAGAAGAGCATTTAGTGCATGTTTTGGCATGAGCAAGGGCAGAGAAATATAGGGAGCATTTTTGCTCTCTGTCCTATGTGAGCAGATAGCTCACGTGGTCTTTGGCACCACGGTTGTGGTGTTGAGTGGGCAGTGACGAGGGTTCGATTCCCTCTAAGAGGTAAGTAAAATTTTTATTGAATATTTTTTATTATTGCCTAATGTTGGAGGAATAAGGTGATGCTAAGGGAATAATGTTTGATTAAATTTTTATTTACTTGGAAGGCAAGATATAAGGGTTGAAATGCACTTTTAGAAAAAGAGAAATTTTTGGTGTTTTCCTCTTTTAGAAATATACCATATTATATAGGCTATTTTAATGACTTGTTAGATGGAGAAATAAGGTGTATGTAAAGAGATATTTTTTTTTTGTAAAGGGGTTCAAAGTGAAGGTTGTTTTATTCTTTTTCAAAGTGTGTTGAGTGTGGTAGATTTCCAAAGGGGTTTCTTTATCTTCATAAAAGGTATGGGAACATTCTCCTATTGTTTATTTATGGTGGTTGATTTATGAAATATCATTGGAGAGAAAATGATTGATCGTGTTTTCCTTTTCGAAAGTGGTTGGTTGAATGCTTCAAGGTTTTTCTAGTTTGAGAGTTGTGTTTAAACCTTATTTTATAAGCATAGTTGTTGAATCCCATTGGTTATGCAAAGAACTTGAAAAGAACATGAGTATCATTGTTATGTGAAGAATGTTTTATTAGCATTGTTGTTGAAGCCCATTGGTTATGCAAATAACTTGAACTTGAGAAGAACATGAGTATCATTGTTATGTGATATTTGTGGTTGAGCATTGTTGGAAATATTTGAGTTGGTTGATACATGCTTGGACTAGGGTTTGTAAGAAAGAGTTGTTCCTTGTGGTAGTTGGTTGAGAAGAGTTGTTTGAGCCTAGTCAAGTGATTGTGTGAAGTGGTTGTTCAAGTTCCATGAAATAAACTATTCTATATTCTATATTTGAGTTGAGATTGAGATTTGAGGATAGAACATATTGAGTCTCTAACAATTCTCTTTATGCTTCTATGAGATTGCCTTGAGTTGAGAAAGATATTGGATTTGAGTATAGAACATATTGAGTATCTAAAAATTCTCTTTATGCTTCTATGAGATTGATTTGAGTTGAGATCATTGTGGATCATAGTTGTCATCCTTTGAAGAGTGTATTACCATTCATTGTTGAGTTCATCTTTGAGCCTTGCCTTCATAATATTTGTGGATGAGATTTGAGTACTACTTGAGTATGATTGATTGAGCCTTTGAGAAGGCTTTTGGGATAGATTTGGACAAGTTCTATGTGAGCTTGTTGAGTAGATTTGGACAAGTTCTGTGTGAGATTGTTGAGAATATTTGGACGAGTTATGTGTGAACTTGTTGAGCAGATTTGGACAAGTTTTGTGTGAGCTTTTTGAGCATATTTGGACAAGTTTTGTGTGAGCTTGTTGAGAATATTTGAATGATTTCTATGTGAACTTGTTGAGCATATTTGGACAAGTTCTATGTGAGATTGTTGGGCATATTTGGACAAGTTATGTGTGAGCTTGTTGAATAGATCATTGGAGTACCTAGCTGAGCAGATCAATGGATTACCTACCTAAGTAGATCAATGTGTTTCCTAGATGAGCAGATCAATGGATTGCCTACCTGAGTAGATCAGTGTGTTGCCTAGCTGAGCAGATCAGTGGATTGCCTACCTGAGCAGATCAATGTGTTACCTAGCTGAGCAAATTAGTGGATTGCCTACATTAGTAGATTAGTGTGTTGCCTAGTTGAGCAGATCAGTGGATTACCTACCTGAGCAGATCAGTGTATTGCCTAGCTTTGAGCAAATCAAAGTAATCATTGTATTGGATAAGGATCCTTATTTCTGTGTGAAATATTATAAGGAGATTATCTTGTGGAAACCACGTTAAATATTGGGGGAACAACGTTAAATATTGTGTCTCAATTGTGTGTGGTGACTTGTGCTCTTGCTTACTATTTTTATCTGAGTTATTAATGCACACTGCTATATTTGGTTATTGCAATTAAGGACATTAATTGATATTGATTTGGAAATAAAGTAAAAAGTGGGCGCTATACTGTTCCCCCCCCTCTTAGTATAAGCTTGTGTTCTTCACCCATTAGTCTATGTAATGTCATATACAAGATTCTTGCCAAAGCCCTGATAACAAGACTCAAAGAAATACTCCCGCTCATTATAGATCCTTGCTAAGGCATCTTAGTCAAAGGAAGGTCCATTCATGATGGCATAATAACCCTGCATGAAGTCCTCCACTCAGCTTCCCAAAACAAGAAAGCAGCCATTTTTCTCAAATTAGATATCAGTAAGGCTTTTGATCGAGTAAACAGAGATTTCCTCTTGGTTGTTCTTCAAAAAATTGGTTTTCATAGGGAATGGATAAATGTAATCAAAGGCTGCATATCCAACCCTCATTTCTCAGTCTTGGTTAACGGATCACCCGCAGGTTATTTCCCTAGCGACAGAGGCATCATGCAGGGATACCCCTTTTCACCCATCCTTTTTATAATACTCATCAAATCTTTGGGAAGATCACTTAAGAGTGTTGTCAGTGAGAAAACTATCATAGGGATCAGGGCTACCTCGAGTCTAAACCTGTTGTCACACCAATAATTTGTGGATGACACAATACTCACTACCTATGCTTTAGTAGTGGAGGCCAAGATGATCAAAAAAATCCTTGATTTATATGAGAAAGTAGTTGGGAAATAAATCAACTATAACAAAAGTAAAAGCTTCTTCATTAATACCCCCCTTTCCATGCAGATTAAAATCAAGCATATTCTTCAATGTAGCATTGGTGAGTTCCCTAATCACTATTTGGGGTTTATTTTTTACAGTCATCCCAAATTGTCCATGTGCAGTCATGTGGTGGAAAGGATAAACAAAAATTTAGCTGGATGGAAAGGGGCTTTTCTAACCCAAACAAGTAAAATCACTCTTACTACAACATACCTCCAAAGCATCCCAACCTATTTCCTCTCAGTATTCAAATCTCCTGCTTTAGTTTATGCCCAAATCAAGAAAATACAAAAAATATTCCTGTGGGGAGGCACAGAGGAGAAGCAAACGATTCATTTGGTTGGATGGGAAAAGGTTTGTCGACCAAAAAACCAAGGGGGTCTGGGACTTAGAAGAATCAAGCATATGAACACTGCTTTGCTAGCTAAGCAAGCCTGGAAAATTTACACAAGTTTCAATCCAAAATGGGTGTCAATAATATATAGAAAATACCTTTAGCACAAATAATTCACTGATGAAGATATCTCCAAAGAGGGATCAGCTTTTTGGAGTTCAATTATTTAGGTCATAGAAGTTCTCCAAAAAGGTTCAATGTGGCATCTGGGAACAGGTACTGCCATAAAATTTTGTATAGACAGGTGGGTCAGTGATCAACCCCTAGTTGAAGATGATGAGATATTTGTCCTAAAACCTATCCTTGATGGCACCATAGGCAGCAAAGTAGCAGACTTCATCCAAAACATCAATGGGTCTAAAATTTGAAAGACCTCAACATTAACTCAAATTATGGGCACATAACCAAGGCAGCGAGGGATTTGGCTCTTATGTTGAATATTACAATGATTTTAACAGATGGAAGAGAAGACTTTCTATTTTAGAAATAAATGAATAGTGGACATTTTTTTGTCAAATACGCCTACCAAATTATCCTCAATCAACAACAAGCTCCCTTCTCTCCTAGCCAAATATGGATCAAGCACCTCATCCCTAAAATGGCAGTCTTTTCCTGGCTGACAATTCAAAACAAGATTCTAACCACTGATAATCTCATCAAGATGGGGATGATGGTACCCAATAGATGCCACTTGTGCTATAAATATTAGGAATCCATCAATCATATTTTCACTAAATATGATTTCTCTTATACTGTGATGAGTAACTTACTATCCAGTTTCCACATCAACTAGGTCTAACCCAACTCCCTGGTAGAGATTTTCACTCAGTGGCTTAATCCTTTCAAAAACCCTCGATTGAAATCCTTGTGGAAAATATGCACTCACCATTTCTTATGGTAGGAATGGCTAGAAAGAAACAACAAGGTGTTCTCTAATACTCCCAAGGACCCTACCTCCATTGCTAGTAAAATCAGCAGCTTTACCATAAAGAACTTCCAGATCATCCCTTGCATAGAACCCCCTGATGTGGGATTGAATATTTTTTTTTTCAGCGGTCTTAATATCCCTAGGGAAGATAATCCTTGTGTCAGTCATCCCTACCCAAGGCACACCTCTTCATGGAAACCCCCATTGACGGGATGGCTCAAGCTCAATTTTGATGGAGCTTCTAAAGGAAACCCGAGAATGGTAAAGGCAAGAGGACTGGTCAAAGACAGTAGCAGCAAGATTGTGGTCGCCTTTGTGGAGAACCTAGGCATTCAAACTAATAACATAGTAGAATCCCATACCCTGTGGAGAGGTCTCAGCATCATCCAAAAGCACAAAGGGAACTACAAAATAGAATGGGACTCTCTAAACATCATAAATTATATCAACAATAGCTCCAATCCTTCATGGAAGGTCATGAATACCATCAGGGAATCCAGAAACATGAATAAAAAATAGGGCAATGTGATATGCAAAAATGTGTACAGGGAGGCAAATAGATTGGCTGACCTCTTAGAAAATATGGGAATCGATCAAAATTCCTTGATTGTATGGGATAACAATCCGCTCTCAAATATTATCAATGAAGCCAACCAAGAGTGGGTAAATCAACAGCGAAGCACTAAAGCAGGAGATTCATCATTAGGTTACCAACATCTTCATTAACAGCCTTATTAGTACTCTTGACAGCATTAACGGGAAGCTGAAGCAGCTCAGAAAGACTAAGGAAAGCACTACAAAGAAGAAGGTGGTTGACGCATGAGGGAGTGCCATGGGTCTTTTTTTGTTTATGGTTCCCTAGGTCATTACTAGGGTTTGTTTTCATGAGGGTTATTTTAACTTCACATATATTATATATGCATCAATGTTGGTTTGGGTTTCTGTTATCTATATATTATCTGCATCAATCATGTTTGGGGTGTTGTCCATATATTATCTGCATCGATACTGTTTGGGGTGTTTGCTATTAGGATTATCGACTTTTAATCAATATATGGTGAACGATGTTTATCCATGTACAAAAACACTTTTTTAAATTTTAATCTTCTAATCTGCTAGCCTCCTTTGAGGTTTTTGTAACTACTGGTTTTGGAATCCAGGAAAAAACCCTTTAATATAACCTACACTATTTACCAAAAAATAGTCATTCTAAAGGTCTTCTAAATTATGATTTACTTGACTTATGTAAAATATATTTTAGTATATTCATTAATCTAAATGAAAGGGATAAAATTAAATCACACATGTACTTTTCTCATCTATGCGCAAATGGTAAGCGATAAAGTTTACTAATTATAATTACAAAAGCACACAAAATGGGAGAAGCCAAAATGATAAAACATTGTGATTTTATTGATATTTTTCTTCTACAAGTTCTTTGGTAACCCTTATATGTGCCATAATAAACATCAATGTCTAGAGAATTATAGATCATATATCATTAGTGTTGATGTTTGTTACTTGCATATATTTTTGGGTTACAGATGAAGGTATTCTGATAGGGTTATGGGGTATATAACTTTGCTCAATTAGTGTAATAGAGTTAGAGGGTCAAGGTAAGTTTTTCCATACTATTCCATTAATTTTCACACAAATATATAAAGCTTAATAAGGAAAATCTCTCTGGAAGAAATACAAGACAATTTTCTCTTTCTATCTTGATAAGGAACCCAGCCTCAATGGATTATTTGTAATTTTCTTTCAATAAATTTAGGATTTGTTGAAGAATGATATGTTGGTTGTGTTTGAAGAGACTAGGAAAAAGAAGGATATAATAGGTGAAATAAATATAACTTTTTATTGAATTCGTTCCCAAGAAAGGTGAGATAAAATATTTGGATAATATTTGTCCAACAAACCCTTGTTACATCATTTATAATATAATTTCAAAAACTATGGCAAATAGATGGAAAAGCATTCTAGAATGAATTTTTTTTAAGAAACAAGATGGTTTTATTTGTCATAAACAAGTCCTTGATTATATAACCATTAGATAAGAGTTTATACATTATCCCCAATGGATGAATACAAAATCATATATGCTTGTAAAATTAGATACAAATGAAGCATACGATAGGGTTTGCTAGAATTTTTTATATGATATTCTTGAAAAAAATGCTTTAAATCAAGTTTAATATAAATGGATTAGATTTTATAGTATTCAAAATGTTTTATATTGATCAATGGATCCTTGTTGTATATTCTAGGTGACCCATTATTTATTTCTCTTTATTATTATTTTTAAGGCACTAGAAAGAGATTTCCCAAAGTTAAATTAAAGGTATAAAAGTTACGATATATTATCCCTTTGAATCTCATCAGCAATTTGGTAATGATACTTTTCTTTTATTTCATCCCTCAATTAGTGAGGCCATATACTTTAAATTAATATTATCATGTTACGAGAAATATGTTAGAAGATTGGTTAATATTACAACATCATGTCTCTTTTTCTTTAGTAATGATGTGCAGAAAATTTAGGTTTCCTCTTTGTAGGTGGGATAGGGTTTGCAAAGGAAAGTCTATCTAAGAGATAAAGGTTGCAAAATGCAATTATGAGTTTGGAATTAGGAGTAAAATCTTGGTTGAAGATAACTCAAAGATAAAAAAAAGATCTATAAAAAATGTTACTTGTATACAATAAAATTTACTAAGGAACTTCACATCAAAATATTTACAAGTGTCCACTGAGGTATAATGGAGAGGATTATCAATACAATGGTGTTCCATATGGAACCATATTTTGCTTTCATTAGGCATAATGCATAAATGAAGATAGTAAGTGTGCTCATCCTCCTAATTGGAAAGAAAGTGTAAAATGCACACTACCAACTAAAAATGGTAGGTAATTTTTTCTCTTTCCTTCATCTTATATTGCATTAAAGAAAATGAGAGTTATATAAGTTAACACATAGAATTACATGAAAGTTTCATTCCATGAAAGCTAACAATGCTAAGCCTTTTATCCAAAGCATATATGATGTATTTCCATGTGTATTGATAGATTATCATTAAAAATGGTCAATTAACTATTAACAATAGATTAGGAAGGAAACATTAGATAATTTAAAATGAATATTGAAAAAGTGATCAAAATTGATGGGTGGTCTGATTTTTCAAACACCATGAAAATGTTATTTTTCAAGCTAGTTCGCTAGA
This sequence comes from Wollemia nobilis, assembly GCA_028583015.1. NCBI lineage: Eukaryota > Viridiplantae > Streptophyta > Pinopsida > Araucariales > Araucariaceae > Wollemia > Wollemia nobilis. Next base: position 368,193 of record JAQPPZ010016951.1, read on the forward strand.
AAAATAGCACCATTAATCATAAACGGCATTGCTATGCATTTATACTTTTTATTTTTATGTTTTTAATTTCACCCATAAAAATATTATGGGAAGTGCAAAAAACTTTGGTTGTTCTATATGTCATTTTCATTTCTTCCAACAATGGCTTGTTAGCTACCAAACTAATGTTAGAGGGTAGATATTAAATTAATTGTAGTTGCATAGCAACATTTGTAATCTTTCATAAGTTACCTATTGCCAATACTTAGCGATTGACAACTATAATATATATGTGGCAACAATATTTTGAATTGCCCTACGAAATTTCATAACTTATTACCAATGAAGAATTTGCATTTCTCATTTTTTACATAGTCCTTTATATGATGATTATAATTTGTTGAGATCAAATAAATGTTCCTTTTTTATGTGTCTCAAATTTGTATTATCTTTCTCGAGAAAGGTTATCTTTCCTACCATCATAAGACAATGGTTGAATGGTAAGTAGAGGCAAATCGCTAAGATAATCTAGTTACTATGTAACTAATATCAACAAGGAAAAAAAGAAAAAAAAAATTGAGTTTAAGATCTTATAGAATTTATGATACTTTTACATGCCTTTGTCAAGCATATTAAGCCAATATGGCATGATTAGTTATTGTTTACTAGCAATAGCCCCTTTGAATTTTTGTTCAATCACATTGAATTGCATATGGGTCTCTTCATCTAAATGCTACTATTCAAAGATTGTTCTTTATCTTTAATATGAACTATGAAGTACATGAACCATTTTTTTTATTTAGTGATACAATAGTTCTAGATCACGTAGACTATCAATAACCTATACTTCATTGACGTAGGATAGATGTAAACTTCCTTGCAAATTTGGTAAAAGTGTATACATTATCTTCCTAATGCTTGTATAGGCAAAAGCATTTTCATAAAATGTTTTCTATTTCCTCCATTACATGCTTCTCTCAAGAGAACACTGAAAATTGGATCCGTAGTGGTGTTGTGGTAGTGGTTATATAGAAAACTATGATAAAAATTACATTCCTTCCAAGAACTAGGGGAATTATTCCATGGCTTATGGTCATTTCCTATCCTCTATATAATGAAACCTTTGACACAAAAAATGGCATTCCAGTAACAAATCATTGGTTTAATTATTCCATCAAAGTTGTAGAATTTGGTTTCAGCCCATGAATGTCAAAATCAGTGCTAATTTTCAAATAACTCTTTGATGACTTTATAGTTGACATTTGAGATCATTTGATGGTCCTACTTCTATTTTTTCTTTCTAGAATCTTTTGTTGCCCTTATGAAGTTATGCTTTCATATCCTTAAGTGATAAAAATATGGGTTGTAATTTAATAAATAGAGCATCGATGTAGTGTAAGTCCAATTTCTCTAGCCATTGAAATTTGATTATGACAGTTTAAATTCTTGTATGGAAATCTTGAGTATCCTTTGTTTCCATAAAGAGAAGTTCAAAAGTATTGAAGTTGAAATCATGTGGTGAAGACATGAAACCTTAATTAGACAAGTGCTTCCAAATACAAAGTTTGGTTTGTGTTTACACATATGTGATTATCATATTTATCCACTAAAAATATTTTGTTTATCTTAAAAATTATTATTACAACCAAGTAGCTTTAAATAATTGGGTTTCAAAAGATATTCTTATGTAAAAAGTTGTTATTTATGGTTATTGATTTGTTAAAGTTGACTTTTGTGCCTATTACAAGGTGATTTATAGGACAAGGTTAAGCTAGCATGTTCCTTAAGCATATGAAACCTATTATTGTAGCTTAGGATATATTTGCCTCTTTGTTTTACGACCCTTTGACCAACCTCAAAGTCAGTTAAGTCTCCCTAATCCATCTAAGCATGTTAAGTACTTATATAACAACTACTTACCTCCTTAAGTTCCATGCATGTTGTTGCCTACGTTTATCTAATAAAACTCCACTTTAAGATTTATTCCCATTATATTTACACCCATTCACTTATAATTACATTTCTTGATATTATTTATATATAGAATGTAGCTTTGACCCTAGTTTGGATTTCAATATGATTGAACTTGTGGCTAATTAAATCATGTTGAATTCCAGTCTAAGGTCCAAGAAATGTTTGCTACTAGGAGAAAGACATTTCATTTCATTCAAACATTCAATAATAGATAGGACTAAAAAAATATATCTCTAACTCAAGAATTATACTTCATACCCAAGAGGGAACACATTTTACAACTTTCCATTTAAATTCATCATGATTCATAATTAATTAAAGTTTGTTTAAGATCATATTACTCCTATATGTATCCTCAAACTTAATAATTTTATCTTATTTTTTCCCCTTCTTTAAGGAGTTGTATTAATCATGGATTTCTTTAGAATATCATTGCTAGGAAAAGGTGGGTGGTAAAATGAGGATGCAAAGAGGAATCTACAAATACATGTCTATTTGAAACTTCTAGGTCATAGACATTGTGATTATTACTACTTTACCCTATCTATGAATATCCTTTGAAGAGGATGTAAAATTATTTTTTGACGAACACTTAATGTGTCCAAGTGAACTATTGGAAGATTATAAAATAAGTTAATTAGCTTGGTAGTCTACCAAGTTTGTAACTATGAGAGCCCCTACAAGGCATGTCCTTTTATGGTACATCTTGGAAGTGTAAGTCTAAAACATTTGTTTAGAATATAAAAATAAATTAGAAAGTGACCTCCTCAAATATCTATATAACCAATACTACCTTTATATTATACCTTCATTAGGTTAGTGTGAGAAAACCCTAGGAGCTGGGAATCTGCCTTCGTCCTTTTAATGGCTGTCGCTCAGACGACAGCTTCAACTTATGCTGAAGCTGTCGGAGTAAGGAATGGCGCCAGGGAAGAGACCCCACAAGTTCATGCCGAAAGTTTTCCACGAGGTAACAATGTCAATCCTGTTGTTGAAATTCTTGTTATTGAGTTTGATAATGCATGTAAGTGGCTAGAAGAGCATACCCTGATAGGATATTTCTTGGGTCGTATCCCGAATGATACTCTGATCCGATCTTGGATTCAACAGTATTGGCAACCTTATGGCATTAAGATAGAGAATATCCAAAATTTGTCAAAAGGGTTTTTTCTTTTTCGCTTTGTTGATGCTCAGCATGCGCAAGAAGTTTTTAGTCGGGGTCCCTGGTATGTTCGAAGCTCTTTGCTTGTCTTTCAACAGTGGTCCAGAGATTTCTCTGTCAATGATGAGGCTTCTCTGGAAGTGCCTATTTGGGCTGAGTTCCCTGGTCTTCCGACGACCTTTTGGCCATTCCTGCAAAGTATTGCGTCCACCCTTGGGAAGGTGGTCTGCTTAGAACCAAATAAATTCTATAATGTCCGCCCTAACAGGCGTGTGTGTGTCAAAGTCGATCTTTCCAAGGACCTTACTGAGTCTATTGACCTGAAGATTGGTGACAAGGTTTTTACGCAACGTGTTGTGTACATTAATCTGCCCAACACCTGCTACCGTTGTCAATCCACAGAGCACAAAATTAAATATTGTCCGCTTATGGCTGATAAATTCAAATCATGCAATGTTGTTGTTCCTCCCCCTGCTTCGACAGCTCCAGCTCTAGGAGCCAAAAATCATCCAGATGAATGGACTACCATGATAAATAGGAAAAATCATCAACCTAAGCAGTCGGTGTTGCAGGGAGGTTCTAGTTCCAACCCTCCGGTGCAACAACCCTCGGCACCACGCATGCTAGCCCTTTCGGCTCCCACTGCTCTGGTGCAGCCGTCTCCCTCAGCACCAGGAGGGTCCTCTTCTGTACCTACTTCAGATGGAGTTTCACCACCTCTAGTATCTTCTTCTTTCGATGATTTTGCTACTTCCATTCTTAAGCAAGCGTTACCTGAGGATGTGTCATTCTCCAAGTCCCATCGTTCACGTAGTTCGGCTCGTGATGGGTTACATCAAGAAAAGAGACATCAAACTGACTTTCTTAGGGAAAATCATGAACGATTTCTCATCAATTCGTTCACTTCCCTAGGAGAGTTGGGAGATACTGAAGATGTTCCCGAGGGAATGAACCTCGATCATCCTCAATGATTTTTTTGTCCTAGAATGTAAGAGGACTGATGGACCCAGTCCAAAAATATCAGGTCCGTAGAGAGATTCAGAATGTTGCTCGCTTGCATGGCAGTTTGGATTTTCTGTGTTTGCAAGAAGTTAAAGTTGTTGACTTCATTTTGGATAGTACCTGTACCTTTTTATGGTCGACAAGTAAGTTTTTTTGTTCCCATCATACTCCTGGCAGAGGAGGAGCTGTCACTTTCATTTCTCCTAGGTGGCATTCTCATATTGTCACATGGGGGGTGGACCCCTCAAATCAAGCAGTTTGGATTCTTTTTGAAGTTGGTGGTATCCCTTTTGGTTTGATTAATGTGTATGCTTCTAATAATGCATCGAAAAGGTGTGCTTTATGGTGATGGCTTGCTCTTTCCTTGCCTGAAGTGGTTTGGGTGGTGTGTGGTGACTTCAATATGGTGGAGAAACCGGTTGACAAACTTGGTTTGCTCCCTATGCATTGGAATATTGGAGAGTGGGAAGCATGGTTTTTTTTCAAGAATAAGCTTGGGTTGAGTGACCCTAATTCCTGCTTTATACCCTCTGATTTTCTTGAGTCGGTGTGGTATACCTGGTCCAACTTTCAAGCTGGCAATGCCCATATTTTGAAGTGGCTTGATAGAGCTATGCTATCTGAACATTCTCATTTTCATTTCCATCACTTGTCGACTTCTCTGCCCTTTGTTTCAACTATTCCTGATACCACCCTTTCTGATCATGCTCCCATTGTGTTTTCCATTTCTTGTTCTCCGCCTCCGCCTCATCAATTCAAGTCTCAGTTCTATCTGAATATTTATTTTTTGAAACATCAAACTATGTCTGCTCATATTCATAGGATTTGGAATCTAGTTCCCAGACCAGCTGGAATTCATGGTAGAATTTCTTGGTGGAATGCAACTATCTCCAGAACAACTATTCTTCTCAAGAATTTAGGAGTTGAAGTTGCCAAGCGGAGATGAATCTCTAATGCAACCCTTAAAGTTGAACTGGCTCGAGCTTCTATCAGACTAGAAGTGAGCCCTCTAAGCTCTATTCTTCAAGCCCAAGTTGCAAGTCTTAGGCATGAGCTTAAAAAAATTGAGCTTTATGAAGCAAGGGGAGCTCAACTTCGTGCTCGGCTTCACTAGCTAAAAATTGGTGATAGGGTTTCAAAAGATTTTTTTCAAAAAATAAAGCCCTTGAGACAAGTCATTCAGTTCAATGCTATTCAGGATGCAAGGGTTCATTGGACATCGCTTCCTGATATTATTAAAGTTTTTTTCAAGCATTATCAGAAAGTTTTTGCTTCTCAAGAGTTAACTCCTGAACGATAGGCTGCAATTCAAGCTTGTTGTGCAGTTGTTCCTGAGAAGCTTTTAGCTCTTCAAAAGGAAGCTTGTGAATACCCTTTGTCATTGGATGATCTTGTTGAAGCCCTGTCTAGGATGGCTAATGATAAAGCTCCAGGATTAGATGGATTTCCTTGTGAATTTTATAAGGAGTATTGGGATATGGTTGGCCCAGATTTATTGTATGTTTATCAAGAAGCAATGGCTTCTGGCTCTTTAGGTTCTATAATTAATAAGGGCAATATTAAATTCATTCCTAAGCAGGGGGATCCAGAAGTGCTCACCAACTGGAGGCCTATTACTTTACTCAATGTGAGTTACAAAATTATTGCTAAGGCTTTGGCCTTACGCCTTAGACCTCTGTTGCCACTTATTATCCCCCTGGGGGGGGGGGGTTTGTGCATAGTAGATGCATTCTGGATAATGTAATTGTTGTTTGGGAGGGCATGGAATGGGCTAGAGCCACTCAACAAAATACTCTTTTCATCAAGATTGATTTTGAGAAAGCCTATGATAGGATTGAATGGAATTTCATCCTTACCATGCTTCGAGCTCTTGGTTTTGGGCCACATTTTTTGAGCTCGGTTAGTATGCTTTTTGTGGATGCTTCAGTTGTGCTTACTTTGAACAATTATTAGTCTGAATCAATTGGATTGTTCAGATCTATCAGACAAGGTTGTCCTTTGGCTCCTTCTCTTTTCATATTGGCAGTTGAAGCTTTTGGATACCTTCTTGCTAACCAAGTGAGTCAAGGTAATATTAAGGGTATTTCTTTACTTGGAGAATATTCTCAACTCATAAATGGACATTTTGTAGATGATTATTTTTTGACACTTCATGAGGATGAACGCTCTATCAAACAAGCACTAGATTGCCTGGATATTTTTTGCAAAGCATCAGGATCTAGCATTCAATGGAGGAAGACCTCATGCTATAGGTAATCCTCTTTGGACCTTCCAAGCTGGCTTGAAAGCTTCCAATGGCATTGGATCCAACCAGGGGAGATGTTTAAATTCCTTGGCATCCCATTTGCATTCCAGAGTTCCCCTATTGTCTTGTGGAATTATGTTTTACAAAAAGTAGAGAAAAAATTTCCTTTTGGATCACTAAAAAACTTACTCTAGCTGGTAAGTTTCAGGTGTGTTCCAAAATTATTGCTACTACTCATGTGTATTATTCATCATGTTGGGTCCCTTCTCAAGCCTACTATAAAAATTTGGAAAAGCTTTTAAGGGATTTTCTTTGGGCTAACTCATCACATAAACAAGGGTTTCATCGAGTTGCCTGGGAGATTTGTTGTCTTCCCAAAAAATCAGGAGGTATGGGACTACATGATTGTCAAAGACAAGGTTTTGCTTTATCTGCTAAATGGATTCTTTGAGCCTTAAGTGGTTCTGAAGCTTGGAAAGTTCTAATTCGGCATTGCATTTCCACTAGTTTACCTCTTGGTAGGAAGGCTTGGAAAGGCATGAATTTTCAATCCCTCCTGGTTGCTCCTATCCTAGTTAAAATTCAAGGCTCTTTTGTCATTCAGAGCATATGGAGGGCTTGGGAGAAAATTAAGCCCTGGTTGTGTTGGCAAGGGGATGGGCATCGAAAAGGTGCTTCTATTTCCACTTATAATGTTTGGTGGTCACCTTTTATTACTTTTCAAGGTTCCCCTCTTGCTTCCGTGCAATGGATTCATGCTCAACGGTTCTTCAGGAAAGGGATTTCAATAGTGGCAGATTTTTTTCAAGATATTCCAGGGATTGGATCCCATGGGATGATTTCAGGAGATTGTTTGGTCTACGGCCAGATGATAAGAATACTTATGACACTATTTTGGATTGTATCCCTTTTTCTCTTTGGCCCATGATCTGTAGACATTCTCAAAAGCCTTGGTGGTCTGACTGGGGATGGTTTAAGAAAACCCCGCTTCTTACTTACAAACCTAAGTTAGGGTATGCTTGGCTTACTCCCAATGTCCCTATAGTTCAAAGACTCAATGAGCGGTGGGATCTTCTTTCCACTCAGACTCGTTGGAGTCTAAGATTTAAAATGGCTTGGGCAGGATATATTGAACCCAAACAGGCTTTCTTTGCCTGGAGCTTATTATCCTATGGTCTTCCTCTTGGACAAAGATTAAAATATCTTGGAATAGAGAATCCTTCCTACCATTTTTGTGGTGCTCCAGAGGATCCCCTTCATATTTTTTGGTAGTGCAGGAAAGCTCGAATGGCTTGGGATTGGCTTGAGTCCTTCTTTCGGCCTCATATGGCCAGTTCATTCACCTGGCATCATGCTTTGCTTGGCGACCCACCAGATTTTTCCTTGCCCTTGTTGGAAGTGTGGAACATTCTTCGCATCAGTGTGCTCTTTCATATTTGGAAAACTCGTAACAAAGTTCTCTTTTCTCAACAACATAGTTCAGATGAATTTTCAATTGTTGATAAGTGCACAGTTTATTCTGATTTTTGGCTCCAGATTTCAGTTCAAGTGGAGAAATTTCATATGGAGGTGGAGCATCTTCGCGCTCTTATGCAGCACTGGGGTAATGCCCCATGTACGGTCAATCGAATGCCTTCTATAGAGCCTTCTCGGTCTCGCAAAGTTTCTCGATCGCGCTCTCGTCGATGACTTCCCTCCCGATCTATAGAAAGACATTGGTCTCAATCGTCTCCTGTTCGCCAACCCCAAGGCAACATTGGCAATAATACATCTCATCATGGCAGTGGCTGGGAGGTTTTCCAGGTGGAGCCAGACCCAGTTGTTGGTTGGGGAGATCCCATTCCCACGTGCCCAGTCGCTCCAGCTAATGTGGTGGGTTGGGGTGTATCTGATGGCATTGATGGCTCTGATACAGGTGATAATGTTCGCACGCCTAGGGAGGATGGGTGGCTCATTTCCATTCCTTCTAATATCGGTTGGCAGCATATGGAGGGTGAGGGACATTCACCTCGTGAGCATACCCCCATGATTGACATGATTTAATGCATGCTTTTTGGTGATGTGGTTGGTGACGGGTTTAACCCTATTTTTGTTGTTTTGAGTAACTGCTTCCTAACTCAAACTGAGTTAGTGTGACTACCTATTGGGGTGTGCCTATCCACCCTTTTTTTTGTTGTAAAGACTTGTATTTTTAAATTAATTAAAAGTTAGGCCTTTACATTAAAAAATATTACCTTTATTTGATCTTGAGGTACATAAGGCACTTTAAGATAATATGCTCCTTTACCTCTATCTCTTGCATGTAGTAGATGTAATGAATCTAATCCACACATGAATTTGGCAGTTTGTCTTTATCTTCAACTAATGTTATATTTATTTGATTGTAATCTTGAGATGATGGGACCAAATAGACAGGATAAGTGATATCATGAAATAGATAAATCAAGCCTTGGATTTCAAATTTGTGGTAACAGACTCAAGGAAGCAAAAAAAAAAGAGCAACAATAAGCAATATGGTAAATAAATATAATTATATTTAAGAAAAAAACTAAGATTGCATGATTATTTTAAAAAACCTTTTACAAAAAACCATAAGGAAAAATGAAGCAATTGGAGGAGTCAAGAAGATATAGATGACTAGGTAGCCAGCCACATAAAGTTGAGGCTACTTGAGAAGATCCCCATTCCATGTTTGATGTACATAGTAAACTAGTTGACTTATTTCTTAATTGAATCCCATTAGTGAATATTAAAAATTTTAGTTTGTAATATTATATCCTCATGGACTTGTTTTTTGTTGTTAGACAAAAGAAAGAATAAGAGTGGTCATGCCATCAAGGATGAAAATCAATTTCAAATAACTACTTAGAATCAAAATTTTATAAGATTCATCATAATTTTGAGGGATTATTCCTAGAATATTATTCTTGGAAGAACATAACGCATTAAGATATCATGGTACATTATTTAATAGCATTCTTCAAATCTAGTCTCTTGGTGTAGATTTTTTTTATAGAGAATTGCAAACTAGGTGGAAATTTTAAATTGTAAAAGTAACCTAGTTTTTAAGATTATTGAACTTAAATTTCAAATAATGCTATTCAAATTGGGGAAAAATAAACTAACTAGTATGTTTATGGTTAATCATTCTTCTCCATGTTAACTATTATTTGTAATTTTTTATCTCTATTACTTTGACATATCTCAAATGAAGATGGAGGTCTAAGAGAAGAACATGTTTATATATCTAATAGTTGTATTTGAACAAGGTCTAACATAACCTTTATTTAAAAAATATATATTTATAATTCTCTTCTATCACATTTTCCTTAGATAGTTGACAATTTTTTGCTATTAATAAAATTACCCTATTTTGCTATGTTTATATGCTTACGAAATAAGCTAGGCGATATTATCATAAACTACTTGTCTAAATAGAATAACGCAAAATAAATTTCGTTTTTTTCTTCACATAGATTAGATCATGTAATTGTAAGCATATATATTAAAAGTATATCTATAGTTGAATTTTACTTTTCATTTTGATCCATGAGGGATATTGTAGTGGTAAGTCATTGGGTTTTCATTTAAGAAACCCAAGTTTAAACACCGGTACAAGGGGACCGAGACCCCTCATTAAAACCTATGTATTTTAAAAAGGTCAGCTGAAAGCTTAATAAAATGGTAAGGGATTTGGCCTCCCTTTGAGAGGTTCGAGGTTCAAACCCCATTCAGTATGAGGAGACTAGGTCCCCTTATAAAAACTTGTGTAAACTTATTGAAATTTTGTAGTCCGCAAGGATGGTGTAGTGGTTAGGGCATTGGCCTCTATTTGGAAAGGTCCAAAGTTCAAACCACTACATACTCAAAAAGAGATAGATTGGATGGTAGTGAGCGAGTGTGTTAGAGTACAATTCTATTATATTATTTAGGTACATGTCAATGTACCACCTTGGTTACATTATTAGATTAGGAGTTACTTGGGGTAGAATCAATAAATGCACAAGTGTTAACGTGTAATTATGTAAATGTACAAGGGGTCCACTTGTACATGAGTCATATAAATGGTAATTAGGAAAAGTAAGGGCCAAGTTACCTATTTTCTATGTAAAGGCCCATAGTGAATATAGTGATGTGTGTGTGTGTGTGAGTGCATTGCTCTCAGCATGCACTAGTAGAGTAGGTTTCTATATATTGTATTCAGTTCCATATTTTTATGAGTTTCATTAATAGCATATTTCTGTGTCATTCCCAAACTTCATTATCTTTCTACATTTTATGATTGCCATCTCCCATAGTACACTTAATTGAAAAACACAAGCTTATACTAAGAGGGGGGTGAACATTATAAGACCACTTTTTACTTTTCTTTACTCAAACTATATTATCCAACATATCAATGCAATATCAACAATAGTAATCAAAGAAATGCACAAATCACCATACACAATAGAGACACCAATTTAACGTGGTTCACCCAATGTGGGCTACTCCACGGAGAAAATATTTCACTAAAATTTTCTCAAAAAATTTCTTGGGAATCCTTTCCCTATTACAATGTTTATGGACCTCTATCCAAAAGAGACACCAATCCCCTAATCAAGTTCATGGATCTCTATCCATAGGAGACACCAATCCCCTCAACTAGTTTGTGGATATCTATCAATAGGAGAACTCCTCCTCTACTTTGGTTGGTGATCCTCTAGAATACTACTGCCTCCACTGCTTTGGCTTTGTGTATCTCTCTCCAATAAATATCTTTGTCCTCTGTAATATGGCTAATGGATCTCTATCCACTAGAGACTACTATCCTCTGCTTTGTCACCTCCAAATCTTATTCTCAGTTTTGCTCAATCTCTATCTCAAATCTGCACTAAACATAGTCCTTCAGTCTAGAACAAATCTGCTCAATATCTATATCAAATCTGCACTAAACATAGTCATTCATTCTAGCACAAATCTGCTCAATATCTGTCTCAAATCTACACTAAACACAGTCCTTCAATCTAGCACAAATATGTTCAATATCTGTCTTAAATATGTACTAAACATAGTCCTTTAATCTAGCACAAATTTTCTCAATCTCTATCTCAAATCTACCCTAAACACTGTCATTTGGTCTAGCACAAATCTGGTCAATATCTATCTCAAATATGCACTAAACACAGTCCTTCGATCTAGCATAAATTTGCTCAATATTTGTCTCAAATATATACTAAACACAGTCCTTCAGTCTAGCACAAATCTTCTCAATCTCTATCTTTGGTCTGGTACAAATTTGTCCTCAAGTCTGCACCAAAATTTATCCTCAATCTGTCTTCAAGATTTAACACAAAGTTTGATCCAATCACAAATCACTTCTACTAGATCTGCCCCAAACCTTAACTCAAGGTTTGAACAAATCAATTAATCAACTCTACTCACAAGTCTTCTCAAAGACTTACCTCAAATCTATCCACAAGTCCTCTCTAGAACTTGCTCTAACTGCTCTCAAGTCTTCACCAAGACTTGCCTCAAATCTGCATTGTAAGCTTCCACAAAATCTCACACTAATCTGTCCACAAGTCTTCACCAAGACTTGCCTCAAATCTACTCAACAAGTCCTCACTAGAACTTGCTCAATCTGCTCAACAAGTCTTCACCAAGACTTACCTCAAATATGCATTGTAAGCTTCCACAAAAGCTTACTCAACTCAATCCTTAAGTCCACTCTAGGACTTACTTCAAATCTACTCACAAGATTTCACAAAATCTTGCTTAACTCTGTCCTAAAGTCCACTCTAAGGACTTACTCAAATCTATCCACTAGCTTTCACAAAAGCTTATTCAACTCAATTGCAAACTTGCATATAAAACTCAACACAATCTCTCACAAAAACCTCTTCAATCACACAAACAAGTTTCACATAGAATCTTGTTTGACTTTAGAAATATATAGAGAATGGTTAGAGACTCAATATATTTCACACTCACAAAATACTCACAAAACTCAACTTAATCTCTTCCAGAAAACCTCTTCAATCTCACAAACAAATTTCACTCAGAATTTTGTTTAACCATAGAAACATATAGAGAATGGTAAGAGACTTAATATGTTTCACACTCAATCACTTTCAATCTCTTTCTCAAATTAGTAAAGAACAATTTGTTTCATAAAACTTGAACTATCACTCCAACACTTTCAATCAATTATGCTCAATCAACTCCACTCAACCAATCACTCAATGAAACATAACTTGCTTACAAACCCCAAACAAGTGTTTCACAATGCTTTCAACAACTCACACAATGGAACTCAAACCTTGACTCAAGATGATTCCAAATTCACATAAAAATGATACTCATGGTCATTTTTCACAAACCCTAATCAAGCACATGAAAGCTTACTCATATATTTCCAACAATGCTTATCAAACAATCTCACATAACAATGATACTCATGATCTTTCTCAAACCCTAGTTCAAGATAGTTCTCAATTTCTCACTCAAATTTTCTCACAAACATTTACCAATCATGCACATGAAATCTTACTCAAAAATGCTTATCAAATAAACCTTTTCACTCCAACTTAGCATTTACAACATCCAATCCAACAATATTTCACTCACAAGGAAGATGTGCCCATACCTTTTGTTTGAAGAAGTTTTGACCTCAAAACCTATCTTAATCACAATCACCCTCTTTGACAATATCAATGGTTAGATATCAAAAATATATCCTCAATATTTTCCTTCAAAAATATTTCACCATGCCAAAGTATTAAATCTCAACTATTCCTTATTTCTCCTTTCAAAACAATTTTCACAATATGACTTTATTTCAACATATAACATATAACACTCTTGGCATACCTTATTACTCCTTTTATAAACTTTAACCACCAAAAATTTAAACACAATATTATATATTTACTTTCCCTTTTATCTCCCTCTAAAGCTCATAAGCCCTTTTAATTTTTTCCACTATGCAATTTTAACTTAATAAAACTTTGGGAAAATTAAAAATTAATTTCCACACCTCACAATTTTCTGATGCAACTTTAACCTTAGCAAATGTGAGCGCATACCTTTGTAAACCACACCAAAAGGTCTTGGTAGGATTCGAGCATCTAATCCCCTTATTCCAAGTGCACCCGCATAATGCATGCCCACCAAGTGTGCTATGTACCCTCACGCAAAAGGTAAGGTGCACCCATTCCTTTTGTTCTTCGATGACGGCGCAAACAAACTCTCTTCTACCTTGCCAAAACAACAATCGCGTGGAATGAACCTGTAACCTATCGCCTGTGAGTGACTTAGCATAGCCTCTGGCTACCAACTATGCTACCCAATGCTTGGCAATATGAACGACACTCCACTCAACTATATTCCTTTGTCTGCCTCCTAAACCTGAAAGCACATGTGATTCTTTCCTTCTCCAATCTTCGCGCATGATTAACACTTAGCATTCGAATTTTGCATGGATAATATTTTAAGGTAAAGCTTACCCCCTTTTATATGCAATGCACCATATTTCCAAACATGTCGGTGAACCTTTAATTCAAATTTAATTTTGGCGCTTAAATTAATTTAAATTTAAATTTTACCTTAGGGTAAAAATATTTAAATTTAAATAATTTAAATCTTAGAATTTAAAATTTGTCACATTGGTATTTTGGAGGAATTAGAATTTTATAACTCCTTGGCATTTGTTTTTCTTCAAACCAACCTGTAACCCAAAATATTATAATATTATTGTTTCCATTAAACCTACTTTTTTACCTTGTTGGAAAAACCACTGGAGGACATTAATAACACTAAAACTTGGACATCAACATTTTGACATAAATGCATGGATGACAATGGAACTTGGTCATCATATTCTTGACATCAATGAAAACAAACCTTTCTCTCTTCTTGACATCAATGACAACAAAGCTTGCTCTCTTATTGACATCAATGACAACAAACCTTGCTCATATTTCCAACAATCTCCCCCTTTGTCATTGATGGTAACCCATTTTCCTTTTACCATTTCCTTTACCTTTTTCAATTCTACTCCCCCTGAGAAACTGCTCCCCCTGACTGAATGCTCTCCCCCTAACTCAAATATCTCCCCCTTTGACATCAATGGCAAAGGGTCACCTTTGGGTCTTGGGGCTAAGAATGAGACTCTTAGCTTAGCCCCTCCCCCACCTCCTCTCTTGAGGTGGTTAATTATGGGGTGGGAGTATCTCTACTCCCAACATGCACTGATATTTACCTTTGTGCACCTTATTCCTCAATTAATCCTTTTGATTCCTCTAACTATTTTTGTTCTTGCTTGTCTTTGGAATTTATGCTCTACACCACTTTGTTGTATGCCCATCATTATTGCACTTATAACACTTAATGTTTTTATTCCTTGAAGGTGCAAATGTCTTGGGGTTTCTCCTGGTGAAGCCATATCCATTCATGTCATGAACCCTGCAATTTACTGCCTTATGACCAAATTGATTACAAGAGTAGCAATACCCTTGAAAAATATATTTGTTTATGAAATTCCCATATTCTTGTCTTTCATGTGTCTTACACTGTGTAGCCTTGTGCCCAAATATGTGACATGAGAAGCATCATCCATTGAAACTACTTTGCCTTGACCTCATTGGTCTCTTAGTCTCTTCTACCCTGTGCTACTTCTTGTTCCATCTATTCCTCATTTGTGCATTGTTCCTTTCCTTGTTGAAATTTTTATTGTTCAACTCTTCCTCAGAAGTCTCACTTTATCTTTCACTCTCTTCTTTTGAAGCTTCTTCTTCTTTGGAGCTTGAGATTGAATCCTCTCCTTGTTCTCTTTGTACTTGTTCAAAACCAAGACTTGTCTTGTTTGATGAAGATCTTTGTACCTTGATAATCTTATCCAATTTCTTTGAGCTTCTCCCAAACCTGTGTAGCTTGTCTTTAGACTCTTTTAATTCCTTCCTTAGTGAAGCTACTTCATTCTCTAACCTTTCACATTCTAAAACCTTAGCCTCTAACCTCTCTTTAAATTTCCTTGTCTTGGCTATTGAGTTGGTTAGATCTTCTATAAGCTTTCCTTTCTCTTCATCACATTCTTGAAATTGAAGTTTGAGTTTTGAGTTCTGCTTTCTTACCTTCCTTAATGCATCAAGGGCAAAAATAAGCTCACCCTCAAGATCAACTTCTCCTTCCTCTGATTCTTCCTCTATTCCTTTGCCTTTAGGATCATCTTCATTCCTTTTTAATTTATCTTCAATAGAAGCACTTCCTTCTTCTTCTATTGCCATAAGAAGATTTTCCTCTTCTAGTCCTTCAAGTGTATCTTCATATTCATCATCACTGAAACTGAATCCATTCCTTGTGCAACTATCCTCAAGATGACCAAAGTTACCACATCTAAAACACTTGAGAATTATTGGTGACCTATTTCTAACCACTTATTTTTCTTCTGCCAGAAATAGAATTTCATCTTCATCATTATTTGAGGAACTTTCATCACTATCACTTGAACTCTTACCTGCCTTGTCTACATAGAAACTCTTCTTATGCCTTTGGAAGAATTTATTTCCTTGCTTGTTTTGTTCATCCCTGCTTTTATTTTGGTACCTATGTTTTCTTGTTTCCCTATTCTTATGATCCTATTTTTCTTCATCATTGCTATTTCTAGCCTCTGGACAATCAGATGCATAGTGACCATATTTTCCAAAATTGAAACATCTAACTGATTTTGTACCTTTATATTTTCTTGAGTCTTTGTTCCTTCTACCATAATTTGCTTCTTCATCACTGGATAACTCATTGCTTGAATCTGACTTCTTACCCTTTATCTTCTTAGTAACTTTGAAGGCTACTTCTTTCTAGGGAATAGGTTCCTCTTTTATTCTCATCTCAAAAGCTATGAGAATTCCATGTAATTCATCCCTTGTCAAAATTTCAATATCTTTTGACTCTTCTATAGTTAAAATATTTTCACTATACCTTTTTGGGAGTGACCTTAAAATCTTATCACAAACATCTATTTCTTCAACTTTAATCCCAAGTCCTTGCATGGAGTTAACAACCTCATCCACACGAAGTAGGTATGCAATAATGTTTTCCTCATCCTTCATCTTTAGGTCTTCAAATGTTCTCTTGAAATTTTACAACTTTACCCTTTTGACCTATTTGTCTGCCTCATATATACCTTTCAACTTATCCCAAATTTCCTTTACTGATGTGCAATGCATAACCTTTATAAATTCTATATCACGCAAGCCCCTTAAAATTTTATTCATTGCCTTTGAATTATTTAGTTTTAGGAGCTTACCATCTTTATCTATAGGTGGAGTTGTTGGTGATATGTATCCATTCTCAACTGCTTCCCATATTTCATTTCCAAGTGCCATTAGGTGAATCTTCATCCTCATACTCCAAAGTGTATAATTGTTCCCATTGAACAATGGTGTTGAATTCCCTGAAGATCCATTCTAAGAATATATCTGTGTTCTTGTGATTTTTTCCTTCAATATGTTAAACTATTTCAAAGGAACCCACTCTGATACCAATTGAAGAACACAAGCTTATATTGAGAGGGGGTGAATAGTATAAGAACACTTTTTACTTTTCTTTACTCAAACTATATTATCCAATATATTAATGCAATGTCAACAACAGTAATAAAAGCAATGCACAAATCACCATACACAATAGAGACATTAATTTAACATGGTTCACCCAATGTGGGCTACTCCACGAAGAAAATATTTCACTAAAATTTTCTCAACAAATCTCTTAGGAATCCTTTAGCTATTACAATGTTTATGTACCTATGTCCAAAGGAGACACCAATCCCCTAATCAAATTTTTGGATCTCTATCCATAGGAGACACCAATCCCCTCATTCTATTTGTGGATATCTATCCACAATAGAACTCCTTCTCCTCTACTCTGGCTGGCGATCCTCTAAAAGACTACTGCCTCCACTGCTCTGGCTTTATGAATCTCTCTCCATTGAAGATCTCTCTCCTCTCTGCTCTAGCTAATGGATCTCTATCGATTAGATACTACTATCCTTTGCTCTATCACCTCCAAATCTTACTCTCAACTCTGCTCAATATTTGTCTCAAATCTGCACTAAACACAATCCTTCGATCTAGCACAAATTTGCTCAATATCTATCTCAAATTTACACTAAACATAGTCCTTCGATCTAGCATAAATCTTCTCAATCTCTATCTCAAATCTACACTAAACATAGTCCTTCAGTCTAGCACAAATTTGCTCAATCTCTATCTCAAATTTGCACTAAACATAGTCCTTCGAGCTTAGCACAAATCTGCTCAATCTCTATTTCAAATTTGCACTAAACATAGTTCTTTAGTCTAGCACAAATCTGCTCAATCTCTGTCTCAAATCTGCACTAACAATGCTTATTAAACAATCTCACATAACAATGATACTCATGATCTTTCTCAAACCCTAGTTCAAGATAGTTCTCAAATTTTCACTCAAATTTCTCACAAACATTTACCAATTATGCACATGAAATCTTACTCAACAATGCTTATAAAAAAAAACCTTTTCACTCCAACTTAGCTTTCACAACATCCAAATCCAAAAATATTTCACTCACAAGGAAGATGTGCTCATACCTTTTGTTTGAAGAAGTTTTGACCTCAAAACCCGTCTTAATCACAATCACCCTCTTTGACAATATCAATGGTTAGATATCAAAAATCTATCCTCAATATTTTCCTTCAAAAATATTTCACCATGCCAAAGTATTAAATCTCAACTATTCCTTATTTCTCCTTTCAAAACAATTTTCACAATATGACTTTATTTCAACATATAACATATAACACTCTTGGCATACCTTATTACTCCTTTTATAAACTTTAACCACCAAACATTTAAACACAATATTATATCTTTAATTTTCCTTATATCTCCCTCTAAAGCTCATAAGCCCTTTTAATTTTTCCCACTATGCAATTTTAACTTAATAAAATTTTAGGAAAATTTAAATTTATTTTCACTCCTCACAATTTTCGGATGCAACTTTAACCTTAGAAAATGTGAGCACATACCTTTGTAAACCACACCAAAATGCCTTGGCAGGATTCAAACATTCGATACCCTTCTTCCAAGTGCCTCCGCACAATGCACGCCCACCAAGTGGGCTATGTGCCCTCACACAAAAGGTAATGTGCACCCCTTCCTTTTGTCCTTCGACAACGATGCAAAATAAACTCTCTTTTGCCTTGCAAAAAAAATGATTGCGTGGATCAAACTCGTGACCTATCGCCTACGAGCGACTTAGTGCAACATTTGGCTGCCAACCGTGCTACTGAACCCTTGGCAATATGAACGGTGCTCCAATCAACTTTATTCCTTTGTCTACCTCCTAGACCTTAAAGCACATGCAATTCTTTCCTTCTATAGTCTCCGTGCACGATTAACACTTAGCATTCAAATTTCACATGGATAATATTTGAAGGTAAAGCTTACCCCATTTTATATGCAATGTGCCATACTTCCAAACACGTCGGTGAACCTTTAATTTGAATTTAATTCAAAATTAATTTTGGCGCTTAAATTTATTTATAATTAAATTTTACCTTAGGGTAAAAATATTTAAATTTAAATAATTTAAACGTTAGAATTTAAAATATGTCACATGGGTCTATTGGAGGAATTAGAATTACATAACTCCTTGGCATTTATTTTTCTTCAAACCAACCTGTAACCCAAAATATTATAATATTATATATTATAATATTATTATTTCCATTAAACCTGCTTCTTTGCCTTATTGGAAAAACCACTGGAGGACATTAATAACACCGAAACTTGGACATCAACCTTTTGACATAAATGCATGGATGACAATGAAACTTGGTCATCATCTTCTTGACATTAATGACAACAAACCTTGCTCTCTTCTTGACATCAATGATAACAAACCTTGCTCATATTTCCAACATTAATCAACTAACAGTTGTATCAGAGCTATGGTAGGTCTAGATAAGAATAGGGAGAGTCACAAGAGAGATTGAGAGGAGATAACCAAATATCAGTTTTAAAATTTTTGAGATTGCATTTGGTTAGAGTCTTTTCACAGAGTTCCAAAAAACTCATGAAGACCAGGACTCAACATTCATCCCATTAGGAATTAACTCTGTATTGTTGAAAAATAGACATTGGAGAAGAACCAAGGAGAAGGTTCTCATTGAAGAGTTAATATTGAAGGTTGGAGATAGAGGGACCAACATTGCTACTATCGGCCTAAAATCCATTACATTTTTACAAATCGGATCTACCTCTATGTACTGCTACATGCAAAACATCGTAGTCTCAGGATTCAAGATTCAAGAAAAGACTCCAGAGAAGGTAAGATATTGGAGATCTCCTTGCTAATTAAAGACTTTTTTCAAGAATTTGAAAAGACCCACAAATGTCTCATTGAAAAACTTCTAATATTGGAAGAGATAAAGAGGGACTATCAAGATCATGTTCCAGATTTTAGAGATCCGTGAATGAGATCTCATTGCCAACACTTCTATAGTAAAAGGTTGAATTAAATGTCTCATTAAGACCATAGAAGCTATGAGGAGAAGACCTTGGAGAGGTCTCAAGGAGAAATAAGGAGAAGACCTTGGAGAGGTCTCAAGGAAAAAGGCTTGGAGAGCCTTATTGCAGAATTCGAAGAAATCATCGAAGGAGTTCCTAGAAGAACACATTGGAAAAATTCACTATGAAGAAGAAGCTCCCGATAGTGAAATATTTGGGATAATTATCGTCATCCGAAAACAAGCCCAAAAGGAGAATTTAGGAAGGAGTGCCAAATCCCGAAGATGAATATTGAAGACCTCAAGACACTCAAATGTTTTAGAAGAAGACTAGGATCGAAGTCAGAATTCGAGAAGGAGAAAAGAACCAAATATTGCTAACAAACCTGAGAGGTTTGAAGATTACCTTTCACAGCTAAGAAGGTAGCAATCAAGACAATATTTCTAGCAGTAGAACTTAAGAAGTTCCAGGCTACATCCTAAAGGAGAAGTTGAAGCCATCTACTATAGTTTCAAGAAAATAAACTAGAAGGGTTCATGGCTATGAGCAACCACCATTCCAGATAGAGACTTGGTGAATCAAATCATCAAGATATTCATCATATTCAAAGGACATCAAAGGTAAGCAATTTAAGGTGCAAAAGGGTTCATTACTTGAACACTTATTTGGATTACTACTTAGGTTCATTAAGCATCTTATTAGAATTTAGAAGTTGCAAAATAAAAGGTTGCATCTTAAGTCCTCAAAGGAAGTGCAAAAGATAGTTTATGTTAAGGGTTATTACCTACACATTAATAGGAGTTAGATACATTCTTCCTATCATCTACTTATAAAAAAATGGATTATATTAAGTTGTATAAATTATTGAGAATTCTTTAAGAGTTAGTATTAGTGCATTTTACAAATTTTCTTAAGGATTAATAAGGTGATTTGAGTTGCACTATATTAACTTCTCTTAAAGCTTATTAGAAGTACACTAAATTTACAATGAAGGTTAGTGCAAAGATTAATCTCTCTAGAATATTGCTTATATGATTATTAACTTGGATTCATTGTTACTAAACTATCCAAGTGAAAAAGTGAGATTCTAGTGTTGTCTAAAAGAGATACAACTAACACTTCTATCTTGTTGACATCAATGACAACAAACCTTGCTCTCTTATTGACATCAATGACAACAAAACTTGTTCATATTTCTAACATTAATCGACTAACAGTGGTATCAGAGCTACGGTACGTCTAGATAAGAATAAGGAGAGTCACAAGAGAGATTGAGAGGAGAGAAGAAAATCTCAGTTTCAAAATTTTTGAGATTGCATTTGGCTAGAGTCTTTCCATAGAGTTCCAAAAAACTCATGAAGACCAGGACTCAACATTCATCCCATTAGGAATTAACTCTGTGTTGTAGAAAAGTAGACATTGGAGAAGAACCAAGGAGAAGGTTCTCATTGAAGAGTGAATATTGAAGGTTGGAGATAGAGGGACCACCATTGCTACTATCGACCTAAACTCCACTACATTTTTACAAATTAGATCTGCCTCTATGCACCGTTGCATGCAAAAAATTATAGTCTTAGGATTCAATATTCAAGAAAAGACTCCAAAGAAGGTAAGATATTGGAGATCTGCTTACTAACTAAAGACTTCTTTCAAAATAATTTGAAGAGACCCACAAAGGTCTCATTGAAAAACTTCTAATATTGGAAGAGATAAATAGGGACTATCAAGATCCTGTTCCATATTTCAGAGATCCATGAATGAGATCTCATTGCCAACACTTCTATAGTAAGAGGTTGAAGGAAAGGTCTCATTAAGAAGGCCAGAGAAGCTATGAGGAGAAGACCTTAGAGATGTCTCAAGGAGAAATAAGGATAAGACCTTAGAAAGGTCTCAAGGAAAAAGGCTTGGAGAGTCTTATTACAAAATTCGAAGAAATCATCGAAGGAGTTCCTAGAAGAACACATGGAGAAATTCACTACGAAGGAGAAGCTCTTGATAGTGAAATATTTGGGACAATTATCACCATCTTAAAACAAGCCCAAAAGGAGAAGAATTTAGCAAGGAGTTCCAAATCCTAAAGAAGAATATTGAAGACCTCAATACACTCAAATATTTTAGAAGAAGACTAGGATCTAAGTCAGACTTCGACAAGGAGAAAAGAACCAAATATTACTACCAAACCTAAGAGGTCTGAAGATTACCTTTCACAGCTAAGAAGGTAGCAATCAAGACAATATTTCTATAAGCAAAACTTAAGAAGTTTCGGGCTACATCCTAAAGGATAAGTTGAAGCCATCTACTACATTTTCAAGAAAAGAAACTAGAAGGGTTCATAGCTATGAGCAACCACCATTCCAAACAAAGACTTGGTGAATAAAATCATCAAGATATTCATCATCTTCAAAGGACATCAAAGGTAAGCAATTTAAGGTGCAAAAGGGTTTATTACTTGAACACTTATTTGGATTACTACTTAGGTTCATTAAGCATCTTATTAGAATTTAACAGTTGTAAAATAAAAGGTTGCATCTTAAGTCCTCAAAGGAAGTGCAGAAGATAATTTATGTTAAGGGTTATTACCTACACATTAATAGGAGTTAGATACATTCCTCCTATCATCTACTTATAGAAAAATGGATTATATTAAGTTGTAGAAATTATTGGGTATTCTTTAAGAGTTAGTATTAGTGCACTTTACAAAGTTCCTTAAGGATTAATAAGGTGATTTGAGTTGCACTATATTAACTTCTCTTAAAGCTTATTATAAGTACACTAAATTTTACAATGAAGCTTAGTACAAAGATTAATCTTTCTAGCATATTGCTTATATGATTATTAACTTGGATTCATTGTTACTAAACTATCCAAGTGAAAAAAGTGAGATTCTAGTGTTGTCTAAAAGAGAGGCAACAATACATTACTCTCAAAAAAATAGAGCAAGTAGCGGTCATATCCAAGAAGCCAAAGGAAAGCTTCAGATTATCTTACATAAGTCCTCAAGCTATACACCAAGGATAAAATATATCTATACAACATTGAAGCCATCAAATCAAATAAATAGCATCAAAAGATATAATAAGCACACTAATCTTTGGTACAAAATAGAGTCTATTATTCAAACTACATTGGAGCACCATAATACCTCTAAACAAGGATAGATTATAAAGTGTCTTGCAGACACTAATATTGCAAAAATTCTACGTCTACTCTTGGTGAAACAAGAGAGGTAGAAAAGGAGTGAATCCAGGGTTCACAAGCATCGGGTTTTAGGTATCTAAAAACACCATTCAAATAATTCGAGAAATGCCCTCAAATGAAGCCAATCTACAGTCAAATTAGAGGTATTACAACCATCACAAAGAAAGGCAGAGTAACAACTTGGAAATATACGTATAAGCCAAGGGAAAGCTATAAAATTTTGCAAGGGAAGGGCATGAAAATTTACCTCATTCAAGTGCCTAACAGTCAACAAATAACAGAGTCATCCAAGCACCCAAAATTTGAAATCAAAAGGCACCATCTCATCCACCTAGAAGATATTTCGAAGCCAAAATTGGAAGGAGATCATCGTTGGAGGTGCAAGCTAGCATTCATTGGCAAAGCATTGGAGAAAAAAGTGAACAACTTGCATTCTTTGGAGGAGTTATAGGGTTTCAAGAAGGAAGTCGAGAGTTGAGCATGCAATTTCCACTTGGCACATAGAAAAGAGGAATTACACCTTTCATGTAAGAGCCTAACAAGAATATAATGCTTGTCTTGAAGCGTCTAAGTGCCTAGCAAAGAATAACATCCATATTGAAGCGTTAAGAAAGGAATGCAAGCTAAGAAATAATGCCATATTCATCATTACACCTTGAACATTGAAACTAAAGGTGCAAGCACCACCAATCTAATTATCGTTTACCTAAAGCATGAAGAAGAGAATAACACCTCAAGGAATAAATATTGAAGGAGATATCTATTAATGCATTTGCATTTAAGATCTCACATACATTGGAAGCATAAACAACGAATTTCAAGTGAGAAGTGTAAGCAAGTTTGAAGGAGGAGTGCAGGTGCATTAAAGACTATCATATACCAACACTTTTATAGGAATTTTAGTGCCAACCAAGAGTTGTATATTTGGAGAGAGAGCATTGAATTCTCATTTCTACCCAACCATTAGAGATGTTGAAGCATCAATCAAATCAAGGCACATAGAGCACATAAATAAAGGAGACATTGAAGTCAAGCCATGCAGAGAACGTAAGAGAAGAGACGTTTAAATCAAGCCACGTAAAACAATTAAAGGAAGATAAAGTTAAGCAACCTCGAGCAATCCAGTGGAGAAACATTGAGTCTCCAACCACATCACAAGCTACAAGCTACGTACTATAAGCACTAAGGTAAAGCCATTATTGTTTGCTTTCATTAAGGTAATGTTGGAGTTATAAGGTGATATATTCAAACATTTTATTGCATTGGAATAACCAACATTAAACCAAGCTTTAGTAATCTATCAAGCAATCTCATTACAAAATATTATTATCGAAGTATATTTGCAAATAAAGTAGGAGATATAAGGTTAACAACCTTAGTAAATTCAAATATCTAATTTTCAAATACAATTATTTTCTAATATTTCAAGAGTAGGGAATTATAAAGCTTTCTACACCAAAACCATAGATATTTAGAATTTAGAAAATCAAATTACTTAATATAGAAGAAAGAAGCTCATTAAGAATCATTGAAAGTTGGAATTAAGTGATAACAATTGTCTCACATTCATACTAAGGAGACAAAATAAATCCAACCATTAGAGCATACTTCATTAGGAGAGATAAGGTAAAATTAAAGGTTGATTATTATTCTCAAAACATTACAAAATCAACCCAAAAGGTGAACTAAATATTGCTAAGCTTTCTATTGAACTCTATAGCATATCCTAAATTATTTAGGGAGCCATAAGGATGTCTACTAACATCTTGAATATGTTATAAAATAGAATTTTGATGTTATTGAATGACAAAGACCTTGCTTAAATAGCAAGTGCTTACAATCTGATCCATTGGATCATAACTAACTGAGCTAATCTCAGCCACACAAGTTATCCTAGTAACAACTTAGGATATAATTTATTATTCTAACATCCCCCTTAAGTGGTACTAGGATATACTAACACCCCCCTTAAGTGATACTAGGAGGTAGTGAAAAACAAAAAAACTAAAACAAGTGGAATATCCACAAGTATGAGTCTCGGCAACAAGGCCTAATAAGGTACTCATGTACAATATATGCATAAGAAAAATTTGTTGGAGAGATGAAGAAAAAACCCACAAGGGAGGAAACCACCTCTCATAATATAAGCAGAAGGAGGAGGAGGAGGAAGATGCACATGGAGGATGGAGAGGAAGAAAGATGTCCTCTTCAACCCCCCTTAGGACAACTTCCATCAAGAAGCCTGCAAAGGACCCATAAGATGTCTAAAAAAAATAGAGAAGCCTCATCGTCGAACTGAATGAAATCTTACTCCCAAACTGGTGCTTGTGACACAAATCAAGGTTGTGAACCATGAAGAAAGGTCACTAAAGAAAACCCCCTAAAACCAAAGTGTCTCACAAAAATAAGAGTGTGAAGATAGTATGGAAAGAACCACAAGAATCGGAAGGGATGTCCAAATTGACTCCAAAAGCATAAGTAGTTGTTTCCATATATATGAATACAATGGACTGATAACAAGGTCTAAAAATAAGTGGATAAACAACTTACTTCAAGGGAATATAGAAATAAAAGGGCACCAATGTAGCTGTGAACGTGTCCTTATGGTGACCTCCTCATCCTACCGGAATGCATGGGTAACCAGCCACTGCATCCGCTAGGTGATATAGAGGAGATGACTAGATACTAGGATCACTCTAGAAAATGTTTGGGAGTGTCGAGTTCAACCAAGAATGCACTCTATGATACAATATTTTTTGAGACACAAAAAAGTGTGGAAAATAGTTTTAAAATTGAAAATAAACTGCACCATCTTGTCTAGCTTGGAAAAATATTTTCGACGACTATAAATACCCCTATATACGACTGACAAAATGGCCTTCATTTGCAAGAAAAATAACAATCTCCTCCTTTTCCTCACAGAGGAATATTTTGAAATCTTCAAAAAGTACATGTTTTTTTTAAAATATCTCTAACATGAGAAAATATAGGGCCCCATTTCCGAAAGCATAAAAAAATACCCTATGCTTATAAAAGCATAATATCACCTTATAATGCAGAATATTAAAGTGATTCCCCCTTTCACCCTTTTCCTTATGCTTAAGAAACATAAAAAAAGTTTGTGTTTTTTTTTAATTTATTTAAATAAATATGGACCCACTTTTTATTTTAAATTTCAACCAACAATACGTTCTTTTATTAAAAAAAATAATACCATTACTTTACCCAATATGGCTCCTTCATCATTAAGCCAACTCTGAGCATTGGATGCCATTGAGAGCGCCCTCGCCCTTGCCATACGCATCTGGAAACCACCTCAGCCCCAACGAGCTCTCCATGATCTAACGGTAACTCCACGACCTCACTCCCCTCACTCGCAAACAATCTCTACAACTTGCTAAATCCAATAGTGATCGAACATATCTAGTTGGAAAATAGAATTTTTGATGTTATTGAATGATAAAGACCTTGTTTAAATAGCAAGTGCTTACAATCTGATCCATTGGATCATAACTAACTGAGCTAATATCAGCCACACAAGTTATCCTAGTAACAACTTAGGATATAATTTATTATTCTAACAGAATAATGCTATCAGAAAAGGCTTAAGAAAAGTACCAATTTGGATTAGAAGCATGATTCATGACACAATGGATAATAATGAGAAAGATATAGATATAAGAAAAAAAACAATAGAGTTTAAAAGGAAGATAGATCCATCCATTACACCTTCAAATGAGACAACAAAAGAAATTGGTGACAACTACACTAATGAATATATAGGAGAAGAAAATAATATTGAACAATAAGATATCATACAAATGTATGAACAAAGTAAGAATGAAATTGCCTTAATTGTCCACATATATATTCAGTATCACATCAAGGAGATAGAAAAATATGATATTCCTAAAATAGACAACAAAGAAGTTGGAATATCTTTACTATGCACATATTGCAACCAAGTTGGTATAAAAAGGTGAATTGTTGGAGCCTCCATCCTTGTAAATATTGTGGAGGAAAGAATCATTTATCTTTCTTCTATTACTATAAGTACTATAGAAGTCATGAAGAAATATTACTACACATAATAGATTGTTTCTTTCAAGATCTTATTTCAGAAGCATCCACTAACAATAAGTTCAAGCTCAAAATTTGTGAAGATCAAAGAAATAGGTCATACAAAGAATCAAAGGATGAGAAATGAAGCAGCCCTGATCCACTTGAAACATGCAAAATTATGAGATCACTAGTTCATCAAAGACGCTTGACAACAATGAACAATGAATATAACATGAAGACTACCACAACAAGGAAAGAATAATATTATGAAGCAAAATATTATTCTCGAGAAGAAGATCCATATTGAATACTAAAGTCTTCAATACCCAAATAATGTAATACAAAGGGATCTTAGACTATATTACAATATTTAGGTACATGTCAATGTACCACCTTGGGTGCATTATTAGATTAGAAGTTACTTGGGATAGAATTAATAGATGCACAAGTGTTAATGTGCAATAATGTAAATGTACAAAAAGTCCACTTGTACATGAGTCATAGGAATGGTAGTTAGGAAGAGTAAGTGCCAAGTTACATATTTTCTATATAAAGGCCCATAGTGAATAGAGTGAGATGTGTGTGTGAGTGCATTGCTCTTAGAATGCACTGGTAGTAGGGTTATGCATAGTGGCGAATATTCGTCAATTGGGCAAATATTAGGATTTTCAAAATTGGAAATTGGCGAATATGAGGACCCTCGACATCAGCCCATTCGCCTAAAATTTTTAGGACCAATTTTTTATTAGGGTCAATTCGCCATAATATATATCCAAACATAGGCATATTTGTACTCGTTGGAAAGATCTTTTCAAGCCTGATCTAATGGTGGTGTTTTTATGAAGTTATAAGATGATTTAATAGGTCAAAAAGGGATCCAAAGATGACCTTACATTTTAGGGCTTCAAATACCCCAAATTTTTGTATGAAGATGCTCGATTTGATTTGCTTAGGATTCTCCATGATTCACCTTGATTTTGATTAGGATTTGCCATTTTTTTACAAGTACATTTTGAGTCCAACCCCTTATGCATAACCTTGACTGGTAGAGTAGGTTTCTATCTATTGTATTCAGTTCCATATTTTCGTGAGTTCCATTAATAACATATTTTTGTGTCAAAGTTGAACTTCATTATCTTTCTGCATCTTGTGATTGTTGTTAGAATATTATGTTATATTACATTATTTTTACCAAAAGTAGCACTCATAGGCGCTCTCCAATTTGGTTGAATAACCACTAATTGG
Source organism: Wollemia nobilis (assembly GCA_028583015.1). Lineage (NCBI taxonomy): Eukaryota > Viridiplantae > Streptophyta > Pinopsida > Araucariales > Araucariaceae > Wollemia > Wollemia nobilis. The sequence continues at coordinate 396,590 of JAQPPZ010016951.1, forward strand.
TTAGAACCAACTTGTAACCAATTGTAACCTTTATATTTGAAATTAATGAGAATGGTCAATTGCTTCGTCAAATTCATCATGGTACCAGAGCCAGGGACGATTAACCTACGGGGACGATAGACCTACGGACGGAGGACCTGACAAACAGCCGACAAACCCTGACGCAGACAACGGACAGACTGACGCAGACAGAGGACCCTGACACACAGCGGACAGACCGGACGCAGATAGAGGACCCTGACACACAGCGGACAGACTGACGCAGACAGAGGACCCTGACACACAGCGGACAGACCGAACGCAGATCGAGGACTGACGCAGATAGAGGACCCTGACACACAGCGGACAGATCGAACGCAGATCGACGATGGAGGAGGCGAGTGGAGGCAAAAGGGTGGGGTTGGTTGCCCGAAGGCAACCGAAAGCTTTAGCGCTTTCGGTATTTTTTCAACCCTCCCATAGTGGCCGCATAGGCCATGTGGGATAAATATTTTTTTTCCCCTCTTCGGCCTCGACGCGGATAATACCGCCGTGGTTCCCGATTTGTTTCATCGGGCCCTTCGGCTTTCGTGGTTGGTATGGTGGCTGTTCGGCGGTAGGTTGTGGTTTCGAATCCCGTCGAGGATTTTTTGACGACTGGTTTCGTCGCCTTTGACGCCTGTGCACTGTTGACGCCCGAAGGACCTGTTGACGGTCGTAAAGCATAGATTGACGCCCAACAGGCGTCATTTACACCAAAGGAAGCATTATTGATGCCTTGAGGCTCCAATTTTTTTTCATTTGGGGATCTTTAACGGTATTTTTTTACCCATTCTTGTCTATTTTGCAATTTGAAGGGGGGAGTTCACAAATTTCACTTGCAAAATTGTCAGACAAAGGGGGGAATTGGTAATAGGAGCTATAATTTGTGGGCATTTATGATTGTTTTATTTGCATTTAAATACTCTATTTTCTTGCATTATCAATCATAAATTACAAAAACATATAAGACCCCAAATTTATACCCTATTTGTGCAATTTATTGCACAACAACATTCGGTATTTGAGATACCTCTGGTCCACACTTACAGGTAATGTTGTCGTGCTTTGGACTACTGTATTCGCCGCCTAATATAGCTGCAACAACGACGTCTGAGCTTGTTCTCTATAAATCATCGGGGAGAAATAAGGCAAACCAGTTTTTTGTTTTTTTCCCATTTCATACCCACATCGTGATTGTTGTTAGGCGTAAATCCTGACGAAAGTTTTTTTTCCAAAGTGTTTAGGGGAAGTTACGCCCCACGCATGCGAAATAAAACTTTCTATGGTAGGTGTCATTAACAACACGATGCCCTTTCAGTATCGCCTATGTTCAATATATTGTGCTTCTCATATGTACTTATAGTCTCCCTCACGTAAGGGCGAGTACATATTGAGTAGTATACTGTTCATATATACCTATAGTTTCCCTCACGTAAGGGCGGGTGTATATTGAATGGTTACAATATAAATATCTAGCAGGTATAAAGAAAGGGAGACCAATTGGTGGTATAAGGAACCTTCATAATGGCCACAATTCATAAGTATCTCTCAGATTCACAATTGTTGAAAGGTCCTAACTTTGTTCCATGGAAGACAAAGATGAAAGCCATACTTCAGTTGGAAGATTTATGGGATGTAGTGACTGGCACTGCCAAACGTCCTCAAACAGCAGGAACAGATCAAGATGCTTGGGATAAGAAAGACAAGAAGAGTCTTGTGTTTATCTTGCTTGCTACTACAGATGAGGTGCAACCTCATATTTGTGATGCAAAAACTAGTAAGATATCCTGGGATGCTTTGATCACAGTATATGAAGGGAAGAATCAATCCACTATTCTCCATCTTCAAACTCAACTACATAATCTCAGTATGAGTTCTGGAGAAACAATTGACATATTCCTTTGTAGAGTGGCAGACTTGAAAGCAAAATTGAATGCTATGGGAAAACCTGTGGATGATGATGTCTTGAATTCGATTATCTTGAGAGCATTACCAAGTTCCTACAAGATGTTGATCACTTCTCTCAATGTTTCTGGTAGACAAGTATCATTTGTGGAACTGGTAAACTTGCTTCAGACTGAGGAGGCAACTCAAGTCCAGAAAGATGATGTGCCAGATAATGCTCTTTCCACACAACAAAGTGGTAAAAAGCAAGGCCAGTTTCAAAAAGGGGGTGCTTCTTCCAAAGGAAAAGGGAAGCAAACTCAGCAAAAAGATACAAAATATTGCAAAATTTGTGATATGAATAACCATGACACCAACAGGTGTTGGTTCAAAAACAAGCAATCAAATGAAAGAGGTTCTCAGAAGAAGGGCAAGAACAAGCAAAAATACAATAAGCATAAGCAATCTAAAGGCCATGTTGCTTATGTTGAATCCAACTCAGACTCAGATCCTCCTGGGTCCGATTCAGATTCTCGACTCTGAAAGAGCACACAAGGTGCTCATGACTCATACTTCGTCTTCCCGGATAGATGTTGTATGGTATATTGATTCAGGAGCTAGCAAACACATGACTGGGGACAAATCATGGTTTGATACTTTTGTGGAGAAAGAGGGTAAGCCAGTCACAATTGCTGACAATCAAGTATATCAAGTAAAGGGAGAAGGGGATATTTCTGTGTCCCTTCCTGATGGTATTTGTCAAATTGAGAAGGTTCTCTATGTTCCAGGCTTAGCCAATAATCTGCTTTCAGTCACACAAATGTTGGATAGAAACATGGATGTCATGTTTCGAGTTGTCAAAGGCAAGAAGAGATGTTTTATCACACACAATGGTAAACATGTTGCAACCGGATCCTACAAACATGGCTTGTTCATTCTCGATGCACTTTCAACTCCACATGTTGCTTTGGCTGCAACTACAAAGGAGGCCACCTCTCTCTGGCATCGACGTTATGGGCACCTAAGTTCTGGATATTTGCTTGAATTATACAAATATGGGATGGTGAAAGGTCTTCCACCACTCTCATCTATCTTACCAGTTTGCTCAGATTGCTTAGCAGGGAAGCAACATCGAGTGCCTTTTGAAGCAAGCTCCTCTCGAGCTACAAAACCTTTAGAGCTGGTACATACCGATCTGTGTGGTCCTATGCCAACCAGCTATGGTGGGAAAAAGTATTTTCAACTATTCGTTGATGATTACTCATGGAAGATGTGGGTTTTCTTTCTTCAGTTGAAATCAGAAGCATTTCTCTACTTTCAACAATTCAAGAAACTTGTTGAGAAGGAGTCGGGATGTTTGATAAAAACCCTCCGCTCAGATCGAGGGGGGGAATACACCTCTGAAGAGTTTTTAGAGTTTCTTAAGAAACATGGGATCAAAAGACAACTGACTACAACCTATACACCTCAACAGAATGGAGTTGCAGAAAGAAGAAATCGTTCCATTATGGAAATGGTTCGATGTATGCTAAAAGGAGCACATCTTGAGGATCAATATTGGGCAGAAGCAGTAAACACAACATCATACCTCCTAAATAGAGCACCCACTAGAGCTCTACAAGGGAAGACTCCACAAGGAGCATGGAGTGGTAAGAAACCTTCCATTTCTCATCTGAAGGTGTTTGGATGTAAAGCATTCATGCACATTCCAAAACAGAAAAGGAGGAAGCTGGATGAGAAAACCCTGTAGTGTATCTTTCTTGGCTATGATGAGTACTCAAAAGGTTATCGATTGATTGATCCTAAGACCAAGAAGACACATGTAAGTAGAGATGTTGTATTTGATGAAGCTCTCACATCAAAAGACACATCCACAACTGTATACCTAGATGAAGAAGAGCCTAAGAAGGAGGTTCAACTTCCACAACAAAAACAAAAAGTTCCAAAATGGTATACTAGCACTTTGAGAGATGCTAAGTTGAAATCCCTTCCAGATCTATCTCTTGATAGGCCATGTACTCGCAGTATGACTCAACAGATGAGAGCAGAAGAATCTACTTCAGAGGTTGACGAACTTTGTCAACACTTTGATGATTTGTCAATGGGTACAGAAAATGATAGGGAAGAAGATGAGGATGGAGAAAAAATTTATATGTCTACATTGAATACAAATGAACCCACAACGGTTCAATCTGCACTTGATCAACCACAGTGGAAAGAGGCCATGGATGTAGAACATAAATCTCTCCTTAAAAATAATACTTGGAAGTTAGTCGATCTGCCAACAAGAAAGAAACCCATAGGCTGCAAATGGGTATTCAAAGTGAAGTATAAGGCAGATGGATCTATTGATAAGCATAAAGCCCGGCTTGTTGCAAAGGGATATGCTCAAAAAGAAGGCATAGATTATGAAGAGACTTTTGCCCCTACTACAAAAATGACTACCATTCGAGTACTTTGTGCCATGGGAGCTCAGTTTGGGTGGAAATTGCATCAGATGGATGTTAAAAGTGCCTTCTTGAATGGTGACTTACAAGAAGAAGTATACATGACTCAACCAGAAGGATTCGTGGTTGAGGGGCAAGAACAAAAAGTATGCAAGTTGATCAAATCCTTGTATGGGCTAAAACAAGCTCCTCGAGCTTGGTATATCAAGATAGACAGTCACCTTGTGCAGCATGGTTTCATAAGAAGTCCTTCAGATGCAAATCTCTATATTAAGAAAAATGGTTCTGATATAGTGATTCTTGTACTTTATGTGGACGATCTGATCATCACAGGAAGCTCAAAAAGAATGATTGACTTAGTGAAAAATGACTTGAAGCAATCATTTGAAATGACAGATCTAGGACTTCTACACTATTGTCTTGGTTTAGAAGTTACTCAGCAAAAATTTCATATTAGAGTAACACAAAAGAAGTATGCCAAGACTTTAGTAGAAAAATATCGGATGACTAACTGTAAGTCAAAGGCAACTCCCATGGAGCAAGGACTTAAGTTATCTCGATATGATGAGTCACCTCAGGTAGATGGTACTCTCTATCGCCAGTTGATTGGGAGTCTCCTATATCTGACAAATACCAGACCAGATCTCAGTTTTGTTGTGGGATATCTTTCAAGGTTCATGCAAGAGCCTAAGATGACACACCTGAAAGCAACAAAAAGAGTGCTTCATTATGTTCATGGTAGTACAAATTATGGTCTGGAATATAGAAAGAATAATAATTTTTTCTTATTGGGATACACAGACTCAGATTATGCCGGATCTATTGATGATCGTAAATCCACTTCCGGATATGTTTTTCATCTAGGATCTGGACCTATCTCATGGCACAAGAAGAAGCAGCATGTGGTTGCTTTATCTTCTACAGAAGTAGAATATCGTGCAGCCAGTGAAGCGACTTACGAGATAATGTGGTTAAGTCGCATTCTTACAAACATGGGCCTTCCAAAGAATCTTCCTCTTCATTTGTTTTGCGACAATCAAGGTGTTTTGAATCTTGTCAAAAATCCAATCTTTCATGAACGTACCAAACATGTTGATACCAGATGTCATTTTATTCGAGATGAAGTTCCAAAGCACCATATACAACTTCAATACATTTCTACTGATGATCAAGTTGCAGATATCTTTACCAAAGCACTTGGGCGTATCAAATATGAAAAATTTCGAGATACAATTGGGATTTGCCAATAATGTAATAAGGGGGGATGTTAGAATATTATGTTATATTACATTATTTTTACCAAAAGTAGCGCTCATAGGCGCTCTCCAATTTGGTTGAATAACCACTAATTGGTTAGAACCAACTTGTAACCAATTGTAACCTTTATATTTGAAATTAATGAGAATGGTCAATTGCTTCGTCAAATTCATCAATTGCCATCTCCCATAGCATAAGTAAAAGCTAACACAGTGTATCAATTGGCTACCCCAATTCAATACCCTGAAGGGTTGAGGATCCTGTTAACTATGTTTTACCCAACGAGCTTAGGGTTTATAGAGGCAACCCATTCATGTTGTTACTAATTTCTCTAAAAATCTACAAATAAATAAATAATTTTTTTATTTTTTTGCTTTTTATTTCTTAAATTTTAAAAACAATAACTATAACGATGTTTTCATATATGACTTCTAAATTACGATTTACTTGACGATGTTTTTATATATGACTTCTAAATTACGATTTACTTGACTTAAAGAAAAATATTAATCTATTTATTAATCTAAATGAAAGGGATAAAATTAAATCACACATACTTTTCTTATCTATATGCAAATGGTAAACAGTAAAATTATTGCAAAAGATAAGCCAAAATACAAAACATTATGACTTTATTGATATTTTTCTTCTACAAGTTCTATAGTAACCCATATATGTACCACAACAAACATCAATGGTAACCCTTATATGTACCACGATAAACATCACCTGTCTAGAGAAATATAGATCACCTATCATTAGTGTTGATATTCGTTACTCCATATATTTTTTTTTGGGTTACACATGAAGGTATTCTGATAGGATTGTGGGGGTAAGTCCACCGGACTGAAAACCTTAAAGATAAAAAAATCTAAAAAATTAAAAAGGAGAAGATTAAAATTAAAAAAATATTTTTTAATTATATAGGAGAGTTAGTTGATTAGTGCATGGTTTAAATTATAGGGATTGTTTTCAACAAATCTATTAGTACTTGTTGACCACTCAAAAGATTTGGAACAGACTACCACCTTTACAAGTTAACTTTTTCAAAGTAGGTTTAAACCTAAATCTCTTTAAATACTTAACCAAACTTACACTTACCAATCCACTAACCGTAAAATAAAAATTAAAAAAATCGAAAAAAACATTGAGGATAATAACAGAATTGTGCGGGTTGGAAGTTACAATTTCTACTCTTTCTTTAACTAAATTAATGTTGTACTTGTCAGTAGCACCCATCTGACTCACACATTCTAAAATTAAAGATAACCCAAAATTATCTTTTAGAATAACGACCAAAAACCACAATGGCCTATCTTTCTAAGGCCCGAAACGGCAAATGTTGGTGAATAAGGCCGACAAAGAAAAAGAAGGGCCCACCAAAACCCTGGAGAAGAAAACATTACAGCTTAATAACCCATATGAGGAGTCAATGTTTGCTTGGTTGCGAAAAAGTGGATTAAATTTCTCAATTCCCACCTGCACCGGCCGTAGTAACACATAAGCGGTCTAACACAAATGAAGGCAAACTATCCCACAGGCGCCTGGACTAACATAGAAGCATGCAGATGGAATCATAGACCGACAAAAGTGGCACACCGTCTAAAATGCGACATTGCAATCTCGCTTATGTGTATCCGTTCTACATGAATAGTTGGAAAGCACACTTGGCATCAATCTAATGATGGGTTTTACGATGCCACTTATGAGCCAGTCATGTGCATGATATGCAGAACGAATTACTCGTAGGGAGGTACGATTCAAAACAATGTGATAATGCATTCAATCGATTATGTGTACAGCCAAGCATCTACGACAGCTTTGAAAGGACACATGCCAATACATGGCATTTACCTATTGGTAATATTTATGGCGCCACCTTAAGGCCAACTGGCAAGCATGATTTGTAGGTCTGTTCACTCATAGGTAAGGGCATGATTCTCCAGCATTCAAATTTTAAATTGACGTTGACAAGACAGGGCTTCACTGTCCAACTTGACCACATCGATTTAACCTCGATTTGGGGATGCTGGAAAGGTTAAGATGCCATATGGATAAAATGACATTGACTCTGATTACCGTACTTTGACACCCTTCTACCATATTGCTTGGGATAAGCGTTGAGGACTTTACGTTCCGACGACTGGACAAAAAGCCACGCAAACGGGCAAAACACGCTGATGTGAAAACAGATTTTGCTAAACGTTAATTGCAAGGAAAGGCAGACGTTATTTCCCTATAATCTGACTTCAAAGTCACACTCGCTGAACTCCACTAGAATAATTGTATTACAACAATTTTGTCACTAGGAGCCACATAGCGCTTAACGCGTTAAGCAAGTTTGACATTAGAACACCTGCGCTTACATGTGGGGACCATAAGGAACCTTCCACCTGCAGTTAAAACATCACAACGATTAAACAGTGCAATTTTACTCCGGAACGGCGCCACCCTCGGCTACCGTTGACAGCTTCTATGAAAGTTCGCTTCCAAAATTCAACGAGTCAAAAATAACAGCTTAGCTTTCAAAAACGGTGGGCAGGAAACGATGGAAAGAGGTTTCGCGAAAATAACAGCTTCGCTTTCGAAAACGGTGGGCTGGAAAGGAGATGGAAGGAGGTTTCGCGAAAATAACAGCTTAATTCCCTCCAAAAGTGGACGGGTAAAAAGTCTTCCGCTTAGATCGAGACAACCGGCAGCCATACTTAACCTCTCCAAACCTTACACGCGTCGCTGTTATTTTGGTATTGTTTGTTTATTTTTGTTCGGATTTTAAAGGCGGATGGATGCCATGCTTACGATGACTGTGTAGATTTCCTTGCACGCAAACGTTATGTGTTCGATTCCCTCGGAGGGAGGTCGAGTTACGGTAAACAATCTAAAAAGCAGAATATTCCGCACGGTTTTCCGGCGTCCTGTTTTCGACAATTAGGAATTAGCCGCAAAGGATTTTTTTTTTTTATATGGTTTCGTGTTACATGAGGATTTCTCCTTCGCAGGGATGAAAACAGCCTATCGAAGAAATTAACCGCGCCAAGTAAATGGAAGTACAATTCCACCGGAGCGAAAACCTAAAAGATAAAAGGTTAGTCTAATTACGGCCTCTTCGAAGCGTGTCACGGAACCGATGCGTACCGCCCGAAAAATATTCTGAAACTTTAGGTATTCTGAAGCTCTTCTTCATTTCCGCGTCAAAACGCGTTCAAAATTTAACTAATTACGTGCAGTTTCCTACCAGTCGTCAGTTTTGTACATCATTGAAATGAAGACCCTTAGTCCAACAGGCATCGGCTCTTCTGTATATGAAAGAATAATGTCGTCAAGCGTTTCTGGCTTCGGAGGTTGTCGCCCTCCGGGTAGAAGTACGACAAAGGGATTCCTAACAAGGACGATCATGGATAAAATAAACATGGCGGGTAAGTCCTCCGAACGAACTGAAACGTTCTCGAAATCTGTTTAACTTTCTATTTAACTTTGATTTTGAGGATGTTTCTGTCTAAATTTAAAAGAATCGTGGATTTGTTTGAGATTTCTGTCGAAATGCATCCCTCTGCGGTAGGTTCTTTAAATAAATTATGAAAACACTTGCTGCAAACAACTGGATATGAAATAGGAACGGAAAGTAAACCAACGACAAAAAGTTTAAAGCTCGGAACTGAAACATACAAAAAAAACTTTGCGATTTTTTCCTTTTTGTGCTTTCCTTTTAGATTTTCACACATGACCTAATTTATATTTTCTTAGTCAGGCGGAGGCGGCTTTGAGAGATTACCCTCCACCTTTCCTTTGTTTTCACGCAGACACATTTACACTTACATTTATCCAAGGTCGGTCTCTTTTTTTTTTCTTTTTTCGCGGAGTTTGATGATTCTTAAATCTTTTCGTGTTCTAATATGTAATCGCCGCCCGTTGTAGATTTGAACCGAGAATGTAGGATTTACGTCTTGCAGAGGAACAAACTGAAAGGAATCTACCGCGGATCCGCCATTGCAAAGCCCTAGAATCTACGTCGGCCGGTATTGTTGAAAACTTTCAGGGTGAAGCTCTTAAATGTTGAAGTCTCAAAATATCTGGTGACGTTAACCTTTAGAACTTCAGTTCAGAATTTGAACACTTGGGCGCATCAGATTTCCAAAAAAACATATTAATTTGTCAAGTTAAGGCACCAGGGCGTAAGTTTAGAGTCTAATCTTAAATATTTAGTGAAAGGAGGAAAATCTGGTCTTTCTCTTGAAAGGTTGGGGACACATTAGGGAACGGAAATACCAAAATATTACTGAGACATCACGTTGTCATCTGGAATGAGTTCCCTATTTCCCAAGGATTCGGGAAACACTCGGGAATCTCTTAAGACACTGTGATATTGTAACCAGACTTTAAAATTTAAGACACTAGGGAATCTCTAAGAGAGTGTGACATTGTGTCATCTTGCGTAGTTTAACAGAGTTTCTCAACAATAGTAGAATAACCCAAAACAATTTGATAGTAGATGCTTCGTAGTCACAATGACCTCCACAACTAGGTAAGTGGAGTAAACTCTTGCATGGAACTGTGCAATCATTGCTTAATTCTTGTAGCCACTCGAGCTATCAAAAATATTAAATGAAGCGATAAATCTGCTGGTAAAGAAATTCTACATCAAAGGCAATAAGGCACTGCATTTTCCTTTGCTAAATTTAATCATACCTACAAGGCACAAACAATTTTTTTTTTTTTTTTGTTTCTGTTCAACCGCTTCCCTGAACGTAAAGGATAATACGGTTGCTAGCTTAAAGTATTCTGAATCATATGAAATGATTCATTTAGATAAAGTTTAAACCTCAAAGATAAATGCGTCTTTCGGCTCGGTTGAGGAAATAGTTGTTCGTCCTTCTGCGCTATGCTATCTTATATACATAATTAATTGTCAGCAACATTTTCTTTGTATCAATAACCGTTAAGGACTTTCCATCACTCTCCCTTCTTTCTGTAGTCTCTTGTTCAGCTTACAAATCCAGCATCAAATGTTCTGCTTCGTCCTTCTTAGACCTTTATTACATAAGCGTATTATAACAGTTTAAAATTTATATATAAATAAATAAATAAATAAAGTTTAAATTTGAGTTTTCTTTGACCACTTAACGTTATCCCATTTGATTTAGTTTTCGTACGCAATATTGTCCGTAATATCAAAAACGATATCGCGCATTGTCGCCGGAAGAAAGGACATGAGGACTGGGTGCATGGTATTCTGCTTGGTGGAAAAAAGGTAACAAGGCAACCAAGCATGTGATTGTTAAAAAGAAAACTGTGGCCTTGAAAATTTGAGCTTTGCGCCAAAACGAAGCGTGTAGGCTTCCAGGCTGGCCATCATAATGCAAGGACATCCCAGAATATGCTTGCTTAATATATCGCCATAACTGCAATATCGTCGCATGAAACTTAAGTTTTGAATATATTCATTATTATACACAGCATAAACCTATGTTAAAATATTATTAGAAAAACCAACGCAGAATGCCTGCATTCAGAATTATGAATATGCATGTAAAATAAAACACTTCAACTTAAAAAAAAAAACGTACACATTTATATGTAAAAACTAATTAAAAAAATACAACATTTATTTTATAAAACATTGGTATTATTAAATCGAACAAATGTAAAATTAAACACTTAAACTTAAAAAAAAAGCGTACAGATTTATATATAAAGATCTAATTTAAAAAATAGAACATTTATTAAAAAAAACATTGGTATTATTAAATCGAACAAAATAAATAAAACAAACAAAGATTATAATAATTAAATCCTATATCATCATTACCATTTTTTTGATTAAAATAAAAATAACTTTCTTTTTAAAGTGAAAAACCTTTTGTGGAACGGCCTTGGTTTGAGAGACCAAAAATAGGGGTTCTATACCGTCAAAGTCACAGTCACTCGGGGACCCGACCCTGCTTGCACCAACATTATCAATTGGATTTTGGATACTCAATTCAACTTTTTAGTAGGTGAAAATTTGAACCTGGGACCTTCCTTGGAGGATTGCCCTCTCCTCTCCAACTCACCTACACACTTGAGTAAATAAAAAGAACTTTCTCCTCCTATTCTTTAGCTTTTTTCTATTCTTTTGTCTTCTCCATTTATGTATTTATTTTTTTCCTCTCTTCCTTTAATCAGAGGCACTATATAAAATTTCCTGTAGATTTTAAAATAAAAATTATTAAGTAATTTTATAATTTTTTTATAAGTATTAAAATAAAAATAATATAATTAGTTACTTTTTATAGTAAAAAAAATAATAGTTACATTCCTCTTTTGAGATTAAAAACTTATTAATTATTTTAAAACTAAAAGTAAATAATATACTAAACATAAGTTCAAAGAGTTAAAGAAAATTGTCATCCAAAAAAAGAAACATGATTATAAACTTTGAAAAAACTAAAAGCAACTAAGACCATATTCATAATTGGAATAATAAGAAGAGTGGATCCTGATTTCAAGTCCATTTGTTTTACATTTTTAATAAAATTGTAAGAGAATATAGAGGGGTTTGTTTTTAATTAAAATAAGTTTGATATTATTAAATTAAATAAGAAGAGTAGAAGGATTATATATATATATATATATATATATATATATATATATATAGAATTGTTTAAAAGATGAAATCTTTAAAATAGTAAATAGAAATTTTGAATTCCAAATATTTTGGTAACATATATAAAGAAAAGAAAGAAATTGAATCTACAGTAGAAATCAATGAAATGGACCATGATTCTTATGTACAAGAAAAAATACTTTTTGATTATCATAAAGCATTAAAATAGGAGAAAATGTATTGGTTCAAAAAATGCAAGGATAAATGACTCAAAAAAGGAGATAGAAATACCAAAATTTTCATGATACAATAATTTATTTTTGTCACAATAAAAATATTTTAACTCTAGTTGGAAGGATGAAGAAGATATTAGGAAGGAAGGAATTAATTATTAAAAAAATATTTTATCGGATATTAGGCAACAGAAGGAGGCACAAGGTAATCTTTTACAAAACATTCCATCAATTATTACACAAGGACAAAATAGAAGCTTGATGAAGAAAATATCTATGGAGGAGCTACATGAAGCAATTTCCTATTTCTATTCAAAGAAGGCACCTGACTCTAATGGATTTCATACAATTTTCTCTCAAAAAAATTGGGATTTCGTGAAGAGTGATATGTTGATTGCAGTTAAAGAGACCCATATAAGCTACAATAAGTGAGATCAATACCACATTTATTATAGTGATTTCCAATAAAGATGAGATAAAATATTTTGATCATTTTTGTCCAATAAAACTTTGCAATATGATTTATAAGATTATTTCAAAATTTATGGCCAATAGGTTAAAAAACATTCTAGATTGTGTCATCTCAAAAGAACAAGGTAGTTTTGTTCATCCTTGATGGTGTAATGATTGAATAGGAGGTCATACATTCTCTTCACCAGGTAGGCTTATGAAAAAAGAAATGACCCAAGCATATCATAGGGTTTGTAGGATCTTTCTACATGATATTTGTTACAATACCAATATAGCATAGTCGACTATTTGTCCAATAATAATTATTATTCATCAATTCATTATTTATTATTTATAGGTATAAAGTTATTTGATTTAAACATCATCGAATCATAATTCCAATTGCCTATTTCGCAAGAGAATTCACCCTCTCTAAGTGGCTATGAGACTTCGCCCTCTCTAAGTGGCTATTACATATTAATTCATATTTGATTTCATTGAATTTTTTTGAATAAATTATTATTGACGAAGTGTTTTGCTTCAAGTGGTATCAAAGCCAAATCTTGGAAGTTGCGCAACAACGATAATAATTTTTTCTATACGACTCACTCAAAGCAAGGTTTCCGTCATAATCTCCAAGCAATCAGTGCTAGTGGCGTACGAAAATAGTAAAAAAAAAATTACGGTTCGTGGTAATTTAGATTTACGAACAAGATAGAAATCAGTATTTGTTGGTTTTCCAGGTAGTTTACAACTATATGTCATTACCATAGGTCTCCATAACGCAAGAAATCATGCTTTGAGAAGTTTGAACGTGCTGCTGGTAACGCTAGAAGCCATCTATCTATGTCATCCTCACTGCCAATTGTAGACGGAGCGCAGTGTTACACGGACGACGAAAATCGTAGTAATTTGTAATGTGAAGAAAATCACAGTTGGAGCGCAATGTTACGCGGATGACGAATAAACCAAAGGAGGAAACAAAAATCGGTTCATAAAGTTTATTTTAGCCAAAAATAAAAAATAATTTTTTTTGAAAACCTAATATCTTCAAATTTTTGCATGCCACGTGTCGATTTGCAGGAGTGTTTTTCGACAATGTTTTAGTTTTCTCGACCAAGTAGCAGAATTTTGTTGACAAATGCACTTTGGTGGAAACTCACTCAAGGGACTTAGTCCCACATTGACTGTGTACGGGTCAAAGAAGGCTGAATATTTGCATTCACACAGATATCGTATTGATCATTTTATGGTGGTCACATAAGCTCTCCCTCTTCGCACATGCCCTCAATCCTTCCTGATTTCGTCCTGTCAGTGTTGTTGGTTTCAATGTTCTTGTTATTGGTCCCCACCTATGTGTCATATCATGATCCTTCGCGTTTGTCCTATCAGTATCCACATCCTCGTGTCAGGTCTTCCTTCAAAGCTATGCGTGTCCTCACTCGTAGTGCATCCGTACCTTTTGCATCTATGTTCGCAACTTCGAATCCACACTGTGTCGTGTCAGGTCTTCCTTCAAAGCTATGCGTGTCCTCACTCGTAGTGCATCCGTACCTTTTGCATCTATGTTCGCACCTTCGAATCCACACTGTGTCCATGACTTCGCTGTCTGATCTTCCTCGAGTCCTCGTTGGCAGCATCCTCGTAGTGTGATAGCCATTTGACCACTCGAATTGACTCAAAGTGACCGTTGGAATTAAGAGCCGATTTGAATTCCAAACCGCCAGTTGTGAGGCGGGAAACAATTTTTACAAACCATTGAAAATTTAAAATTAAAGTAGTTCCAATTTAAAATTTTACTGCCAATTTCAAACCATATTAAAGTAGCAACAATTTAAAATTTTACCATCAATTCCAATTTTTGCTACAAGTCAAGTACATAATGGTACATGAGCAATATTGCTTCCAGTATTGATTGGACAAGAGGAGCAGATGGAAGATTACAACGCACAAATAAACAAGGTGTCTCTAAGTACAAGAAAACAACAACCTCAAAATCAAGGTACGCAACATAATTATCCCTTTAGAATTAATAGCTTTAACCCACACCACTAGTCCATGGCTTCACTTAATAACTCTAATCCTTCTTCTCCAAATCCTAACAATTCCACTCATACACTAGACCACAATAACCCTCCGCCTACCCAAGACATCATCTCTAAAATTCCCAATAGTGTGGATGTCGATGTGCGTCAATATCTCTTGCAACAACAAACAAACATTGTTAATATCTTTTCCATACTACAAGAAATTTGGGACTTGATGGCTAAACTTATCCTTCTCAATAATCAAGAATCTCAAGCTATCGTTAAAGCATAACCTTTAAATGTTCGTCAAACACCAGAACCTCCAAAACCTGCTTCTGATTTCGATCCTTAAGCAGGTGATACCTCCAAATTCTTGGAATGGCCTCATGATGTTCAAGTTCCTCTCATTGACATGCCCACCTTTGAAGGATATAATCCTAGAGGATGGTTTCAGCAGGTGATGCCTCTAGATTCTTGGAATGGCCTCATGATGTTTAATTTCCTTGCACTGACATGCCTACTTTTGAAGGATATAATCCTAGAGGATGGTTAGCCAAAATGGATGGTATTTTTCGTCTATATCGTATTCCAAAAATAGGTCGCATTGCGTTTGCATCTTGTAAACTGGGTACCCAAGCCTATCAATGGTTGTTATGACAACTTCATCAAAATAATCACTCTCTTATGTGGCCTAAATTTAGGGAACTATTCCTTAAAATATTTGATAAGGGCTCTTCCTCATCATATGTGGTTCACCTCATGGAACTCAAGCAAATAGGTTTAGTAGAAGACTATGTCACTGAGTTCACAAGTCTTCTCACCTATACATATGAATTGAATTCAACAGTAACGGTATTCGCTTTTCGTCATGGTCTCAAGGATAAAATTCGAAAGGAAGTCGACATGCATGATCCATGTACTTTGGATGATGCCACACGTATAGCTCAAGTAGTCAAAAATAAGCTCCAAGGTGTTGCACCATATAAACGCTATTCTAACTTTCATCACCATTTTTGTAATAATGAATGTTCCTCGAGATTTATTTACTTTAAATATCATTTTATCATTCAAGAGATCAAGACTATGCATTACATCAAACATTTCAAGTGGAATGTGACACTAATGATGAAGAAGATAACCTTAATTAGAGTCACTCACAGATATAGAACAACAACCAATAGATATAAATGAAGTAACACAAGAAGAAGATACTATTGCTATCCTGGTGCATGCACTTATGGGTTTAAAAGCTCATCATATGATTAAGGTACAAGGATTTATTAAGCACAAATGTGTTAATGTGTTGATCGATTCAGGTAGTACTATTGATTTCCAAACTGCCAAATCCTTGAACTTGTATTTCAATACTTCTAATCAAGAAAAGTTTCAAGTAAGAATTGCAAATGGCGGTAATTCTAAATGTGTTAGCCGAACATCTCCAATTTTTATGCAAATGAGAAATTATAATTGGGAGGAAACTCTCTTTGTTATGAACCTAGGGAGCTTCAATGTCATTTTGGGTGCAAAATGGCTACTCAACTCGGCGATGTTACTCTTAATCTTCAAAAATTATACATCAAGTGGACAGAGAATGGTAAAACCATTTATCTTCAAGGAATTCAATCTCCACCTTCCAAGGTTGTGAGATCACATTATATGGAGAAGTTACTAAATAAAGGAGGTTATGGTTTTATAGCTCAAATAAATTCCATGGAAGCTCAATCCTTAGATACTTCTGCAACTCTCTCAAAGGATCTTCAAGATATTATCGATAATTATGAAGAACTCTTCAACGAACCAAAGGATCTACCTCCTAAACGATCACATGACCATGTTATGCATCTCGTTCCTGAAACTCTTCTTCCTAATGTTCATCCTTATCGCTAACATCAAAAGTCAAAAATAGAGAAGCTGGTCCAAGAAATGTTGGAACACGAAATCATTCCTCCTAGCATCAGTCCTTATTCATCTCTAATAGTGATGGTGCGTCGTAAGGATACCTCATGGTATATGTGTCCCAATTTTCATCTTCTCAACAAAATCACCATCAAAGATAAATTTCCTATCCCTATCATTGATGACTTATTAGATGAATTACATGGTGCTAGTTATTGACATTCACTCAGGTTTTCACCAAATTCATGTTAGGGAAAAAGATATACCTAAAATTGCTTTTCGAATTCATGAAGGTCATTATGAATTCCTAGTCATGCATTTCGGTCTTACTAATGCTCCATCAACCTTTTAAAGCCTCATGAACGATGTCTTTAGGCCATATCTTCATAAGTTTGTCCTATTTTTCTTTAATGATATCCTAAATTATAGCAAATCTTGGAAGGATCACCTAATTCATGTTGACAAAGTCCTTCATCTATTGCAAAAGGAAAAACTCTTTGTTAAAAGATCCAAATGTGCCTTTGGGGTCCAAGAAGTCAAATATTTGGGGCATATCATATGTCATGAAGGAGTCAAAGTAGATCCCCATAAAATAAAAGCTATCCAAGATTGGCCCTTACCAAAATCCTTTAAAAAACTTCGAGGACTTCTAGGTCTTACAAGATGTTATCAAAAATTTATCCGCAGCTATGGCAAGATTGCAACATCTCTCACGAAACTTACCAAAAAAGATGCTTTTATTTGGAACAAAACGGCTTCTTAGGCATTCCAATCACTCAAAGAAGTTATGTGTTCCACTCCAATGTTGGCTACTACTGATTTTAATAAGCCTTTCATCATCGAGTGTGATGCTTCTGGTATAGGTATTGGCGATGTTTTGATGCAAGAAGGTGACCCATTGGCTTTTGAAAGCAAGCAACTTTTAGGCAAAAATTTGGGATGATCTACTTACGAGAAGGAAATGCTAGCTATTTTACACGCCATTGAGAAATGAAGGTATTATTTACTAAGCAGTCATTTCATAATTAATACTGGCCATAGTAGCCTTAAGAATTTTTTAGAATGTCTCTCATGCCCTAAACAGAATAAGTAGATGACAAAACTATTGGGGTATGATTTCATCATTGAGTATAAGAAAGGTAAAGAAAATGTGGTTGTTGATGCCTTGTCTGAAAAATACGAGGATGAGGTAACCATCAATGCTATTTCGGGTCCTTGTCCCCAATGGTTGTCTCAACTTAAAAAAGAAAGGTTGACTGATTCTGAAATTGTTCAAATTATTCAATATATAAAAATAGGATCATCACAACATCCTTACTTCTCATATTCAGATGTTGTGCTTTGTAATAAAGATCGCATCCATGGTTATGCGTAAGGGGTCAGCCCCAAAATATATTTATAAAAATTTGGCAAATAGGATTCAAAATCTAGGTGAATTGTTTTGAAACACATGTAGAAGGTTGACTATTATTAGGGGCAATGTTGAAAATTTAAACTTAAAATGGTCAAATTATTATAAAATTGGGGCGAATCGACCCAAAAAAAAGTAACACCCATTAATTTCTAGCTAATGGACCCTGGTCAAGGGTCCCAAATATTAGCCAAATCCAAAATTTGAAAATCCAAATTTTGAAAATCCTAATGCATAACCCTGATTCACATCTATCTTTCACATGGTTCCACTATTAAATCAACGGTTCTCCATGAATTACATGCATCCCCTCTAGTAGGACACTCGAGATTCTTGAAAACATACCAACAGGTGAAACAATCATTTTCTTGGAAAGACTTAAAATCTGATGTCAAGACTTTTATGGTTGAATGTGAGGTATGTCAACGTAATAAAGTTAAAATAGTTAAATCTCCAGGACTACTACAACCCTTACCAATTTTGGACCACCAATGGGAGCACATATCCATGGATTTCATAGAGGGTCTTCCCAAATCAGAGGGTAAAACAGTGATTTTTGTGGTCGTGGATCATCTTTCCAAATACACTCATTTTTATGCCCTACAGCATCCCTATTCAGCAAGTAAAGTGGCCAAGGTATTTCTTGACTCTATTTTCAAGTTATATGGTATACCCAAAACTATTGTGAGTGACTGTGATCCCATTTTTACTAGCAAATTTTGGAAAGAATTGTTTCATCTTAGTGGTACCAAGTTGATTATGTCTTCCTCATATCATCCCCAGTTTGATGGTCAAATATAAATTGTTTACAAATGTCTAGGTACTTAACTTCGTTGTTTTGCTCATGGTAAGAAATATCACTCGATACAATGACTTTGATTAGTAGAATGGTAGTATAATACTTATTACCATTTTTCCCTCAAGATGTCTCCATTCGAAGCATTGTATGGTCAGAAGCCACCAACAATCACATACTATGTTCGAGGATCTTCCAAAGTAGATCAGGTAAATGACTTGTTACAACAACGTCAAACAATGCGTAAAATTTTTAAAGACAATTTGACCCAGGCACAAAATTGTATGAAGCAGCAACAAGACTTACATCATTTGGAACAACAACTCAAAGTAGGAGATATGGTCTTTTTGTGCCTGCAGCATTATAAGCAGTTGCCATTGAAAATAAAGTCTAATCAAAAGTTGGCCCCTTAATTTTATGGTACCTACAAAGTAGTTTATCGCATTGGTGAAGTCGCATATCAATTGAAGCTTCCACCCTCTTCTCGTATACATCCATTTTTTCATGTATCTTGTCTCAAACAAGTGATTGACCAGAAGGTGCAATCCCAGATAGAGCTTCCATTACTGGATGAAGAAGGGTGAATAACTCTTCATCCTGAAGCAATACTACGAGCCAGAGTACATCATCTTTGATCACATCAAATTTAAGAATTCTTGATTAAGTGGTAGGACCTTCCAGAAGAAGATTCTACATGGGAATTGAAAAGTATTCTCCAGTATTTTCTAGCTTTGAGGACAAAGCTTTCTGAGGGGAGAGCCAGGTTACAATACCAATATAACATGTCGGCTATTTTTCCAATAATAATTATTATTCATAAATTCATTATTTATAGGTATAAAGTTATTTGATTTAAACATCATCGAATCATAATTCCAATTGTGTATCTTCGCAAGAGACTTCCCCCTCTCTAAGTGGTTGTTATAGATTGATTCATATTTAGTTTCATTGACAATTTCTAAATAAATTATTATTGACGAAGTGTTTTGCTTCAATATTCTCAAAATGTTTGGTTTTGATCAAGGTTCGCATAAATAGAATAAATGTTGTTATAACACTCTAAACTAATCTATTTTGATCATTGGATCTCCTATTGGATACTTTAAGTCATCTTGTGGACTTCTCCAAAGTGATCCAAGGACTATCTCCTTATTGATTTATTATTCATGTGGAGACATTAGAGAGAGCTTTCGCAAAGGAAAAAATCAAAGATATTCAAATTGCAAAAAAATTGTCCCCTTGAATATCATCTTTAATTTATTGATGATAATTTTCTTTTGGGACACCCCTCAATCAGTGAGACCATGGAGTCAAAATCAATACTATCATGCTATGAAAAAGCTACTAGATGGTTAATATGTTAGATAATATTACATTATTTGTTTAATGTACCTCTATAGTACGAATGTAAATTTGTAATAGATTAGGGTTTGAGTCTATAGTTTAGAAGAGTGATTTATATTTTCCCTTTATATAAGTGTCTATATGCAGAATATGCACAAGTCTCATGTATGTAGAAGAGTGCAAGTAAGAGTCATGTATACAAGTGGCAAGATGAGAAACCAAAGGACATGTGAGAGTTGTCATATGGAAAACAATAGTCAAGAACTTGAAGAGTCATCTTGTATGGCTATATCATGGAGGCAACCCTTCATACTATGTATCTGAAAATTGTAATATCAAAAGTGTATTATCAGTATTGAAGCTTGTATGCATATTTTGAGCAATTTTATTGTAAGTGTTCTTTTTATTACATGAATCATTTTAGTTGTTTATATTTTTATTTGATGTTATTTTGAATGTTATTATAAATTATATTGGCCAACATATATTTTGATTGCTCTTATATTTAATTTTGCTCTTGATTAATTATATTGGGACCTAAGATATTTTGGCTTAAAATCCAACAATGGTATCAAATCTACTACTAAACTTTATTCATTTTTTAGTCATATTTAGAGCTACTATCATATTTTAGAGTCTGCCCACTTTAAAGGTAGTGAAGACTTGGATTCGAAATTTGATCAAGGTCCTCAATTGAGGTTTTTCCACTTTAAAGGAAGTGAAGACTATGACCCCATTCAAAGGCTTAGGGAGTAGATATATTGAGGGGACAAACTAAATTCACCTTGATTTGGATATTAGGGTCTATCCAATTGGTTCAAGGAAAACCAATGAAGAAAATAACTCATCTAAAAATATTAAGAGCCAACTCATAAGAAAGTTGGATGTGAGGGGACATTCAAAGTCACCTTGATACTAATTTGAATTCTCTAGAAAATAGGAGAATCATATAGGAAGAATATATATACAACAAAGCAAGTGTTCAAAGGAAGAGCACAATATTAATAAACCAAGATGAGCCAAAGCAACATAAGATAAAGCAAGCCCCTAAGCAATTTATGCTGTAAGCACAAGCAACTCAATAGAAACTCTATTGAAAGCATATAGAAGTCAACCAATAGCTAAGAGAATTTGAGTGATCAACAACTAAGAGAACCTGAGTGACCAAAGAATATAACTTGAATAACTAGAGGATAAGAGAATAAAAATCACCAATGACCAAGTAAACCAGAGCAACAAGCAAAGTGCAGTCTAGTTTGGGAGAGCACGTCATAACAATTATGTTTAGGCCTGATAGATTAACTTTATTAAGTTTGGTCTAATGGAGCGCCTCCTAAAGATAAAACTTGAGCATCTCATGAGATTCAAAATGGTATAGCTAGAGTGAAAAATTCTTGAAAGCAAAGACATAGGAAGAATCTTGCTTGCACCTCTGCCATACCTAGAGAAGCAGTAATGCAACATACCTTTCAGATCTTTGTAGCATTCATTAGTTCATGAAAGTTATTTTAGCATTTGAAATATTTAGCCCTAAGTTGTCAGGTGGATGGTAAGGTAAGTAATGTTACCTTTATCAATCAATTAATTAAAGTTCTAAGTTAAGGATTGTGTGAAGTATTGAAACTTAGAAACTTTAATTTGATAATTAAGTGGGAGATAAAAGGAATAAAACATTTTAGTAAACAAATTAGGTGTGACTTATAATTACTTCTACCACATATTGAAATTAGTATTCCAATTTTTATTTTTTGAAATTTTTTAATATTTATTAAATTTTGAAGAGATAAGATCTTCTACTCCAAATTGGATTTGAAAATTTAGAATAATTGAAGGATTGAAGTTGTTTTTGAATAATTTAAAATTAATTTTTTTTAGAATTTGTCATGGATTATTGGTATATTCATTCCGAAGCATGTAGGCATATGACAGGAAATAAACAATGGTTCAACACCTTTTGAGAGAAATATGAAAAACCAATTGTTATAATAGATAATGACTTATGAGGTCAAAGGAGTAGGAGATATTTTAATTGAATTATCAAATGAAAAAGGTATAATTAGTAATGTACTATATACACCTAGATTAACTACTAACCTTCTTTTAGTAGATCAATTAATGAATCAAAATTTAGCAATTGAATTTAAAAATTTTAAAAACAAAAAATGCCTTATTACCAAACAAAAAAAATTATAGCTTTTGGTTCTTATAAAAATAGTCTATTTTCTCTAGACATGTCATCAAATATGGCTTTATCAGTAAGAATTTTAGAAATAAAGAAACTTTGTCATAAAATGCTAGGACATATAAGTGCATTTTCATTAAATGAGATGAGTAAACATCAAATGGTTAAGGGGTTACCTAAACTTTCATGGGAATCTACAATTTGTGTAGAATTCCTTACAAGGAAACAACATAGAATACCTTTCGAACTCAATCACTATAGAGTTCAAAAACCATTGGAATTAATATATACAAACTTAAACGGTCGAATGAGCATTACTAATCTTGGAGGACATAGCTATTTTCAACTATTTGTTGATGATTATTGTAAAAAATATGGGTGTATTTTATGACATTCAAATCTGAAGCATTTAGTTACTTTAAACAATTCAAGTAATTATTGGAAAAATAATCAAGAAAATCAATCAAGATTCTTCATTCAAATAGAGGGGGTGCATTTTAATCAAGGGAATTTGACTCTTTTTTAGAAATAAATGTTATAAAAATATAGCTTACCACATCATATTCACCTTAACAAAATGGTAATGTAGAAATAAGAATTAGATCTATTATAGAAATGGTTCATTGTATGCTAAAAGAAGCTCATCTTGATCATCAATATTGGGCAAAAACTATTAAAATAGTTGTGTACTTACAAAATAGATCACCCACAAGAATACTAAAAAATGTTACTCCTAAAGAAGTATGATCAAGACAAAAACCAACAATAGAACAATTAAGAATATTTGGATGTAAGGCATATGTGCATGTTCCAAAGCAAATAAGAACTAAACAAGAAGAGAAAACTATTTGTGGAATATTTCTTCGTTATTATGATGATTCAACATGATACAAATTAATTGATCCAACTACAAAGATATTTTATATAAGAAAAGATGTGATTTTTGATGAAGAAAACGAAAACGTTCTTAAAGATTAATTCTAATATTTTTAAATGGAGAGAACTCATCAAGTGAAGAATCATAATAAAAATAGATGATGAGCAAATTGAAAATTCAAAAACCACTACAACACTAGAAAGGAAAGAGTCAAAATGATTTAGAGATACACTTAAAGAGTAAAAGCTAGAGCAAATGCTATATCTTACTACTATGAGAACACAAACTTGTAGCTTAACAAGAATATATAGGAGATTAATGAGTTATGTAGAAAAACCTACAACTACTCAAATTACTATAAGACTTCTAGAATGGAATGCAGTCATTGATTCATAATATATAACATTAATGAAAAATAAAACATGGAATCTAGTTGATTTACAAGTAGCCATGTGTCCAATCCATGCAGTAGTGGACCTCTTTTCTTCTTTTTCTCTCTGCTTGTTGAAATATCAACATGAGTTATTGGATGGAAAAATCAACGACCTGCAAGCCTTAGCACCATCGAGCTACTAACCTTGGACAAAAAAGGGGGCACCAACCATTGATTAAAGATCTAACTTTTTTGTGTGGCTTTGAGTTTGTTTGCCTTCCTCCCAAGTCCTTTCTTCAAACTGAAGGTGGGAGTCATCTCCCAACTACCTCTTTTTGGACTATCCCACTTTTGATTAATTATTTCTTGAGTGAAGTGAGGTTGTACAAAAAAATTTCCAAAATCATTATTCTTTGAAGATTCTATGTAGAGGGAAAACATTCCACCAATATTTTTACTTGATGAGATAATATTTTTCTCACGATCAGAGGCATTTGTCTTTCTCCAAGTATAGGCTTATACATACTCATCAAAAAACATTTTTCAAGGTCAATCCAATGGCAATCAATTTTTTATTTTTGTTTTTTAAAGGTTTAATATTCCTAGTGATACATCAAAGTTCCTAATGTAATATGAAGTGCATTATCGGTAGTACTTGAAACTCCTCTTTGTCATTCCTTTCCTTTTTATATGCAGTGGGGTCCAATGCTTTTGTTGTTGGGATGAACGATAAGGAATGTATATGATAAAATATAAATAATAGAAAATATTAGGATTCTAGAAAAAACACATGCCAAACAATAAAGGGGCAAATGTTTGTAAATATGGCAATAGCCACATTCTATAAAGGTAGGCACATTAAATATGGTTGGCAGACTTTTGAACCCAGAAAAGGGTGGTTTGTAAAGGCATTTGATGCCTATAAATACATTTTAAATTCAACAGAAATGCAATCTAGTTGGAGCAAATATTGTTCCATATTAGTAATTAAAATCCATACATGAAATAATTTCCCTTGGAAGAATGTTTGATCACTTGAGGCCCTCTATAAGACCTCAACATTCCTTTAGTTAGTCATCTACAACAAAAGTCTTATAAGTGAGAATCTATAAAGAAAAGCATATCATTGACCTTTTAGGTGTACTTTGTGTAAGAAGGATCTAGAAACATATATAATTTAGGGTTACTTATTTCAAACAAATAAAACATGAACTGGATAACTTTATCAACATTGAAAGATTTGACAAAATATTGGATTAATTGTTTTAAATATAAAGCATTATAGATACTATGGAAGATTGGTCCTACTATTATTTGTTGGGACCTATTAATTGAAAGGAATTATAGAATTTTTAGAAACAAATATCATAAGCATGTCAAAGTTCAAAATTGTATTATTGTTTGTCTTACAAAATGTTTATAGGCATGGTGGTCATCATGGGAAGACTTAAGTATGGAAAATAGGTGATAGTCTCTTAGTTACTTGATTTAAATATACAGACAAGGGTCATCTATGCAATGGAGTTAAGACAAAGGATATATGTTAATATATGGTCAAATGAAAATATCTATAAGTCGGGTTCACTATATTTCATTTTTATGTTGCTTCCAAAGAAAATCTAAGGAAAAATGGTGAAGATGTAGTTTTAGAATAATGAAGACAAAATTCTCCTCACTCAAAATCATATAGAACTTTGACTAAGACCTATGTAGAAGTTAGCACATTTTTGACAAGGATCAATATTGTCATTAAAAAATAACATAGATATATTTCACTTAGGGTAATTCATAAATTATTAGTAATGTTATCAAGAAAAATAGATGTGGAGGTTGGATCAAATTTAATATTAGTTTTATGTCCAACTACTATTGGAGCTAGTATCTTAGTAATGGCAATGTAGATCCATAGAGAAGGAAATGTAGCAATAGATTTAGGAAATTTCCTCATTTTCTTTAAATATGTTACCAAAAATTTTAGCATTCAAAATCTTCATTTACCCCTTTACATATTTTATCATTTGAACACACTTGTACATACATGATACTTAACAAATTGCTTTATCGGTGTCTTAGAGCCACATAGATTGAGAGTAAAATGGCTTTGGATGACCATTATTGAGTAAGTCACATATCAAGAGAATGGGTTTGTGATAAGATCATGTTTATAATAAATTGATTGAAGAGATTATATACTTTGTTTGCAACCATGTATTTGATAACAAAAGTTTCTTCAATCTTTTTGCTATATGAGTTTACCTAATGCATCTATTATCTATTGTATATTCAAAGAAGGAATCCCAAAGGCTATTAGAATTGATAAATGAAGCAAAATCCTATATTGAATTAGACCATCCAAGAGTTCCATCCTTATTTTCTCAAGGAGATAGAATTGTGTTGAATTCTTCCCCAAGAATCCATAGATGACAATTATGAATCATCATAGTATTTAACAAAATATACTAAGATTCTTCTAACATATTTTATGATGAGTAACTATAGTCGGAGCAATGCATTTATAACCTTGACTTTGATGTTTTCTCCTATCTTGCAAAATAGAATAGAAAACCAGATACAGTTTAATTTTAGATATTGTCCATCCCATTTGTGTTTATCTCATATAGTTGCAATACATCGATAAGCTTCAATAGAAGAAACTACAAGACAATCCCCCATCTTCCAAATCTTTTTCATGCATCCTTGCATTCCTCATTAATTATTTTTTTCTTGTATTAAAATAAACTTAGAACTATAAGAACTTATCAATTCCTTAATAGCTCTTTTTTAGGGGTCTTATTCATACCCTTAATATTTCACAATATCATTTTCGTCTTATTTTTTATTTTAGTGGCTTTAATATTATTTCTTGTTAACAATAGTGATATTTGTTTTTGGTTTCTATACCTTTGAGTTTTCTCTTCTCTTTGTTCTTACTTTGAAAATCTTCCTCACATTTTTCCATTCCCACCAACACTTTCATATCTTCTATATATATAGGTTACATAGGAGAGTTGGTCACAACCACACTATTTTTAGTATCTGATGAGTGTAAGGCTCAAACCATAGGGGTTGCTCCCACCAAACCTATTTTGTCTCGTTATTGTTGACCTAATGTAAAGGGGACCACCAATCACTCAATATTTGTACCGTCATCGTCGGTTTGGTGTGCACTCAAAGAATTCAGATCAAACTACTACCTTTGCAAATAGGTTGCCTCCCGAGGTTTGAACCTGAGTGTCTTCTTGGTAAGTATTTGGCCAGACAAGCACTTACCAATCCACCTAACCCTCGAGCCCTCACGGTAACCATCTATATGTTTCATTAAGAGACTTATCTTCTTAAGAATTATGCTATCTTAAAAAATCTAAAATTCAAAGAATAGCCTGACCAATACTTTCTATTTTATGTTACTTCACAAACCCTAAAGTACAAAGATAATCCTCATAGTAATTATTTTCTTATACTTCGTTTAAAATCCTAAGTTTACACAAATATCCTCTATATATATTTATTTATTATTATGTTTCTCTTAAAACCTTAAAGTACAAAGAATACACTTTATACTACTTTCATTATTCATTTTCATTGCAAAAATATATATTTTATAATACATAAGAAAAATAAAAATTATTTACCTAAATTAACTTTAACCTTTTCATCTATTTGACTTAAAAATTTCTCTCTAACTTCTTTCTTTTTCACCTTTACCTTCTATTATATCGCATTGCCATTATATTTTAATAAAATAAAATATATTATATATATATATATATGAGATAAGATTTGAATTGTGATTTTAATCCTAAACGTTTAACCAACTAAATTCTTGCCGAAATTCTTCAATTTATTTCTATCTAATAATTTAGATTTTTAGATTTGAAGAAACTCCAGTTTTAAGATCCTTAAAATCTCTCCATATAATTTTATTTAATTTCCGTCTTTTTTAAGATAAAAACTCTTCTACATCTTAAAATTCTTTAAAGCATAGCCGGACGTTAAACTTGCAAAATGATCATTTGCGTGTAATCCGGATAAAAAATATTGAGGACTGTACAGGATATAAAAACATTAGAATATTGGGAATCTGTACACGATATTAGAATGGTTTGCGATGTCTAACATGAACATTGAAATTTGAATTAAATGTTATATTTATGAGATGTATTATAGTTTTTCTCATAAGAAAGTATTATAGTTTTCCTTATAAATGTGAAACTAAATTTCATGGAATATAAGAATAGCTTTGGAAAGTAAAATGGTCAACTACTCCATGTATATGTGAGACTCAATATTAATAAGGGTGAAGAATGGTGCATAAGTGGGATCAAGGGCTTGCACTTTTACGCCCGTCACCCATTAGCCAAAAAGTTGGCTTCTAGTGAGAAGAAGAGGTATTGAAGTGGAATGAAATTTTATTATAAGAATATGCCACTTGAAATAAAGAGGACTAGTTACCCATGCACATGTAGCGATTAGACGTTAATAGGAATGAGGAATCTCACATAAGTAGGACCAAAGGCTTGCACTTTTAAGCCTCTTACCCATTGGCAAAGAGTTTGGCTTGTAGTAAGAAGAAGAAAAGGTATAAAAGTGGAGCGTGCTACCCATTGGCAAAGAGTTTGGCTTGTAGGAGAAGAAGAGGTCTTAAAGTGAAATGAAATTCCATCGTAGGAATATGACTGCTACCCATTGGTAAAGAGTTTGGCTTGTAGTGAGTAGTAGAAGAGGTATTAAAGTGGAGCGTACCCATTGACAAAAAGTTTGGCTTGTAGTCAGAAGAAGAGGTATTAAAGTGGAGTGTGCGAAATTCCATCATAGGACTATGACTGCTACCCATTGGTAAAGAGTTTGGCTTGTAGTGAGTAGAAGAAGAGGTATTAAAGTGGAGCATACCCATTGACAAAAAGTTTGGCTTGTAGTCAGAAGAAGGGCTATTAAAGTGGAGTGTGCTACCCATTGACAAAGAGCATGGCTTGTGATGAGAAAATGAAGAGGTATTAAAGTGGAATGAAATTCCATCATAGGAATATGGCATTGGAAATAAACAGTTTGTATGAGCAACAACATCACATGAACAGATAAGAAACTAAGAAGACCAGTTACCTTCCACACATGGATCAATTACCCTCTATAAACCAAGAGGGCCAACTACCTCCCACATTAACTAGACAAAAGAGGTATCAAAGGGAAATAAAATTTTATCATAAGAATATGTCACTGAAAATAAATAGCTTGTATAAACAATTTCAGATAAATCAGTTAAAAAACAAAAGGACCAACTACCCACACATACTATAACTCAATATTAATAAAGAACCGAAACCCCACATAAACAAAACCAAAACTAACTTTAAAAACAAACATATGTTTTTAAGTGTTTAAAAGTGGTGCAAGACCACAACGTCAAAGAGGGCTCCGATGGTTTGAAAGACCACACAAAGGCTACCAAAATATTATGTTTGAGTAGTGGGAGGACACACCTTGATGCCATTTGCATCTTACACCAACGTGTTAATGATAAAGGACTTTACTTTTGCTTTTTCATAGTACACAGTATACGTGAATTTCAATAGAGTCATGTTCTGCTTTAGTGGTGGACGGCGGACAACCTTTCTGTCTTCCAAATCCAGCTTTTATCGGATAATTGTTTTAGGATGAATTATTGGCCATTTGTTTTTATTTATAGAAAGTAGTTTTTAATAATTAAAAGTTATATAAAACAATTTTTAAATGTTATAATATTATTTATTTGATATATTTATTTAATCAAACTTTTAAAAAATAATAATAATAAATTATTTTCAATAACCTTATAAATATTTATTTAATTAAACTTTAAAATAATTAAATTTCAACTTTTAAACCTTAAACAGAACCCAACATCCCAAATTTCACAAGATTAACTATACGAAAAACATTTGCATTACTAGGTGCGACTCAGCCTTAACGCCTAAGTCATTGGGGGAGTCAAATGCCTTTCGTGTGGGGCCCTTAAAGAGCCTTCCACCCAAGTTTCAAACTTCACGTAATTACCATGGAATTAAAAGTTCAATTTTAATTAGAGCGCCACACTTCTTTCTCGTCCAACTCTTCATGAAACTAATGTGGTTATAACAAAAATCTATCCAGAAGAGAGGGAAAAAACAAAATCAACCGAGAAGTTTTCCGCTCGGATTGAGACATTTAACCTGTCCAAACCTCACACATGGTGTTGTTTCTGTTTTTTTTGGTCGCCATCCGTTTGATAACCGTATAAATTTCCTTTGAGGATCCCGTCTACCGCAATTAGAGAATAATCGGCGAAGGTTTTTTTTTGTGATGTGAGGTTCCGTGTTCCACTAGGATGTGGGGTTCCGTGTTCCACTAGGATTTCTCCTTTCATACGGATGTGACAACCTGCGGAAGAAACTAACCGCTCGAAGTATACGGAGGTTCAATTGCACTAGAGTGAAAACCGTAAAGATAAAACATAAGTGTATTTAGCCGATGTTCATATTTCGAAACTTAGGTATTCAGAAGCTCTTCTTCCTTTCTGCGTAAGAAACGCGTTCTCAATTTAATTATTTACATTTAATTCCCTGATTGTCACTGAAAGTACATCGCTGCCTGTCATTAGTTTTGTACATCGTTGAAATGAAGATCCTTAGTCCAACAGGTATTGACTCTTCTGCATACAAAAAGGATAATGTCGTCAAGCGTTACCTCGGTGGAGGTTGTCGCCCTCCGGGAAGAAATACGAGAAAGGGATTCTTAGAAGGACGATCACGGAAATTTTAAACAGCTCGGGTAAGTCCTCCGAACGAACTGAAACGTTCTCCAAATTTGTAAATCAATAAATTGCATGTTTTTTCTATTTTACCTTGATTTTGAGGATGTTTCTGTTTAAATTTAAAAGAATCGTGGATTTGTTTGAGATTTCTGTCGAAACGCATCCGTCTTAAGGAGGGCCTTTAAATAAATTATGAA
Source organism: Wollemia nobilis (assembly GCA_028583015.1). Taxonomy (NCBI): domain Eukaryota; kingdom Viridiplantae; phylum Streptophyta; class Pinopsida; order Araucariales; family Araucariaceae; genus Wollemia; species Wollemia nobilis. Next base: position 427,334 of record JAQPPZ010016951.1, read on the forward strand.
AAACTTGCGGGAAACAACTGTATATAAAATTGTAACAGAAAGTAAACCGACGATATAAATTTTAAAGCTCAAAATTGAAACATTAAAAAAAAAATTTGCGATTTTTCTTTTGTGCTTTTCATTTAGGTTTTCAGAGACAACCTCATTTACTTTTGCTTAGTCAGGCTGAGGCGGCTTTGAGGAATTACCCTCCACCTTTCCTTTGTTTTCACGCAGGCACATTTACACTAAACATTTATCCAAGGTCGGTCTCTTTTTTCTTTCTTTTTTCGCAGGGCTTGATGAGTCTTAAACTTTTTTGTGTGTTCTAATATGTTATCACCGCCCGTTGTAGATTTGGACCGAGAATGTAGGATTTATGTCTTGCAGAGAAACAAACTGAAAGGGAATCCACCGTGCATCCACCATTTCAAAGCCCTAAAAGCTACTGCGACCGGTATTGTTGGAAATTTTCAGGGTGAACCTCTTAAATATTGAAAGTCTCAAAATATCTGGTAGAGTTAACGTTTAGAACTTCCGTTGAGAATTTGAACATTCTCTGGCGCAAATCAGATTTCAAATAACATATTAGTTTGTAAGATTAGGGCACCAGGGCGTAATTTTAGAATCTAGTGTGAAAGACTTGGTGAAAGGAGAAAAAGGTAATGTGCATGATTACCAAGATAGTTCTTGCTAGGGATTGCAGATAATCTGGTTTTTCTCTGCAAAGGTTGCAGGCACATTTGCGAACAGAAATACCAAAATATTGCTGAGACACCACGTTGTCATCTGGAATTAGTTCCCTATTTCCCAAGGAATCACAAAACACTGGGGAATCTTTACGACAGTGTGAAATTTTAACCAGAGTTTAGAGTTTAGAGATTAAAGACACTACGGAATCTCTAAGACTGTGTGACATTGTGTCATCTTGCGTAGTTTTAACCAGATTTTGTTAACAATAGTAGAATAACCCAAATCAATGTTATAGTATATGCTTTGTAGTCACAATGACGTCCACATCTAGTAAAGTGGCGCAGAAGCTTGCGTGGAACCGTGCAATCATTGCTTAATACTCAGAGCCACTCAAGCTATCAAAATGCTGCATTACAAGCAACAAAGGCACTGTATTTTCTTCTATTAAACTTAACCATACATACCAGGTACAAACGATTCATTTTTGTTAAGTTCGACCGCTTCCCTGGACTACACTTAAGGTCTCCTGGATCATCTGAAATTATTCATTTAAGTTTAAACTTCAACAATAAATATCAAAAACAGGTTAAAAGGTTGATCCATTAGTCAAACGCTTCCTTAGAAAGGTGGAGAGCCTCATATAATCGAATAACGTGTCCCGCTAGCCGCCCTGGGATTCGAACCCCATTAACAACATTTTTTTTCGGCATCAGTAATAAGTGTTGGGACTTCCCATCACCTTCTTTCAATGACCTCACTTTTTCAGCTTACAAATCCAACTTTAAAGCTCTTGTTTGTCTTTTTAGGCGTGTTTTATAGGGGAAGATATAGTAATATTATAACAATTTAAAAGTATGCGTATGCATCTTTGATAAGGTTTCCATTTTTTCTTCTAAACCTCAAGGTCCGATGTTCTCGGCGATATAAGAAAGATATCGCGGATTGTCGTCGCAAGAAAGGATACGAGGACCAGTCTGCGGCCGGTCTTGGAGGCCCGTCTCGTTCTTACTTCTCCTTGGAAGTAAGATGATGCTTTTGGATTAGAAGTATTACTGTTGTTGATGATTGGGGTTTTTCTGAATAGTTGGATGGACTTACGATTATAGAATAGTTGTTATATGGAGGAAACTTTTATGCCTTTCATTTGGTTGCTCCTTTTTTTCTGAATGCATATTTCAGACTGGTGCTAATGTAATTTTTTTTTTTTTTTTTAAAAACATGGCGTCGAGTTTTCTTTTTGTTAAAAAAGAAAAGAAAAAGAAGGATACTTAGACCAGTTTTTTTTAGCGGTGCAAGAGAACATGGCGTCCAGGCATGTGATTCGTCAAAACAACTGTGGTTTTGACAATATGAGCTTTGCGCCAGAACTATGCGTATAGGCTCCATCACAATGCAAGGACATTCCAGAATATGCTTGCTTAATAGATCCCCATTCCTACAATACAGTCATTCTAAAACACAGCACAAACCTCCGTCAAAATTTTAATAGAAAAACCACCGCAACATTCCTGCATTTCAGAATTCTGAATGTTACACATGTAAAGCTACAACAATATTAATGTTAAAGAATAAAATAGTATTTACGTTTACAGTAGAAAAATATTTTTATATTTATCACTCCAGTAGTTGTTGTGGTTGTATCATACCATGGGTATAATTAAAATTAATAAAAGAAAAGAAAAATATATATTTATAAAAAGATTGTAATAATTGAGTGGAATATATCAACAACATTCCAGATTATCTCCTTTTGTCCTTTAATTATTTTTTTCTTCTTTATTTTTCTTCTCCTTTTATATATATTCTTAAAATACTTAATATTATATAAAAAATAATTTATTTTTAAAGTTTAAATATAATAATAAAATATAATATTATTAATAAAATTAAATGTTTTAATTAAAAAATATTAAATTATTTTATAATTTATTTATTTATTTTTTATAATTTATTTTTTATGAACATTAAAATAATATTAACGTTACCTTTGGCAGAAGTTTCGTCTCCCGCTGCTTCGCAGAAGTTTCGAGGTGGTATATTTCCTTCTTGAGCCGTCGTGGCTGGACGACAGAAATTTTGTTGTCTGGTTTGAGACGGTGTTTACTAAATTGATCTGCTTCGCAGAAGTTTCGAGGTGGTATATTTCCTTCTTGAGCCGTCGTGTCTGGACGACAGAAATTTTGTTGTCTGGTTTGATACGGTGTTTACTAAATTGATTAACGAGAGTGCGCTTGGGATTTTTAATTCAAATCCTGGTCGTCTCACGGGCTGGTACGATGCAAGTGGACCTGCCATGTCCGATAACATCGAGGATTAAAGCTTCCTTAGCTGATTCGCCCTTTTTTGGGAGACGGATAATTTATAAAGGGTTTCTTCTTTTTACTGGGAAGCGTGATGACATCATAGCACATTAAATTTTGAATTAGACCGGCTATGTCTGTATTTCTCGATTCGATTGAATATTCAATGCGATGCGACAATGTGCCTTCGATTGTACGCGACACTCTGACTATGTGACTTTTCCTGTAAAATAATAAAAACAGGCGGTTATGTCTAAAAAACACGATTTAGGTGTGGTCAGGTAGCAGTTGACATGTAGAACCCTGCAAACTGTAGTAGCTATTACTGTAGCAGCCCGTGTACTGTAGCGGCCGCAAATATTTTGGCCTTAAAAAAATAAAAATGGCAGATTTTGGAGGCAGCAAGTTGTGACGGATGGAGCAGCAAGGAGGAGGAGCGGGAGGTCTAGGGGCAACAAACCCTAGGTGTGGGGCTTTGGAGGGCAGATCAGTAGGCGCGGCAGGTGGGGGCTCTGGTGAGATAGCAGGCCCTCAGGCGGAGGATGTGGGCAAGGAAGTTCTATTGGAACCGGTCCAAGGGCGTTGGGCGGATGCGGTTGAAGATATCTTTGAGGGGGACCAGGACTTTGTGCGTCAGGATCAAAGGAAGACCCAGGAAGGAGACAAAGAGAAACCTAGCAACTGGAGACCTTCATATCTTAATGCTCTTCGCGATAAGCAAAAATTATCCGACTCTTGTTTTAATCTAAAATCTATCAATGGTAGGTTGCACGTCCCGGATACCTTAGCTCAGCATGTGGCTATGGAGGGCAGAACATCTCTGGTGGCTAAATTTATGGGGGTGAGGCCGGACTTGGAAGTCATAAGGAGATGGGCCATCCAAAAATGGCAGCCAAGGGCCGGTATGATGATTAAGGCTTTACCCAAGAGTTTTCTTTTGGTGACATTTCAATGTGAACAGGACATGGAAAGGACTCTCAAAGGAGGTCCTTGGTTTTTTGGGAAAAGGGGCTTGTATCTGAAGCGTTGGTCCCTCGATTTCCAACCCCAGGACTCGGGTCTTTGGATTTGGCTCCTATTTGGGTTAAGATGCCAGGATTACCTCTGCTTTTCTGGAATGAACAAATCTTGGCTGGGATAGCTACAGAGATTGGAGAACTAATAACTATTGATCCTGCAACCTTGAGCAAATCAAGACTCCTTTATGCTCGCATGTGTGTGTTGGCGGACTTGAGTAAAGAGCTCCCTAAATCCATTATATTGTCGTCTATGTTTGGCCTTCATACTCAGGTCTTTGAATATGAAAATATGTCTTTTAAGTGTAGTGTTTGCGGGAAGGTAGGGCACCAGGGTATCCACTGCATTTCCAAGAACCAGCCCCCACTCCAAAATTTTGCTCCTCAAACCCAAAATAATATCCCTCCCCTGCAGATCTCCATTCCTACCCAACATGGGCCTCAAGGACGTGGAGCTCGAAATTCGAATATCAGAGACCCTGTTCGCCCTATTGTAAGCAAGAGGCAACGTTATAACCCTCCTCCCAAAAATACCTATGCCTCGAAACCCTCTCACAAGGGAGCTGGTCCCTTTGATGGGAACCCTCAAGCTCATCCTGCTCCTAAGATGATACAGCAAGCCTCAGAGCCAAATCACAAAGGAAAGAACCCCATAGATCTTCGCCCTGGGGCAAGTAAGTTTGATTGGGTAATACGGGAGGCCTATGGAGGCTCGGTGGAAGTGGTCCCATGTACTGCAGAGGAATTTATGGGAAGAAATTCCAAGGAGATCAACATCCCAGTGGAGAACAGTTTTGATGCATTAAATCATCTGAAGGGAGATCAGATGGATAGCCAAGAAGTGGAATGTGAGGTAGAGGAGACTCAAGAGAAGGATTTAGAGGAGAAAAATCAGAGGAAGGAGCGAGGGAACTAATAATACGAGCAAGGATACTCGGGGAGGAAGAGGTGAACCACCAAGATCAGTGTAACCCCAAAGCAGGGAAAAAAGAATCTACTAATCAAGAAGCTAAGAGCACGGAATCATCTCCACTGTTAGAAAGACCAGTTAACCTGGAAAGCCAGATTGTTACCCCAAAGACCAAGACTGACCTATCCAAGATGGTTACTAGAAGCCAAGTGAATCCCAAGGAACCCCAGCCTAGAGCGGATGTATGGGGATATGGTTCGATAGGAAGAGGGAAACCTAGCAATGCTGCCTTAAGGCAGAAAGAAGTAGAGCGAGGAGTGGCTGATGGCACTCAAGCAATATTGCTCTTTGGGGCGAAGGCTCGAGGATCCAAAGCCCATAAATGAAGATTCTTTCATGGAATATTCGCGGGAGTAATCCTGCAAAAATAAGAGCTTTGTATGCTCTTAGACAAGAACACAAACCGGATATGATTTTACTGCAAGAAACTAAAATGGAGGAGAGTAGAGTTATTCCTTTTAAGAATAGGACTTGGTGAGAAGCTGAAGTAGTAGGCCAAGAGGCCACTTGGAGCAGCGGGAGGGTTGCTTGGTTATGTGGAACAAGAATGTGATTGATAGTAGAGTGATTCGAATGTCTAGTTGGTTTATTTGTCTCTTATGTGTGGATAAAACCACGCAGGAAGAGTGGATCTTAACGAATGTATATGCTCCAGTTAGACAAGGAGTGAGAAGGGTTCTTTGGAGTCAGCTAGCTGAATTGAGGGAGACGGTCCCCAACTACCCTTGGATTGTGGTGGGGGATTTCAATTGCTACCTTAATCCTGCAGATAAATTGGGGGGCTCTCAAAGAATAACTGCGATATCTACGAGTTTAGAGATTTTGTTGAGCAACATGAGTGATGGATGTGGACCTGCGTAGATTCTCCTATACATGGTCTAACAAAAGATTGAAGGAAAACCAAATTCGGATCAGATTAGATAGGTTTCTTCTTTCTCAAGAATGCATGGAGAGGTTTGGGGACTCTTCATTAACGACACTCCCAAGAATCGGGTCCGATCACAACCCAATTCTGTGGGAAACGAGGGGAGGACTCTAAGAAAAGATACATCAAACCCTTTCAATTCGAACTTATGTGGTTCCAACATCGGATCTCAAGGATCTGGTTGCCCAATGGTGGGACAAAAAGTATAATGGTTCGAAGCTGGCCCAAGTGGCATGTAAACTAAGGAATGTGAAGGCTAACATTAGAGAGTGGAACAAAACTTCCTTTGGCAATTTTTTTTGTTAAAAAGGCAGAACTAAAAGACAAGATCAATGAACTATAGGAGAAGCTGAAGTCAGAGCAGCTTACAGAGGATATGAGAAACCAGGAGAGGGAGCTGTTAGCCGAATACCACACGATGCTAGGATTTGAAGAAACCTTTTGGAGGCAGAAATCTAGACTGCGTTGGTTAAAGGAGGGTGACAGAAATACAAAGTTCTTCCATGTCTCTACTCTTCGCCACGGGAGTACTAACAAAATTAAGGAGATCAAGATGGTCGATGGGTCTAACACCAAAGATATGGAAGACATAAGGAGGGAAGCGGTTGAGTACTTTAAATCGTTGCTAGAAGATGTAAATCGGACTATTGAAGAAGAGGACTCTCTGTTGGCGGCCATTCCACCCTCGTGGCGAGAATCTTAATGGATTCTTACTTAGTCCTTTCACAAAGGAGGAAATCAAGAAGGTGGTTTTTGACATGGATGGTAACGACTCCCCAGGACCGGATGGCTTCCACGTAGCTTTCTTCCAGAAGTTTTGGGATATCCTAGGCAATGATGTAGTGGAAGCTATAATTGAGGCTCAAAAGGACATGGAAATCCCAGAAGGAGTTAATGCTACATTTTTAGTCCTCATCCCTAAACTAGTGGGAGCAATGGAATTTTCTAGTTTTCGCCCTATCAGTTTATGTAACACTACGATGAAGATTCTCACAAAAACAATCGCCAATAGGGTGAAGGTTATCCTTCCTTTCATCATTGATATGAACCAAGGAGGCTTTGTGAAAGGGCGAAAAATACTTGGATGGTATCATCACAATTCATGAGGTTATTCATTCAATGGTGGCTAGTAAGGAAGTAGGTATGTTACTAAAGCTTGATATGAATAAAGCCTACGACCGGGTCTCATGGCGGTTCCTCACCAAGATTTTGGGTAGGTTTGGTTTCTGTCCCCAGTGGATTAAGTTGATTTTTAGTTGTATCTCTACTACAAGATTTTATGTCATGGTGAATGGGTCACCCTCCGGTTACTTTAAGAGTGAAAGGGGGTTGCGACAAGGAGATCCTTTGTCTCCATACTTGTTTATTATTTTAGCGGAAGCATTGGGTAGGAACATTTCAGCAGTGGTGGCAGATGGTCGTTTGGAAGGTTTCAAACCAGCCTCAACAGCAGAGCCAGTGTCTCACCAACAGTTTGTGGATGATACAATCATTGTGTCCAAAGCCTCGGTGCCTCAGGCTAGGAAGCTGAAGAGAATTCTAACCAAGTATGAGACAGAAGTAGGACAGTACATAAACTATAAGAAGAGTAGCATCTATTTCTTTAACACGCCTGGTGGGAGGGAGGAAAGAATAGCTAACCTCTTCGATTGTGGAAAGGAGCTTCTACCAACAACTTATCTAGGCATGCCTATGTTCGAAGGAAGAATGAAGGCTACATTGTGGAACTCGGTCATTGACAGGATCTCCAAAAAGTTAGCGAGGGTGGAAGGGCGGCCTTCTCGGCTCAGCGAGAAAAAGCCTTATTAGTTCAAACTACTTTACAGAGCATTCCAATTTCCTGCATGTCTCTATTTAGAATGCCTGCAAAGGTCAGAGCTACATTGGAGCAAATTCAACGCAACTTCTTGTGAGTCGAGGTTCAGAGGAGAGAAAGAGAATTTCGTTGGTAGCATGGAATCAGGTGTGTGCAAGCAAGGATCGGGGGGGCCTGGGGCTAAAGAGAATGAAAGAAATGAATCAAGCTCTGATTGGAAAACAGGTATGGAGATTTATCAATAATGATCAATTGGGATGGGTAAAACTTCTTAAGGCAAAATATATCAGAAATAATCAGGACTTCCTGAAAGCTGATAATCTCCCTAGAGGATCCTATTTTTGGAATTGTTTGCTCGAATGTCGGGAGGTAGTCAGGAAAGGCATCAGATGGAGAATTGGTAATGGAAGACAAGTGGACTTTTGGCAAGACCCGTGGTTGGAAGAGGCCCCTATGAAAGATAACTTAGACCTTCAGGTCCTCCAACATAAACTTTCGGAGGAAATGGGAGGGAAAAGTAGGGGATTTTATTGTTGTAGCATAGGAAACTTCCTCTTGGAAGAAAATCACGATTCATAATCTATCAAGAAGAAGGTGGCCCTAACCAAACTCAATGATGCTTTAAGGGTGTTCCAGATCATTCCTGGGGAAGGAAGAGACAAGGCGATTTGGGGCAAAACTACAAGTGGGATCTATTCGGTAAAAAGCGCCTATAAGCTAATTCACTCGAGATTCAATGGTTGGACTCTGACTTCTATTATTTGGTTAAATAATTTAACCCCAAAAATAGCTTTCTTCTTTTGGTTGGCGAGTTCAAAATAAGATTTTGACAATAGATAATCTGCAAAGGAGAGGTTTCCAATTCATCAATCGATGTATCTTGTGTGAGAAAGCGATAGAATCTGTAAGTCATATATTTCTAACTTGTGAATTTTCTTGTACAGTCTTCCAAATGATCCTGTCCAAATTTCATATAGATTGGAGTCTGTCCAAATAGCATGTCGACTTACGCATACGGTGGGCTTCCCCCTTAAGGCGAAACTTTTGACTTGGCTCCGGAAGCTCAACTTACCCCATTTTTTATGGGGGATATGGAATGAGAGAAATAAGAGAGTATTTAAAGGACGTAAGAAAGATCCCGGGTTATGTGGTAATAAAATAATCAGAGCTTTGAAAGAAAGCTGGAAAACTTTCTTCTTCAAAAATGAGACCATGTCTCTAAGGGAAAGGAGGATTTTGCGAAGCGGGGAGAGGAACTTCCGGACCTAGACATTACAACCAACCCACGGGATGGTGTCAAGTGGATACCCCCACACAAAAGTGGGTTAAGTTTAATTTTGACGGGGCGGCTAAAAGGAAATCCAGGGGGCTGCGGGAGCGGGAGGAGTTACGAGAAATGAGGAAGGAAAAGTGGTCCTTGCCTTTGCGAAACCTTTGGGAACTCAAACAAATCATTTTGCAGAAGCTCGAGCTGCATGCGAGCAATGAGAATTGCCAGACTTGAGGGTTATAAGGAAGTTATCTTTGAAGGGGATTAACTTAATATAATCAAGGCAATTAAGGAGGATAAAGACCCTAGTTTGGACCATCTTGGAGATTATCCTAGAAGCAAAGATTCATAAATCTCATTTGGTTAATGCCTGAATCCAACACACCTTTAGAGAAGGGAACCAAGCGACGGATCTAATGGCAAATATTGCAGTTTCTGTTGGGGAGATGCAAATTTGGAAGGATAACTTCCCTCAAGAACTATTGGTGTTGGCTTCTAGAGAAGAGCTAAGATCAAACCTATTAGAGCATCAGGAGATCGAGAGGGGTTGATGATGAGTAATCCGACGAGATGGAATTAGGCAAGAAAAGGCATCCCATTTGTTGGGGCACAGGAGGTGACAAGTGTACAGTACAACAACCTAGTGGTATTAGTAAGTGCTAGGTGTTGTTTGGTTTTGTTTTATCTTGAATAGTCAAGCGACAAGTATAGGACTGTGGACTCTAAGTATGGCTTAATGTGGGTCTTAGAAAGATCCATTTTGTATTTTGATTATACGGGCTTGATGCTAGAACCAGCCCATTTTGACTTTGTAAAAGGTTTGTGGACCTTATAACCACCTCTACCTTATACCAAAAAAAAAAATATTAATGTTAAAAATATAATTGATTATTATTATTAGATTTAATAAAAAGAGGATGGATAAGTAAACAAAAATATAAAAAAACTATAGTTACATTCATGTATATCTAATTTACCATCCATCTTTTTTTTTTTTGTTTTTTTTTTTTAAGTCTAATTTTATATAAAGTAAATATGAAATTACATTCTTGATATGTCTCTTTGGCATTTCTTCAAAATTTCAATAGTGATCTAAAGATCATGTCATTTATATATCATATATAGCTATATCTATGATGCTAAATTTTATCTTTAGACACCTTTCCAATTTATCAAACAGTATCCTTTAAATCACTAACTTCAGAGTTTTTTAAAAAATTACTTTATTTGTGCTTGATTTAACTAAAGTGTGTTAATTCCCTCAAATAGAGATTTGGACCAGTTGCAGTGCATTGTCCTCATTGAATTCTTGTACTAAGCACATACCTGGATCAATATGAAGTACCTCTTTTAAGAGTTCATCTGCTTCCCTATTTAGTTCTCCATAAATATGCCAAAAAGTAAAAGCTTCACTATGATCCACAACTTCTTTTATTTGAGAGAAGATGGGTTGTAGAATCATGTTTTCCATCTTAAAAACACCAAGCATCCGGTTTATTACCACCTGCGAGTCTATAAATTTGAATTTTTGCATTCCTTTTGATTATGCCAATTGAACCAACAATTTGAGGACCATAATTTTAGCATAATTATTTTAACTTTCTCCCAATCCAGCGTTGAATTTAAAATAATGAGAGTTTGAAATATATAGCAATCCTCCTGCTCCACAAACTCTAGGGACCCCTTATCTAGGCCCATAAAAATATCCCAAGCCTCCGATTTATTAATATTTGGAGGGATGAATTATATGTTTACCTTTGTTGTTGCCAAAACCTTACAGTTTTTTAAACTTCCAATGATTTGGGAGGAGACCTGTCAAGTAGGCTTCTCTTGATCGTGAAAACTTATTGCATTCCTAATTAACCATACTTCCCAAGACACAAATAATGAGAGAGCTATAAAACCTTTGTATGACCTATTTTCAAACCAATATTTTAAGCACTCTCCTAAGGAATCTTCTTTCTATCCTATAGGAAGCTTTAATTGCGATGTAATCTCCCTCCAAACCTCTCTAGTAAAGTAGCAAGCAGCTAGTAAATGATCAATTGTTTCATTGTTTAATTTACATAACACTTTCCTATTGGTATGTCTTTGGGTTCTCATCTAGGAGATTCAAGTTCAAACCACTACATTGGGGACCATGACCCTTTCAAAATCCCGTGCTTAAAAAAGAGTGTATAACCTTGCCTTAAGGTGGGATTTCAGCAATGATTTTTTGGAGCAAGTGGTGACATCAGATTTTTGGAGCAAGCATTTTTTGAAAGAGGCAACGAGCAAGAGAGGATTTTATAGAGCAAACAATGGAGATCAAACCCTAGCATGAAAAAAGGAGGAAAAAACATTGTTTCATTGTGGAATTGATATTGTGGATAATTTGGAAGGGCGACGATAGATTTTTTGGAGCAGATTGGAGCAATCAGTGGTTACGGATTTTTAGGAGCAAGCTACAGATTATTTGGAGCAAGCGACGATGATGAATTTTTTCAAGCAAGCGACAGTGACGAGTTTTTGGATAAAGTGATGATGTCAGATTTTTTGGAGCAAGCATTTTTTGAAATAGGCGATAAATATTTTAGAGCAAGCAAGGATTTTTTAGAATAAACGATGGAGATCAAATCTTAGCATGAAAAAAGAGAAAAAAGCATAGCAATTCTCTAAAGCTGGTGGTAGATTTCAAACCCTAGTACATGTCTTAACAAGTATTTTTCTCTACTATTTACTTTTCTAGATAAAAGTAAAAGTTGTTTTTGGATTTGTGTCTGCAATTTTTTCAGTTACAAAGATTTGGGTAGCTATAAAAGAATAAAATTTCAAATTATTAAAACTTTACAATACTTGTCGTTTGGGTAGGTAATAGTCTGTGCAAGTTAGAACTTAGTGGAAATATAGATGGAGAACAAGAGGAGAATTTCATAAGTCTTAAAGCACAACCCAAGACTTGCTCATGAATAGAGAATAGAAGAACAATTTGTTCTAGAAGAGGGCCTTTAACAGTTTGAAGGAGAATCCAACATGTTTAAATATCTTAAAATTGTTGCACTTTTGTCAAAATAATTGTATGGATGTTGCACTAAGGTGCAAATGGATGTCAGAGATGTCTAAGACCTCAACTCTGGGATTGAATAAGGGGTCAAGGGGATACAAAGAGGATAAGAATAAAGATGAGTCACTACTACAACTACCATTATAATTGTTAAATCTATCACACAACCCTTGGTTTCAAGATGTATCACCTACAAGATGTAACAACTCATTAGAGGGTTTGAAGGAGGTATTTGTAGGGGATTTGTTGTCAAGTTCAATGCAAAATAGTGCAATGGTTGAAGATGGTATAGATGAGAAGAATAGACTAGGGCTATGACCTCCAAGGATGGAATCACATGACATGTATCTTAACCCTAAGGTTGTCAAGACATGGGCTAAGAGGATATATTTTTAGAATTATTTTTATGACAAGACTACGACCATGGTGAGTGAAATAAAGGGTGATAAATACAATGGAACATTATCTATTGAGGCTAGTTTTTCTAATGCAAACACTAATGGAGAGTCCCTCAGTCTTGAGGCTATAAGTAGAATGCAAGATTTTGGAAAGAAGGAAGATTTAGGGATTTTATAGAACAAGGTCATGAAGAAGAAGCAATGGACTATTCGACGACTCATTTTGAGGATGTCTCCATATTTTAATATGGAAGGAAGTTTGAAAGAAGGAAGTCTCCTTTAGAAGTGTTCAAGAATGGGACTAAGCCAGTGAAGATTTTATAGGAAGACACACAACTCTTGGACAAGAGATGTCCTAAGCAGAAGATGTGATACGATCAAAATATGGTTCTCTCATTAAGAATCAATTAGGAAATGATTTATTTGCCAAAGGACAAGCACACATTTAGATAGAAAAGGGTTTATAAGACTAAGTGTGTAGATAATCATAAAAAGCATAAGGTGTTTCTTATTGCTAAGAATTTTCTCAAAAAGAAAAGAGTTTAATATATAGCAACTTTAATCTCCATGGTTTGTATGGACTCCTTTGATGATATTTTATAGAGGACCAAGATCTCCTATGAGATACAGAATATTATTCATACATAGCATAGTCCGAGCGAACCCACTTGAGATCTTTTATATTTTAAGATCCGCAGCTTTCTCTCTTTTAATTCTAAGCTAAGCATTTGTTTTTTAAGCTCTTTAAAAGGAGGAGCTCTCTATAATCTCGAGGAGCTTTTTTTCACGTTCACATTCGGTCGATGGATGTCAAGAGTTCCTTTCTCAATTGGAATTTGTAGAATGTGGTTTTATATATAGTAGTTACTTCTCTTTGTTATTAGTTAAGATTTTTATCAATGCATGAAAGAGCATGATGTGTACAACACACATTGTGAAAATAAATTCTTATCTTTCTACTATATGTTGATGACTTCATTACTAGGAGCTTAACATCTATGTTTTAGGAGATGAAGCTAAGGGTTCAAAATACTTTTGAGATGACATACATGGGTCTTCTATATTATCGTCTTGGTGATTCAAATTGAGCAATCATCATATAGGTTATTCTTTTCATAGCCTTAATATGTCTTAGACCTTTCATAGTGTTTTAGGATGGAGGAGTGTAAGCCAACATATACCCCCTTTGCATCTAGGTTGAAGCTTTAGGTTGTCTAGTCCACTCCATGGGTTGATGCAAATATTTATTGATCTCTTGTTGGAGGTATTCCATACCTTGTCCACATCCAATTAGACATTGCCTTTGTTAATTATTATTTCAAGTACATGTATTTGGTATATGAGATCCATTGAATAATAACCAAGTTGTTTCTTCACTACATTAGAAGTATGTATGAAATGTTCATTCACTTCTCTTTTAGTGCTCCTCTTGTGTTACAAGGTAATTCAATGTATATTAGGATCTCAAACAAATTAAATAGATTAAATTAGCTCTTGAGTAGTGAGGACTTCCTTAGAAAGTTTTTACATTTTTATGATAATTAAAATAAATTTTAAAATTATTAACAATCTAGTGTTATATCAACATACTTGTCATATTGAGGTGTAGATGCACTATATTTAATGGATTCATGCATGAAGAATGCTTGAGCCTAGATTTTTCCTTTACTAAACAAGTCAATAGATATTATTACAAAGATCATGCTCTATGTGACACTCATCATATTATAGTATCATCTCAGTGTTAGAGAGAATCCCTTAAAGGAAGTGACTGATAAGAGTCTCTCTCTATGTCCCTTATTTAGCTCAAGGGATGTGTTACATAAATATTAATCTTCTCTTGAGATCATGATTGACCATTATATTGTTGTCATTGTATTTGTTGTATGGGCCCACGTGCACCTTGCAAAGTGGACTCTTATATTAATATTGTTATCAAATAGTTAGTATTTATACATGATATTTGGTAAATTTATATTATAGGTTGGTGTTTATATCTCTATTAGTCCAACCATTTCTTCATTGGTCATAAATTATTATTTATTTGTTGGTGAGATTATCAGTTTCTAAGGAAACATTTCATATCTATGACCTTTGTTATGAATAATATGATGTGATTTGCTAAGTAATATGTTTGATTATGTTTATTCTTGTGGTAATCCAAAAGGTGCATGAGGGCGTTGGACTTGGGTGCTTTCCCTCTAAGGTCATCCACACTCATACAAAAGAGTGTTGTTGCTAACTAGTCATTTTTGGAACTACATTTTGTGTGCAATGTTTATCTTTGGTGGAAAATATTTAGGTTCACTAAGGTTTTATAGATTTCCTAATCTAGTTTGTTGTGTTCAATTTAATAAGATACTTAGGTTTGATCTATCCTAGAAACTAATGCAAGATATGATAATGCAATGCAATATGAGTACGAGTGCAAAATACAAGACACTATTATATATGTGATTTAGCCTTTTGATGAATGTTATCTACACTATAGAAATAAATAAATAAATAATTTGGAGACAAGGGTGCAAAGGGAATGCAAAAATACAATTGGGATCAATGTAGAATTTATGTAATTTAGATTAAATGCTTGAGAGAATGGGGATAAGATCTTGGGATAAATTATTTTGATTTTACCATTTTTAAAGGTGAGTTAAAAGGATTTAAGAAAATATACAACTAATAATCACTCTATGTTAATGATTGTAAACTAGATTATTTTGGACACCTATCTATTTTGATGTTGGATGCAAATATAATGTCTAAACATGAATTTGCTTCTTAGACAATTATATCACCTAGAAATCCTATAGCTGGTAGATTTTTTTAAAACCTATAAAACAAATAAAAAAGAAATATTATGATTTGGAGGCCTACCAAACATTAATAAGGTTGAAACTTGTTGATTGGCACAACCAAACCCCTTGTTTATGAATAAAATAAAAAAATACCTTGGATATGGATGCTAGAAAATTTGTAGTGAATACGCCACTTGGAAGTCTTGTAGTTGGAAGATTTTTTAATATGATAGAATTAGATTGACATACATATAGTGCAGAGGATGAGGGTTAAAGATACTATTACAACAATGCACAAGAGTGGGGTTAGCTAGACTAGATGTTGAGTTGACTGGAAATCTAAGGTTTCTCATGTGTATCACAAATACGCTACCTATAACAATCACAATGGGCATATTTGTTTCTAAAGCTAGAAAGAGAAAATAATATTAAGCCTACGAAAATAAGACTATGGGTACCCATAGCAAATACATCGCGTGAATTAGATATATGTGGTTGATTCATCTTAATTGACAAAAAAATAAAAAGTTTGGTCATGGGATGATTATAGATGTCTTCTACTGGTGTCATAGGGTTCCCAACAATAGTCCTTTCTCCTATAGACCTCTTGAGATGCCTATAAAATCTATAGGAAGAGCTTTTGATAGTACAATGGCAGGTACATCTAAATGCAAGGAATATTAAGATGCATGTGACAAAGCTATATCATGAAAACATTAAGAATACTTAAACAAAATAGTAATGCTTTAAAGAAAATATAACCAAATTCTAAAAACAAGATGCCCTATTTCCTTCCTTCAAAGCCTAGATCATTTGATGACTTCGTGAAAGAATTTTGGTAGCACTTTATTATGCTGAAATTGGTTTTGATTTTGGCAAAGTTTTCTTATGAATATTCCTTGTTGTTAATGCCAATTCAAGGGGCCAATTTTTATTAGGGATTTTCCAAATGGGAGGGGTGAGGTCACTAGCATGTAGGTTGGAGTGATTGGTGATGGGGCTGATTAGCTACTGATTGTAGCCTACAATCAATTGTCCCCATGATTTGGGGCCATTTCAAGTAAGTGGGGGAGAGTGGAAAGAAATTAACCACTTTCCTTCTTGTTTGTTGATTGCCTATGGTGATAAAACGATAGACACACAAAATTTACATCATGACTAGTTATTGTAGACGTAATATAATCTTTCATTTTCAGACGTGCCTAAATGAATATACCTTCAAGCATATTAACAACTTCATGTATTCGTGAATTTGCCCATTATAGGTCAAATCCGATGGAGGGTTGGGGATTTTAAAATGGTTGTAAATACTTTAGATAGAAAACGTATTAATTTTCTGTGAATTTGCCCTAAAGTGGAAAATTCACCGCTATTGGGTTTTGTTTATAAATTTTGAGATTGACTTAATTGCTATGGTTAATTTTTGTATGGGTTTGCATCAAGGATCGGTGTAAAATAGGTGGTCCAATTTTAGGTACCTACATTTGCTTCCTTTTTATGCATTTAAATTTTAATAAATTCATCAAAAATAACTGTAGATGCCTTTGATTTTCAAAGAGATGTGATGACTGAACTTCAATTATTCAATACAGGGCAAAACCTATTGAGAAACTATTTATAGAAGCAAAAATAAATTCAAGATTTTACTGGATAAATTTCTTGTTAAGATCAATGGAAGGTTTAAATTGACTATTACCCCAAGCCTAGGTGCCCCCTTGAATTTGCAAAGGATAAAATAGGGTCCTGAAGGAGCTCAAATGGGCTAGATAAGAAGTGAGTGGAGATAATTTTACCCATATCAAGGTAAAATAAGGCAAAATGCACGGGTAAAAGTCATTTTCACCGTGCTTGAGAAAGAAAAAGAGCTTTGAAGAAAAAGTTGAGGTTTTGCAAAATGGATTAGTAGAGATGTCCAACTCACAAATTGGACCTAGTGCATGGTCTAATAGGCCCAGGTGGGACCCAAATATATGTATAGACTTTTCTACCTATTAGTCTTTTTATTTTTGACCTTTTACGTCCATGATATTATGGTTAGCGTATTCGCTCTATGTGACGGAAATACATCAGTAGAGTGGCATATTTATAACTTTTGTGGATCGATGAATTCATCTTTTGCCAAAAAATTCATGTTTAGCTAATGAATTCACTAAAGGTTAGGGTTTGAAAATTTGATTAATTTTGTAGAGAACTATAACTTTGTTGTTTTTAGAGTGTCGAGAGCTACACCCATGCACTTTGTGGTCGATGGTATTAGTGATGACAACAATAGACTGATATGTCCTAGATGCAATGGTACTAAGGTATCTAGTGATGAAGTCTCCCATTAAGTTAGATCATTCAATTTTGATTGCTCTTATAGAGAGGTGGCACTAAGAGTATGCCAAGTTCCTTTTGTCGACCAAGGAGGTGATTGTGACATTGGAAGGCGTTTGGAGGTTCCTTTGGGTACCTATTCGAGGTACTCAAATATTGATGAATCATAATCAGGCTCATGTCATATTAAGGTTGATTTATGGCTAACATTTTGAACTTAGATGGTATGGCATTGACATCAATACCATGTATTAGGTGATATTGTTGGATTGGATTACAACACTATTATGTGGTGTGGTTTCTTGCTTATTGGTTAGAGATACTAGAAAGAGGTTATAGCATTGGGGATTGTTTGAGATTATCACTTGTATAAGAGATGAGCAAGTAGGGCCTATTTATCCTATATATTTTGCACCAGATTCTCCATATTGTATCCTCAAGGATAGAAAGAGCCTAGTTTGTTGTATTCTCTTTCATATTTGGGTATGGGAGCATAAAGCAATAAGAGGAACAGTTGGGTTACTCATAGAACCAACTAACCCATAAGTATCAACTAGTTTTAGATGGTATCATGCCCATGAGATTAGTAGGAGGGCTTTTAGAGGGGTTATGATGGTAACTTAATAGGTCATTGATGAACTACAACCAAACTAAATAGTATGGTTCCTCTAGAGAGAGCACATAGGATGGGTTGAGGATGGTATCCAGTTGGTGAGGATAGGGACGATCAGATGGCTATGAGGACCAGATGGAGAGTTTGAGATTTATCACCTAGATAGAGTTTTGAGGCAATTTGGTCTTGTTCAGGGGATCCTAGCGGTGGGAGACTTTTGGTTCCAATGAGTTACTCGATAGAGATAGAGAGAATTTGGTGACCTTTCGAATCCTAAGAGCTTTATGGAGGATATGGATGATCCTCCTATTGTAGATCATGGTATTAATGACATGGGGGTCGCTCTAGGATATATCTAATGGTACCATTAGATTTGTCTTGCATGAGTTTCACCAGTTATGAGGTAACCACATATAGGACCCAGGTTGAGCATGATGGCCCATTATCATGTCTAGATGGCATAGGAGAGATTACAACAAAGATTGAGAGATGGATATTCACCATCACAAGCATTGATTATGCCTCCTTTAGCTTGGAGTTATGATACTAAGGTAGAAATTGTTGGTTAAAAATCTGCCTCCAGAGATGGGCTAGTTCCCTTGTTATTCTAACTAGGAGATTTAGATTAGAGAACTGGAAAGATATTGGAAATGATTAAAAGAGATGGGAAATATGACCATTGGCCAAATAGAATAGGGGTGATGAACTAACAACACAATCATGTAGACACCAAAACAACACCAATCCGATTATGTGATTGCAAACACTGATCGCTTTGACAAACACAGCCCCCAGGGCAGCCCTCAGAGGTTAAACAGTGGTCTTAACCACTTTCATAGCAATTTTGTAAGGTCAAGAAGCAATTTAGCACACTTGGAAACTTTGCCCGAGTACTCGTCTCACCCGGGACGAATTCAAAATAGAATTCGTCCCACCCCAAGACAATTCTGAATCCGTCCCTGGGTGGGACGAATTCCAAGCTTAACGGGCAAAAAGGCAAATGGTGCCAAGTGGCGACCCGAATAGTCAGTTAAGGCTCCTGCCTTGCACGCATGTGTAAGTGGACAAAGGGGCCGTTAGAGGACTGTTACAAAAAGCATTTATCAAAGTTCAAGTCAATTGAGGACTCCCCTCCCTCATGGGAAGACAAGACTACCACATGGCGCCTATGGCCAACACTTGGCTTTTGTGCTTCCCTCCCAAAAGAGACCCCTTGGGTCTATAAAATGTGGGACTTTTCTCACCCAAAAGAGACAGGTTGAAGGAGTGTTCAAGCAACGAAGTGCTGCCGAATTGAAGACTCACTTGCATCCCCCTTTGTTCACCTTCCTACATCCATGAATCTCTTTTGCAAGGGAGGTTGTTGGGTGGCCTTTGGAAGCTCGAACCTTACTCAAATCCGATGCATTGACATCTGAACCTACCAATTCGCCGACCCCCCAATCCTAAAAGTTTTTGGGCCCATCTCTGGTGGATTGGCTCCAAAATCGAGGGCCAACGGTGGGAGGCCCACTTGGGCACCCCCGCACCTCCCAAGTCCTAATTTTAGTTTTTGAGCACTTTAGATTATTTTTTAGATTGCATTCTATGTTACTAGGTCTGATTAGCCCATAATTGAAATTTTGTAACTTTTGGTCAGATTTTAGGGTGTTTTGTATTGTTTTGTCGTTTCGCTAACTTGCAGGTGTCAAGGTCAAATTCCCGAGGGTGGAGGCCAAATTGGGAAAATCCAACCATCTGGGTCGTCCCAAAATGGCCCCAATTACCTAACCCCCCTGTTTGCAGGTCCCGGGATCCGACATTGGAGCAACGACGAGTCGGTTTCTCCTACTCGGAAGAATTCGTCCCACCCGGGGACGAATTACGATCGAGTCGTCTCGCCCGGGGACGAATTCCGATTTAAGGTGGATTGGCCAGTTGCCTCGGTGGCGATGGCCTTACGGTAACTTTTCTTACCTTCTGTCGAGTTTTGAAGCAATTTGGATTCACTGTTTTCACTGTTTCAGGCAAATATTCATATGCATATTTTGTTAGTTTTAGAGAGCAAACACTTTTCATTTGCAGCAGGTGCTATTGACGTCTTGGTCATTTCTTTGTTCGCAGGAAAAGCAGCAGAGGCGAAGAACTCATCGACATCGGCGACGACATCATCCTCGGCCCGCCCATTGCAATCGTGGGCACGCGAAAAGAGGAATCATTCAGCGATTGTAATCAAACCCTATTTGCGCTCCTAGCCCCGGAAAAGGGAGGAGGCATTATTGTAACAGAGATCAAAGGAAATCAATGAAAGGGCTGTGTTTTTCTTTATCTGATTGCGTCTCTTCCAATGTGTCTCTTTTCCGTTTCATGTAATTTATATTTCTAGGACTTAAGCGTGCTTAACTTTGAATGCAATCGCACTTGGTGTTTCCTTTGACCGAAATCTCGTGCTTTCACAATCACTTAACCATACGTCGAATAAATAGCACTCAATACATAATACTAACAGAAATTAAAACCAGATATCTAACATGTGTAATCTCCAGGGCTATTCCAGAGTTCACCCTCTATCGGGAGTCAAATCCAGATATTAGAATAATAACTCACATACAGAGCAGAGAATTTAATAGAAAATAAGAAATAGAAGACATACACATGAATAGAAGTCCAGAGTTAGAGCCAAACATTATCTATATTGATAGTAGAATTCACGTTACAGCAAGCTTTCTGACAAACATCCATGGTTTTACAATAAAATAACAAGTCTATATAGAGAATTCTATCGCTTGAAACATTAAATGCACACCCACAAAACATCGTGGAGGCAAAGAATATGGGATTTGTAAGAAGAAACAATCATGAAATAGTAACCAGGCATGCCCTAAAATTGATGATTCCTCCAAAATGTAGTCGCACTTCTTCAATGCCCTAATAGGTTCAACTAGTGATACCATATCCTTGCTCGTTGGAATCATCCTGGTGAAAGATAGGATTATGCATTGCCAAAAAGTCAAGTTCGGAAGCTTCCTATACCGACTGTGTTTAGATGGATAAGGATGCACCTGGTCCGAAAGATGAGAAGTATCTCTACAGAATTTGGGCTGAGGCAAGGGGCTAGACAAGAAACAGGTACTAGATGCAGTCCCAGGTGAGATGTTTTACTGCTTCCTAACCCGAAATGGGATGGATATTCAAAAAACTATAGCCAAACCACTTTCCACTTTGAAACCAGTGTAGATGTTGAAAATTCAAAGCATAAATCAATGTTCCCTTAGGTCGAAATTGCTCTACACTCAAAAGGTTGATCGAAATGTCTTGTTGCATTAGGCGGGGTGCCAGGTTTGAACAATCAAATGATGAAGCGTAGTTATCATGCCTCAAATTCACACGATGCTAAAAAATGAAGCACTTGGGCTCTTGAAGACAGTGTTGGCGTTGAAAAGTCAACGACCAAAGCGCATCAGAGTGGAGCACAAATGACTTACACCTAAAAAATAATGCGTAGCTACCTGGGACCTTGGGATGAGCGTTGGTGTTGAAACGTCAATAGCCAAAGTGTTGTCAACTTGGAGCGCAAGTGAATTGCACCTGAGAAGTAGCGCAACACCTTGGCGACTCAGAAGCAGTGCTGAGTCTTGAAAAGTTAAATGGGATTGCGCTCTTACTTAGGTCTGAAGTTGCTCTACGCTTAGGGAACTGGGCACAACGTCCTTGATTGGGGAGATGTGTCAATGTTGAACGGTCAAAGGACAAAGCGTAGCCACCCGGTGTGAAATGGCCTTGCACCTAGAAAGTGGAGTGCAACAAGCCTGGCACACTTAGCATATTTTTTCATTAAAAACTAGCACTGTGCCTTGAAAAGTCAACAGGCCTTGTGCTCCCCGTCAGCTACGAATTTGCCTTACACTCAACCACCGATGCAAAATAGACTGGTCCCATATGCTAAAATAATAGCTTCAAACATTTTGATAGCTTTGAACAACAAACCCAATTTAGATCTCGAAAAGGAGGTGCACCTTACAGACAAGACGCGAACAACCAGGGTGCACTTACGTTTTGCCATTGCACCTCAAATCTATCCTAAAAATGACCTGCGCCTCCCAAGGATGAATGCCTTGCATGTTGGATGTCCTATGCCAGCCTTTGGGTGCAACTGGCAAATCTTAACAGAGAAAGCAAGAAAGATAAAAATATTTGTACAAGGAAGAGAGCTTCGGGGAAGGAGAAAATACAACATAGCAAAATATACATAATGTTGCAGAAATGCCAACATCTCTGGCGGCTCACGGGGGAATTGAGCTCGCCTCAATGTCGACATCCCAAGCCTTATCTGTTGGGCTCAGAGTCATCTTTGTTGTCCTCTTCAAAGTGCTCAGTGCTTGCAGTGGACTCTTCCTCCAACCCTTATTTTTTGCTTCCTCCTTTTCCTTTTGGGGCTCATTGCCCTCTTCTTCTTCTTGACCTCCTTCCTCTTGTTGACCTTCAAACTGCTGGGGAGGTTGCGTCGACTAGAGGCGCTCATGGATGGAATAATAGGTAGCTTCAACATTGGCCAAGGCTTCTTCTTAGAATGGGGCATGGTCTTAAAGCTCCTTAACCAGGTGCTCAAAGGTTTCAAGTTGATATACATCAGCAAAGTTAACCCTTTGGCTGAGGTCCACCAAATAGGACTCGATCTGCGTGAACCTTATCGTAAATTGGAGTACCTGAACCTGTGAAATAGGCTCACTCTAGCTGCCAATCTTGAAAGTATCACCCTCATAGGCATCCCACACTGGGCCAAGGTCTTCCTTTGTCAAAATGGTCTCATCTTTGCTAGTGAAGCTGGGGAAACCAAGTCCTGCGAGGGCATAAAAATACATTTGAGAGATGCGCCTTTTTGCTCGAACACATCCAACAAATTCCTTGCCTCTCGGGCTCTTTTTTGCTTTGTGAAGAAGGCTTGCAATGTCATTTTTGCAGCTGCTTAGGACCAAGCAAGCAGGCACATAAGAGCAAGCTGGAAGTTTGATTTTTCTAGGGTTTGGGTACTTATGGCCAACTCTAGCCATTGTTTAGTACGTCTCTCAACATCCTCTACAATAGGCCCACCACTAGAAACCTTCTACTTGACCTCTGAAACAAATATGAGGACTATTATTGCCTTGCATTTCCTCACTCTGAAATTGGATAAAAAGTGACAGTGAATCTCCTTGATGTGATCTTTTGTGAAGACCTCCGTTTGCGTTGCCCTTTCTATCAATTGAGACTGCAAGTCCTGGACCTGAGCGTTACAAGCTTACAACTGAACTTCCTTCTCTACAAGAGCTTAGGAGCAATGCTCAGATTCTTTTCTGAAGCTTTCCACTTCCTGCTTTAGGCTGGTGATGCGCTGTTGCAACTGCTCGGACCTAGATTTAGCTTCTTCTAATTGTGATCTTGTGTACACCAATGTCTCCTCCAACTCTACATTTTTAGACTCCACCTCGTAGAAGCGAGTCTTGTAGTGGTCACTACAAAAATAGATAGAGCCTGATTCAATCCCAATGTTATCGATCTTGTCGACTACATTGATGGTTTTCATATCTTCAACTGTACGTCAGAAGGTATAGTTCATCGGTGTTATTTCTTCTAGGGACTTCTACACTTTGGGCACCTTTTCTATCCTATGGAGCTTCATGTTTTCTAGATAAAACATAGCCATATTTTCTATCTGGCCTGGAACCTACACCTTTCTTCTTTTTTGGCCCCTGAACCAGCGTGAGGAGCTCTATTGCGCCTAGTGCAAGCTTTTTGCCATAGGGTCCTCTTGAATAACCGTTAGATCCATCTCTATCGGTTCCTCTATGCCAAAAAGCGGCACGAAAGGGAACAAGGTTGATTGCGGAGCAACTTCAGAAGGGGATCTAGGGATAGTCGAGGAGGCAATTATGGCGACCTTGGGGGACATCGAGGTTTGCACAGCGGGTACTGAGGCACTGGGGCCTGAGGCTAAGACATCAAAAAGAACCGTTACTACTACTGAGGAGATGCACGAGGGTGAAAATAGGCTAAGACTGAACTCAATAGTAGACACGACAACTGGGTGAACAGAATCTTCAAGGACGGGAGCGATAGATATAGGAAATGCAAAAGCATTAGATATAGATGCAAAAGCGTCGAATGACTAAGAAATAGGGGGTAAATATGAATGGGCCAACAATTGAGACTCCAGACAAGGAGCGATCGAGATCGGGATACCGAATGCGACTTGGGTGAAGACTGGGGCTTCAGTATTAAAAGAAAATATCACTAGAGGAACAAAAGAGGGAGAGAGAGAGCACACATGTGGGCTTAGTAAATGTTAAAGTTGAAGTGGTAAATTATTGTGTGATTGGACTCATTCCTTTTTCTTCATCTGGAGCCTCTACATCTAGGTCAATGAATGCGATCTCCTACTGCATCAACCATTCTTGTTACATCAACTACACTACTTGTTGGATCTGTTGTACTTGCATAGGAACTTTTGTGGTGCTTTCCCCATTTCTGTTGATGCCCAGTCAAAATATATGGGTTTTGTCCTTGATGGCATGGTGGTGAGTGCATAGAACTCGTCATGCGAGATGCACTCAACAAGTGCAGCCTAAAATTTATGCACCATCGCATTTATAGCCAACCCCATAACCCATGCCAGCATTGATAAAAATCTAGGGTGCTTAAATGTTCTCAAGGATGTAGACAGGTCGGGTAATACTTCGAGAATATTTGGTTTTTCTCTTAGGACTGATCCCATGAATTGACGCATTTGCTTTGAGTTGGTGTACCTTTCATTTTGCTCAGTGTAGATGATTTTTTTGATCATGAAGTCCTTAGGGGACTTTTCCCCACAAGCAAACGCCTCCTAAATAGCCTAAGTAGATATGGAGAACAATTTCTCCTTTACAGCGATTTGGACCGTTCTGGTCATAGGGTCATAGAATTTGGTAATCGTGCAAACTAACTCCAGGTAGTGGTGCACATGTGTGCACAGGTACCAGCATAAGTAGGAATAATAAGCGATCGTTCACTTATTTTTAGCAACTACCTTTAGTAGCATGAGCTCAATGTTCTCATGCATCTTCTCAACAGTCATTCTGGTGAGAACGCAGTCTCAGATTTTGCCCAGTATGTCCTCAGGTGGGGGCGATGGTGGTTTCTCTTTCTTCTCACCCTCCATTGCCTTCGAGGCTCTTTATTTCTTCTGGGTCTTCTCTTTCTGTGGCTCAACAATCTTCTTCCTCATTCTGACTCAACAATTGCCTAAACACTTGACTTAAAAAATGACAAAAACAATACCTCATTGTTGCTTAACATAGTATTCTATCAGTATTTTTTGCTCTGATTCTGGTAAATAATGCTGCAGCAGAACCTCCGGTAATTTCTCCGAGTTAAAGTAAAGCACAGTGTTGGCCCTCTTTCTTTATAGCCCAACCATTTACCTGCCATATTAATGGCGTTGAGGGCGAGTAAATGCTAGGGGCGATTGCGACATAGTGGAGGATCTTGGGCGTGTTACTCTAAGTACTGAGTGCACCTCCCAATTAAGAATTAGTGCACGGGACTTAAATATATGTTGGAAAACGTGAAGCACCATCTCTTTTAAATCCCTATGCATAATTTTTGGGCTTAACGACCTTCCTTGGGGCATGTGCTTGTTGGGTCTATCTTGGACTGCAAACCCGTGTTGTCGAATAAAGCGTAACTTACCCACTATTTAAACATGTTTTAATTGTTGCCTCGGGGTTTGAGAATGGGCTTCGTTGAGCAAGGAGAGCACAAAGCCCGTTCGCTCATAAAATCTTCAAAGTCACCTCACGCTTAATAAATTGGAGTGAAATTCGCCTTGGGAGGAGCGCAAGAGCAAGAAAGTCAAAGGTATTTTTGCCTTACCCAACCTCCTAAAGGACAAACTATAGGTATTGCAGATTAAAACGCCCTGGAGTCTTGAAGACAACGCTGGTGTCGAAAATTCAATGGCCAAAGCACATTTAACTTGGAGCGCAAATGACTTGCACCTAAAAATTGGAGCGTAACATCTTGTAACCTTGGGAAGAGTGCATGAGTTGAATAGTCAAAGGGTATTGTGTTGCTTCCTTGAAGTGAAAGTACCTTGCACACTATAAATAGAGCAAAACTACCTGAGCATTATCGCATTGGTAGCTGTGCGATAGTGGAAAATTCAACTATTTAAGTGCTATTTCTTGGTGCAAAAATGCCTTGCGTGCGCTCCTTAGATAGGGCGAAAGATCCTTTGATTGGATTTGACCCTATTACTCGAAATGTGGATTCACCCAGATAAGGCCTGAAATGGGCTTTCGTTGTTTTTCTAGAGCGCAAATGCCTGACGCTTAACATATCTCTGAAATTCGCTTTGACTTTGACTCTTTGGAGGCTTGACCTTTGCCTCGCCTTTTGTTTTTCACTTCCACTCCTTAGAGCGCTGAAATGCATTTTTGCTCCTATGAGAGATAAACTCTCTTTTGTCAGACGATGAGGCGCCTTCTCCTAGTACTAAACTGCTCTCATCAGGTGATGACAACTTTGTAATCCTGACACTCTCTTCAGCTAATATGTTCTACATTTGCAACTGCTATTTCTCTCTTATTCTTGGCTCACACAAACTAAACTAAAATAAAATGACTCGGGCCCCTTAAAAACCCTCAATGTCAGCTAGACCTTTGGCCCAAAAAATGTGCTATTAATAGCACGAGAGGGGGCGAAGGGACTTCAACTCCCAAAACCAAATATGTATAGGCATACAATGAAAAAAAACAATACATATCGCCTGATAAAAAATAATCTTGTACTACCTTTCACTGGTAGTACACCTTCAGATGAAGGCCATTAACCAACAATGGAAGAGTAAACCCGTGGAGATTTTCTTTGCTAGATGGCTTCTCTAGGTATAATTAAATCTGGGTCGAAGATGAAGACCAGTTCAAGATAGCCTTCACAACCAAGTGGGGCACTTTCGCCTACTAGCGCATGCCATTCGACCTCTCAAATGTCAGAGCGACCTTCTAAAGAGCGATGGACTTAGCCTTCGGTGAGTTACTAAACCACATCATCATGATTTATCTTGATGATATGACCGTTTTCTCCCACAAAATGGAGGAACATGACCTAGATTTGCGTCAGGCATTTGAGAAGTGTCGGGAATTCAAAATTTCCATCAACCCAAAAAAAAATATTTTTGTGGTTAAAGAAGGCAAGCTCCTAGGCCACGTGATATCGAAATAGGGACTAGCCATAGATCCTGCCAGGGTGGAAGCCCTCATCAAGCTACCTGTACTAGCGAGAAAGAAGGGCCTCCAATCCTTCTTCGGGATGATTAATTTTGTTCATAAAATCATTTTTGACTTCGCCTAGGTAGTCTAGTCGATGACCGAGCTCCTCAAAAAGGATGTTGAGTTCCAATGGACCAAGGAAATAAGGCGGGAATTCAAAGAGATAAAAGAGAGAATCGTCCATGTTACACACCAAACCTAGCCATCGGCTAGGTATTCCAGGAGTAAAATATTTCATATATATAGTAGTTAGATTATTCAAAATTAAATCATCGTGTTTATTTTATATTCTCTGCATTTTGCTATTGCCTTCACGGCGGGGACGTGCCCTCCCTGAGTGGCGAACTAATTCCATTTGATTTAAATTATTTACTGTTGTGGTTTTCATATTGCTTCGTCATATTGCATTTGAGGATCCGAACGGGTTTTGGAGTGCAATTAGTTCCCACCTTGATGGTTTTGTTGGATTCCAATTCCAGTTCCACGTATTCTCTTGCATCCACCTTTATCTTGTGGGCGAGGGACCTGTCGTCCTGGTCAAATAAGCTTTCAAGGGTGATTAAACCCTTGGGGATGTGGTTGTTCTTCAACTGAATTAACCCTTCATATTCTTCGTCATCGAGGGTTTAATCTTCAATGTTACCAGCCTCGTTTATCAGGAAATTGATGATATGTTCGTCACTATTAAAACCTATCAATTGATGCCTTTGTTAGGTATCTAAGGCCAATAAATTACCTTGACTACCTTCAAATTTTACATCACATTCTCGATAGGGGAGCATATGGCGCCAATGGATGCCAGGACATCTGCGTGTTTGTTCCACTCTCACAAAATAGACTGGATATTTAGAGCTAAGAAAGATTCTAGCAGGTCTCATACCTTATTGTGGTATACTTTCAAATAGTGTTACTTCATAACACACTTGTTCATCATCTGGTTACAGATCAGCTTTGAATCGTCGAAGATTTGTAACTATTTTATTTTGTGTTTCTTTGCCTTTCATAACCCCAAACACAAGGCTCCATACTCAACAACATTGTTTGTACAACTCCATGTGATTCTGTACGAGTATGTCTTCTAATTTTTGGAAGGAGAGTGAGGATAACTCCTACTCTAGCACCGTTCTTGCATTGGGCACCGTCGAAGAAGAGCTTCCATAGTTGATCATCCATGGGCTCTGTGTCACTCAGTACCTTAGACTTTTTGGGCTTGGTAATCGAGTAACACCCGATGTCAGATTCGATCATGGCATTAAAATTGTGCATAGAGAACTCATCCTTTATACAAGGCTCATCCTGAGATTTTTGCATCGGCTCTACCTTTTCTTCTACTTCCTCTACTTCATCAACAATTTTGACTGAATCCATTGGTTTTTATACATCTTGGATCATTTCAATGTAAAAGGTAGAGGGTTTTTCATTAAAAAATTTGATCATCCTTCCTCTGAAGGGGATATCCAGGTGTGAATAATCGAGAGACAGATAGCCTCCAATCTTAGCAATGAATTCTCTTGATAAGAAAATGCTAAAATAGGGCTCTAAGTCTACTACCACAACTTCTTGAATTTCTATGATCTGCAACATCTTCTGCAACACGATTGGGACATCTTTGATGATCCCCACCATTTTGACTGGAGTTTCATCTAGCTAAAGAACTTCGAGACTGCTCCTTGTGTACTTCATGCTCATTTTTTGCAAATGACTTTGGGCATTACAATGGTGGCAGTGCCAGAATCAACCATGAAATTATGCATGACCCACCCCTCCATTATGAGGGACAAATACAAAGGGGGCAACTTATTCTTCCTGGTGGCAAAGGTAGTGAGCGACTGTGTCAAGACGGTCTGAGTTGGCCTCCCCTTGCCCTTGATGGACTTGAGGTATTCCTACAACAGGTTAACCTGGCCAAGCAGCTGAAGCTCGTCGAAGAGGCTTACCTTAGTAGGAGTCTTCCTTAGTTCTTTAACAATGTTGTACGCTCTGGCACCAGATTCACCTCCCTCCTTAGTAGTTGTGTATTGGGTCTGGTATTGTTGCGTTACTTCCACTCTTTGGTGCTTGGTTAGTGAGGGGTATCTAAGTTTTTTCTTGCCTAGTCCCTCGCTTCGGTTTTGGGTTGAGAGGGGGAAGCCTGCAATTGAGGGATTCTCGCTTTTGCCCTTAAAGGGAGCTAGTCTCTTAATCGGGTGGAATCTATCAGCTTTGATACTGGAACTAGCTCCTTTTATGGTGATGACACCTTATCGCTTGATAGTCTAGGATTGGCAAGCACCTTCAATGGTTCCATTTGAATACGATCGACCTCAATTGTCTTCTTGCTTATCCTCATTCGAAAAGAGACCTACTCAACAAGGGGAATCATGAAATTACGATCAATTTTCCTTATCATATTTACCTATTCACCAGATACGTTGTCTACCAACGTTTGCACATAATTAAGGTGAACCATGCAATTTTCTTTGCCATGCAGTTCATTGTAGGTGGAGCACCAGTCAGATGATCCAGCTTCTTCACTTTCTAACATCGTCAAGTTCCTCTCAAGAGCCCTATCGATTGAGGTAGCTTGCTCCCTAGTGATTGGGGGAGGAAATCTCCTTGGCTAATAGTTTTAATCATTTTACCTCCTCATTATGGTCATCTCATTCGTAATCATTTTCACATATGCACATAAATCCTACAACTTCTTAACTTGATCCGCATTTAAATCTTCCTGAGGTGCGGGTAATGGCAATGGTGCCAAGGGCGTAGGCAATACGGGAAATGGGATAGGAGCTGGGAGCTAAGGAACAACGAGTATTTGATACTGGGGCATGGGTGCCACTTGAGTCTGAGGGTTGGGGCTCCATGATTGACTAGGGTACATCGAGGATGTAGGTGGAGCGAAGCACTGTGGTACATATTCTGTGGAAAGTCCAGGTAAATCGACGTCATCATATTAGGAGGCAACTTGTCGATAGCTACTAGATCAGCCTCAATATTCTAGGCCTACTCATACAAGACAGGGAATGTGCTGATATTAGCATGTCGAATGCTCATGTTAATATTAGAATTAAAAGCTCTCATGTAATAGAACACCTTTTATTTTGGAGTGGATCGAATGTCAACGGTCACTCTCTGCCAAGTTCGAGCAAACCTGATGTTAAAGTCAGCTATTTCCTCTTGAGGGTGCTCTAGATTATGGTGAATTGATGCAATAGTGAGAATGGATCTGCTACCTCATTGAAACTTGTAATCAATTACTCTATTAACTTGTCCCAAGAATTGATGGTACCAATCAAAAGCGATCATTACTAGTAGAGGAGCTTACCTCTGAGTGAGAGCAGTAGCAGCCTCACCATGATGTCTTCTACCATAATTTGGTTTAAGGTCGCTAGCATAGCAACATCTTGGACATGCTCGTAGGCAATCTTTCCTGTGCCATCGAATGTAGGTATAGCTTTCAATGCTGCAGGTGACACTTGATTATGAGCCTATAGGGCAAGCAATCTCGAATCATTTCAACATGGAAATTTCTTGAGAAGAGCTTGTACCATTGGAATGTTAGGTTGAACGGTTTGTTGAACTAGAACATTTCAATTGAATTGATGAATTTGGTTGAATTGGTTGGACCGAAACACTCAAAATGCTTGGTTGAATCAAAAGATTTGGATGAAACGAAGAATTTGGCAAATTCGAGGGCAAGCTAGTTGTTGTGTTGGGAGAACTTAGAGTATACAAAGCAACATCTTCCTGCAAATATGTCCAATCTAACGGGATGTTCGATCGTACCACTCTAGGATGTTCTCCCAAAGCGTTGATATCAAGCTCAAAGAACTCGACTTCTTCTTTAGTATTTTTAGATCTCCATATCCTGTGCATGAAGGTGGGATTTTAAACTGGTCTTTGAGATTTGGATGTGTTTGAGTTCAACTAAGTCGCCATATGTTCAGATTTGACAATAATAAGATGAACATAAACTTCTTAATACTAATTTTGACGTGGAAAGTTTGTGTCCCACTGGGCATACCAGAAACTATTGGTCAAAAATATGCCTTAGGTATGAAATGATCTATTTATGCATCCTAGACCCGACCAACATTAAAATGCCGAGAGAGAGGAATGCCTCCCATGCTAATCTCTAAATATGGGCTAGTTCCCTTGCTATTCTAACTAAGGGGATTTAGATTGGAGAACTGGAAAGAGATTGAAAATGACTAAAAGAGATGGAAAATATGGCCATAGACCATATAGAATAGAGGTGATGAACTAACAACACGATCACTTAACCATACATCGAATCAATAACAAAATACACAAAACTAATAGAAATTAAAACCAGATATCTAACATGTGTAATATCCAGGGCTATTCCATATTTCACCCTCTATCAAGAGTCAAATCCAGATATTAGAATAATAACTCGCATACAAAGCACATAATTTAATAGAAAATAAGCAATATAAGACATACACATGAATAGAAATGCAGATTTAGAGTCGAACATTATCTATATTGATAGCAAAATTTAAGTTACAACAAGTTTTCTAGAAAACGTCCATGGTTTTACAATAAAATAGTAGGCTTATATAGAGAATTATGTCGCTTGAAACATTAAATGCACACCCACAAAACATCATGGTGGCAAAGAAGATAGGATTTGCAAGGAGAAATAATTATGAAATAGTAACCAGACATGGCTAAAACTGATGACTGCAAAATATAGTTGCACTTCTTCAATGCTTTGACATGTTTAGTTGGTGGCACCGTCTCCTTGCTCGTTGGAACCGCCTTGGTGAAAGATAGGATTTTGCATCCCCAAAAAATCAAGTTCGGAAGCTTCCTAGATCGACTGTGTTTAGATGGATAAGGATGCACCTGGTTCAAAATATGAGAAGTTTCTCTACAAAATTTGGGCTGAGACAAGGGGCTAGACAGGAAACAGGTGCTAGATGCAGTCCCAACTAATGAAGAACACAAGCTTATACTGATAGGGGGGAGTGAACAGTATAAGACCACTTTTTACTTTCTTTCCAAACCAATATCACTTAATGTCCTTAATTGCAATAACCAAATAGAGCAGTTTGCATTAATAACTCAGATAGCAGTAGTAAGCAAGAGCACAAGTCACCACACAATTGAGACAACAATTTACGTGGTTCACCCAATGTGGGCTACTCCACGAAGAAAATATTTTACTAAAACTTTCTCAATCAATCTCTTTGGGAATCACTCCCAATTACAATGTTTATGGATCTTTGTCCAAAGGAGAACTCTTTCCCCTTTTGCTCTGGCTATATGATCTTCTAGAAGACTTTGTCTCTCTATTGCACTTATTGGTGGACCTCTCTCCACTTGAAGACTCCTCACTCATATTTGTCTTCAATTGTGCTGGTTGTTGGATCTCTATCCACTGAGACTCTATCCTCTGTACTTTGTCACCTCCAAAGCTCTGTCAATAGGCTCACTAAGAACCTGGTCAATAGGCTCACATAGAACCTGCATAACAAGCTCACACAGAACTTTTCCAATGTTGACTAACAAGCTCACACAGAACCTGTCCAATGCTGAATAACAAGCTCACACAGAACCTATCCAATGTTGAATAACAAGCTCACACATAACTTGTCCAATGCTGAATAACAAGCTCACACAAAACTTGTCCAAATCTGCTCCAACAAGCTCACTAAGAACTTGTCCAAATCTGCTCCAACAAGCTCACTAAGAACTTATCCAAATATGCTCCAGCAAGCTCACCAAGAACTTGCCCAAATCTTCTCTAGCAAACTCACCAAGAACTTGCCTAAATCTACTTTAGCAAGCTCACCAAGAACTTGCCTAAATCTACTTTAGCAAGCTCACCAAGAACTTGCCCAAAACTGTCCCAACACTGTCCACAAATCTATCCCAACACTGTCCTCAAATCTGTCCCAAAGGCCTTCTCAAAGGCTCAATCAATCATGCTCAAGTAGTACTCAAAATGAACTCAACAATGAATGGCAATCTCAACTCAAATCAACTTCATAGAAGCATAAAGAGAATTTTTAGAGACTCAATATGTTCTAATCTCACTCTCAACTCAAATCAACCTCAACTCAACTCAAGTCTTATAGAACCATAAAGAGAATTGTTAGAGACTCAGTATGTTCGAACCTCAATCTCAACTCAACATAGAATTATGGAACAGTTTGTTTCATAGAACTTGAACAATCTCTTCACACATCACTTGACTAGGCTCAATCAACTCAACTCAACCAATCATCACAAGGGACAACTCTTTCACACAACCCTGGTCCAAGTATGTATCAACCAACTCAAAATTTTCCAACAATGCTCAACCACAAATCTCACATAACAATGATACTCATGTTCTTTTCTAACTCAAGTTCTTTCACAACTAATGGGCTTCAACCACTATGCTTATAACACAAGGTTTAAACACAACTCTCAATTTAAAAAACCTTGAAGCATTCAACCAACCACTTTCGAAAAGGAAACCACAAACAATCCTTTTTCCTCCAATGATATTTCAGAAATCAACCACCATAAACAATCAATAGGAGAATGTGCCCATACCTTTTATGAAGTGAAGAAACCCCTTTGGAAATATGCCACACTCAACACACTTTGAAAAAGAGCACAACAATCTTCACTTTTGAACCCCTTTACAAAAATAGAAATATCTCTCTACATACACCTTATTTCTCCTTATAAATGAGTTAGTCAAATAGCCCTCAAAATAAGCTTTCCAACGATATATAATATGATATACTTTTATAAAAGGAAAATACCAAAAATATCTTCTTTTCTAAAAGTGCTTTTAAACTTGCCTTCCATTAAAAAATCAACCAACCATCATCACCTTATTCCTCCAACATTAGGCAATAATAAAAAATTTATTAATAAAAACGTTACTTGCCTCTTTGAGAGAATCGAACCCTCGTCTCTGCCCAAACAATCCTAAATCGCAGTGCCAAACACCACGCGAGCTACGAGCTCGCATAGGGCAAAGAGCGCAGAATGCAATTTTGTCCTTCTCCCCTTGCTCACGTCAACAAAAACGTGGGTCAATTCTCTTGCTCTAAACTCTAACCCGTGGGAATCAAACCTCGTCTCTTTCATAAGCAAAAATCTTTGCACTCCCCTCGCTTGTCGTTGGGCCACACTACCACACGAAGATTTCGGTGCTTTTCATCTTACCTCCTCTGCATTCGATTCCAAGGCTTTTGAAATAAAAGCCTTTGCATTTATATGCAACTTCCCTTTTAATTTTACAAACATCAGCGACGCTTTTAAATTAATTTCTTTTTGATGATGATGTCGGCACTTAGGTAATTTTAATTTTAAAATTTAAAATTAAATTATAAATATTAAAATTTAAACCAAATATTGAAAATTGAATATATCTATCTCTAGGGCACCTTTTTCGACGAAACGAAAAGCCAACCTGGGTTTTAAGAAAAACCCATTTCGAATCTACCATCCATGGTCTTAAATAAAACCTTTTATTTTACTTACCTTGGTTTTCACAAAAGCCCTGTATATATCTATGGTATCTGAAATATGAATGCTTTGGCCTTAAAAACTCAATGTTATCTTGTGATATTAATGTGACATCAATGACAACATAAAACAACTCAAATTGCCAACAACTAAGACGTTTTGCCACTTCCTAGCCCAAAATGGGTTGGATGTTCAGCAAACTGTAGCCAAACCACTTTTCGCTTTGAAATTAGTGCATACACTAAAAAGCAAAGCGTAAAGCACTGCTCCCTTAGGCTAAAATTGCTCTATGCTCAAAAGGTTGAGTGAAATATCTTGCTGCATCAAGCGGGGCATCAAGTTTGAACAGCCAAAGGATGAAGCATAGTTATCACGCCTCGAATCTGCCCAATGCTAAAAAATGGAGCGCAAGCGCTTGGTCTATTGAAGACAGTGCTGGCATTGAAAAGTCAATGGCCAAAGCGCATCGGAGTGGAGCGCAAATTCCTTGCACCTGAAAAAATAGTGTGCAGGTGCCTAGGGCCTTGGGATGAGCGCTAGCATTGAAAAGTCAGCAACCAAAGTGCTGTCAACTTGGAGCACAAGTGACTTGCACCTAAGAAGTGGAGCGCAACACCTTGGTGCCTTGAAAGTAGTGTTGAGTCTTGAAAAGTCAAATGAGATTACACTTTTACTTAGGTTTGAAGTTGCTCTGCGCTTAGGGAACTGGGTGCAACGTCCTTGCCTGGGGAGATGTGTCAATGTTGAACTGTCAAAGGACAAAGCGTAGCGAGCTGGTGCGAAATGGACTTGCACTTGAAAAGTGGAGCGCAACAATCCTGGAACACTTAGCGCTCCCCGTTAGCTACGAGTTTGCCTTGTGCTCAACCACTGGTGTTATACAGACTAGGCCTCATACTTGTGCTAAAATGATAGCTTCGAACAAGAAAACCTAATTTAGATCCTGAAAAGGAGGTGCACCTTATAGAAAAGACGTGAACAACTAGGGCGTACTTACATTTTGTCGTTGCGCCTCAAATCTGCCCTAAAACTGATCTATGCCTTCCAAGGACGAATGCCTTGCATGTTGGATGTCCAGAAAAGTTGTGCTAGTCTTTGGGTGCAACTAACAAATCTTGATAGAGAAAGCAAGAAAGAAAAACATTTGTACAAGAAAGAGAGCTTCAAGAAAGGAGAAAATACAACATAGCAGAATATACGTAATGTTGCAGAAATGCCAATAGGTACCAATAAGACAATAAAAGAGGCATCCTAGCAAGAGAGGGATGTCATGATGAGGAATATGGAGCTACTATAGGGATAGTTGGACCAGGCATTGGTAACATGGAACATAGTTGTCATGGTGAAGGATAATCCATATCGAAGAACGATCAATTGATGACTACGCAAGATGATTTCATAGCAAGGGTGATTATAGCTAGGGTTGGGAGTAATGATGCAGCTATTATGGGTTTATTTGATCAGGTAGTGACTCTTCAGGCTGAATACACTATAGAGGTGACAAGGAACATGCACTATAGATTAGTTTACTATGCAATTGTACCTCCAAATCAGAGGTAGTCTTCTTCTTTGAGGACTTGATCTTATTCCCAATAAATATAGGTAAATTCCTTTGAATTGATGGTAAAATAAAAAAAATGGTCGTGGGAGGATTGTGGATGTCTTTTGCTAGTGTTGTAGGGATTTTAATAGCAATCCTCTATCCTATAGACCTCTTCAGATGCCTATAAAACCAAAAGAAATAGCTTTTTATAGTATAATGGTAGTTAGACCTAAATGCAAGGAATATAAATATGCATGTGATGAAGCTATATCATAAAAACATTAAGAACAATTAAACAAAACAAGAATACTTTAAAGAATATATCACCAGATTCGAAATACGAGATGTCCCCTTTCCTTCCTCTAAAGCCTAGATCATTTGATGACTCTGTGGGAGAATTTGGGTAGCACTTCATTATTCTTGAATTGGTTTTGATTTTGGCAAAGTTTTGTTATGAAAATTTCTTGTTGTAAATGCCAACCTAAAGGGGCCAATTTATAGAAATTGGTCTTCTTGGGGGTTTTCCAAATGGGATGGATGAGGTTATTGGCATGTAGGTTGGGCTAACTTATGATGGATTTTATTAGCTATTGATTGCAACCTCTAATAAATTGTCCCCTTGATTTGGATCCATTTCGAACGAGTGGGGGAGAGTGGAAAGAAATCAACCACTTTCGTCCCTGCTTGTCAATTATCTATGATGACAAAAAGGTAGACATGCAAGATTTGCACCTTGACTGGTTGTTGTATGTGCAATATTAATCTTTCATTTTTTAGACGTGATTACACCACCTATAGGAATACACCTTCATGAATTTGATCATTATAATCAAATTCAATAGAGGGCTAGGGGTTTTAAATTAGTTGCAAATATGCTAGATAGAAAGCATATTTGTTTTCTAAAAAAATCATCTTGAAGCGGCGGATTTTTCACTTCTGAGTTTTGTTTTTAAATTTTGAGTATGAGAAAATTTTTATGGTTAATTTGATCCTTTTGTGGGTTTGCATCAAGGATCGGTGTAAAATAAGTGGTCTAGTTTTAGGTATCTACAATTCCCTAAGTTATTATAAATTCCAACAATAATATGAATCAACTATAAATGTTGAGACGTAAATCATGCTTTCTAATTAAGAAAGGACTCCAACCAATGCAAAAATCAATGGAAAACATTAGGTTGTTCAAAGACAACTCATGTGCCTCAAAGATTTAAAAATAGTATTTCCCAACTATTGATGCCAAAGCTCACTATTAGAATGAGTTTAAGCAACTATGAAAACAAAAAATATTAGAGGAAATGAATGCATGATTAAGGGTGTATTTATGATCTAACTCGTCTCAATATCCTTAAGTAATAACATTGAAACCACTATCAATGTCTTTAAGTAACCATTAATCTTGCCAAAATTTTACCTTCTTATTAGTATGAGTGATTATGTAGTACGTAAAAATAAGGTTTATCCTAACATCCAAAATATAAAGGATCTACTAAATTTGGCATCATCAATAGTGTTATATCTACAATCTATTATCTATAGAGCAAAATCATCACTAACGAAAACACATTTTTTATTTTGTAGATTGCTATAATTGAAAAATAAAATGGTAATGCTTAGTCATATGCTAAGTGGTCATAAAAAATAATCCACTCATGGGAAGACATGGATGTTCAATAAGTTGAATGCATCATAATGTGGATATTATGTATACTTCACAAATTATCCTAAGGATGATCTTTGAAAATCTCATCAAATTTGACCTTATTAAATTATATGCTTCAATCTTTGGAAGATGATTTATACAATTCTTAAAGCAGTGACATTTTTTTACAACACTCCTTATATTTGGGCATCTCCTTTGTATGAACTTGTTTAAGAGAAAGTTCACTACAATTTCATGGAGTAACCTAAAATGCATTATAAGAGCAAGAATATCGTTCAAATTAGGAAAAATATATCCCTTAATAACTCTAGGAAGAAAATAAAGTAGAAGTCTAAGCACCATATACTAAGAAAAGAGATTTTAAAAAATCATCTTGCATAATTTTGGATCAAACTTAGTTGTGTCTCCAAAAATAACAATGTTTTTCCTTAAATCTTTAAATCTAACGTGTAGTCTTAACCATGCAAAAAAACTCTATTTTAGTAGTACCAAGCTCCATATCAAGGTGATTGACTTTCATAGCATTCAACTTTCCAAAAAAAAATAGTTTTTCATGTAATAATCAAATTTGTTTTATCTTGGATGTGAAAATTTAATTATGGCTTAATCAATAAATAGAGAAGACAAAAAGTTTCTTCCTCCTTAGCAAGAATTGTTCCTTTGTCCAAGGTATAAAGAGATGATAAAATACCCAATATTGTATCACATGGTTTCATACTAGGTAATTAAAATGAAATATATGAGAAGTAGCATATCATTAACTATATGGGATGATTATATTGAATTAAAGTGATATCCATTGAGGGGGTTGGTTAATGAAATTGTAAGAAAAAATCACACTCGTTTTCCATCCTCCAAAATATATTTAATTACAACACAACCCTTAGAAAAATGCTTTGCATCCTTGCTATGATGTGTTAGTAAATGGATGACAAATATGAACTAGAGTACCTTTGTCTCTATTATACATGAGTAGCACTCATGGGTCCAATTAAGGTGCTTATATTATCATTTAACATATATCACCATGAATGTCTCCTCACATGTGGATGATTGCATTTGGTTGTATTATTCTTGGAGGTTAAAGACTCTTTTATTTTGACTAGGAAAACTCTTTTTTAACTAATTTTATAATAGAACTATGATCTCTATCTCTGGTAAGACATATTGATATTATGATCTATATTTCCATTCTTAATACAAAGAAAACAAAAATTAAACCTTGCATTTGGTTGTATTTTTCTCGGAGTTTGAATATTCTTTTATTTTGATTAGGGGAGTTTTTTTTTCAATTGTTTTTTTAATGGAACTATGATAACTACCTCTTGAAAGACATATTGATGTTATGATCTCTATTTTCAATCTAGAAATAAAGAATAAATTAGAGTTCTAATTGTATTTAAGTTCACATTGAAAACAAAAACAACCTTGTATTTATTTTATTTTTAGATGGTAGAGTTAACATAGTCATTGAAAATAAAACTATCCTTGTTATTGAAAGGATAAAAATAAATTGGGACCTGAAAATTTTCATGAAAAAGGTTTCCTAGGATACATGGTGAAACTAGGGGGTATATATTAATTTTAAAAATATATTAAGAGAGGGTCTTAATATAGTACTAAGACGTAGAAATGAAATTTTTCATGAATATTTGTTCTCATATTTTGGATATCCCTACACAATTCACGAAGTATGCATACCACACAACTTTACCAAAACATGTGATATGGGAAAAAGAAATTGTAAGATATTTTTCTTATTTTTTCCACAAATTTAAAAATCTAAATTTTAGAGATCATTATGATTATGTAATCCTTTGAAGGATGAAAGCAGTCTTAGACTAAATAAATTATGCAAACTACTAAACTCAAACCCCTATAATTTGATGTACAAAATCTAAAAATAAGTTTTTTTTTCTAAAAATATCTCGACAATGTAATAAGAATACCATATATTAGATAATAGGGTTATGATTTTCCCTTGTAAGCTAGTGTCATAGAAATTTGAAACCTATGAATTAATTTACACCTCCTTTTAGAGAAAAACCAAGGTCCATATTTTTATATTCCAAATGTTTTCCCTTAAAAACTTGTTAATGCATTGAGAATATCCAAAACAATTCATGGTATAGATTATGTTCCATAAAAAGTAGAAGGTAAACTAATTTTAACATCCATAAGACCATAGGCCATATGAGACAATCCTCAAAGAGGATGTTGTTTACCTAATATGTTTTTATCCAACCAAACTTCAGTTATCAAAGTATGTTGTACAACTCCATCCTCCACTAGATTTAAAAATTGGACATTTTATTTGGAGTTTCAAAGTATTATTGTTAGAACTCTTGAGTAGAAGCTTGAAGACTAGATTTTATAACAAAAAATCCTTAAAAATCACACTGACTTTTTACTACTTGTATTCAAGAGGAGAGCTTACATAAAGAAACTTACGAAATTCTATGGATGTAAAATGTAGGATTCTTAAAAAATATAAAAAATACATTTGATCCTAAAAAAAAGTCATAACCACTCCTTTAGACGTACACACTGAAATGACTATTTCAAACAATATGAAATAAGAAGTAAGATTGGATAATGGTATTCACACTTGCTCTAATACTATGAAGAAATTTGCTACACATAGAGACAAATAAATTAAAACAACAAGCAATTGAAACAAATATATATATATATATATATACACACACAAAATATAGGAAATAATCTTTCAAACAATAATTATCTTCTTTACTAATAACGAATATCTTTTTAATATAAAAGTATAAATCTTAATAAGTATCATACTGAGGCACAATTAGTTAATTTTAACTTAAAATGAACCTATTGTCTACATTATAGGGAAGCTAGGATTTTTCTGCATAAAGAGAGCTCTCTAAGGGGTGCAACATGGAGATTTATGTGAACAACGTCTCTCCAAGATCTTTGTCAAATGGTGGAAATTCATCGTTGGGTGTTGTAGGTGTGTTAGAAATAGAGTCTATTCCATCATTTGGGTTATGTAAATGTATCTTCCAAGGTACATACTTAGGACATTAGATTACTTTAGGGGGAAGTTATCTAGTTACTTCATGCAATGTAATAAATGCACAAGTGTCAATGTGCAAGTTGTATATGTGCAAGTTGTCCCTTGCATAGCTAGGTAGAGTGTTGGCCAAGGAACCTGTGTTCCTATATAAGAAAGGCCTCATTGTTAGATAGATATGAGAAGGGGGACATAGATAGATAGAGTTGCTTACAACATAGTCATAGGTAGTAGTGTAGTGTTGTGTATATCACCATATATTGGTGATGGGTACAATGTAGTTCAATAGCTTCATTAATGGAGTGTTCATTTCCTCCATAGCTACGTTGTATTCATTTATGTTATTTCTATTCAACATACTTCAATCATCTTGCAGATTTACTTTCTTTTATATTATTCTGCATCTTGTGATTGTTATCTCCCATTGCTCATTACATCAAAAGCTAATAGTGGTATCAGAGCTACGGTAGATCTAGTCTATGTAGGTCAATAGGGAAACCACCATTATCATTGAGCCTGAGTGTTTTGTCAAACTGACGTGCCACTGGACCAACCACTATCAAAAGATCTTAGAAGAATCTAGGTGGTAGAATTAGGGAGAGTCACGAGTGAGGACTGAAAGAAATCTCAGTTCCAAAAATACTGAGATTGCATTTGACTAGAGTCTTTCCACAGAGTTACAGGAAAAACTCGTGAAGACCAGGACTCAACATTCAATCCACTAGATTGACAAATCATCTAGTGAGGATCATCCAAGATATCTAGAATTTTCTAACTATTACCTAAAGTTTCTTTTGTTGCAGAAAATTAATTCTCAGAGGATTGGGACTCCTCCTACGATAGAAATCTAGGAGACTCCAACTTCATTGCCCGAAGGTCAGCATGCCTTCATAGTGCAGAGATTAGTTCCTTGTGCAAGAGAAGAACACTATGGAAGAAGACTTCTAGAGAAGAGTTATGGTGAAGTCAAGAGACTGAAGATCTCCATTGTTGAATCGAAGAACTTCACAAGTTGAAGAACAGGCCATAGAAGCCTTGACACAAAAAGGCCATAGAAGCCTTGAAGAAAAGGCCATAGGAGCCTTGAAGGAGAAGCCACAGAAGTCTTGATACTAGAAAGGCCAAAAAAGCCTTGATACTAGAAAAGGCCATAGAAGCCTTGATCTAGAAAGGCCACAAAAGCCTTGATACTAAAAGGCCACAGAAGCCTTGATACTAAAAAGGCACATGAAACCTTGATCCTAAAGAAGAATTCGAAGAGAATATCTGATTCAGAAGTAGACTAAATATTTTAGTACTAATACTTTGTTGTAGGGAAAGAAGATTCAGTGAGTTGGGAAACTTCCTACAAGAAATTTAGGAAGGGTATCTTCTTTAGAATCAATTCAGCACCTAAAGCAAAAGAGATCAGGAGAAGATCTCATTGAAGGACTTCCAGACTTGGAAGAAGAAGAAGGACTAGGAGAGTCCTGCTCGAATCCAGAAGCAATAGAATCAGATATCCAGAAGAAGATCTCACCACCAACACTTCCAGGAGTAGAAGGTTGAAGAGGTCTCAAGGAAAGACCATCAGAAGTTGCAAGATCAAAGACCTTGGGAAGGTCTCATCGAGCATCCAAAAAAAGGCTAGGAGAGCCTGACTGAAGAAATTCTCAAAGGAGAACTCATTAGAGAAATCCACTACCAAGGAGAAGCCCCTGATAGTGAAGGACTTGGGACAATTATCGCCATCCAACAACAAGCCCAAGAGAAGGAGAATTTGGCAAGGAGTGCCAAATCCAAGAGAAGAAGAATCCAGTGAAGACCTCAAGACATTCAGAATCTTGAGAAGAAGATCCTGCTTGAAGTCAAAATTTGACAAGAAGACTTGAAGATAGAAGAAGCTCACCAAATCTTGGAGATTTGAAGATTACCTCTCACAGCAAGAAGGCACCGCTTCAGAGACAAAAGACTTCTCCAAATCTATAATAGAAGGAGGAGAACACAAGAGGAGAACAAGCCACCAAATCCTAGGCTCATGAAAGAAAGTTTGAGACCATCATTTGGTGAAGAAGGAGTTATTCAAAATAGTCTACAAAGAGCTGCAAGATCCTACTCGAAGCAACAACTTGGTGATCCTAGACACCAAGATCTACATCCTCTACAGAAGTGGCAAAAGAGCTACAAAAGCTTTCAAAAAAGGTAAGCAACTTCTTGGTGCAAGTAGATTCATTAATTGGATTACTTATCAGATTTGTTAAAGCACCTGAATTTGGATTAAAGTTGCAATTAGATTATAGTCTTCAAAAGTGCAAAAAGAAAGGTTC
This sequence comes from Wollemia nobilis, assembly GCA_028583015.1. Lineage (NCBI taxonomy): Eukaryota > Viridiplantae > Streptophyta > Pinopsida > Araucariales > Araucariaceae > Wollemia > Wollemia nobilis. The sequence continues at coordinate 470,762 of JAQPPZ010016951.1, forward strand.
TTTTTAAGGTTCATTTGCACATTGATTAGGAGTTGATTAGATTTCTGAATTACTTCTATCAACTACCTATCATCTACTTTGGAAAAAGAAAAAGAAGACTAAGTCCTACAATATTGATTGTAGTGAAATTACAGAATAATTATTGAAGGTTCATTTCAGATTATTCTTGATTAGTTGTAGTAAATTTGATTAAGTGCATGTTCTTGAGAGTTGATTGGAGTGATAAGGTGAAATTGTTAGTGCATTAAAAGTGAAATATTATTAGATTCATTTGCACTATTCTATTACTCTCAAAAGATTAGCTTTTGTGTACTTGAGAAGGGCACAAAATCAGAAATTATCAAAGTGTCTAAAGACACTATTAGTGCACAAAAATCTGCAACTCATAGTGGCCAAGTGAAGCCACCAAATCAGGTTAGAATCCTCCAAAACTTGGAGAAGAATACAACTAACCAAAAAAAAGAAGCTTCAAATATTGAGACTTGGTGAGTCTCAAATCCAAAGCACTACAGGGTTAAGTGCAGCAGAAAAAAACTTCTATCTTTGTCCTCAAAACCCTCATTTGTGCATTCAAAATATGCTACAAAATCAGACTACAAGACCTACAAGGAGTGCAAAAAAGGTGCAATAAGAATGTATTATTCTCATAGAAGATTACAAGGTATTGCACTACATTATTCATAGGAAAAGGGCAGATTGAAGGTGCCACTAAAGGCACAAAAACTATAGGGAAATCCAGCCAAGAAAGGTCGAACGTTAAGCACTCCTCATCCACAACATAAGGAGCCATTCAAAGGGGCTCACACTTCACATCTTGGATGGATGAACCTACAAAAGGCAATGCACATATCAATCGATCATCAACCTGCATTTACATAGATAGAAAGGGAGCTCTCTTTTACAAGAAAAAGGTAATAAATTCTACCTCAATCAACATGGATGAACAACATAAAAGGAGCACATTGAAGGGAACAAGGAACAAGGAGAACAGGTGATATATTCAGAGGTTGCTAGCTTGGTGAAGATTGTCCACCAAAAGAATCACCTACAATGCCATTCGAAGCTCCAAAATCACCTCAACAATCGACCAACAAGAGAAGAGGTTGCTTGCACTCCAAGAAATGTAGCAAGCAAAGAAGAGGCATACAAAAAGGAGTTATACTCTCCTTGGAAGCATTATAGCAAAGAACTCCATGCAAAAAGTTTGAAATCCACTTGGCACTAATTCTCTAAGGTGCCATCCCATTTCTTAACGTCCAAGAAAACTCACGAAGGAGTTAAAATTAAGGGGCACTCCACAAGCACTCACACAAGTGTTCATGCATTACAAGGTGACCAAGAAGCTAGAAGAGTGTTACTAAAGGATTGTTACATTACAAAAGGAGTGAGTGCTCATACGTAACAGTTGTGACACTTGTCACAAATTTCAAGACTTATCTTCCATAAAAAGGGTGGTCAAGGAGGTGAAAGGATAGTCAAAGCAAGGCAGCAATGATAGCAAGTGAGTCTAAAGTGACTCAATAGCATTTTAGTTATATCACGATAGTAGCTCGATAGCTACATGGTAGCAGATCGATAGCAACTTGGAGAACATTCCGAGAGCAAATGGTGAAGCACATTACTCCTAGTCAAATGGGTCAAGGAAGCATTGAAGTGAGTGTTGAAGCAAATTGCAAGTGGAAGAATCTTCCATTACTCACAATACCCAAGAAGGATAGTCTACCACCGATTTTATAAAGGTACAATTTCCATCTAATTTGCTTTCCATAAAAAGGGAGTTATAAGGTTATATTATAAGGTTGAATTATTGAAAGAAATCAATCTTCATTTGAAAGCAAAACTTAGGGAAATTAAATATTAAAATTGTCTAATATTTGCAAAGCATAACCTAGGAGAAATAAGGAATACTACTTGGAATTATTTCATTTAAAATTTGCAAATATTAATGTATTCTAATTTTCCAAATTTGGGAGTCATAAGGGCTACAACTCCAAACTAGGTTATTGGAAATTAGAAACAATCCAAGGGATATAAAAAGAGGTTATTAAAGATTTTTAAGGTTGGAAAATTATAATATTCTTGTCTCAAAAACTTCTCTAAAGGGACAAAAGAAATCCAACATTAAAACCTCTTCAAAATTGAAAAGTGCTTAGTTCAATAGGAGTAATAAGGTGTTAAGAAGTTGATTTTTGATCTTTACAAAATTTGTACAAAATCAACCAAAATTGAACTATATCTTTACAAAAGCACTATATTATATCTCTAGGGAGACATAAGGAAGTCCACAAAATCTAAGAATTGATATTAGGGTGATTCAAATGGCATCAAATAAATTCTTCCTAGCAGAATCTCAACTACTCAAGGGTCCAAATTATTTCTCTTGGAAAAATAAAGTGAAAGCAATCTTAGTATATGAAAAACTTTGGGATGTCGTCAAAGGGAAAACACAGAGACCTACCACAGGTGAAACTGAAATCCTAAAGTTTGAGGAAAATGATTCAAAGGCCTTAATGATAATTACTTTTGCTATCACTGATGAGATTCAACCATATATCAGTTCAGCCAAAACATCTTCAGATGCATGGACAAGCCTAGAGAAAATTTTTGAAGGAAAGAATAAGGTGACCATCCTTCATCTCCAAACTCAACTTCACTCATTAAAGATGAATAGTGGAGAGAGTATAGAATTATTCCTAAGGAAGGTAGCAGATATCAAAGGGAAATTATTAACCTTAGGAGAAACAGTTAAGGATGAACTTCTCACTCAAGTAACCATGAGAGCACTTCCAGACAACTATAAACATTTGGTCACATCTTTACAGGTTTTAAGCAAAGATACTTCTTTTGATGACCTAGTCAATATACTTCAAGAATATGAAGTAGAAAATACTGTGAAAGATGAGATGACTAACACTGCATTGGCATCAAAAGATAATCCACAGGGAAATATTGCTTCTTCAGCAAGAGGATGAAAAACATGGTATTGTTAGATATGTAGAAAGAAAGGTCATAGTACCAGCTATTGCAGATACAATCCCAAAAATTGAAAGCAAGGAAATCAGATGTACAATGGGAATCAATTTCGACAATATCAAAGGAACCCTCATCAACAACAATTTTAGTGACCAACCAATTATCCTCAACTAGAATATCAGAAGAGAAATCAGAAGGGACACTTGGCTCAGAGGATAGAAGAAATTGAAGAACTGGAAGAACCCACAGACACCTATGAGGTGAAAGCTCTATCAACAAATGTTACATATTGCAGAGACACTAATTATTTGCTTGAACAGGTTACAAAGAATATAGAGGAAGAGTACCAAGATCAAGATGAAGAGGAAGATCCATATTGAAGACTAAAGTCTTCAATACCCAAATAATGTAATACAAGGGGGTGTTAGAAATAGAGTCTATTCCATCATTTGGGTTATGTAAATGTATCTTCCAAGGTACATACTTAGGACATTAGATTACTTTAGGGGGAAGTTATCTAGTTACTTCATGCAATGTAATAAATGCACAAGTGTCAATGTGCAAGATGTATATGTGCAAGTTGTCCCTTGCACAACTAGGTAGAGTGTTGGCCAAGGAACCTGTCTTCCTATATAAGAAAGGCCTCATTGTTAGATAGATATGAGAAGGGGGACATAGATAGATAGAGTTGCTTACAACATAGTCGTAGGTAGTAGTGCAGTGTTGTGTATATCACCATATATTGGTGATGGGTGCAATGTAGTTCAGTAGCTTCATTAATGGAGTGTTCATTTCCTCCATAGCTACGTTGTATTCATTTATGTTATTTCTATTCAACATACTTCAGTCATCTTGCAGATTTACTTTCTTTTATATTATTCTGCATCTTGTGATTGTTATCTCCCATTGCTCATTACATCAAAAGCTAACAAGGTGATCATTTACCTATGATGGAGACTGCAACATTATCATTTCATACCAAAGAGTCTAAGATAGTAGTTGATACAGGGTTATTTTATCCGAAAGGTGCATCGCATGCTAGTTATAGTGGGATTCACATAGTTTCATTCAAAAATAAAGAGAATGAGCTTAAGCCATCGATTTCTAGTTCTATATCTCATCTCCATATAGAGGACAAGTCATAGGATGAGGAGCTCTTCATTTCACCTTTTAGCAACATGCTAGAAGACCCCCTATTTAATTTCAGGAAGAAATCAACCCAACAACTAGAATGGGAGGATGATCATTTGGGTCCCGAGGTAGTCTCTCGCCCTGCTCATGGATTTTATTCCAGATCTGAGCCATACCGCTATTGTGACATGCAAAACAATGTAACTCTAGGAGATGAACATGATAGAAGTGATATTTTCAAAGGTAGTAACCCGCATTCTTGTTCAAGCTCCCCCACTAGAATGGGTGCCAAGTTATAAGGGGGAGCTAGTGTTAGCTCCTCTTATGCCCATGTGTTGCTCAACAACCTGACTTTCAATGGTAGCAATTCTCAAGCATCCCCAACAACTCAACTGGAGGAGCTTCATTCCAACGTAATACAGAATAATGTTGATCTCGCACTCTCAGCCCATGGAATTGGAGGATCCGAACAAGGAAGTGGTAACCAACATGTACCAAAATAGGGAATCCTCGAAGCTAGACATGTAGGAAGAAATAAAAGCTTTGAACAGGTAAATCAACAAGCAAAAGAGTCAGGTACATTTGAGTTTAAATTGCAAGATGATTTTACTAAAGAAATAAAAGAATTAGAAGAACAAACTGTTCATTTTTCAAAAGAATTCCCCTTGATGAAGAGCTCAATCGATGGTTTTTCAAAGTCCAGGAATCCAAGGGTTGGATGATTACCTCTCATCGTCACCTTGGTCAGTCCTTTGTTTTTGTAACTTTCACCTCTAAAGACTCTTTCTTAAAAGCCCTAAGAATTGACACTTGGATGATTTTTGGTCAACTGGTCTTTATTCAACATTGGTCATTCCAATTTGATCCTGAGAATGTGTCAAACATGAAATACCCCCTTGGATTGAACTCCCTTTCTTAAACCTGACATGCACAAAGTATTTAACTCAGATTACTTCTAGGTTTGGAAGGCCAGTATTTCTCCCATCCAAGTCATCACACTTCATGCGCTCCCACTCGTGCATCTTGGTTGAGATTGATGTCTCCAAGAACCTCCCAAGTAAGATCATATTCAGAGCCCCAGGTATCCAATTTGAACAATGGATTAATTATTTTAACTTGCCAAACTCATGTTTCTACTATAGACAACAAGGCCATGTGATTAAAATTATCCGTGAGACCTCTCAAACAACAAAACCAACCTACTAGTATTCCTACTATCGCTACTCAACATGCAAGAAAAATAGTATCTCATGTTCAGCCTTTACAACCTTCTAGTTCTCATGATGTGACCTCTTTCCCTACTCATTTAGTGTCCTAAGCTTCTAACATGGCAGTTACCCACATCTCCATTCAGCCCCCTACAACTTTTCAGGATCTTGTGGAGAAAACTCCTCATGAAACAATCGAGGAGGGTTGGGTAACCCAACATAACAAGAAACACATGCACAACTCATTACAAGATGCCTCTCCCTCCTAGACATGTCCTGAAAGACCAACACCTAGAAGGTAAGGAATGGAACCATAAGCCCACCAACTCTTACTCCAAAAATACCTCCTTAGCCATACGTTAGTCTAAGGGAATAGGTACTCTACATGATTATATGCAATTTGTACCTACCTAGAATGCATATGGTGCTTTAGCTAGCAATATGTCAAATTGATGTCTACAAGAATCGTGTCTTGGAATATGTGTGGTTTCACACCGTGAGAGCGGTGTTTTGCTCTTCGAACAATCATCAAGAGAGTTTTCCCACATATTTTACTATTGCAAGAAATCAAAATTTTAGGTTTCAAACTAAAAAATACCCTTAAGACCCTATGGGGGTTGGGGAGGCCTTGTGTACGAGTCATGACAAAGGGAGGGGTTGTTATCCTATGCCTCTCTCAATATGTGTGGGACTCTATTTTATTACCAAGAGAGGATCCAATGCATAGAGTAGTGTGGTGTACAATAATGTTTGGTGGTAGGAAATTGGGTATTATAGCTATTTATGCACCCAATGATGCAACTAGAAGGGCAACCCTCTAGGATTGGATGTGCTTCAATTTACCTGAAGAAGATTGGATAATAGGAGGAAACTTCAATATGGTAGAGTGGGAGGGAGACAGATTGGGGGTTGGCATTCCACTCAAACAGCTAGAAGAGGCTAGATCATGGTATAGATTTATAAGGGCCTAGAATCTTTAAGATCCCAATTGGAACAAGAGTGCTGAAAAGCATGGGGCTTCGTTTACTTGGAGCAATGCACGATGTGGGGATGCTCTCAAAATGGAAATATTGGACCGCTTCTATGTAGCAAAAAATATTCATCCAATCTATTCAGCGGTAACTTCAGATCATCTCCCCATTACCTTGAGTATTGGGTGTGCCCCCATAAGGAAACCCAAAAATAGTCTGCCTTTCAAGTTAAACACTTCCTTGCTCAAGCACAAATATTGTGTTTATGGAATCAAGAAAGTGTGGAACCTCTTGCCAAGGCCCTCGGGAGGGAGAGGGTCGATTATGTGGTGGGAGGAAGCCATCAAAATAACAGTGGATTACCTTCAAGGTTTTGGAAAAATCCTAGCCTCTCTTTGTAGGAAAAAAGAGAAAGAATTAGAGCAGGTTGTTGACAAACTCATCCACCACCTCAGCTAGAATATTAGTAGTATTCCTTCTCAAAAGCTATTGGGTGAAAAATAGGCAGAGTTAAGGCAACTCTAAGCTTGTAAGTTGGGCCGTTTGGACCCACTAAGCTTGGGATTATTTAAAATTCACCGAGGTTCATATCACCGGTTTCATATTTTAATTTTGATGCAGGCCTGTGATTTTACATTTCCTTGGTATTTGGGCTCTTTGAGGTAGTGTTGTTTACTTGTTTTGCTTTTATATTTAGTAATGTTGCATATTCATGCTATAAAAATTTTATATAGACAAATATGAGTGTGTGCACGCTCTAGCCTTTCGTCCCTTGGTCGCTCTGCTACCATCCCCAAAAGTGGGGCCAAACCCGGCCATTCTGAAGACACATCTCATCGTATCATGATGTTTCCATCCCGAAACTCCATGGAACATGGTGCATAACTGAGAACATAACCTAGTCTTTTTAAGATGGATCTATGAGGTTTGAAGGTACCTTCTTTGTAAAATCAGTTTGACACGGAGAAACTCTATATACTGCAAACTAGTGGTTGAGGCTCAAGAGATTATGTATGTATATCACTACTAACAATGACCTTAATTATAATCTAATTCCAAGACAACTACACAACACCTGGTCATCAATTACCATGAACTGTACAAACCTAATGTTATTGATGAATAGAAATGTTAACCTTAATCAACATAATAAATGACATGGAAGATTAATGCTTGACATTTGTCAAGAACACCAAAATCTATGAGAATGACTTTGGAAGCATATGGATCAGAATTATGACAGCCAGATTTTAAATTCTAATTGACATGCCATGGCCAAGTATTTTTGCTATTTTCTTAACTTCGATGGTTTTTATGTTTTCTGTTGCGTTTTGCCTGAATCACAAAATTTTATCCATATCGCTATTCTCTGTATTCAGGAGAAAGTCATGTATATCGAGAAAATGAAATCCAAATGAAAATAAATAAGAGAAATGAAGAAACTTCATAGGTTGGTCAGTAACATGAAAAGATAATAAAAAACATTTTATTTAATACAAAATAAAATATGCTCATCAAAAGTTTCAACTTTTGACCCTACAAGGGAAGACTCATGCAACTTGCATTGCTTGTACTGGATCACTTTTGTCAGAATGTCCTTTCAAAGCTCATTTAAGAAATCCTTTTATTTAATAAAAAAATAAAATATGCTTATCACTTTGACCCTACAAGGAAAGACTCATGCAACTTGCATTGCTTGTACTGGATCACTTTGTCAGAATATGTCATTTCAAAGCTCATTTAAGCAATTCTGGCAACATCCGGAGAGCTTATCAAAAGTCTTACTTTGACCCTACAAGGGAAGATTCATGCACCTTGCATTGCTTGTCCTGGATCACTTTGTCAGAATATGACATTTCAAAGCTCATTTAAGAAATTCTGTCAACATCTGGATGCCTCACGAATCGACTTGAATTTAAATGTTTTACCCAATTTTTTTTGTTTTGTTTTGTTTTTTTTTGCATGGTTGAAACATCCAAATCTACAACTTCCATGGCGTGAAGCATACTCAGATTGTTAGAACTTCCCTGGCGTGAAGCATACACAGAGTGTTCTGTAGAGTAGCGTTTTTGGGCCCCTATCCATTTATGTAAACCTACCCCACTTCTGTAAATTTGAGCGAACTCTCAACTTCACTCTGGAAAGCTATATATGTACCGTATTAAACCGTTTTCGGAATACCAGAACTTTCACAAGAGTTTCCTTCCCGCTGAAGTAATTTGACGAAAGTTTCCACCAGTTTCGCGTGTGTGAGTTACCTTCCAACAAGTTTCCTCTCATTTGGTCACAAGATGCGCATGATGACCGTACTTCCAAAGATTGAATAGCAGCTTGGACACGTTTATCACTCCAACAAACTATGACATTAAAGCTACGAATTTGGCCCCCACGCAAGTGAGCGGCCTGTCCATGGAAGTTCGCGTAGGTAGCTATAGTCCTAAAAATTGAAAACGCGTAGTCTTGACAGGGAAACTTAACAAACTCTGAATTCAGCCTTACTGAATATGTCAGGGAAAGTAGAGAGAAGACTCGTCAGAAGCACATCACAGAATCCTCGTAGTTAAACGAGAAAAAAATATGCTTTTGAAAACAATAGGTTGAAAAACTGCGAATGAGTCCACAAGAAATGGGGAAAGTCTATGGTTTATCCACAGAAACTGAGAACAAGAAGAGCTGATGTAGTTGCTTCGGCGTTTCTTGAAAACTATGCATTCGTTCGAAGTCTCGTCTACTCTTCATCTGTTAAGTTACGGAGAAGATACCGGGAGAGGCAAGCCTTGTTAAGTACGTTTTTCTTTTTTATTTTATTTGAAGCTTTATAAAATAATGCTTTGAATGCCCTTTTTTTCTTTGCCCATTAAAGAAAAATAACACAGCAGACTGAGCGGTGGCTGACAGAAAGCTCAAGATTTTAAGGATTTCAAAATAACACAGTAGACTGAGCGGTGGCTGACAATGTGAAAATTTTAGCTTTTAGTATCACCTTCCGTTCAAGCAATTTTTTTTAAAAGAATTTTAAAATTATATATATATATATATATATATATATATATATATATATATATATATTTTTTTTTTTTTTGAATTTATATGGTGGAATTTTAGTCTCTGTCTTGTTTGGGAACCCCTAGATCTTCCCTCATTCTTTCCCTATAACCACCATGTCACAATCATTTTAATCTTTTTACACCCGGCATTCCACCACTTTGACCACCATGTCACAATCATTTTAAACCTTTTACACCGAGACTCCACCCCTATAACCACCATGTCACAATTATTTTAAACCTTTTACACCCGGTATTCCACCTCAATAACCACCTATAACCACCATGTCACGGTCATTTTAAACCATTTACACTGCTGAAAGCACATTAAAGGGACAGGGCCCAAAATTTGAACCTTAGACCTTTATCCCCTTAAGAGATTTGGTCCAACCAATTAGTCTACACCTAACACCTTGTATTTTTTAAATTATATATTAGAACAATATTATTTTTATATTTTTTTAATTTAAAATTTTTATATTAAAATATTATCGATAAGAGTTTTTTTTTTAGAAGAGAACACCTGTCATCCTTTGAACCTTCGTTCGTTGGTTTATCCTATAAAGTACTATAAAGTATTTTGGATGTTTTTGGTTCATCCTATCAGCAGCGGCATTTGTGTAAATTGTTGCACAGGTTAAAGAGTAACATAAAGTATTTTGGATGTTTTTGGTTTTTCCTATCAGCAGCATTTGCGTAAATTGTTGGAGACTCTTATTGAGGCCGCTGTCATCTATCCTGCGCCACAAATAACCATGTCCTCAAGCAATGCCAGAACTACGCGGAGGTTTTCTCCTGGGCAGCTTTCCGGAGGGCGTTACCAGAGAGGGATTCAAGACAGTGAAGAAATCGAGTATGACGTTTTCCATATTCACAACAAGCAAGCGCCTTTACAGAGTCTGAAAAAATGGCGGGTATGTGTTTCCAATATACTCCCATTATATACTTATCTTTTCATACATTCACCTATATCATAGTTTGTATCTTAAACTTTTAAAAGAACCAAAACTTAAACCTTTACATTTTTCCTAAGTTTTTATTAAGTTTACTTCCATTTTTATATAAATTATTTATTTTTAATAATAATTTTTAGATAAAATTAATATTTCTATGTTTAATTATTCATTTGAGTTGAAATTTAACTCAACGAATAGGATGTGTGAGCAGTCTTGAACAAATTGTGAAGGCATCTGCTTAAATCTGTAAAGAATAAATACCTTTCTTGCTTGCGCTTTAATTGAGATAATCTTTAAATATGCTAATAGCATCGGCCAAGCCATAACAGAAAGGCTAAGTAACCACGTCCCAAACGCGTTGTTAAATAGAAAAAATAAAAATAAACATAGAATTGGAATATGGGTTGCCTATAGATGTGTGTTTCCGCTTTTAAAATAGATTCCACGGCATATCATAAAGATCCATATAAAGGTCGCGGCAACTTGTATTCTAGTCACTCAACTTTAGTGGGTAAGAGCGTAGTTTTTTTGGTAAGAGTGTAGGTTTTTTTTTTCACGAGCTTACCGATAGCTGTGTCGAGATTTTACGATAAATACATATCGTATAGATGTCTCTTTCCACTTTTAAAAGAGATTTCACGGCATGTCATAAAAGAGATCAACGTAGGGGCAACTTGTACTCTTGTCACCCATAGGTAAGAGGGCAGACATACAGCTACAGTTTTTTTAATCATATATTTAGTAACATATTTGCATATTGATTTACATTTAGGTTTTTCAAAGGAATTAAAGTTTTAATTATTGAATTGAAGGACTATAATTAAAGTTTTAATTATTGAATTGAAGGACTATAATTAAAGTTTTAATTATTGAATTGAAGGCCTATAATGTGTAATTTACATTTAGGTTTTTTTTAAGGAATTAAAGTTTTAATTAGTGAATTGAAGGACTATAATGTCTAATTTCTTAGAATTTACACATTATGCTTAATAAGATTAATAACTATCAGCCTCTTCTTTTTATTATTTAATTTTTAAAACTTTATTATTATTTTTAATTGGTTGTATGGAACTACAATGTAGATTAATAACCATTAGCCTTTTTTCCTTTTATTATTTAATTTTTAAAACTTAACTATTATTTTTAATTGGTTGTATGGAACTACAATATAGTTTGTTAGAATTTGCCTTATGGTTAACAAGGATCAACCTCAAACTTGTGTTCCTTTCGTTTTATTATTTAATTTTTAAAATTTTACTATTAAAATAATTTTTAATTGGTTGTATAGAACAGAAATGTGTGTGAAGTGACAGCTCAACGGTTTTGGTTTTATTTTTTTATTTTTTAGGTGTGTGTATGGTTTTGGTTTTGGCTTTTTTTATTTTTTTAGGTGTGCGTATGGTTGTGTTTTTAGCCTCTAAGCTAAGCTCTCACCTTTATTTGAAATAAAAATGTCTAGAAACACCAGTGGTAAGGGTTTCTCACACTAACCTTAATAAAATAAATAAATATATATATATATATATATATATATATATATATATATATATATATATATATATAAAATAATTGAAATATAAATTTTATAAATTTATATTTTTTATATATAATTAAGTTATTATTTTGTTTTTTAAATATATTATTTAATAATAATTAATATAATATTTTTAATACATTTTAATTTATTAGAGAAATATAATTAATAAGGTTTCTTTTATTTATTATAAAATTATTTAAATAATAAAATTAAAAACTGAGATTTTATCAAGTAAATAATATGATTAAAAAACAGCCCTTACTCACATAATATAGATAATAAGAGATGGTGGATTAGAAAATTTAATTTTAATGTTATTTTGTAATATATATGTGAATTTTTTTTTAATATAATTAAATATTTTATATATTTTTAAATTATTAGTTAATAATTATTAATATTTATTTATATTAACAATATTTTTTGAATTGAAAATATTTCATATATTAATGATAAAAAAAATACAAAATTATATTAAAAAATGTATAAATTTTATTATTAACAATAAATTTTCTATATAATTTTGAATAATATAGTTAATTTTTTATTTTTAAATTAAAAAGGATTGATAGTATGATAAAGAAAAATAACCTTTACCTACTCAATATGGATCGCAAGATAGATAAGCTAGGAAACTCAAAACGGATGTTAATTTTTCTTAGACTTAGTTTTTCTATAACTTAATTCAATTCCTGATGATCTTGACATTGATGTATATTGAGTTTTGGAGAGAATTTTTTGAGCTCTATTCTTAATCTCTTCTATCAAGTTTGTTACACCACTTTTATGAAAATGGTGAAAAATACGATGTTTTGGTATAGTGGTTTGTAGAGACCGTTCTTCGTCTATATAATGATGTGTAAAGGACTTTTTATAAATTAGTAAAGAGTTCAAATATTTTAAAACATTTCTTATAATCTTATAGGTCTCATAAGCTTACTTAACTTTTTAAAAAATTCTAACGAAGGGTATTTTTTTTTAAAGGAGGTAGAGAATAACGAGGTAGTACATTTATCATTATTAAAGGCAGCTGAACGCGCTTTGAAAAGTCACAAATAATGTCAGAAAACGCGTATTTTAGGTTTTTATTCGTGAAAAGTACAAACGTACCAACTAGCCAATACATTTGCAAGTTGAAAATGAGTGTGCCGTGTTGACTGTCTCATTAAATCGAATCAAATCTCGTAAAGTTTCTAAGAGGATGCAAAGGAATACAACTTTTACAAAGTTTTACTATTATTTTCCATCAGAAAAACTAGTCGCTATGGCTTCCCAAAGAAAATTCAACTGAGATGCGTCATAGCGGTATCTATACGGTAACCTAAATCGACCCCACATTAGAAAATAAAAGAAAAAATGACACACAAGCAGAAAGTCGTCGATGGAATAAAGGGGGAACCGTGGACGAATCAGACCCTTGATATTAAACATGATTTTCTTTTTCTTTAATGACGTGAGAGGACATATGGGAAGCTTCCTGGATAGCTTCGATTACCCCAACTTGGACGAAACGTCAGCAGCATCTCCAACCAGTGCAACGGCGCGTCAAACTCAGGTGTAAAAGCCCCAACAAACAAACAAAAAAGTATCGTAAGGACTTTGTTGGTTGGAATTTTATTTGTTGGTTGGATTTTAGTGATAAAATTCAATTCAAGCTGTTCCTAGTTAAATATATATGAACTACCACATTGTTGTGCTTAAACAAAGATGTACTCAAGTGTAAAGAAATCCATATCAAATATTTTTTTAAGGGTTATGGTTTGTGAAGTTAGAGAGTTTGTGATGTAAATTTTTTTTTTTTTTTGGTTTTGTGGTGTTGATTTACCTCAAGGGTATTATTTATGTTTATTGATGTGATCTTTGCTTCCTCAAACTTTAAGTGATCAATTCAAAATAAAAAATGAAACAGTTATCAGATATTAAATTCCAATTATCCAAACTACCACCTTAATCAGTATCACTATAACCAACCAACTTAATTATGTTAGATACAAGATAATATATATCAAAATTAATAGTACCCCTCACATACCTTAATATTCATCTTTTCTACCTTCAAATGTATCTTTGATGGCCCATTCATTTACCTAGATATAAAGGAAACAACATATGCAATATTCGGTATGGTGAGTAAGAAATATCAAGCTTCCAACTATGCTTTTATAGGTTGTCATGTTCATTTTATCAATTGTATCTTCTTTGCATAAAACTACTCCATGAGCAATTGGAATTAGGATTGGTTTGCATTTTTCATGCTAAACTGTTTTTAACATATCCTTAGCATACTTGGCTTGAGAAACAAAATTTTGATTTTTACTTTGATGTACTTCAATTCCTAGGAAACATTGCATCAACCCTAAGTCCTTCATCTCAATATTTTTTTCATAGCACTCTTAGACTCATCTTTCACCTTAGAACAACCACCCATATATATCAAATCATCAACATATAAACAAACAAGAAGAATGTTATTACCTTGATTTTTTTTAGTAGAGAGTGGATTCACTCTTACTTCTCATGAAGCTCTTTCCTAAAAATAGCCATAAATTTGGGCATATCATGACCTTGGAGCTTGCTTGGGACCATACAAGGCCTTCAACTTATAGACATGGTCTTCTTTACCTTGGACTTCAAATCCTTATGGTTGTTGTACATAACTTTCCTACTCTAAGTACTTGATTAAGAAGGTACTCTTAACATCCAAATGATGTATGCTCCATCTCCTTTGGGATGCCAATAAAATTGTCATTTGAATGGTCTCTTGTCTCTTTATAATCTATGTCATATCTTTGAGTGAAGCCCAATTGGAACTAGCCTTGCCTTGTGCTTTTCAACACTACCATCACTCATGTACTTAATCTTGTAGACCTATTTAGTACCAATACATTTCTTATTATTTGAAAGTTATATAAACCTCCTGTCATTCTTATGAATTAAATCCATTTCTTCTTCCATTGCTTGCACCCAAACATCATTAGTACAAGCATCCTCAAAACATGATGGTTGAAAATGATTTTGTGATAACAATGTATAGTTGAATGTCACCTTTTGGTTCTTCTTCCTCATCACCATAAGTTTGCAACCTTTGCAATCTTGAGGTCTCATGATCAACTTCATGCACTTGGCTTCTTGTAAGTCTTCTTTCAAAATTTGTATCCAACATTTAGCTTGGAGGATGAAATGCAAGAATTCTCTTACCCTTATTGCTTATAGAACGTGATGAGGGGTTGCTTAGCTAAATTGAAAGAGGAATTAACTCAAAATTGGGTTGCTCATTATCTATACCTTCATCAATAACTTTGTTGCACATCTCAACATAGTTTTTTAACTCATAAAAAACTCCCCCTTCATAAAAAATTATAGCTCTTAACACAACTTTGTTAGTGATGGGATTCGAAAGCATATAGGATTTGCTTTCTTCACTATAACAAAAAAATATGTGTGCCTCACTCTTTGCATCTAATTTCTTTCTATGTTGGTTAGCAATGTGTACATAAGCTAAACAACCAAAAACTTTGAAATGATTGATATTGGGAATTTTATCATACCAAGCTTTGTATGAAGTTATTTTCTTAAGTGCATTAGTGGGACTCTAATTGAGAAAATACATTGTTGCAACAACTACTTCAACATAAAAAGCATTGCTTAATCCCTTTGTTTGTAACATGCTCCTTGTCATTTCAATAATTGTGTGATTCTTCCTTTTTGCTACCCCATTTTTTTGAGGTGTATAAGTTGTAGTACACTACCTTTTAATGTCAAACTTGTCACAAAAACTCATAAATTGATTTGAGTTAAATTCTCCTCCATGATCAATCCTTAAACATTTTATTCTACATCCACTCTCATTATCAATGAGGGATTTAAACCTCTTAAATGCATCAAATACTTCAGCTTTATGCTTCAAAAAATAAACCCAACATTTCCTTGAGAAATCATCAATAAAAATGATGAAATATGATGACTTACCCAAGCTCTTTGTTTGCATTGGACCACATATATCATAGTGAATCAATTTAAGTAGATAATAGGCCTTTAAGAAATTCTCCAGCATATTTGTATTTAACACCACCATCACAAACCTCCTTGTGATCTTCAAATTTTGGCAAACCATAAACTAATTCTTATGAAGTTAATAACTTCAAGTTTTAGAAATTCAAGTGGCCATACCTTAGATGCCACAACTAGATCTTGTATTCAAATGCTACATTTGCGAGGCTATTGTTATTATCTCAAAAATTTAATGGGAACATCATATTCTTTGACATTGGGAGAATTATAACAATTCTATTGCTTGAAATTTTGTCATCAATAATGCATTGTTTATTATCAAACACATCCCTATAATTCTTCTCACAAAGTTGTCTAACACTTAACAAACTATGTTTTAAATTTAGAGTGCAATAGACATCATTGATATGTTTCTAATCTTCTTTGTGTTCACCTCCACAAATCCTTTTGTTGCAACATCCAAGGATTTATTGTCACTAAGATTGATAATGGTCTTGAAGCTTTCATCCATTGTAGGAAACAAGTCATTATTATCGATCATATGGCTAAAGCAACTAGAATCTAATTACCATGCTTCTTGAGGATTGTTTGTAGCTTTATTACATGATAAAAATAAGTGGCTTGGTGGAGCAACATCATTCTCATTAGCATAATTGGCCTTTCTATATTTATTGTCAACTTTAATTTCACATTCTTTCTCAAAATGCCCATACGATTATTTTCAGCTTTATCACATGATAAGAAAGTGGTTTAGTGGAGCAACCTCATTCTCATTAGCATTATTGGATTTTCTATATTTAATGTCAACTTTAATTCTACATTCTTTCTCAAAATACCCATACCTCTTACAATGATAAATTTGGACATTTTTTAATCAAACCTGCCTCTTCCTCTTGGGAAATTCTAATTTTGGCTTCTTCCTTGGTCTTGCCAATGTGTTAGGAACCTTCAGATAAAAATAAGCATAATCCACAATAGCAATGCAGGAATTAACGGAAATGCAAAAATGAAATAACACAAGTGCTTAAGAAAATAACTGATTGGAAATACAACAAACTTATATTACTCAAGAAGAACAGATCGCAAGCCTCCTTGGAAGCAGAGCTTCGATACAATATGAAATATGAGATGGTTCATTCCTTTCCACCTCTATCTTATATAGACTCTTCTTTACAATAAAGTAACTGTTACATCATTATAATAACTCCTACTTACAATAAAGTAATTGTTACATCATTCTCCTACTTACATCATTACTAACACCCGCTTATAATAAAAGTAGTGGTTACATCATAACGGGCCCATACACACTAGGCGCCCAAGGTGCAACATTACATAATGATGGTTATGTTAGGATAGGGTCCTAACATGCCCTCCTCCTTCAAGAAGCTTTGTCCTCAAAGCTTGAGGTGAGGAAACTATTGTTGGAGTTGATGGAGCGGCTCCTAGGTGGCATCTTTTGGCTACAATCCTTGCCATTGTACTAAAACATCAATGAGTGTACGGTTGTGAAGTGTGCATGTATGATGGTCTAGAATACTCTCAGGTTCCAAGATGACTAAGCCTTCTTCATCCAACTGGGGTAGTGTTGATTGAACCTGTGTTTGGCTGCCAATGACCTTTTTAAAGATGAGACATGAAAAACTAGATGTATGGAGGAGGCTAGCAATTCGAGCTTGTAGGCCACGGGGCCAATCTGCTGTAGCACCTTATATGGTCCATAGAATTTGGCTGCTAGCTTTTGATGACCACAAAGTTCTAATGATGATTGTTTGTATGGTTGCAAGCGTAGGAACACCATGTCCCCAACATTAAAACTGCACTTTGAGCGGTGTTAATCCACTTGTTGTTGCATACGATTTTGTGCGATAGCCAAATTATGCTTGAGACGTTGGAGAAGTTGTGCGCGCTCCTTGAGAGTGGAATCCACTGCTTGGACCTTGGAACTACTAGGGATGTATGACAGAAGTGATGGCGGAGGGTGTCCATAAACTGCTTCATATGGTGTCATCTTGGTGGTGGAGTGATATGTAGTATTATACCACCATTTGGCCAACGGAAGCCATTTGACCCACTGAGTCAGTTGCTCGGATGCAAAGCAACGGAGATAGGTTTCCAAGCACTTGTTAACAATTTTCGTTTGTCCATCTATCTGGGGATGGTATGTCGAGCTCATCTTGAGTTGTGTGCCCTGCAGTTTGAATAGTTCCTGCCAAAAATGACTAGTGAATGTGGGGTCACGGTCAAAAACGATGGATTGTGGCATGCCATGAAGGCGGAAAATGGAATCAAGGAATATTTGTGCAATTGTTGAAGCCTTGTAGGGGTGGGCTAGAGGATAGAAATGAGCATACTTAGAGAGATGATCCACCACCACAAGAATGATTGTTTTGCCTCCAGACTTGGGGAGCCCTTCAATAAAGTCCATGGAAATGTCTGTCCAAACGGTCTCCGGAATAGGAAGAGGTTGGAGTGTGCCTGGTGTGCATATAGTTTCCCCTTTCATACGCTGACAAGTATCACATTCTGCCACAAAAGTCTGAATATCCCTTTTCATCCCTGCCCATGAAAATGTGCGTTTAGCCCGCTCATAAGTCTTTAAGAACCCAGAATGTCCTGCAATCGGGGAAGCATGCATTTCTTGTAGTATAGATTCGCGAAGTGGTGAATTTGTAGGATAACAAGGTGGCCTTGGTATCTCAGATGTTGCCCATCCCATGTATATCCTGGCTGAGAGTTAGGATCATGTTGAAGTTGTTGAATTAAGGCTTGCAAGGTAGAATCTTGGGTCACCTCTTCTTGAAGTTGGTGGATCCATTGAGGAAGTGGAGTTGAGATGGCACACAACATACCTTGGTCCTCATGTTGGTGGGATAATGCATCAACAACTACATTTTCCTTGCCCTTCTTATAAATTATTTCATAGTCATACCCTAGCAGTTTGGTGACCCATTTTTGTTGTTCAGGCATGGAGACATGCTACTCAAGAAAGTATTTTAGACTATGGTGATCTGTTTTGATTGAAAAATGTCGCCCAATAAGGTAAGGCCTCCAGTGGTTGACAACATGTAATATTGCCATCATCTCCTTCTCATAGGTCGATTTGCCTAGGTTTTTGCCTGACAATGCCTTACTAGTGAAAGCCAATGACCGCCCTTCTTGCGTAAGCACTGCACCAATTCCACTTCCTGAAGCATCACTTTCAACCACAAAAGGCTTAGAGAAATCGGGCATCGCTAGCACGGGAGTTGATAGCATAGCTTGTTTGAGGTGCAAGAAGGCATGTTCAGCTAGTTCTGACCATATAAATGAGTTTTTCCTCAACATCGTTGTCAGGGGGGATGCAATCTTTCCATAATCATGGAAAAATTTCTATAGTAGTTGGTGAGGCCTAGGAAACCTCAGAGACCTTTGAGAGTGTGTGGCTTGGGCCATTCTTGTATGGCAGCAATCTTCTTTGGATCCACCTTGACCCCTTCCCCTAAAACTATGTGGCCGAGGTACTCCACTTCTTGCATTCCAAAAGAACATTTGGACTATTTTGCACACAATTGATTATCAGCCAGGAGTTGCAAGGTCTTGTCCAAATGTTGCAAATGTTCCTCCCATGTGCGACTGTAAATTAGGATATCATCGAAGAAGACCAAAATGAATTTGCATAAAAAGGGCTGAAAGATTGCATTCATGAGACTCTGAAAGGTTGAAGGTGCGTTGGTAAGACCAAAGGGCATGACAAGGAATTCATAATGGCCTTCATGAGTCTGAAATGTTGTCTTTGGAATATCTTCTTCCCTTAATCTTATCTGATGATATCTTGAACGCAGATCCAACTTGGAGAAGAAGCGAGTACCATGGAGCTCATCCAACAACTCATCAATGACTAGAATGGGGAATTTGTCTTTGACAATAATTTTGTTGAGTTTGAGAAAATCCATGCATAACCGCCAAGACCCATCCTTCTTACGAACCAACAATACTAGAGATGAATATGGGCTGACACTTGGCCGAATGACCCCTGTTGCTAACAACTCTTGCACCATCTTTTCAATTTCAGTCTTTTGCACATATGGGTACCTGTAGGGATGAATGTTGGGTGGTACGCTTCTTGGGACGAGCTGGATAGCATGATCGTGGGTGTGTCGTGGTGGTAACCCATGGGGTTCTGCAAACACGGATGCATGCTTATCCATAATTTCCTGTAATTTAGTCGGCTGAACTATTTCATTGGTAGTCGGGGCTTGAAGTGCAAACAACTGTGCCACCACTCCTTGAGACGATTTCTTCAAAAGTTTTTCCATTCGATGGGAGCTGATGAGTTGGGTAGGACCTGCAGGCATCCCACGGAGAGTGTATTGCTTCCCATGCTTAGTGAATTGCATCCAAAGCTCAAAAAAGTCCCATACTATTGGGCCTAGTGTACAAAGCCACTGAGTTCCCAACACAATGTCACATCCTCCCAAGGGAAGGGCAAACATGTCTACCTTGAGGTTGTATTCGCCCATTCGCACCTTTACATTTCTACATTTTCCCTTGCACGGTAGGGTTACCCCATTAGCCACCATGACTTCAAAAGAATTGCATGAGTATATGTAACAGTCTACCTTTTTGGCTACCCATGGATCAATAAAATTGTGGGTATTACCTGAATCAATAAGGATAATAAGTCGTTGTCCCTTAAAATGCCCTACCACTTTCATGGTCTGGGGAGTGGAGATCTCGACTAAAGCATGTATTGAGATCTCAAGTGGTTGGTCCTCTGTTGATTTCGACTCTTCAGGTTGCTCTTCTTCTTTATGTTCCTCCTCTTCTTCCTGTGATTCCTTGGTGGAAGATTCGCCCACATCAAGTAAATACAATTTCTGTTGTACGCACTTGTGGCCTGGAGAATATTTATCATCACAGTTGTAACATAGTCCTTGTGCCCTCCATGCATCCATTTCTTCTCTAGTAAGGCATTTGATTGGAGGTGGTTTGTTGACCGTGTTTGATGAAGTCTAGGATGGAAGCGGTGTATGAGCTTGTGGAGGTTTGAAGGTACGCCTTTGTGCTATAAATTTATCTTCAGCCAACCTGGCCAAACCTACTGCTGCCATCATGCTCGTTGGCTTGAACATTTTTACTTCAGCACGGATATTTTCCTTTAATCCACTAATGAAACAACCTTTGAAAAACTACCACCCCTTATGTGGTTTACCAACTTTTCAAACTATGTTTGATATTCATGGATGATTGTTGTCTATTTTAGCTTGGTGAGGGCTCCAATGAAATCCTCATACTCACTAGGTCCAAATCAGATGAGTAATTATGTTTCAAATTCAGCCCAAGTAAGATGTGGGTGCATATTCTCCAACCATTGGTACCATTGAATTGCTTCATGCTCGAGGTTGAAGGATGCCATTGCAAGCCTTTGATTATGGGGAATGGCATGAAGAGCAAAATATTATTTAGCCCTATACAACCAACTGGTTGGGTCCTCGCCATCAAATTTGGGAAAGTCTAGCTTGGGCATTCTATGATTTGTATTATTGGGCAAGGTATTTCATGCTCTTCCCTCAAAATTACCTTCTTGACTCCCTGTTGGCCTGTCTAATGTGTAGTATTTGGCATCTAGGCCTGCTATATGACTCTCAATGTCATCTAATCTATCCAATTTGTCTAGTTTGGATATTAGCAGATGGAATTCTTGTTGTTGATCTTCCAAATGTCTCACTTGTTCACCCAATCTCTCTATCTCTTGGGCAGCTCTAGTACCTTTGACCATTTTTAAGCACTTTGGGGTCTCCAAAAAAGTGTATGGGTGTTATATATCAAAACGATCAACTCGAAAAGAGGATCGGAATGGACTATACCACAAAATGATGAATTTGGGGTCCCTAAAAAAGTGTATGGGTGTTATATATCAAAACGATCAACTCGAAAAGAGGATCGGAATGGACTATACCATAAAATGACAAATTTTGGCTATTTTTAGACTTTTTTAGGGAATCTAGCAAAGACCAGGTATTTTTTGTACTATTAGACTCATAATTAATGATGACTACTTTGATAACTCATTGTTTCAATAATTGACAATTGATTGCTCTAATATATTGCATGTATCGATATATTCCCTACCATTGACAATTGATTGCTCTAGTATATTATTTGTATTATCATTTGTAATGTACTATCAATAGTATATTCTATATTCTATCACACTTGATGTTCAAGACCTATCAGTTTGTGATGAGACTAGTCTCCTCTATAGTATGCTCAAATCTGATTTTGGTTTTTGGCTGGGAAAGGACTAAAAACAAGTTCAATAGGGACATTCTAAGCCAAGGTGTGTCTAGTTTCATGGGCTCTCTGATATACAATCTTTGGTCATGATTAGTGGCCAGCCCAATATCTCAGAGCTCTAACTACGGAGGGTTCCACCATACTCGTAGCCACACTATCATGTTTCTAAATGTATTGTGAGAGTAACTTCTTAGGGCTAACCACTTACTAGTGCACCACAAAACTCAAACAATTAATATCTTCCTATGTGAAGGCTTCTCCTATTCCTAAGGGGTCTCCCTATATACCTAAGGGTACGTGGGAGCTCTCACCTATTAGAGTTAGAGTTTATTACATCATTTGGATCATGTAAATGTACCTTCCTAGGTACATACTTAGGACATTAGATTACTTTAGGGGGAAGTTATCTAGTTACTTCATGCAATGTAATAAATGCACAAGTGTCAATGTGCAAGTTGTAAATGTGCAAGGTGTCCCTTGCACAGCTAGGTAGAGTGTTGGCCAAGGAATCTATCTTCCATTATAAGAGGCCCTCATTGTAAGAGTTTGATAAGCAAGTCAGTAGGTAGTAGTAGTAGTAGTAGTGGGTGACTCCATTAGTGATGGAGCACATTATGGTTCTGTAGCATCTTGCATGGAGTGTCCATTTCCTCCATAGCAATATTGTATTCATTTTCATCATTTCTATTTATAGCATATTTTTGAAATCTTGTGAGTTTACTTTCTTTCATATTTTTGCATCTTGTGATTGCCATCTCCCATTGTGATCTACCTCAAAAGCTAATAGTGGTATCAGAGCCATGGTAGATCTAGTCATAGTAGGTCAATAGGAATACCACCATTATTATTGAGTCTAAGTTTTTTGTCAACCTGATGCACCATTGGACCAATCACTATCAAAAATTCTTAGAAGAGTCTAGGTGGTAGAATTAGGGAGAGTCACAAGTGAGGACTGAAATAAATCTCAGTTTTAGAAAATACTAAGATTGTATTTGACTAGAGTCTCTCCACAGAGTTACAGGAAAACTCGTGAAGACCAGGACTCAATATTCAACCCACTAGATTGATAGATCATCTAGTGAAGATCATCCAGAATATCTAGAACTTGGTAACTATTACTTGAAGGTTCTTCTTACTATAGGGAACTAACTCTCAGATGATTGAGACACCTCCTACAATAGAAAGCTAGGAGATTTCAACTTTGTTACCCGAAGGTCGGAGTGCCTTCATAGTGCAGATATTAGTTGTTGTAAAAGAAGAATACTACAGAAGAGACTCTAGGAGAAAGAGTCATAGTGAAGACTAGAGATTGAAGATCTCTATCGATAAAGTCAACTTCACAGAAGA
This sequence comes from Wollemia nobilis, assembly GCA_028583015.1. Lineage (NCBI taxonomy): Eukaryota > Viridiplantae > Streptophyta > Pinopsida > Araucariales > Araucariaceae > Wollemia > Wollemia nobilis. Next base: position 494,222 of record JAQPPZ010016951.1, read on the forward strand.
AAATGCCATAGAAGCCTTGATCTAAAAAGGCCACAGAAGCCTTGATCTTAAAAAGGCCATAGAAGCCTTAATCTAAAAATGCCACAAACCTTGATCTGGAAAAGGCCATAAAGCCTTAATCTAAAAAGGCAACATAAGCCTTAATCTAAAAAAGGCCATAAAAGCCTTGATCCTAAAAAATGCTCCTAAAAGAGAGTACCTAATTTAGAAGCAGATTCAGATTTCAGTACTAATCATTTATTGTAGGAAAGAGGAGATCCAATGAAGTTTGAAAACTTCCTACATCAGAGTTAGGAAGAGTATTTACTTTAGAATCATCCAACACCTGAAGGTGAAGAGATCAGGTGAATATCTCATTGAAGAAACTTCCATTCTTGGAAGGATGAGAAGGACTAGGAGGGCCCTATTCAGATCCAGAAGTAGTAGAATCAAGAGATCCAGGAAGGAGATCTCAATTCCAAAAGTTGAAGAAGAAGGCCTCAAGGAAGACCAAAGAAGTTGTAGAATCGAAGACCTAGGAGAGGTCTCAAGGAAAAAGGCTTGGAGAAGCCTTGTTGTTGAAGCAAGATCATCAAAGAGTTCCTAGAAGAACTCATTGGAGAAATTCTCCATCAAGGAGAAACTTTCTCACAAGGGAAATACTTGGGATAATTATCGCCATCCGACAACAAGCCCAATCAAGAGAAGAAGAATTGGCAAGGAGTGCCAAAGAAGATACAGAAGACCTCAAGACATTCAAAGTCTTGAGAAGAAGAAGATCCTGCTTGAAGTCAAAATTCGACAAGAAGACTCAAAGACAAAAGGAGTTTGTCAAAGTCGAGAGACTAGAGGATTACCCAAATATTCCTCTGAATCCACAATAGAAAGGAGAAGACCAAATCACCAAACCCTAGGCTCATGAAAGGAAGTTTGAGACCTCTTTTTGGTGAAGGAGGAGCTACTTGGAAAAGCTTACAAAAGTTATAGAAAGCAACAAGCCTGATCTACATTCTCTTCAAAAGTTATCAAAAAGGTAAGCAATTATTGGTGCAAGTGAATTCATTATTCAGATTACTCAACAGATTTGTTAAAGCACCTTATGTTAGATCAAAAATTGCAAAGAGGAAGATTGCATTATAAGTCTTCAAAGAAGTGCAAAAAGGAAATTTCATTTTAAGGTTCATTTGCACATTAATTTGGAGTTGATTAGATTATAAAATTACAACTATCTATCAACTACCTATCTTATATCTTGAAAAAGAAGATTGGATCCTACAACTGTGTTTGTAGTGAAATTTGTAGATTATATTTGAAAAGTTGCAGTGGAATTGTTAAGAGCATATTTAAGAAATCAGTGGAGCAATAAGGTGAATTTATTGTTACCATTTATAGTGCATCTATTAAGCACTATTCTAGTTAAACTATTAACTAGTTGCTCTATATTTGTTTGTGTTGATTAAGAAGCACAAAAAATATGCAGCACTTTAGTGGCCAAAAGAAGCCACCATTACAAGCAGAAAGGTGGAGTAGAAAAACCACCATTGAAATCCTTGAAGGAAGCCTCAAATCGAGACCTTGGAAGTCTCAAGATTCAAGGAGAATAGAAGGATTCTTTCTTCAAGCACAAAGTGCAGGAATCCTCATTTTCAATAGCTTGGATTGACTATCATCCAAAAGAATCAAGAAGGATTATAAAAATTCTTCATTTTAGGTGCAAAAATTACATATTACAAAAGGCACCTCCTTTGTTCCTTGGAAGAACAAAGGCATTACCATTTACAAGGGGGTAGAAGGACGTTCTTATCTAATAGATTTGTGGCCAAGGGAAGGAGCTATCCAAAGCTCACACAAGCAGTAGATTTATGGCCAAAAGGAAGAGCTACCGAAGAGCTCACACGTCCTTGTCCAATAGACTTGCAGCCAGGTGAAGGAGCCCATACGAATAGTAGAGTTGTAGCCAAAGAAAGAGCTACCAAAGAGCTCACACGTCCAAGAGTTGAGGTGTTTAAAAACACCATTTTTCTTTCATTAGAATCAGCCCTATAAGGCAACGCATCACCTACAATAGTGGAGCCATTGGAAGAAGAGATTAACACTCATGCATACATAGAAAGAAGGATAATATTCAATGATAGATTATCTACGTAAAATATGAAGCATTGGGTGTTCTAACTAGCAACAAAGGAAGGAAGAAATCAGCATTAGAAATCTACAAACAAGTGCAGAGAGAGGAAGCTATACCTAAGGTATCCATTGAAGCGAGTATCCACCAAGAGAAGAGATCGAAGGTGTGCCATAAGATCGTGAAGCTATCCAGTTATAGCCATCCATCGCCCTCTCCAAGCCAACTTGCAAAATAAAGCTTGCATACCAAGAAACATAGCAAGCTCACATAGGGTGCAAAGATAAAGGAGAAATTAGGGTTGCTTGGAGCATTAGAAAGAAGGCTTGCATGCACAAGCCACTTGGCACAAACTCTCTACGTCTCCCAACGTTCAAGCACTCACCTAAAGGGAGTTACACTCAGTTGGAGGGAGTTAAGATTCATTGGAGGTTACCACCAACCTCATCATTACCGAAGGAATATCTATCACTACCGAAGAAACATGCTCATTGTCGAAGAAATGCTCACTACCGAAGGAACGCTCATTATTGCCAAAGGTAGTTGGTTCGTAACACTTCATGTGACACTTGTCATGAAGCCCATCCTTCTTAAGATGTCGATCTGAGAGAGCGAAAGACACAACAACATAACGCAGCCAAGCAAAGCAAGGAGCAGTCAAACCGAGTTAATGCATCAAGGTGAAACGTCTATACACCATTCAACGGTGTAAGGAAGATATTAAAGATGTTGTCATAAAGCTAGCATTTGGAGAAGCCCAACAAGAGATATTTGAAGCCACCATATTGTAGAAGTAAATGATCACCAATCGAGGGACAAGTTTACGTCGATCAAAGAGGGCTTTGAATTTCCCATAAGCGCTATGCAACACGTAGCTACGGATCTATCGACGTACAACAGTGAGGAGCGATTGAGGTAAAATATTTATGCTTGTCTTAACATAAGGTTTATGGAGTTATAAGGAAACATATTTTCATTAAACAAGCATACTTTAGATTTGTTATTATTTGCAAAAGTTATCAAGGAGGAATAAGGGATATTATTATTGTTAAAATAACTTGCAAATATTATTTTCTAATTTTTCCAAACTTGGGAGTTATAAGGAATACAACATCAACTTAGGAATTGGAAATTAGAAAACATTAAATCAATCAAAGAGGGGTATTTAAAGAGGTTTATTAAAAGTCTTCAAAAGTTGGGTTTTTATAGTGTTGTCTCAAAAACACTTAAAGAAAGGAAAATAAATACCAACTTCAAAACCTCTTCAAAGAATTGAAAATAGTGCTTAGTTCAATAGGAGTAATAAGGAGATAGAAAAGTTGTTTTTTGTATTTACAAAATTTTACAAAATCAACTTAAACTTGAACTACAATTTACAAAAGCACTATATTGATAATACATCCTATCCAAAACATCCTAGGGAGTCATAAGGTATTCTACAAAACTTGGTAATATTAGCATCAATAAAAAATTATCAAGTTCAAAATTTATTGGGTAGATGTAAGCTTGCTACAAAACCTAAAACTTATTAGGTTTACTCTCATCAATTAAGGAGCTATAAGAAAGACTACAATTCTATTTTAAACCTCTTCAAATGGGTAAAGGAATGTCATACAATGAATGTAAAACTTGCTCCAACAGGAACCAGTTCACAAATCATGAACACATGTGGTTTATTGACTCTGGAGCCAACCATCATATGATAGGAAATGTACAATGGTTTGACTGTCTTGAAATTGCTAAAGGTTACAGACTAAGAATTATAGATAGCCAAACATATCCTATACATGGATTTGGATGTGTAACACCAAGCAAATCATTTCCAAATATTCTACTACATAAAGTATTGTATGTTCTTGGATTAACATTCAATCTCATCTCAGTAAGCAAATTAGTAGAAAACAACTATATGATTAACTTTGGATATATGGATGGGATCAATACATGTCTCATTATGAATCAAGAAGGCATAAAAGCAACAGGTTCAATTCATGAAAATACCTACATCCTAGACTCAATGAAAAACACACAAGACATTGTGATGTTTCAAAAAGATGCTAACATATTTACAGAGGAACAGGTTGAAGAAAATGAAGAACCAGTACACCAAAAAGGCAAGCACAAAAGGATCAAAAACAAAAATATGAGAGGACAATTGCATCATGCCCTACTCATTCATAAACAATCAGAACCAGATGGAGATACTTGCAAAAGTGGCTGGATAGAAGACAAGGAAGATGAATCTGAACAAGCCAAATATCATCCAATGAAGAAAGAAGCCTCAACTTACTCTGCATCATATGAAGACATAGATTACCTTTTGAACCTGAACACAAATAATGCAGAGAAAGGATACAAAGTTCAAGATGAAGATGAAGATCTATATTGAAGACCAAAAGTCTTCAGTACCCAAATAATGTAATACAGGGGGTGTTAGAGTTAGAGTCTATTACATCATTTGGATCATGTAAATGTACCTTCCTAGGTACATACTTAGGACATTATATTACTTTAGGGGGAAGTTATCTAGTTACTTCATGCAATGTAATAAATGCACAAGTGTCAATGTGCAAGTTGTAAATGTGCAAGGTGTCCCTTGCACAACTAGGTAGAGTGTTGGCCAAGGAATCTATCTTCCATTATAAGAGGCCCTCATTGTAAGAGTTTGATAAGCAAGTCAGTAGGTAGTAGTAGGAGTAGTGGGTGACTCCATTAGTGATGGAGCACATTATGGTTTTGTAGCATCTTGCATGGAGTGTCCATTTCCTCCATAGCAATATTGTATTCATTTCCATCATTTCTATTTATAGCATATTTTAGAAATCTCATGAGTTTACTTTCTTTCATATTTTTGCATCTTGTGATTGTCATCTCCCATTGTGATCTACCTCAAAAGCTAACATCACCCATGTATAGGTTTTGTCTAAGGCCTGGGTATGGGAGTCTAAACACCCCTTACTTCACTATATGCTTAATGGGAAATCTAGCTTAGCCAAAATTGATAGCTCCTTTGTGATATTTTAAATCCATCGCCACAAGGTTTCTAAATTAATCCACTAATAGCAAGAAACTAATTTTAAGTTTTTTTGCATGATATTTTTAATGGAATGGGAAAAATATGGAAGGATAAAAATTGTTTCTAGTGTTGTGAAACATGACCCCAGAAAGAGCTTTGATACCATTTGTTAGAAACCTTCTGATAAAAATAATTATAATCCACAATATCAATGCAAGAATTAATGAAAATAGCACAAGCGGTTAACACAATGCTTAAGAAAATAATTGATTGAAAATACAACAAATTTATGTTACTCAAGAACAAAAATTGTAGGCCTCTTCAAGGGGGCAATATCCTTGGAAGTAGAGCTTTGATACAATATGAAATATGAGATGATCCATTCCTTTACACCGTTTTATGATATAGACTCTTATTTACAATAAAGTAACTATTACATCATTATAATAGCTCATACTTACAATAAAATAATTGTTACATCATTCCTCTACTTACATCATTAGTAACACCTACTTAAAATAATAGTACCAGTTACATCATAATTGACCCATCCAGTAAAATAATTGATTCAAAATACAACAAATTTATATTACTCAAGAAGAACAAAAAGTTGTGAGTCTCTTCAAAGGGACAATCTCCTTGGAAGTAGAGCATTGATACAATATGAAATATGAAATGGTCCATTCCTTTACACCACTGTCTGATATAGACTCTTCTTTATAATAAAGTAATATTACTTCATTATACTAACTCCCATTTATAATAAAGTAATTATTACATCATTCTTCTACTTACATCATTACTAACACCTGCTTAAAATAATAGTACCAGTTACATCATAATTGGCCCATCCACTAGGTGCCCAAGGTGCAACATTACATAATACTTTATTATGTTAGGATATGATCGTAATACAATGACCTTGAATACTGGTGCTAGCACCTTCACTTTTAGAAATTCTCAACTTTGATGCAAATACTTTCTCTTCACTTTGTTCAAATATATCTCTTAGACATAAGAGACCCAACCAAATCATCAAATTCAAGTGTAGCCAAAATTTTGCTTTCTTCAATTATAATTGCTACATGATTCCATCTTGGTGCTAGTGTTCTCAACACCTTCTTCATCACAATATCTTCTACAATAGTTTCATAAAGTGTGGTCATTTTGTTTATCGCTTTTACTCTGACACAATAATTAATTTAATCTTGCTTACTCTATTCTTAGATTTTAGATTCTCTTTTAATGGTCTATAATTTCACAATTTTGACTTGGTCACTTCCTTCGTAAGCCTCTTGAAGAGCCTTCCAAGTATCTCTTGCAAAATTTGCACCTGTTATTCTAGGGAATAAGCTCCTATCTAGAGCATATTGGATGTGGTAGAAATCCAAGGAGTTCTTGTTCTTGGCTTCTTTCATAGTCTATCTATCATTATTTGGCATAATGGTCCAATATTCTAGCTCTTTATAACTAGCTTCAACTATTTCCCATAATTCCTTCCCTATCAATAAAGTTCTCATTTTTATACTCTAGTAATCATAATCTTGTCCATTGAATTATGGAATTGGAAGATAATTAGTGTTAACCATGATCAGTTATAAGAAATATTTGCAACAAAACTTCTTTCAAGCCAAATAATGATCAACCTACTACTCTAATATAAAAATAAAGAATTTGAAAAAATACCTATATTCTTTTTAACCAATAAGTAAAATACAGTCAATCCAATGATAAAAATTACAATTGAAGTATTATAAAACCCTAGCAATACATACAACAAAAAAATGTAGTCCCCTATTTTACAATAGTAAGAGTAAAAAGATATAGTCCCCTGTTTAGCAACAATAGCAAAAAAATGCAATACCTTGTTTACTGCAACACTAGCAAAAAAATTAACACTAACTAAAACTAGGAGCAACTAGCATTAAGAGATCTATGACAACAATATTTTTATAACAACTCTCATAAACTTTTATAAAATGCTTCTCTTGCTAGTAAAACTTTAAAAAATGCAACAATACATCCAATTTATGTTTTTCAAACAATGGAAACAAAGGTAGGATATGGAAGGCTAAAATTTATACCCCTTCTTCAACAACATTTTAGTTTTTTTTGTGTTTTGTGTTTTCCTTATTCTTTTCCTTCCCAATAATTGAAAATATTAGCATCAAATACCAACACCTTTTATAGTTTTATTTGGTTCCTTGTATGTTTATAAAAAATAGATCTTTTGTAAAAATTTTGCTTTGTTCAATGATGTATTCACCCTATTCTTAGATTTTCAGGATTTAATTTTTCCTTTATTCACAATTTTAATTGCCAACATGTGGTTCCTTTGATCAAAATCTTTTAATATTTTTCATTTGCTAAATTAAGGCCATCAAGGAATGTTGAAAGCTCTACTTGATTAGCATTCCCTGATTTTATAATAAATGTTAGAAAAATACTTTCTTTATTGTCTCTACAACCACCTCCCTCTATTACTTTCCTCGATTCCTTTTGCTTATACCATTGAAGTTCATATTAGCCTAGGTTAAAGGGGTTCAATTTATATTTGAGTCTGTCATTATAAACTTTGAGTCTGTGTTTTCGTCTCTCAAGTTTTATTCGGGTGACTTCTTATCTTTTTGCAAATAATACTATGTGGGAAATATTTTTTTAAGATATTTTATTGTTTCGTTCTTTCCATAACATCCATGGGATAATACTTTCTCAAATTCTCTATTTTATGTCTTAGTGTTCACTTTCCCCTTTGAATGTAGGTCTAATAATAATTTTTATAAATCTCTTTAATAAAATATTAAGGAATCTTACTAAAAATTATGTTAAAATTTAAATTTAAATTTAATATACAACCTTACCTCCTAAATTCACGCTTTAAACATATTATTTAATATCAAAAAATTTATAGTTACAACAGGATTGTACTAATAACCTTAAATTTCACCATTATAGTTAAAATTTTAAAGCAAGTTAAAACCTACTAAACCTTGAAATTTCACCTTTATAGTTAAAATTTGAAGGTAAAAGTAACACACCACCAAAACCTTCTAGAGGGCATGAAAGGTAACTAATTGGAGATTCTTTTCTAAGCACACTCAAAGGGGAATGAAAGGTAACTAATTGGAGATTCTTTTCTAAGTACACTCAAAAAGGGTACTACCTCCGACTAACTCCGACTAAATGTGTGTTGTAAATGTTTACAATACGTGTTGGTTGGATTGGAAAAAAAAATAATATGTTCATTAAACCTTTTATTTTTAAATGGTTAGAATTAATATTATATTAATTATTTATAATATATAAAATTATTTTTATAATATATAAAATTCAGAGTTAATAAAATTATTTTTATAATATAAAATTCAGAGTTAATAAACTTATTTTTATGAATTATAAAATTTACAATTAATAAAATTATCTTTATAATATATAAAATTCAGAGTTAGTAAGCTTATCGATAACAAATAAATTATGAGATGAATTTAATAATTACCAAATCGATAGAGTTGATAATAAATTGAAAAATCAAATCAATCGAGTTCATTTGGTTTGGTTTAGAGACTTTTAAGCCGCACCAGAAGAGTCGGGGTCACCTTGGCCTTAAGGACCGACCATGCCGGATGCTTATCTGAAGGACACTGACACCTTTCACCTTTCAGTTTCCACCATAATACGAACTTTCCCACGAAAATACTCTACTCCACATGGCAAGCACTCTTAACATGACTTACATTGTGTCTTTCTGTGGCATGCATGTGGGACATGACCGACTCGGTGTGGGTCATGTGACCACTCTGCCGCCCACTTTCCGTGAGGTTTCGGAGTTTTCTGAAAATATCAGCTGGGTATAGGAAGTCGGTCGGAAATGATGAATTTCAATCTCACAATTATCATCAGGATAGGTGAAGAAAAGGAAAGCCGGAAGAATTATCAAGGGACGCAACCATATTTCCAGATCGAAATAATATCCTATTCATACAGCAGAGACAATTCTATGGTCAAAAATTATGAAGAAAACGGATCGAAATGGTGCTTCAGGATTGACTCAAGGAAACATCTATCCCTTTGTTTGCATTCAAAGTCTGTCCATCGAGTCGTTGCATTGAGTTTTGGTCCAGATTTCTGAATTAAGCAAAGGTTTTTACAAATCTGTTCCTTTATTGTTTTCGGTGGAGATTTGAACTTAAATATGTAGGGGAATTTCAAAAGTGATAAAGAGTTTGGAAAAATTTGCACTACAGAACGCAATTTTCAACATTTTTTATTTTTAATAATTGAGTATGGGATCAAACATTTTCTTTGAGGTTTCTGTCTTTAAATACAAATCAAATCATTGAAATTGTCTTTGTAACCCTTGCCTCTCTTTGAAGGAAGACCCAGGGCTCTCCATGATTAGACTACAAATCTCCTCTTGATAAGTATCCAAACTTTTACCAATCCATCCAACCTTTAAAAACTTGCTGAAAACTTACTTTACTCAAACAAAGGGGGTTTTCTAAATCGGAAAATAACAAAAACTTACTTTGCTCACACAAGGGGTTTTTCTAAGTCGGGAAATAAGAATAACTTTGAAAGTGAGTAATTAATTACCTCTGCTTCCAGCATAATCTTTTGAACTTTTAGACGTAGGCACTGCACCTTGGTCAACTAGTCTTACTTCCTTTTTCATTTTTAAATGAAAAGAATTCTAGATGCTTTTGGTTCTTTTCTATCACCGCCAGCAGCGGTCGCATCTGTACAGATTGTAGCAGACTCTCATCGAAAGTAGTGTCATCTCTCATCCGGTTGCAATAATCATGGCGACGAGCAGTGCCAGAACTTCGTGGAGGTTTTCGCCTGGGAGGCTTTCCCGGCAGAATTACGAGAGGGGATTTCACAACAGTGATGACGGACGAGGAATTGAGGATGTTTTCGATATTCCGAGCAAGAAAGCACCGTTGGAGAGCCTCGAAAAATGGCGGGTATGTGCTTCGAATAAACTCGTAATTCTCACAATCTCTTAAACAAATTGTGCATTTTGTTATATTTAATTTTCTTTTGCGGATGTTTATGTTCAAACCTGCCAGCATCGTTGATCTGTTTGAGATTCATGTCGAAACGTATCGGCTTTGTGAGCAGCTTTAAATAAAGCTGTGACAGCTTTTGCTAAGTATGAGAATAAAAACTTTATTTGAGATCGATCTCTTCTCTCAAAAAGTTATATTCTGTTAAGAGTCGTGCTAGGATTGACGGGACGATGTAGCAAATATAACTTTGATTTGTTGGACTAGTATAGGAGAATCTATACTTTACCATAGCAATTGTAGGCATTAACTTACGGAAGAAAATAACATAGCAAAGTTTGTATTCTTCTAACTAACCGACTAAAGTCATTGCACTTATTATGTAAAATATAGTTTTTTTAAGATTGTCTTTTATTCGTTCACATTAATGCGTAGTTTTTTTTAAGTACTATTAATTACCATGAATGAAATTAGAATTAGTATTTGTAATTTTATGTATTGTTTAGTTATTATAAATAAGTTTAATCAAATAGGTATATTTATAAATAAATAGGTTAGATGATAATTATCAAGTGTTTATACAAATTTTTATGTTTAAACATATCAAATAGTATTTTCCATTTCTTTTATATATTAAAAAATTAAATACTATTGTGTTTTACACATAAATTTTTTCCCTTATTTATTAAATAACTAAAATATTTTTAATTTAATATTTATTATTTATTTTCATAAAATTTTTAAAATATTTAATATCAATTAATCATTAATTATTTTATTTTTAAAAATATATAATAATATTTTGTGATTATAATCTAGTTATTAATTTTTTAATATATTATTTAATTATAATTGATATTGTTATTATGTTTTATTCTTTATTTTACTTGGAACGTACCTTATTAGTTTACTTGAACCTATGTTCTTTTACTTATTAATATTTTTAAATAACAAATCTTATAGTACATGCTAATCAGGTGGTTGAAACTTTATTCCCAATTCTAAATTGTATTTATCTTTTCATAAAACTTTTTAAAACTAATTTTAAACAAATAGTTTTTAAAGTAAATGAAGTTTTTATAAAACTCTATTTTAAAATGTTGTTTTAAATGATAGATAGTTAGGTTATATTTTAATAAAAACGTCATTTTACATTACGGGCATTCGTTCTCACACAACCTGGGATTGACGTGGCATGGCTGGGCTCCGCCCAATCCCACTCGAAATGCGGAATTGGATTATATTTCAATTATGAAAACTTGATATACAACCTCACTAACCTTGCAAGATATTTGACGAAAGATACACCCCAGTAAAAGGTACGTTTTCCAGATATATATAAGTTAGATTTTACGTAAAGCCGGCCACACCTGAAACCAAAAGGTACGGCGAAGCAACAACAATTATTTATAACCTCAACCAGCCTAATATAAATATATAATTTTTTATATTTTATAAAGGTTTGGGATTAAAATAACTGTTTTTTTATATTTGTTTAAAAATTTAAAATTAAAATAATTAATTTTAAATTGATAAATATTTTAAGAAATCAATAAATCTACTTCCATTACTCTATCTAATATAAATATAACAAAATATCGTGGGTGAGAGTATCCTTCGGCACAGATAAAGTCGTTGATGGTCCTAAATGTAGGACCGTGGACGAATCAGAACCTTGTTTTTAAGCTCGCTACTTATTCGCAATTCTTTGAAATTTTGGCAACCATTACAACACGTCAAGTCAAACTAGGGAAATGTGAAAGTTCAAAAAAAGTAAAAGAAAAGTGAGATGGATACACATCACACCTAGAAGAGGTATTAAAGCGGATAGAAATTTGAAATAACATACTGATTAAAAAGCATAAACATCAATTACCCATCACGTAAAATGTTTTGAATATGGTTTTCTCTTCTCTTTTCAAGTTTTCTCTTCTCTTTTAAAGGAGAAGAATTTGATAAGTATTAAAGCGGATATAAATTTGAAATAACACAATGACTAAACTGATTAAAAAACATAAAGCTCAATTACCCATCACCTAAAATGTTTTGAATATGGTTTTCTTTCCTCTTTTCAAGGAGTAGAATTTGAGTGGGGATGTATCATCCAGCTAAATTCGAGGTAATTCGTTTGAACCTATTATGGTTCTAGATTCGAGGTAATTCGTTTGAACCGAATATGGTTTTTTTTAATTCCTTTTTCAAGGAGTAGAATTTGAGTGGGGGATGTATCATCCACCTAAATTCGAGGTAATTCGCTTGTCGGTTCAAAGTTTCACTAATATGCAAATTGATTTGTGGGCTATCTTCTCTCTTTTCAAGCTATAAAATTTGACCGTCGTTTATATCATCCACCTAATTCAAGGTTATTCTTTTGTCGGTTGAAAGAATCAAAATTAACATGCAATTGATTTGTGGGTTATAATAAATAAAATCACTTTCCAGTGTTGGTGAAGCAGATGGGATATAACGTTTTGTGCGTTATAAATAAAATCACTTTCCAGCACTGGCGAAGCAGATGGGATATAACGTTTGTTGTGAAACTTAAGTATATTAATTTCATTAAAATTATAATATTAAATTTTATAATAAAATATAATTTTTTTGACTGGGTTTACGGATAAAATTTTACATTGAAATATTAAATTCCAAAAAAAACATGTAAATGACACATTTCAGCCTACATCATATCATCAATTGTATTGATGAGATTTGCGAGGACAACGTGACATGTATTGGTATGGTACATTTAACTTGGCAACAGCAGCATTGTCAGGCTAACGCAGGCATTTATGAGCACGTATTCCCTATCGTACATCAGACAGCAATGTGGTCCATTAAGTTTGGATTTATGTGCTGCCATTTAAACGGTTCCAAGAATCTCAACGGTACGCCACGTGTGCGTCTAAGCATATGCAATTAGGCGTAGATAACACGCGTCATGCAGTAAGCTCAGTCTATATAAAAAACTTAATAATATTTTTTTGATTAAGAAAAAAACTAATAATATTAAATCGATACTCCAGGACACAGAGTAAAATAACAACAATGCCCATGAGACATCCGATTTGGTATGTTTTTAGACACATGAAAAAACTGAAATTCGAATTTGATATGTTTTCAGACACTGATAGAAAAAGCTAAAATTTGAATTACGGAAATATAACATCCGTTGTACCGAATTATATTGAACAGACGGACTTCATACAATAACAAAACGAACCTTTAATTTTTTTCATAGAAAATGTCCCAACTTATAAGATCTCTCTGATATTTTCAGCCAATATCTTAACTCCCAAGATCCAGGAATCACTTATTATATTAAGTGGCTTCATTCACTATGGCATTTTCATATGTGCAGTCTACCATTTTTCCCTTTGTCCTTGCTAAGTAAGGCAGTGTACCATTTTTCCCTTTGTCCTTGCTAAGTAAGGTGAAGAGGAAAAATAAACTTATGAAAAAAATAGAACAAAGTGGTCATTTCCTAACGTAGTGGATAGTGACACTTAAATTATAGTTTTAAGAGTGCGTTGGATTTTTAAGTTTTGGTATTTATTAGGAAAAGAATTATCTTTAAATTTTGAAGATAAACTTTTGTTTGGAATAAGGGTAGTAGACAGTTTTGATTCCACTTATTACTTATTAACTTAACAATAACAATAATAGTTTCAATCTCAACCTATCAATAACTCTTCCTTACAATAAATTATAATAATAATTACTCCCTTACAGCAAATTATAATAACAAAATAAAGTAAATATTTTAATATTAATTCTACAAATTTGTTATAAATTCTCAAAGTATGCAAACGATCATAGGGTGCGCACAAAATTTTGTTGGGTTACTTTATTTGTTTTAAAATTCAAGCATAGAAAACAACCGGATTATGATTTGTCAATTGTACAGAATTTTTCCAATTACTTATGCATTTGAAGACGTTAAATAACAATATAGTATATCGAGTAGTTGAATCTAGACCTGCAATATATTAAAAACAAATAAAATATTTTAAAATTGTAAAAGAAAAAATAAGTGTTTAATATGATAATTTATTTAAAATACTTTAAATTATTATTAATTTTTTATTAAGAAAATTATTGTTATTTTTTTTTGGATAATTTTGAGCAGGTGAAACCCATGATCATAAGAGAGATTGTGGATGGGTGAAGGGATTTTAAATAACAAGTGTCCCTTACTTGATAAAATTAAAAATAAATAAATATGGATTTTTTTAATAAAATAATTTTTTGAAATATTATTTCTTAAATATAATTATATTTATGCTTTTTGAATGATATATAATGGAGGGAAGAGGGACGATCGACATATGGGACAACAATGTTTAGATTCCACAAACAACTTCATTATGTCAAAGGATCAACTAAAATAATGGAGGCAAGCTAACAAGTTAGACTTGCAAGTCCAAAGAGCTCCATTGATGGCAAGATGGGATGAGGTGCAAAAACTCTTCAACGAAGAAACAATTATAGAACAGCTCAAAGAAGAGGATAATGAATTGCGTAAAGCAACTTAGGACATTGACAACCAAGAGGAGATCTAGAAACAAAAAGTAAAAACCACTTGGTTTTTGAAAGGTGACAGAAACACCAAATATTTGCATAGGGTTGCTTGTGATAGGAGATAAATAAACAATATAAAAGCTCTTCAGGATGAGAACGGGTATTCCTTTGTAATGATCCCAAGTATGCATTTACATGCAATGGATTATTTTGATAAATTGTTTAAAGAAGGTATTGTGCAAGACAAAGAGGTTAAAAAAGAAGTCTTGTTGTCATATCCTCTATTCTCTCTAAAGAACAAAATCAAACCATGCTTAAACCCATTGATACAGAGGAGTTGAAGAAGGTAGTCTTTGGAATGAGTACGAGAAAACTGCAGGTCCATATGGCTTCCCAATCGAGTTTTGTTAGAGAGGAGCTAAGAAGGTAGTCTTTGGAATGAATATGGGAAAAACACCACGTCCAAATGGCTTCCCAATTAAGTTTTTCAAACCTTCTAGGATAGCTTGGAGGAGGATGTAATGGTTGTTATAGAGGAGTCTAGAGGTAGTAAAAGAATGCTTAAAAAATTAAATCATACATTCATTACCTTAATTTTGAAAGGGGAGGAGGGGGTGCATATTTCAAATTACAAACCTATTACCTTATGCAATATCATATACAAAATAATCATGAAGGAAATGGGTTCGGTGGCTAAAACCTCTCCTAGACAACATTATCTCTTTGAAGCAAGGAGTTTTTGTAAAGGGAAAATAGATCTTGGATGGTGTGGTTCTAGCTCAGGAGCCAATCCACTCAAAACAAAAATATGGTAATAGAGGAATGTTCATGAAATTGGATATGTCAAAGGCTTATGATAGGGTGGAGTGGAGCTTCTTGTCAAGGTTGATGGCAACCTTTGGTTTCTTTCAAGATTATATAGAATGGGCCATGAGCTGCATCTCTACTTTGACATACTTAGTGTTAATTAGAAGTCTTCCCTCACAACCATTTGGAGCCATTTGATGCCTTTGTCAGGGAGACCTTGTTCACCTTATATTTTTCTCATATTGGTTGAAGTCTTGGGTAGACTCATCTTGAAGAGAAGATAACAAGTTTGCTAACAATTATCAAGGTGGGTGAGGAGGTTTTGACTCACCTACAGTTTTCGGATGACACATGATTGGTGGGAGTGGCCAACCTCGTAGAAGCAAGAATGATCAGAGATACTCTTAATGTTTACCTTAGGGCCACAAACCAAGTTATCAATGATAATAAATTTAAAGTGGTCTTCTTCAATCTTGATCAAAGTATTTAGAATAGAATTTTAGAGACCTTGGGTTTCATAGGGACTTCTCTCCAAGTGGTCTATTTGTGCGTCCCTTTGCATTTTAAAAAATTGAAGATAGCTATCTAGAGGAATCTTTTGGATCATATCAAAGAAATAATTAACCATTGTTCTCACAAATGGTTAACCTTTAGGGGTAGATTAGCGTTTATGTAGTTAGTTATTTAGACCATGCTAATTTATAAATTTTATATCCTTGTTGTGCCACATACGATATGGGAAGAGTTGGACAAGATGGTTAGAAAAAATTTATGGAGAGGAGAATAAGGAGAGAAGAAATGGGCATTGGTTTAGAAAAAGTAATTCATTCCAAGGAAAATGAAGGTTTAGAATTGAGGATATCAAAGCTGAAAAATAAAACTTTGGTTGGAAAGATTTATTAGAGGTGCATCTCCCAGCCAACTTCTTTATTCGATAGAGTTTTAACTAGTAACTATTTGGGACATTTCCCTTTGAATGGTAATAGGTCCCTACTGTAGCAGGATCTAATTTTAGGATCTTAGGTAGTGAAAGATGGATTATTTTAGAAAGTGGAGAGATGGAAGAAGGTATGATTTTGGACAAATTCATGGGATCAATACCCACCTATCATTGTCAAATTTCTAAAATTGTAACTAGTAAAAACAACCATGGAAAGTAAGGGTTGGATCAAAATTAAAATTTACCTCAACACCAATCAGCTGGGGGATTATAGGTTTAAGCACTTTAAGATGTTGGATGAGTGGACAATTCTGATCCCTCTAGAATTGACACCCATCATGACATAAATATTGGCAAAAATATTTCTCACAAGTAGATATGAGGAGGATGAATTACCTTGAGGCTATGGGAGCCTTGGAGTCTACACAATGAAATATGGATATGATAAGATCCTTCTAGAAGCTCCTCATGGATATTAGGTTGAGGATTGGAGAAATATTTGGCAATCCAATGGTTGGCTGAAAGTAAACTTCTTTGCTTGGCAGTTCATGCACAATGGAATTCTTACTTTTGATAATTACGTAGGAGAATTATTGGCCCATCTAAATGTGTCTTATGCTACAAAAGTGAGGAAACATCTTTGTTTTGAGGGGGCATTAGCACCCCTTATATTACATGAGATGGTAAGCATATCTCATTAGGGTTTGTTCACCTCTCTTGATAATTACCAATATCATTTTGTTTTTTCTTAAAAATAAGTTCAACCAGCTTAGATTGTGTTCTTTTCTCTATGTTTGCTCTTGCTTCCCTATCTCTCTCTTGATAATTGAAGGTTTTCTCTTTTTGCCTTGCCATTATCGAGAATAGGTTTTATTATTCTATTCCTCAATATTATTTCATAACTTTTCAATCCATTAGATTTAACCTCTCCTATCTCTACTAAGGAAGCTTTTGACTTATCCTACTCATTTTCTAGTATTTCCTTATTAATGGTAGAGGTATTAACACCTAACACTGCATTTTCTCTACCACTTTGCTTCTCTTGAATGGTGCATAGTACTTCAATTAAGCCTATCATAGGCTTTATTCATATTAAGTTTTAAGATCATTGCTCTCTCTTTTCTAGAAGCATTCAAATGCATTACTTCATGAGCTACTATGATCTTGTCCAAAATTTGTCTCCCTTTCACAAATCCTCCTTGCTTTTCTAAAATAATTTTGTTTAATAGTGGTCTTAATTGATTTTCCATCACTATGGAGATTTTTCTTATATGTCATATTACATAGGCTTATCGGCTTGTATGAATCAAACAATTCTACATCCTTCTTTTCTGGAATCAGAGTAAGATATGTTGCATTTATTTTATAAGGTATTGTTTTACCCTAGACTGTTCCACTACCACCAATAATGAATCCTTCACTATTTCCCAGTTATATTGATAGAATGCTATAGAGAGTCCATCTAGACCTAGGGATTTATCCTTATTAAAAGATAAAATAGCTTAATGGACTTCTTTTCCAAGGCAATAAGCTACATCAATTTGCTATTGTCTCCATATGTTATAACTAAAGGTACTTCTTGAAGTAGTTTATCATTAAAAACTTCAATCTCCTATAATCCTAAAATATTATGGTAAAATACCTTACATCCCTTTTGATTTCACTTTGGTATTCAATCCAAACCCTTTCTAATTTAATTCTACTTATTCTAGTTGTTTATATTTGTACTATTTCCATCATATGAAAACCTTATGTTTTATCTCCTTTCAACCAAGTCTACCTCAATTTTAATCTCCAAAATTTCTCTTCCTTAATCAAAATATTATTATATTCATTAAGAAACTTTCTTTCCTCCAAGCTTGGATTACTATGCTCGCCTTTTTGAAATTTTGAAAGTTTCTCTTTAAGTTCTTTCTTTTCAAAAATATTTTCAAAAGTGTTCTTCTTTATTCAATAGAGTTTTAACCAGTAAATATTTGGGATAGGCAAACCTGAATGAGGTAAGTTGTTTTCCTTTAGATGGTGATGGGTCCTTGGTGTGGCAAGCTCTGAAGTTAGGATCTCAGGTAGTGAAAGATGAATTATTTTGGAAAGTGGGGAGAGGGGTGAAGGCATGATTTTGGATAGATTCATGGGATCAATGCCACCTATCATTGTTGAATTCCTATAACTACAACCAGTAAAAAAAATCGTGGAAAGAAGGGGTTGGATCTAGATTGAAAGTTATTTCAACACTAGTCAGTTGAGGGATAATTTTAAGCAGTTTAAGAAGTTGGATGAGTGGCCAATTCGAATTTCTTTGGAATTGACACCCATCATGACTGAAATCTTGGCAAAAAGATTTCTCACACGTAGAGATGAGGAGGATGAATTAGTTTGGGGATATGGGAGCCTTGGAGTCTACTTAGTGAAGGATGGATATGATTAGATCCTTATAGAACCTCCTCTTCATGCATATGAGGTTGAGGATTCGAGAAATATCTGGTAGTCCAAGGGTTGGTCGAAAGTAAACTTCTTTGTTTGGTAGTTCATGCACAATGGAATTCTTACTTTTGATAATCTAAGATGTAAGGGAATTGTTGGTCCATCTCAATGTGTTTTATGCTACAAGAGCGAGAAAACATTTGACCACTTGATGTTTGAGTGTCCATTTATGTGTTAGATCTAAGAGCAATGGTTTTTATTTTGTAAAATTCGAACCAATGGTGATTTGAATCGGATTAATATTTGGGAAAGATGGAAAAGGGGTAGATTTAAATCTAAATCTCTTTGTATTGGTTGGAAGCTTGGGTTAAACTTCATTTGATGGTAAGTGTGGTTGGATAGAAATAACAATTTTTTTAGAGAAACCTTTTCATCCTTAGATGGCGTTTGGCAGGTCATTTGGAACAAAGTCACAGAAACTATGGTAATGTATGCTAAAGAGGAAACTCGGCCTGATATAGGGATGATAGAGAAGGAAGCTAAAGTGCAAGAGGGGTAGAACAAAGCTAGTTGGAAACCACCCCTAAAAGTTTAAATTAAAATTAATTTTGATGGAATTGCAAAAGGCAATCCAGGTAGAGCTAGAATTGGAGTGATCTGCAATAATCATGTTAGGACAATTCTCTGTAGGGAACTACAAGGCCTAGCAAGGGCCACGAACAATGAAGCATAAGCCTTAGCTATAAAATTTTCTTCTATCTAGGTAGTAATACAAGGTTACAGGAGGGTAATCCTATAATCATATTCTCAAATATTAGTAGGAGCTTTGGATTGCATGAGGAACTTTGCTTTGAAGACATGGAGGTTGAGGATTCTTGTCACCTAATTTAAGGAATTATGGAGGGAATTAGATGGTGTGATTCCAGTTTATGTGAGTAGAGATCTAAATAAAGTGGCAGACTTCTTGGCTAAGATGGGTATTGAGAAGGAGGTAGGGGTTTAGTGGCACAGTGACATGGCTATTGAGGATGAGAGGATTAGGCAAGTTGGTGAGCAAATTCAGTGTTTAGCTAATTTGGACAACCATTGTAGAAATATAGTTTAGGAGATTTGGCTCCAATACATATCTTATTTTATTTTTGTAAACAGGTGGACAACCTTTGTAGAAATATGGTTTAAAATATTTGGCTCTAATGCATATTTTCTTTTACTATTGTAAACAGGTGTTCTTATCAGCTAAGGCTGGGAGGAGTCTCATACCAAGTTGTAATTGATCTTGTTTTAATATAAAATTTTCAAATTCTTATAAAAAAAATAATATTTAACCTTATCTCCTTTTAAGTCCAAACTTTAGACATCTTTTTTGATACCAAAATCTTTTATCGAAACATATAGCTTTCAAATTCCACTTTTAAAGTTTAAATTTTGAAGCCCCTACCCTATAAAATATAAAAAGAAATATTTTAAAATTTAATGATGTTTAAATAATAATCCTTTGTGAATGATGCCACGTGGTATACCTGGATGGGACCACTATAATTGGCCATAGACCATAGAGCTATGTTCTTCGGGTTTTTATTTCACCTAAAACAATTAGCTCCCAAGGGCTAGATGGATTGGTAGTTATCTATTTGGTCAGGCACTTACCAAGAAGAGACTTAGGTTCAAACCTTATAGGCTTACCTATTGCAAAGGTAGTAGTCTGTTTTGAATCCTCTTAGTGTGCATTAAATTGACGACAACAATACGTAACTCAAGCAACCGGTGGCCCCTCTCACGTCAAGTCAACAATAACAAGGTGGTATAGGCTTCTTGGGAGCAACCCCTATAGTTTGAACCATGCACTTGACAATTACTAAAAATAATGTAGATGTAACCAACTCCCTTATGTATCCAAAATGAGTATATATAACTACAAATTAAAACCACCTGAACGGTATAAAAGGTAACTAGTTGGAGATTCGTTCCTTCGGTGATTTAGACTCATTATTTATTTATAAAAGTTGATAGATCTCATATATCATAAATTGTTTATATTATATAAAGTTTACAATCACCAAGCCTATCCTTTGTTCACAAAAATAATAAACAAAAAATATTTAAATTTTATATATTAAGTAATTATTTATCATTATAATCTTAAAAAAAAAAAAAATTATATTTAAAAATTAATTTTATATATTAATTATACTTTTATTTTTAAAATTAAATTTATAAAAACTATTTTCCATATCTGATATTATTTTCGTTAAACCTATTAATTATTGCTTTACATCTTCAACAAGACTTTGCTTATAACACTTAATTATCCATTTACATGAACAATTTAATTTTTCTACTTTATTTATATTCAACAATTTTTTTTCAATTACCCTATTTAGATGAAAATAATTTTGAATCATCCTTACCCAAGAAGGAAGCTAAGTAATTGAATTAGGGAGTTTATATAGTCTCGTTTTTAAAACACGGAGTTTACGTGGAGTTTGATTAATCGTTTTAAAATATGGAATTTGATTGATTGTTTTAGGTGTAGTTTTCCATCCTTTAAAAAAAAATAAAAAATTATTATAATTTTGTAAGCAAAACAAGACAACACCTTGCAAATAAAATAATGAAAGACAAGCAATTGCAGAATAAATGAATTTTGTATTGAATTTTATTGGAGCCTTAATCTCCTTTTTACAAGTGATTTGCCCCAAGTGCATAGGGGTATGATTACAATAAGTGAATGCTTGCTTTCACATGATACAATGAGCACAAAGAGGGAAAAACCCCTTTGGCTAATCAAATTATTGGTGGTGTCTTTGGTCTTCTTTCGCTCCAATCCAATTGGTGAGTGGGCTTGAGTATCCAATGATGGGCCACTCCTAGCTTCAATAGCTCTTCAAATACCTATCTCCTACACACATGGAAGTCAAACAAGGGTCAACAGCACCTGTATACATGATTAGAAACCAATGCACATAAAAACCCTTGAATGGATGCTTGCAGAAAACATAGAAATGAAACTTAAAAATGCCTTGCTAACAAATGAAAAACTTACTAATCTCTACTACTCCAAATGGCCTAAAAATTTGTGGAGACATTTTGGGGGATGTCAGGAACCTACCCTCAAAATTTCAGCTCAATCCGAGTCCGGATGAGTGAGATATGGCCAAAATAATTTTGGTAGTTTCTACGTAACCGTGGGCCTGCGGTTGTGACTATGTAACCACGGAAGGGCGGTTGAGAAACCGTGGGAGGGCGGTTGGGACTGGTGTAACCGTGGATGCACAAGTTGTGCAGAGATGGCAGAAAACCTTGAAACTTGGATCCGGGACCTCGATGGCATGAACTCCACAATCGTTGGCGACTCCCTGCAATGATTTTAACGTGACGATGTATTTTCTAGCCCCCTTTGCTTGATGGAATGGTGTTGCTTTTATAGGTAATTTTGGGTTTTGGAGGGAAAATATAGGTGGCAAGCCAGGGCTGCCAAGTGGTAGGGACTGGGCAGCCACCTATCCTAGGCAGTTGCAGTGAGTCACTTAGAGTGTCTCACTTAGTTGGAGTGGTGGCATGTGGGTAGGTGCAAGTGGAGTGAAGTGTGGAGTGAGGTGTGAGATGTGGCAAGTGGGTAGGTGCAAGTGGAGTGATGTGTGTGAGATGTGGCAAGGTGAGGGGTAGTGGTGGCTAGGACAAGTGTCACATGGAGACATAGGGTATCCTAGGGGGATTTTCTAGATTTTAATAAAATCTGGAAAATAGATTAATGTGCAGGATTTTTATGCCTAAGTTTAGACTTAGGCATATATTATTATGTAGAATTATGATGTGCAATGTGGATGAAATGTACATGAATTATTATGCCTAAGTTTAGACCTAGGCATATATTTTATTATGCAAAATTATGTGGTGAAATGCAAATGCCTAGATTTTGGTGTCTACAGATGCCCCTTTTTGTACCGTGTTGTGTAAAACACAATGCGGTGCAAAAACAAATGACACCTATCTTTATTGGATGAATGGACTCAAATCTTCTCGATGCACAAGAATGAATGATTTTTGAAAAATTTTGAGTTGTTTGCTTACCCCCTCAATTGGCGAATGGGTAAAGGATGAAACCCATGAGCCAATTGACCAAATGTGAATGATGAAAAGGGGTGGATGTGATGGATGCAAATGTTGGAAATCAAGATCAAGTTGGATGCCCCAAGTTTGGGGTGGACTTGTGTTGTCACAAATTTACCTTTTGGTATTATTGACATGCAAGATTATGAAGTAAAGGAACCAATCACCCTAGGGGCTTGTCCTAGTGACTGTAGCAAATTCCTTAATGCAAAATGAAGTATAAATTTTTCCATGTTTTGTAACCCCATGGAGTAGGCATCAATGACAACCTTGGGCAAATATGCTTGAATGCAGGTCACTCAAAAATTGAAGGATCAACCTGATTCAATTTCAAATGTGATGATGTTGGATGATTGTGAATAAGTGTCCTTATGGTGAGCTACCCATCCTATCAGATTGCATGGATTGCTAGTCACTGCAACCGCCAGGTATGTAGGGTGATTCACTAGATACAAGGTTCACTTGAGATGATGATGATGCGAGATGATGATTTGAATGCATTTGTGTTGATTGAGGGGGGTTTGAATCCATTTGCATTTGAAGGGGAGTTGTGTAAGATGGTCACAAATAAAAGTCAATGTGGGTTGCCCCAATCATGGAAAATATGCTCATTGTTGAATCATTACTTTTGACAAATTGATGAACTTAATTTTGGCAAACCTTTCATCCATGGGTAGACAAGATTTAGTCTACGCTTTAGGCTTTAGGTATACCAAGTGTTTGTTTGATTGATATTTTTTCTTGTGATCTACCCCAACAAAAAGGGCGTATGATAGTCTTTGGTAATGATTCTTGAATGAACGTAATTTGCATGATTGAGTGTTTTGAGTATTGACTTGATTTGAGACTAGAATTTGTAGATATTGTCTACCCCTTCAAGCGATGAGTCGATGGAGAAGATATGAAATGATGAAAGCGATGAAACAAATGACAATGGTTGGAATGAAATGGATGTTTTTATTTTTGTTACAACTGTGATTTTGACCATTATTGGTAATTGTACACTTCTATCCCTTGGAGCAGTCCAACCGTATGGCTTTCTTAGGGAATTGAGATGATAACAATTCATTTCTTGCTTGAGGTGAATCACTTTTCAAGGGCCTTATGGTAACCTACCCATCCTACCGGATTGCATGGATTGCCAATCGTTGCAACCGCCAGGTATATAGGATAAGTTATTGTATACGAGGATCACTTGAGGCTAAGTGGAAGAAGGAAATGTACACCTCTATCCCTTGGAGCAGTCCAACCGCATGGCCTTCTTAGGGAGTTGAGATGAGAGCACTTCTATTCTTTCAGGAGCCTATTTAATTTGTTTTTTTTTTTACCAAAGGAATTGAGGTACCTTTGGAGCTTTTTGCTTTTGTTGTTCTTTTTTTTTTTTTGTGTTTTATATTGTTTTTGTGGTTTTTATGTTTTTTGATTGATTTTTTTTTGACCAAAGGAATTTGGGTACCTTTGGAGCATTTTGGATTGATTTGACCAAAGGGGTTTGTGCCTTTGGGGCTTTTTGAATTATGTTAATGATAATTGTCCTTATGGTAATCTACTCCTCCTACTGGATTGTATGGATAGCCAATCGCTACAACCGCTAGGGGACTAGAGTAAATCACTAGATACAAGGATCACTTAAGGCTGAGTGAAAGAAGGAAATGTACATCTCTATCCCATGGAGTAGTCCAGCCGCATGGCTTTCTTAGGGAGTTGAGATTATAGCACTTTGATCTTTCAAAAGCCTTGTTGAGATTGAATTTGACCAAAGGAATTGGGTTACCTTTGGAGATTTTTTTGGATTGATTTGACCAAAGGGGTAGGTGCCTTTGGAGCCTTTTGAATTGAATTGACCAAAGGAGTTTGTTTCCCTTGGAGCTTTTGAGTTGAAATGTGACCAAAGGAGTTTGATTCCTTTGGAGATTTTTGAATTGAATGTGACCAAAGGAGTTTGACACCTTTGGAACCTTTTGAATTGAATATGACCAAAGGAGTTGATTCCTTTGGAGCTTTTTGAATTGGATTGACCAAATGGGATTGATCCCTTTGGAGCCTTTTTGAATTGAATATGATTGGAATTTTTTTCAAGTGACAAATGGGTGAAATATGAAAACAAATGAAACTGATAAGCTAATTGACCTTATTACATGAGTGATAATCCAACAAGTGTCCTTATTGTAATATACTCATCCTATCAGATTGCATGGATAACCAGTCACTGCAACCGCTAGGTGGCTAGAGTATATCACTAGATACAAGGTTCTTTTGAGGATGTTTTGACCAAAGGGGTTTGGTTCCTTTGGAGCCTTTAAAATGATTTGACCAAAGGGGTGTGTCTCCTTTGGAGCATTTGGAATGAAATTTGACCAAAGGGGTTGGGTTCCTTTGGAGCCTTTTGAACTAAATTTGACCAAAGGGGTTAGGTTCCTTTGGAGCCTTTTGAATTGAATGTGACCAAAGGAGTTAGGTTCCTTTGGAGCTTTTTGAACTAAAATTTGACCAAAGGGGTTAGATTCCTTTGGAGCCTTTTGAATTGAAATTTGACCAAAGGGGTTAGATTCCTTTGGAGCCTTTTGAATTGATGTAATGATGAGTGTCCTTATGGTGATCTACTCATCCTACCGGATTGCATGGATAATAAATCACTGCAACCGCTAGGTGTTTAGAGTAGATCACTAGATACGAGGTTCACTCGAGGATCTAAGCTAGTGAATTGAATTGATGAATGCAAGAAAGTAAATGGAATTAGATGTGTTGTGTTTGTGAATGCGAGGCAAAGGGTGCAACCTTTGACAAAAGGGCGCAACCTTTTGAACCTAGCAGATGATTTGAAATGTGAATGTTTAATGTGATTGTTGGGGTAGGTGTGAGACTTTGAACCCCCAAGTTGCTTGATTGATTGTTTGATGTGATTGATGGGGAAGGTGTGAGACTTTGAACCCCCCAAGTTGGTGTTTTTGTGATTGTTTATGTACATGTGTAATGATGGATTGTTCAATTTTTTTTTGTTGGTGCATGTGATGAAATGAATGTGTTATGAATGAATGCAATTGGTGGTGATGTATGCAAATGAATGAATGGTGTTGCCTTATTAATTGTCATTCAAAGAAGTTATGGACCATTGTTTAGCAAACTTTACCTTTATTGCTTAATCAGGGGCACCAATACGATACTATGGTTTGACCACATTTTGTAGGATGAAATGGACTATGATATATGTGTGGCAATATGATGGTGGTATGGAATGGAAACTTGCTTATGACTTTGTTTGCCTTAGGGATAAAGGATCTAGAGTTGTTTTGCAAAGACTCAACCATCCTAGTGATCTCAAACAAACTCATATATGTATCTCGCAAATCTTCATGATGCTAAGGTTGTCCTAGTGTTTTCAAATTTCTCAAGGACCAACCATGTGTGCAATGATTGTTCATTTCCCATTATGAACTAGGTCAAACTAATCAATTGTGACTTATGCCAATAAGCTAGCTCATTCGAGAGCGGCCTTAGGTCTGTACAAAAGAAGGTCGCTAATGTGACAGACGTGGCACCACGCATAAGGATACCCCATTGCCAAGTAGGATTCATTCAACCCATTGTTGTAATGAGGATCACCCCACGGTTTTTGAGACACTAAGAGTTCCAAGGATTCAAGCTCCTTTCCTTCTTTTATTGCATTGGATTTTGGGGATTGCTCATTTTGTGATGGAGCAATATGCATTTTTATTGTCTTATGCTTGCTCGTTTTGAGGAAGAGCAAGGGGATTTTTATTGCTTTGAGGCGCTTTTTCAGGATACTTGCTCGATTTTGAGGAGAGCAAGGGATTTCTCTTTTTTTTGGAAATGCCTTTTGGGATACTTGCTCGCTTTGAGGAAGAGCAAGGGATCTTTTTTTTGGGAAGTGAAGGTGGAGCTTGTCCTTTTGTCAACTCTGTAGCACTCTAGACCATGCACATAATTGGATGAACAGGGGAAACCTTTCACTTATGGCAATAGCAACTTTTGACTTCGTTATTCCCAAGACTCACAATGCTTTTAAATGTGCTTTGTTGTGTGTGGTCCAAGAGGAAACTTGATTAACTAGGAACAACCTCTAGCACCTAAGGATTGTTCGACTTTCAATTAAAGTTGTTTGAAACACTAGGAGTGGTTGAGTGATTGAAAACACCTAGAGATTCCTCAAACCAGAGACCACCAAAGAAATGAAGTGCTATGGGGTTTTATTGTAGCTATTTTTTTTACATGGTTTTGGATGGTGAAATTGGACTAATGCTAGACCATAGGTGCCCCTAATTAAGGCAACAAGACTCAGTGAATGAACAATTATCTAACCTGAGTGGATGACAATTAATATGGTAAGCGACATGAATGGATGCAAATGATACGAATGTGCAAATGCAATGGAAGTGGAATGTGTGAATGCAATGAAAGTGGGATTGTGAATGCGATGTATTAAAAATGCAATGTGTATGAAAATGTTTTTGTGTTTTATTATTATTATTATTTTTTGGTGTTTTTGAACTGAAATGTGACCAAAGGGGTTTGGTTCCTTTGGAGCCTTTTGAATTGCATGTGACCAAAGGAGTTTTGGTTCCCTTGGAGCCTTTTGAATGAAAATTGACCAAAGGAGTGCCTCCCTTGGAGCATTTTGAGATGAGTTTTGACCAAAGGGGTTAATTTCCTTTGGGGCCTTTTGGATTGATTATGACCAAAGGAGTTCTTGGTTCCTTTGGAGCCTTTTGAATTGAATGTGACCAAAGGAGTTTGGTTCCTTTGGAGCCTTTTGAATTGAATGTGACCAAAGGAGTTTTGGTTCCTTTGGAGCTCTTTTTTTTTAGGGGGAAGGTGTGATACCTTAATCATCCCCAATTTATTTTGTGCCTGGTGAGCATGGGGAAGGTGCGATACCTTGAGTATCCCCACAATGTTTTGTGCTTGGTGAGCATGGGGAAGGTGTGATACCTTGAGTATCCCCACAATGGTTATGTTGACTACCAAGGTTTTGATTGGATGCGATGAGTGGACTTTCGATGGAAAAGACCCCCTTGTCAATAAGATCTTGGACCACATTTTTAAAGGCTTTACAATCATTGATGTCATGGCCCACTTGTTGATGATAGAGATAATAATGATCTTCCCTATACCACTTAGGTTTATGCATTTTGGATTTTTCAGGATGTATGTTAGGTAAAACAATTATCTTTGTATCCTACAACTTTTGGAAGATGGTCGACATAGGCTCAGATAGAGGGGTCCAGGTATGGGGTTGATGATTTGAATGAGATTGGCCATGTGGATGAGGTTGATGAGGTTGTTGAGGTGGGTGAGGTTGATGAGGTGGGCAAGGTTGATGAGGTTGTTGTTGACTCAATTGTAGCTCAATTTTTGTGAGGCGATTCAATATTTGTTGTAAAATGAGCATAGTGTGTTGGTGAAGTGGTGGTTGTTGATGAGGAGATGGTGGAATGATGGTGTGTTGTGTTGATGGAGCACCATACATGTGATTGAGTGGATGTGTGGGTATGGTTATGGTTGGGGGCGCAACACCCAAGATGGATCTTGGGTGAAGAAGGTGGGGGGTTGATGGGATGTTGATGGTGGGTAAGTGGCAAATTGCATTGTTGTTGAAGGAGGGGGGTTATGGATCATGGTGCTTATGGGTGCTATGGATGGAATGGACATAGGGATTTGTGAAGCAACACTGATGGGTGCTTCGTAAAGGGGATTGGTGCAAATGACTTATTGATTTGGTATGATGATGGGAGGTTGATTAGATGATGATGGATGGGTATAGGCTATGGTGACAACAGTGTGCTCAAAAAGTGGATTTGTGAAGGTTTGGCTAGACTATTATGGGTGTGTGAAGGTAAATTCCTGATGTGATGATGGCATGGTGCGATATGGGATGGTAAGTGGTGGAAACAATGTTTTTTGTTTGGTGAGCCTGGGGAAGGTGTGATACCTTGAGTATCCCCACAATGTATGTTGACTACCAGCATTTTGATTGGATGCGATGAGTAGACTTTCGATGGAAAAGACCCCCTTGTCGATAAGATCTTGGACTAAATTTTAAAGGCTTTACAATCATTGATGTCATGGACCACTTGTCGATGATAGAGATAATAATGATCTTCCCTATACCACTTAGGTTTATGCATTTTGGATTTTTTAGGATGTATGTTAGGTAAAACAATTATCTTTATATCCTACAACTTTGGGAAGATGGTCGACATAGACTCAGATATAGGGGTCCAGGTATTGTGTTGACGATTTGAATGAGATTGGCCATGTGGATGAGGTTGATGAGGTTGTTGAGGTGGGTGAGGTTGATGAGGTGGGCAAGGTTGATGGGGTTGTTGTTGACTCAACTGTAGCTCAATGTTTGTGAGGCAATTCAATATTTGTTATAAAATGAGCATAGTGTGTTGGTGAAGTGGTGGTTGTTGATGAGGAGATGGTGGAATGATGGTGTGTTGTGTTGATGGAGCACCATACATGTGATTGAGTGGATGTGTGGATATGGTTATGGTTGGGGGGCACAACACCCAAGATGGATCTTGGGTGAAGAAGATGGAGGATTGATGGGATGTTGATGGTGGGTAAGTGGCAAATTGCATTGTTGTTGAAGGAGGGGAGTTATGGATCATGGTGCTTATGGGTGCTATGGATGAAATGGACATAAGGATTTGCAAAGCAACACTGGTGGGTGCTTTGTAAAGGGGGTTGGTGCAAATGACTTATTGATTTGGTATGATGATGGGAGGTTTATTAGATGATGATGGATGGGTATAGGCTATGGTGACAGTAGTCTGCTCAAAAAGTGAATTTGTGAAGGTTTGGCTAGACTATTATGGGTGTGTGAAGGTAAATTATTGATGTGATGATGGCATGGTGCGAGATGGGATGGAAAGTGGTGGAAACAATGGAAAAATCATACTAGCCGCATTTAGGTACATCCTAATGGTGTCCATGTCTATAAGTGCGACATGACCATTCGTTGGTGTGGATGGCTTACTCCTAAGAGTCTCAGGAATAGTGGTATGGATAGCCCTATGCATGATGTGTCTATCTAAAATAGGGACACTACTGAAGGGCCCCGCATTGAAGTTCTGGGACACATTAGGAACTGCACTGACTTGCCTTACCACCAAAGTGTTAGGGACCTACCTAGAATGAGGTGGATCCATAGGGGAAGACAACTAACTTTGAATTAATGCTAACTTTTTGGCTTGACCACGGGTTGTTGCCATATGCCAAGGTGTAATTATGTGTAAAATGCAAGTGTAGGTGTGTGAAAGCATGAAATAAACATAATGCAAAAAAACACTCAAAGAAAACAAACAAGGTTTCTGTTCCTAAGTTCAAGCAAAGTTTTTTTTGAAAAAGGTTTTTATTTTTTTGTTTGATGTTTTGGAGGTTTCAACTTTTTTTTCGAGTTTTAGTGTGTTTTGATGTTTTTTGGAATTTTGAAGTATTGTTTTTTTTTTTACTTAGAATGAGGGATCTCAATTAAGGTGGTGATTAGGAACACTAGTGCCAAACATGATTTCTCAAAAGAGTCTAGGGTACACCGCTGAAAACCCACAATATATGGAGGATTCGTTTAGCTCTTCCACTCTGAATCGATAAGTGTTTCCAACAGCAAGAGGTAGTTTGAACACAGGTGACTTACACTAACTTAAAAGAGTTCCCTATTCTATCTAAGGATGTCTAGGGGGCAAGCCAGTGGAAGGAGGTGAATTCCAACGTCATCGATTTGAATTAGGGGTTGGTGATGAAATCCAACCTTACCAATGTTTTGATGATATGTGTGTGTGCGAATGTTTCGTTATTTATTGTGAAATGCAAGACTACCATGTAATTTAAAGTTAATGCCTAATGCAAAAAGCAAGAAATAGAGAATTAGCAAACAAGACAGATCAAGGGCTGAAATTGCTAATTTCGAGCAAGATTTGGCCATGGTCAATTATCAGGGCCAACTGTGAATGGTGGTTGGTTTTGGTAAACCGTGTTTTCATGGTTCACCAACCGTGCCCGAGCGTTTGGCAGATCCTAACCACGGATGCGCAGGTCCGGCTAAAATAATAGAACAATGATAATGCTGGCTCAAACCCTGATTACGCAAGTTATTACTAACCAGGCTATGCATATGCTTTATTTACTAGCTTAAGAATGTAGATTGATTCTTTGATTTTTTTCTTTTGAATATGAATGTGTCTAATCCTAAGACCCTAAATGCAAACAAGGGGTAAACAAGACTGACTCCTAATCTAACCTAGATGCAAAACTAAATATGAAAGCAGGGAAAAGAAATTACAGGGGTACAAACATGTGTTCCTTTCGTCGCTCCTTCCAGTGTGCTTCAATCGTCGATCTGCGATTTCATAGGGCTACAACCACTAGTGCGCGTTTCCTCAGGTGTTCAACCGTTGGTGCATGATTTTGCAGGTCCGTAATCGTAGGTGTGCAGTCCTGCAGGTCCGTAACAATAGCTACACAATTTCTCAGTAGCAGTGTCGAACAACGGTAGGTCCTAGATCCAACGATCTCGATATCGAATCCTCGTGCGCTCAAACTCTTAGAACCTGCAACCACAGAAAATACATATCAACAAAGTAATTTTATGCAAGGCAAAAAGAAATGAGACCCTCACCATTTTGTAAGCAAAACAAGACAACACCTTTCAAATAAAATAAGGAAAGACAAGCAATTGCGGAATAAATGAATTTTGTATTGAATTTTATTGGAGCCTTAATCTCATTTTTACAAGATATTTGCCCCAAGTGCACAGGGGTATGATTACAATAAGTGAATGCTTGCTTTCATATGATACAATGAGCGCAAAGAGAAAAAAACCCCTTTGGCTAATCAAATTATTGATGGTGTCTTTGGTCTTCTTTCGCTCCAATCCAATAGGTGAGCGGGCTTGAGTATCCAACGATGGGTCACTCTTATCTTCAATAGCTCTTCAAATACCTGTATACTACACACATGGGAGTCAAACAAGGGTCAGTTGGACCTGTATACATGATTAGAAACTAATGCACATAAAACCCTTGAATGGATGCTTGCATAAAACATAGAAATAAACTTAAAAATGTCTTCCTAACAAACGAAACACTTACTGATCTCAACTGCTCCGAATGGCATGACAATTTATGGAGACATTATGGGGGATGTTAGGAACCTATCCTCAAAATTTCAATTCAATCTGAGCCCCGATGAGTGAGATATGGCCAAAACAAGTGTGGTCGTTTCTGCATAACCACGGGCCCGCAATTGTGATTGTGTAACCGCGGAAGGGCGGTTGAGAAACCGCAGGAGGACGGTTGGAACTGGTTAACCGCGGATGCACGGTTGTGCAAAGATGGCAGAAAAGCTAAAACTTGGATCACGGACCTCAACGGTATGAATAATTAAAATTTCTAAATTTAATTATAATAATATTATATGATGTATAATAAAAAAAATATTATATTTTAAAATTTATATATATTGGTTATTCCGTTTTTTTTCCGACTTTAAGTCAAATTATTGTAATTTATATATCAAATCGATCGAGTTTGGTTTTTTTTTTTTTTTTTTTTATAACTTTAAACCGCACCAGAAGAGTGGGGGTCGGTCATCTTAGCACTCACCGTGCCCTTTGGATGCTTATCTGAAAGGACACCTTTTCCACTCAATTTCTTTTCCGTGTCTGCCCATTACACGAACCTTCCCACGAAAATACACAAGAATCCTCAGGACAAGCGGACGACTGACAATCACGTCTTTCCGCAGACGACAAAGCATGCATTGTGGGAAATTATTGGTTACATGCCCCCACTCGGCATGGGGCATGTGGTCGACCAATCGGCATGGGTCATGTGAACGACCACTCTGCTGCCCCCTTTCCATGAAGTTTCTGAGTTTTCAGAAAACTACAAGGCGTGAATAACAGCTTGGTAAACGCAGTCAGTCTGAAATTATGAATTCCAGTCTCCCAATTAAAATAAGGATAGATCAAGGAAAGGAAAGTCGGAGGAAGAATGCACCGAACGGTATTGGATGAGTCTAAACAAAATGAATTTTTGAAAGGAACGAGTCTCCTAAGACAAGTCTATGGTCAAGAATTACCAAGAAAACGGATGGATATAGTGCTCCGGATTTTATTCAAGGAAACATCCATCCCTTTGTTTGCCTTCAAAGTCTGTCCATGGAGTCGTTGCATTGAATTCTGGTCCAGATTTCTGAGTTAAGCAAAGGTTTTACAAATCTGTTCCTTCATTGTATTCAGTGGGGAGACTTGAACTTAAATATGTAGCGAAACTTCATAAGGGATAAAGATTTTGGAAAAAATTGCACTACAGAACTCAATTTTGCTGGAAACTAATTAGAGATGACAGCAGAACAGCGGCAGCCGACTATACTTTGCTCACACAAGGGTTTCTTTTAAGTCAGGAAATAACCTTAACTTGAAAGCGAGTAATTAATTACCTATCCTTCGAGTATAATCTTTTGAATCTTTTAGGCGTAGGCACTGCACTTTCGTCAACAAGTGTTAATATCCCTATAAGAAGGAACACTGTGGATGCTTTCGGTTCTTTTTTATCACCAGCAGCAGCTAGAGATTGTTGAAGACTCTCATCGAAAATAGTGTCATCTCTCATGCGGTTGCAATAATCATGTCGACGAGCAGTGCCAGAACTTCGTGGAGGTTTTCGCCTGGGAGGCTTTCCGGGCAGAATTACGAGAGGGGATTTCACAACAGTGATGATGAAGGAGGAATTGAGCATGATGTTTTCGATATTCCGATCAAGAAAGCACCGTTGGAGAGCCTCAAAACATGGCGGGTATGTGTTTCGAATAAACCCGTAATTCTCACAATCTCTTAAACAAAGTGTGCATTTTGTTATATTTAATTTTCTCTCGCGGATGTTTCTGTTTAAACCTGCAAGCATCATTGATCTGTTTGAGATTCACGTGGAAACGTATCGGCTTTGTGAGCAGCTTTAAATATACCTGTGAAAGCTTTTTTAAGTATGAGATTTGTGAGCAGCTTTGATTAAACCAGTGAAAGCTTTTGCTTAAGTCTGAGATTAAAGATTTTAGTTGAGGTCGATCTCAAGTTATAAAATATAATAGGAGGATATCTTAAAAGTTAGGTAGATTGGTAAGATTTTGGACATTTATTAAGAGGAGATCTAGGTTCAAACTTTGGAAGAGTTGAGTCTGGATGAGTTGACAACAGTATCAATCTGGGTCTCTCTTACTCTAAAATGTGTTTATCCAAAAGAAAGGTAAGGGTTATAAAGACAATTTGAATAATTTGATCTATGTTTAAACAAAAACCTTTAAAAAATATCTATCCTGTATCCAATTATTAAAAATAAAAAGATATTACTAATTTCCCTTCTATCGTTAAAGAAACAAAAGAAAACGCACAAAAAAGCAGTGCTAGGATCAACGGAACGACGCAGCAATATAACTTTGGTTTGTTGGACGAGTATAAGAAAACCATACTTTTACCATAGCAATAGTAGGCGTAAACTCACGGTATTAAAAAACATAGCATTTTGTTTTCTTTTAAGTAAGAAAATAAATAAATAAATATGTAATTAAGATATTTTTTATTTATTATTTATTTTTAGAAAAGTTTAAAATATTTATTAATAATTATTATTATTTTAAAATTTTATTGTGTATAAATATTATATTTATTTTTAGTTAATTATTAATTATTATTTTTATAAAATATATAAAAAAGTTGTTATTGTTAATTTATTTATTTATTTTAACTGTTTATTTTATTTTATTTTATTTGGATAGTGTGAAAAATTATTACTATCAATTTTTAAGGTTGAACATTTTCATCTCAATAATGTTTCTTCGTAAAATCCAAAGCTAAATTTATTAATAAAAGATTAGCATGTACACAAACAACCGTTTTAACATATTATTTAATTTTTTTTAATATATTTTATTTTAATATATTATTTAATTACAATTAATAAAATTGTTATATTTTATTATTTTATTTTACTTATCTTACTTGAACTTATTTTTCCTCTACCTATTAGTAGTTTTTTACATATAAAATTAAAACAAATTTAATCTATATCACATATAAAATTGAAACAAATTTAATCTATATTACATACCAATTACATTGGTTAAACTTGTGTTCCCTACTATTTTTTGGAATTTTAAATGGATATTTATTTTTTTCATAAAACATTTTAAAACAAAATAATCTTAATAGTAAAAATGTTTTAGTGGTTAAGATAATGGTTGTTTCTTATGTTCAAACCCCTTGAGAGTGGTTGTTGATGTTATTTGTAAACGTTCTCCTAAAAATAATTATCATTAAAATTTTGTTTTACTTCTAATATAGTTATTCGATTACATTTTAATAAAAATAATATTTCGCGTTGTGTTCTTTCACACATCTGGACTGACGTGGCTTGGCTTGGCCCAGCCCATTACCGTGGCCCCCACGGCAAGAAACACTTTTCCAACGACCCACACCATGAGATGCCCTCTCTATCACGACATCCCGCTCGGTATGCGGAATTGGATTATGTTTCAATTATGAAAACTTGACATACAACCTGACAAGATATTTGACCAAAGATACACCCCAGTAAATGGTACGTTTTCCATATCTATAAGTTAGATTGTATATGAATAAGGTATTAACTTGCGTAAAGCCGGCCACACCTGAAACCAAAAACCACGGCGAATCGACATTTTAAATATAGAAGCAACAACAACAATTATTTATAACTCAAACAGCCTAGTATATATTTTGAGCCCAAAGATACCAAAATAATATGCTGGGTGAGAGTGTCCTTCGACACACAGAAAGTTGTTGATGGTCCTAAATGTAGGACCGTGGACGAATCAGAACCTTGCTTTTAAGCTAGCCAGTTATTTGCAATTCTTTGAAATTTTTAGGAACCATTACAACGCGCCAAGTCAATCTACGGAAGTGTGAAAGTCCGGAAAAAGGTTAAAAAAAAGTGACGAATGGATGCCCTTTTGAATATTATTTTCTTTTTCTTTTTTTTTGAATTTGAAAGAGTAGAATTTGACTGGGGACGTATCTTTCACCTAAATTCGAGGTAATTTGTTTGTGGGTTGAATTTTTGACGCGCCAAGTCAATCTAAGGAAGTGTGAAAGTCCGGAAAAGGGTTAAAAAAAAGTGAAGAATGGATGCCCTTTTGAATATTTTTTTCTTTTCTCCTTTTTTTTTTTTTTTTGAGTAGAATTTGACTGGGGACGTATCTTTCACCTACATTCGAGGTAATTTGTTTGTGGGTTGAATGTTTCTTCTTTTTAGAAAAAAATAGGTTATATTAATTCGGGACGTATCTTTCACCTAAATTCGAGGTAATTTGAGGTAATTAGTTTGTTGGTTGTATGTTTTTTTTTAAATAGATTATATTAATTTATTGGTGGGAACATTATAATATTATGGAGTTAACATTCTTCATTAGTTTTTAGATTTTTTAAATTTACATGGTAGAATTGGTAGCCGAATTTTTTAATTTACATGGTAGAATTAGTAGCTGCCACCAATTCGGGCAGGTTGTCAGGTTTTTATGGTCGTCACAGTATTTTGCATTGTTTGTCTTGGAAGCCACCACACAGTTCTTCGCACAGTCCGCATCTATAACTACCATGTCACAATCATTTTAAACCTTCTACACATTTTTACGCAGCTAAAAGCACCAGAAAAGGTACAAGCATCCAGTCTGACAATGTTAACGTAGCTGTTAGTAGTTATTACATTATAGGCAATTGTTATTTTGTTGCAACTACTACTATTTGGCACCTAGGTAGTTTCGTAACCTACGGGCTATTCTCGGGCTGCATTGTACTATTTATTTTATCAGTTCAATGGCAATAATTTTCGACATTCTGATATGGTATCAAAGCAAATACTAGTATTGATGCCCCCATCTACACAGATCTCGAGGCAGTGCAGAATTTGCACCCCTCCCGAGGTAGGGCGCTACCCGAGACAGATCGGACAGGACACACAGACTAACTTGGTCAGGACGCACCAACTTGGACTAACTCGAAAATCTGGACTCGGGCATACTCGGACTAAAAAACGACGCGAATTGACATCGAACTGACCAGGGACTGATCGACCAAAATTATGGTTGGTTGATCGAAGGCATCAAGGACGGAGTCGAGCAATGGTCGAAGGAAGGCTAGCAACGAAGGCGAGGATCGAAGGTGATAGCAGTGAAAACCTCCCCCACCGTGGCAACCAAGGCGGCCCCACGCGGGAGAAGCCCCCGTCGTCGTCTCGGGTAGCATCTCCCCGAGAGGAGACTCCCTCATAGGTGAGGGTTGCATGTTTTAAACATCACCTTATGTCAAACCCCACGCATGTGGGATAATTAGTATATTTTTTTTTACACACTATCAACCTCCTTCCCATGGCGTCAACCTGCAAATTAGAACCTGATTTTTCCTTGCGGTCTGCCACGATGGATCTCATTTCTTTAACTATCATTGGATATTTAGCATAATTTTGACCACTTTTGGCGGATTACATTTTTCTCCCACACCTTAGATCTCCTCCGATCGTTTTTTTTCACCATTAGCTGTCTCCGTGCGTCGTTGAGCTACTGGTTTTGCAAGTTTGCAGGCAACAGAGATTAGTTTGTAGGTGCGGTGGAGAGAAACGAATCAGTGGAGGTGCGGTCTCTGAGGAGGAACGGTTTGAGTCGTCGTAGAAGGAGGTGTTCACCCGCAGAGCAACCCCCCTGTAGTTCACCGAGCAGCGCCGCTTCGTAGGAAAAGCTTGTCGGGGCGCATAGAAATAAAGGGAGGTGCCCTCTTATTTCCAGCCGACCAGCCATCTCGACTGGTTCTCGACGGAGCTGTAGGAGCCAAAGGTCGAGGGATCGAATATCTCTAACCCACCCGCACCTTTTTAAAGGTAATTTTTTTTAATTAATAAAGTTTTTAATTTTTTTTGCTTTAATATATTTTTTTAATTTTTTTTCTTTAATGTTTTTTTTTAATTTTTTCTAAGTTTAATTAAATTTTAATTTTCTTTTTAAAAAAATTATTTTAAATACAAATAACTATTTGAAATATTTTTTTTGAAAGAAATTATTTAATTAAAATTTGAAAAAGTTTTTAAAACATTAGGAAGAAATTTTTTCAAACTTAACAAGGGGGCAATTTTTTTTCCTAAGGGGGGTATTTTTTCAAAATTTGCAAAAATTTAAGGGGGAGAGTGAGAAATTTTTCAGCATTTCTTGAAAAAAATTTGGCATATTGTAAAAGGTGCATTTTCGGTGGTAACCGACACCTTAGGTTCATTTTTTGGATGTTGTATGATGTATGTTGCACTTTCCTTTTCTGCACTACTTCATTAAGTAAAAGCAAAGCACTCCTAAGTTCCAAAATAATTGAAACCCATCCGTGCAATTTATTGCACTGCAACGTTCGGTATTTGTGATACCTCTGGCCCGCACTTACAGGTAATGCTGTCGTGATTGGGCTATTGTATCCGTCGCCTAATATAGCTGCCAAAACGACGTCTGAGCTTGTTCTCTATCAATCGTCGGGGAGGAATAAGGTCGCCAATTTTTGCTTTTTTTTTACTCCATCCACTACCCTAATCGTTCTTGTGTTTAGGCGTAAATCCTGACGAAAGTTCTGACATCCGAAGTGTTTAGGGGAAGTTACGCCCCACGCATGAGGATTGACGACTTTCTATGGTAGGTGCCATCAACGAGACGATTCCCTTTCAGTACCGCCTAAGTTCCACGTATCGTATGATCTCTAAAAATTACCTATAGTCTCCCTCACGTAAGGGTGGGTAATTTTTTTGATCTTTCAAAATACCTATAGTCTCCCTCACGTAAGGGCGGGTATTTTGTACGGTATAAAGGCCTGACAAAGGTATATAGAAAGGGGGACCATTTGGTGTTATAAGGAACCCTCACTATGGCTGCAAAGTTAATGACTGATGCTCATCAGTTATTGAAAGGTCCTAATTACACACCATGGAAAAACAAGATGAAGGCTATCCTTGTCATGGAAGACTTATGGGATGTTGTTTCTGGAGCAACAACAAGACCTTCACCAGCAGTTGGATCAACAGCAGCTACAGCTCCAACTGCAGATCAGATAGCATTTGACAAGAAAGATAGTAGAGCAAGAGTGCTCATCTTGCTTGTTGTTTCAGATGAAGTTCAACCTCACATTGTTGACAAAGAACATGGTAAAGAGGCATGGGATGCCCTTCAAACTATTTATGAGGGAAAGAATGATTCCACCATTCTTTACCTTCAATCTCAACTTCACAGTTTGAGTATGAAGTAGGGTGAGACAGTTGAACTCTTTCTATGCAGAGTGTCTGAGTTGAAAGCAAAATTGAATTCTTTGGGAGAACTTGTAGATGATAAGCTCCTTACTTCAGTTGTATTGAGAGCTTTACCTGATTCTTACAGGGTGTTGATCACCTCACTTCAGGTGTCACAGAGAAAAGTTACCTTTGTTGAGTT
The DNA here is from genome assembly GCA_028583015.1 of Wollemia nobilis. NCBI lineage: Eukaryota > Viridiplantae > Streptophyta > Pinopsida > Araucariales > Araucariaceae > Wollemia > Wollemia nobilis. The sequence goes on from JAQPPZ010016951.1 coordinate 533,650, forward strand.
GGTCAATCTGCTTCAAGAAGAGGAGGCACGCCAACTTCAAAGAGATGATTCTTCTAATACAACCCTATACTCCAACAGGAAGGGTTCTAAGAAGAAGGGTAATTTTTAGAAAGGAGGAAATTCTCACAAAGATTCAAAAGGGAAACAACCTCAACAAACGAAGAGATATTGCAAAATTTGTGACAAAGACAACCATGACACAAACAAGTGTTGGCACAAGAATAAGCAATCTAAACAGAAAGGCCAGAACAAACCACAAAACAAGAACAAGCAACCCAAGGTGAATGTTGTTGTTGAAGAATCTGACTCGGATTCTGAGTGGGCACACAAGGTGCTCATGACTACCACAACCTCCAAGCAGAAGGATCCTGTATGGTATGTCGATTATGGCGCTAGTAAGCACATGACTGGCGACAAATCATGGTTTGAATCATTTGAGGCCAAAGAGGGCAAACCTGTCACTATTGTTGATGACAAAACCTACAAGGTTCAGGGAGAAGGTACAATTTCAGTCACTCTTCCTGATGGCAAGTGTCAGATTGACAAAGTCCTCTATGTTCCAGGATTGGCGAACAATTTGTTGTCAATCACACAAATTCTGGATAAAGATATGGTTGTGAACTTTCATGTTGAGGATGGCAAGAAGTGTTGTTCTATTACCAGGAGGGGTAAGAACATTGCAACAACTTCATATAAGCATGGCTTATTTGCCTTAGATGCTATCTCTACTCCCCATGTTGCCATGACAGTCTCTACAAAGGAGGCAACTTCCCTATGGCACAAGAGATATGGGCATCTTAGTTCTGGCTACTTACTTGAGCTAAGTAAGTATGAGATGGTAAAGGGTCTTCCTTCCCTTTCTTCCACATTGCCAGTGTGCTTTGATTGCTTGGCAGGAAAGCAACATAGAGTACCTTTTGAGAAGAGCTCTACAAGAGCAAAGAAACCTCTAGAGTTGATTCACACCGATCTGTGCGGTCCTTTCACACCAATCAGTTGTGGGGGGAAGAGGTATTTTTAGTTGTTTGTGGATGACTACTCACGAAAGATGTGGGTGTTCTTTCTTAATCTGAAATCTGAAGCCTTTAGTTTCTTCCAGCAATTCAAGAAATCTGTTGAGAAGGAGTCAAGGACTTCTATAAAGACCCTCCGCTCAGATCGAGGGGGGAGTTTACCTCTAAAGAGTTTTCTGCATTCTTGACTGCACATGGGATCACGAGACAGTTAACTATTGCTTATACTCCTCAACAAAATGGAGTTGTTGAGAGGAGGAACCGTTCTATCATGGAAATGGTTCGTTGTATGCTCACAGGAGCTAGTCTTGGGCAACAATATTGGGCAGAAGTTGTCACCACTACAGTATATCTGTTGAATAGGGCACCCACAAAGGCCCTAAAAGGAATGACTCCACAGGAAGCATGGAGTGGTCGAAAACCCTCCATCTCTCATCTTCGCATTTTTGGATGTAAAGCTTTCATGCACATACCGAAAGAGAAAAGGAAGAAGCTAGATGAGAAGACATTGAAGTGTATTCTTCTTGGCTATGATGAGCACTCTAAGGGTTATCGTTTGATTGATCCTTTGACCAAGAAGATTCATGTCAGTAGAGATGTTGTTTTTGATGAGGCTTTCACATCACAAAGCACATCTGATGTATACCTAGATCTTGTGGAATCTAAAGTTGAGAAGTCCCCTTCATCACCAAAGACTGGAGGTCCTTCTACTTCTTCATCTTCTTCATCACCACAGAAGAAGAATCCAAAATGGTATACAAGTACAATCAGAGACTCAAAGTTATCCACTCCACCAGATTTGACTTTGGATAGACCTCGTACTCGTAGCATGGCTCGACAGAAAGAGCAATAGTAGAGACTACTGAGGTTGATGATCTTTGTCAATATTTTGAGGAACTTTCTGTAGATCCAGAGAGAGAAACAGAGGATATGGATATAGATGATGACAGGGTGTTTATGTCTTCAATGAATGAACATGAACCTGCTTCAGTACAAGATGCCCTTAGTGAGCCACAATGGAAGGCTGCTATGGATGTTGAGTATAAGTCTCTGAAAAAGAACAAAACTTGGGAGCTTGTCGATCTGCCACACGGAAAGAAGCCCATTGGCTGCAAATGGGTGTACAAAGTCAAGTACAAGGCAGATGGGACAATTGATAAGCATAAGGCCCATCTTGTTGCAAAGGGCTATGCGCAAAAGGAAGGCATTGACTATGAGGAAACTTTTGCACCTACTGCTCGGATGACCACCATTCGAGTTCTTTGTGCTATGGCAGCACAATATGGGTGGAAAGTTCACCAGATGGATGTCAAGAGTGCTTTTCTGAATGGTGATCTCCAAGAGGAAGTCTACATGACACAACCTGAAGGATTTGAAGTGGAAGGCCAAGAGCAGAAAGTGTGCAAGTTGGTCAAATCCTTATATGGTTTAAAACAAGCTCCTCGAGCTTGGTATATAAAAATGGATAATCACCTCCTGCAACATGGATTTAAGAGATGTCCGTCAGATGCAAACCTCTATTTCAAGAAACAAGGTTCTGAGATAGTGTTGCTTGTACTCTATGTTGATGATCTGCTCATTACAGGGAGTTCAAAAACTATGATCTCTGCTGTCAAAAGAGACTTGTGTAAATATTTTGAGATGACAGATCTCGGACTTCTCCATTATTGTCTTGGTCCGGAAGTGAGCCAGAAGGAGCACTACATCAAAGTGACTCAGAAAAAATATGCCAAGACACTGTTAGAAAAATATCGCATGACTGATTGCAAGCCGATGGCAACTCCGATGGAATCAGGGCTTCAGTTATCACGATATGATGATTCACCTCAGGTAGATGGTACTCTCTATCGACAGCTGATTGGGAGTCTCATATATCTGACAAATACTAGGCCAGATATCGTATTTGTTGTCAACTATCTTTCGAGGTTCATGCAGGAACCTAAGACTACTCATTGGAAAGCAACAAAACGTGTTCTTCACTATGTCCGTGGCACAATGGAATATGGCCTAGAATACAAGAGGAATGACAAATTCTTCTTGCAAGGATACACGGACTCTGACTATGTCGGGTCATATGATGATCGTAAGTCAACTTCAGGATATATATTTCATCTTGGATCCGGTCCTGTCTCTTGGCACAGCAAGAAGCAACAGGTGGTTGCTATCTCATCTACAGAGGCAGAGTATCGCGCCGCACGTGAAGCTGTGTGCGAAGTGATATGGTTGCGTCGCATTTTGACAAGTATGGGTCATCCATCAAAATCTCCAATACACTTGTTCTGCGACAACCAGGGTGTTTTGAACCTTGTTAAGAATCCAGTGCATCATGAGAAAACCAAGCACATTGACACACAATGTCACTTCATTCGAGACGAAGTTCCAAGGCACCGAATTCAGCTTCAGTACATCCCCACCGATGCTCAAGTTGCAGATATTTTCACTAAGGCACTTGCACGTGTCAAATTTGAATTGTTTCGCAACTCTCTATGTATTGCAAAATAATGTAATAAAGGGGGGATGTTAGCGTAGCTTAGTTAGTTATTACATTATAGGCATTTATTGTTATTTTGTTGTAACTGCTACTATTTAGCGCCTAGGTAGTTCCGTAACCTACGGGCTATTCTCGGGTTGCATTGTAATATTTATTTTATCAGTTCAATGGCAATATTGTTCGACATTCTGATAGACAAGGCCCGAGATTTGAACCTTGGACCTTCGCCCCCCTTACAGGGTTTGGTTGAACCAATTGGTCTACATCTGTTCATTAGTTAAAAAATAAAATGAGATAAATAAGAGTAAAGTATCCATAACTGAATATACATAAGATACATAAGAATAGAAGCTAATAGCAATAAAAAAACTATAGTTATATCTTGTTGCAAGGAATACACCAAATACCATATCAGCACTCATTTGTGGGAGAGCATGTTATATGGAGAAATTATGGGTGTGTCTTCCGTGATATCTTCTGAAATCTTCAAATAATAAATAGAAGTAATCAAGACCTGAACTTGCTCATCATTATTAAATGCCTTATTTTTAGTTTTTTGTTGGACCTTCTAAAGATCTTGAACCATATGAGAAAATTGATGAAGTATGTCAATAACATCTCAAGATGTGTTGGAAGTCCCATAGACTTAGGAATGAATGTGTGCCACATGTAACAAAATATCAAAGGTCAAGTCTGCTAAAATTGCAAATGTAGTAAACACCTTTTTGCATTTCCACTTCCAAATGTGCTTGAGAAAGATGAGTCTACAAACATCCCAGAGTTTGAGGCAGTGATCCAACTGAAAAAAAAACCAAGCAAAGAAACCTTCCAAGATCTAGTGAAAGAGGGAAAAAGAAAAGTGTAAAATACATCCCAAAATTGTTTAGCCATGTCACAAAACCAAAACAAGTGAATAAGAGTTTTTGAATCATTAAAAAATTGCATTGAGGGGAAATATGTAAAATCGAGGCCAAAATTTCAAAAGTTAGAAGTTTTTTATGCAAAATCTGCCATCCAAGAAGTTGAATTTTCGATTTAACGGGAACTTTCCAAATTTGAGTAGCAAGAGACTACCATTGGACATTGGTAAAATTCACTTGCCACTTGACATTGAGCTTAGAGTTTAAAGGAGGACACAAAATATTATCAGTTGAATAATTCACTAACACGCAATTAATTTGTGGGTTATTTTTTCTCCTCTTTCAATCTATAGAATTTGATTGTCCTATATATCATCTACCTAATTCAAGGTTATTCTTTTGTCGATTGAAAGAATCAAAATTAAAACGCAATTGATTTGTAGGTTATAAATAAAATCACTTTTCAACGAGTAGTAAACCAATCTGTTTTCGCTAAGTGATTGTCAGCTTGAGGTCAACAATTCCAATCCCAAGCCCCTCTGAGGTCCTCCTCACTTGGAGCCCCTTCGAGGTTCTCCTCACTTAGAATAAAAGTTTATCGAGGTGGGGTAGGAGTTATAGTGGTAGTTTTCTGGATTCGAACTATGCTCGCAATGATAATATAATTGAGACCATTGTTGATTCCCCTGTGTAACAAATAAATAAAATCACTTCCAAGCATTGGTAAAGTAGATGGGATATAAAAGGTTTATTAATTTTATAGTAAAATTTTATAGGTTGGCGGTGTAGACCAATTGGTGTGGCGAAACCTATAAGGGGGACAGACACCAAGGTTCAAATCTCAAGCTTCGTCATACTAAACGCTTATTCCTTTCTTGATACTTTTAATGGCGTAAAAGGTTTAAAATGATTGCAGCATGGTGGTTATATGGGTAGACTATGCAAAGTACTATGTGGCAACTTTCGAAGCGAACAATAACATTGTAAAATATTGTGGCAATCACCAAAGACGAAACAACATGCTTGGATCATCGTGGCGGTTATTGATTCCACCATATATATATATATATATAAGAAGATGATAAAAATGTAAAGCATAATTATTTGGAATGGTTTATAATCAAGTTGTAAGTTGAATTTTGAGAATAATTTTAACATTATAAAGGTCATCTGTAATGCAAGTTTATTAGTTTGTGTTGTATAAAGATTATAGTAATTAACTTAATTAAATATTAAGAAGACATTGGAGGATGTTTTCATCCAATAATCTAGTGTTATTTTCTTGTTTATGATGTAATCAAGGGTGCCTTGTGAAGGTTCATAGACTAAATTTTATAATTTATAAAACTAAATATTAAAATAAAGGAGTCAGCTAAATATATTCATTTTTTATGATTTTATCCTTTAGTTTATTTGGCCATTTTTCTTCCTTGATAACAAGAATATAATCTATGTTTTAGAATTATTGTAGATATTTTTAACAAGGTAGTGACATATATTTTTATCAAGGTAGGTAGTGACAGTATAACATAACAAAGTTGCAAGTCTAATCATGATAACAAAAACATCTAGTAGTTAAAATACTTGTGGTTAGGGTTTGTCTATCTGCACTTGCACAAGTAGAATTGTAAATATTTGGTACAACAATGAGATCAACGATTGTATCAAGTTGAGAAAACTTTTGGTTGCCACTATCAACAAGTTGATTTTTATTATAAAGGACATTGGTTGTTGTCTTCATCTTTTTTACTATAATAAGAAGCCCAAGAAAGAGAACAAGGAAGAAAATTCTTCATAGGGATATCAGGGAGGTCGAAGAGCAAGAGATAAGAAAGCAAGGTAACCTTGACAAACATCTAAATTTTATGGATGACGTGTATTTTCTACCAATTGCATAGACAAACTCAATCTGACCCTTCTTCACTTCAAGTGTATAAATAAACACATTCATTTATCGTTCTACATTTTTTTAGCTTCCAAGGTTGTTGCCCATAATTACTCAGTCTCGACGACCATTCCCTATTTTTTGAAATTGAATTCTTGATGGAGGAGGCCAAGATTATGTTTGTCAATGTAAGCAAGTAGATAAGGGCGAGTAACGACCACACCTCTACCTAAAAAATTAATTGAATCTTTGTGCAAGACTAAGGTCATGTTTGTTAAGAGTGAGATTTTACCTAAAACTAGAAGCAAAGAGTTTGATTTAGCTACAAAGGACTCTTTAGACATTATGGTAGAACATGAGCCTGAATTAAAAGTTGAAAAATTTCAAGAACTTGCAATGGATTAGGATTTGGGAATGAAGGGTTCACTAAATTATGGATCTCTATGTTGTCTCTCACATAAGTATATTTTAAATTTTTATTGTGGATAGTAAAATCAAGGGAATAAGAGCTTAGATGCCACTAAATTCTATAGCATTGAATTTGTCATGTGGGCAAAACATGTTGGTTTTTACTTCAACATTTTTTACTCTCTTTGTGGGTTGTTGTCATGCTTAGATGGATTGAATTTTAAAATATTCATGTAAAAGATTTTACTTTTTTCCATCAACCAAAATATTAAAAACTACATCATATCATCTAGTATAAAATTAATTCTAAATTTTCTTTTACCAAAACCTCAACATAATATTTAAGAAACACCTATGAAAAAAATTAGGTAGGGCTTCCCATTATACCATGACTTCAATTACATTCATAAGAATATTTTTGTGATTATATTGCGATTTCGTGGCTCCCTTTATTATTTATATTGTTTGATAAGAAAAATAACGAATTTTTATGCTATAAATAACAACCAAAATTCCTTTCAAAATTATATATTCACACATATAAGTGTTAAGAATGATTGACGATAATAAATTTTGCATTCACCACAAGATTATGATTGCTCAAATATTTGGTATCATGTCTAGTTATATATAAACCAACCTATGTTATACCATTTGCTATTGGTATTGTCCCCTTCAAATAAGTTATGTTGTTAATGGTCCTCTATCTTCAACTTATCCTCTTTCATTATCCCTAACACATTTCATTCCTCTACCTCTATACTGAACAAAGATACATTGTTCACTTCCTAAGCTTAACTACCTCATTCTTCACCAAACTCACAATCACATGTTTAGATGGTATATTTACATAGAAAATAATATATCTCATAGTATATGCTATATTGGTTATATAAACAATGGATCCTTTCTTGTGTGGAATCGTCACATATACTTGTATTTTCTCACTAACATCTATCCTCCTTACGTTGACTTCTATATTCCTTTTACATTCATCCTTGTCATTATTTTTTATTATATTCTTGTTAAATCAATCAATAATGAATACTATATATATCTTTCTGCCCTTATAATCACTATAATAGATATACATAACAAAGGATCCAAAGCTTCATAGAGTCCTCAATTGGTCTTCTTTGCAATGATAACTTTAAATCCACGATAAACCAAAAAAAAATCAAACAATGACTTTTGTAAAGCAAACAAATCACATAACACTTATTTGGAGTGAACAAAAGATCACTAACGCAAGTATATTCCTAGATATACCAAACTAAAGAAATAAGGCTAAATCAATTTATCAATTTTCATCCTTCAGTGCCTTTCAAGGTATTTCTACCCTACGCGCCAAAGACCATGTCCCCTTTCTCATGAGGTAACTCCTAACGTTGTTATGCATCCATGTGGCCCAAATGTCTCATATAATATCTTGAATATATTGAAGGCATCTAAGGGAAGGTTGCAAGGAGTAGAGCAAAACATACTTCTTCGTTGTAGGGTGCATAATGGATTATGTCGTCTTTATCTTCAAATTTAATAAAAATAAACCTTTCACAAAAGCAAGCATCAAAACAATCTCAATCTTTCCTCATATTTTCTATTAACATTTCAGTCACTATAAAGCCCTCTTAAACGTTCAAGCGCAAAGGCATTACGATTGTTGAAACACATTCAAAGAAACTTTTGTCAGAAGTGACATTAACTCTAACTTGATACTTACTTTATCATAGTGGGAGGCATACATAATGTATAGAGTATACAGCAAGAACAGAAGGGGTTCAAAATGTGTATAAACACGTATGCAGCTAAAGCAATGCATGGGGCTATAAAAGGAGGAATTGAAAAAGACAAACACAAGTGTCAATTTAAAGATATGCACCTCAAATTGGAGGTAATCTTTTTTAAACCTTCCGATTGACAGATGATATAAAATTTTACTTGATAAAAAATTATGTATAAAAGAATTAGTTAACATTTTTCAGATGTTTGATTTAGTTTAGATTGCATCATTATAAACCTGATAAAAAATAAAAATAAAAATAAAAACAAAACACAAACCTACACTGTCTTTACGAATTTTCATAAAAGGTTTGAAATCCAAGACGAACTTGCGTCTCTCAAACTTACTGCGACTGTATCCTCCACCGATTAAAAAAACCATGTAACCGTCAAATCTCAAGCTTACATCATATCATCAATTGTATTAATTAGATTTGCGAGGACGACGTGACCTGCATTGGTATGCTTCATTGTAAGTTGGCAACAGCAGCATTGTCAGGCTACCGCCGGCATTTATGAGCTCGTATTCCTATTGTACAACGAAAGTAAACCCAACTCCCGAGAAATGAAAATTTTGTAGTTTATAAATTTTTGTTCGTTATGAATAACTTACGCGTATAGAAGCAGGTGTTGCGAAGTCGACACAGCAATGTAGTCCATTAAATTTGGATTTATGTGCTGGCAGTTACATGGTTCGAAGTAATCTCAACGGTACGGCACGTCTGCGCCTAAGTATATGCATTAGATGACACGCGTCTTGCAATAAGATCTGTGAATCTAATATTAAATTGGCCCTCCATGACAGAGGGTAAAATAACTACAATCTCCGTCAGACACCCGATTTGGTATGTTTAACATTTATTAAAAAACTAAAATTCTAATTACAAAAAATGACATTTGGTGAATTATTTTGGACACACGGACTTCATACAATAATGAATGAATGGAAGATTTTAATAGCCCGAAACCTAAATATGATCTATGGGACCTCAAATATGGAAGTACAACTGCTCAAATCATATCATATAATCTTTAATATCTTTGATAAGGTTGTTCAGGTTGTTTCTTCTTTGTTGATTTGGGTTAGCAATTCCCCAACTTTTTTTATTTTACTGTCTTCAAATAACTTTGTCATAGACCTGTTTTCAAATGTTTGTTTGTATTTGTCACCAATGTTTGAAAAACTCGGGCACTTATAGATGAAGTGTTCCTCTGTCTCTACTGTCCTTGTGTTGCATAAAGTACATATCATTTCTTCCCATTGTTCTTTGGGTGTTGTCCATCTCCCTGTTTCACATCTAAGTCTATGAGAGCTAGTCCTTATATGAGCAATGAGGATTTTTTCCTTCCACTTGATTTCAGTGTTTATATATGTTTTTTTCCTTGTGATCACATGTTGAGTTAAACTTTACAATATAATATTATCTTTTCTGCTTGCATTTTTCCACATTCCACAAAACGAACCTTTAATTCTTTTCATAGCGCATATCCCAACATGTAAGTGGCTCAACTCACAAGATCCCGGAAACACTCACGAGTCACAATATTAAGTGGCTCAACTCACTATGCCTTTTTGATGTGTGCAGTGCACCATTTTTCCCTTTGTCCTTGATAAGTAACGTGAAGAGGAAAAATAAACTAATGAAGAAATTAAAAACAAGTGGTCATGCCCTAACGTAGTCCATAGTGATATGCAAACCATCCTAGGATGTGAATAGAATTTTGTTTAAAGCGTTACTTCATTTGTTTTAAGCTTCTCGAAGATGGAAAGCAACCGAACGACGGTGTTAAACAACAATATGGTATAGGGAAAAATAAGTTTTTAGTATCATTTATGAGAATTTATTTAAGGTATTTTAAATTATTAATAATGTTTTTATTACATTTAATAAATTTGTTGCAGAGAATTATCCCACAAAAAATAATTGTTACATATATAATTGATGAGTTATTTTTCTTATGATATTATTCTGCACATGAAACCTAAGACTATAAGAGATATTATCACAGTGGTGAAGGGATTTGAATCCTTTACCTCTTTGTAACAAGTGCCTCTTACTTTTATACGAATATATATATATATATATATATATATATATATATTAAATTTGTTATGGTTATTTATAAAATAACTTCTTGAAATATTTTCTCTTTAATACAACAATATTTTTATTGTTGAAAGGTAAAGTACAATAGGTGGCGTAATTAGGAGCCACACTCCTTGGAGGTACAAAGGGACCTCCCTCCTCGTGATTTGAATTTGGGTAGTCTACATAATAATCCAATGAGATACCACTAAGGTGTCCTCGTGATTTGAACTTGGATAGTCTAGATAATAGTCCAACGAGATACCACTAAGGTGTTCCTATGAGACACTACAACTATATTTATGTCTCTTGTATGGCATACAACTAAAAAGCTTTAAAAATATTTATTAAAAAGTATTTTTCTCGTGTATGACAAACAATGATGGGAAGAGGGATGATCGATATATGAGACAACAATGTTTAGACTCCACAACCAATTTCATTATTTCAAGGATCAATTGAAACAATGGAGGCTAGCTAACAAGTCAGACTTTCAGGTCCAAAAAGCTCCATTGGTGGCCAGATGGGATGAGGTGCAAAAACTCTTCAAGGAACAATTATAGAGTAGATCAAAGAAGAGGATGATGAATTGCGTAAAGTATTTGAGGACATTAACAACCAAGAGGAGATCTATTGGAAATAGAGAGTAAGAACCACTTGGTTATTAGAATGTGACAAACAAATACACCATATTTTTCCATCAGGATGCTTGTCCTAGGAGACAAACGAACAAGATGAAAGCTCTATAGGATGAGAACAGACACTCCTTTTATATTATCCTATGTATGCATTTACATTCAATGGATTATTTTGCTAAATTGTTTAAGATATGGTGCAATACGAAGAGGCTTAAAAAGAAGTTTTTGTTGTCATACTCTATCATCTCTAAAAAACAAAATCAAGCCCTTCTTAAACCCATTGATAGAGAAGAGTTGAAGAAGTTAGTCTTTGGAATGAGTACAGGAAAAACAAGTTCAGATGGCTTCCCAATCGAGCTGTTTTAGATCTTTTGGGACAACTTGGAGGAGGATGTAATGGTTGTTATCGAGGAGTCCGAAGGCAATAAAAGAATTCTTACAACATTAAATCATATATTCATTGCCTTGATTCTAAAATGGGAGGAATGGGTGCATATTTCATATCACAGACCTATTGTCTTATGTAATTTCATATACAAAACAATCACAAAGGTAATGCCTAAGTGGCTAAAACCTCTCCTAGACAACATTATCTAATTGGAGCAAGAGAGTTTTGTAGAGGGCAGACAAATATTGGATGGTGTGGTTCTAGATTAGGAGGTAATCCACTCAATGAAAAAATTTGGTAATAGAGGAATGTTCATAAAATTAGATATGTCAAAGGCTTATGATAAGGTGGAGTGGAGCTTCTTGTCAAGGATGATGGCAACCTTTGGTTTATCTTAGGATTAGATGGAACAAGTCATGAGTTGCATCTCTACTCTGACATGCTCGATGTTCATCAAAGGTCTTCTCTCACAACCGTTTGGAGCCACTTGAGGCTTTCGTCAAGGAGATCCTTGTTCACCTTATTGTTTTCTCATTTGGCTAAAGGCTTGGGGAGACTCATCTTGAAGAGAAGACAATAGGGTTCGCTAATAGGTATAAAGGTGGATGAGGAGCTTTTGACTCACCTTTAGTTTATGGATTACATAGGATTGGTAGGAGTGGCCAACCTTAGGAAAGCAAGAATGGTCAGAGATACTCTTAATGTTTACCTTAGGGGCCATAAATCAAGTCATCAATGATAAGAAATCCAAAGTGATATTTTTCAATCTTAATTGAAGGCTTCAAGATAGAATTTTAGATATCTTGGGATTCACAAGGACTTGTCTTCTAGTTGTCTATTTGGGGATCCCTTTGCATTTTAAAAAATTGAATATAGTTATCTAGAGGAATCTCTTAGATCGTATCAAAAAAATAATTAACCATTGGTCTCACAAATGGTTAACCTTTAGGGTTAGATTAATTTTTTTGCAATGAGTTATTTAGGCCATGCCAATTTATAAAATTTCTATCCTTGTTGCCACACATAATATATTTAAAGATTTGGACAAGATAGATAGAAAATTTTTATGCGGAGTAAAAGGAGAGAGGAAATGGGCATTTGTTGGTTGGGAGAAAGTAAGCTACCCCAAGGCAAAGGGAGGTTTTAGATTGAGGAGATCAGAGCTAAATAATAAAGCTTTGGCTAGAAAGCTTTACTCGAGGTGGATCTCCCAACCACTTTTTTATTCGATAGAGTTTTAACTAGTAAATATCTAGGACATATGAACTTGAATGAGGTGTGTCATTTTCCTTTCAATGGTAGTGAGTCCCTAATATGGTAGGATCTAAAGTTAGGATCTCATGTAGTGAAAGATGGATTATTTTGGATAGTGGGAGGAGGGGAGAAGGCATGATTTTGGATAGATTCATTGGATCAATATCCACCTATCACTGTTGAATTTTGAGAACTACAACTAGTAAAACCACCCATTGAAAACAAAGGTTGTATCAACATTAAAATTCATTTCAACACTAATCAACTAAGGGATTATATGTTTAAGCTTTAAGAAGTTGGACGAGTGGCCAATTCCAATTCCTTCGAAATATTGACTAAAATCTCAATAGAAATATTTCTCACAGATAGGGATGAGGAGGATGAGTTAGCTTGGGGCTATAGGAACCTTGGAGTCTATATCGTGAAGGATGGATATGAAAAGATCCTTCTAGAACCTCCTCCTCATGCATATCACGTTGAGGATTGGAGAAAGATTTGACAACCCAAGGGTTGGCCAAAAGTAAAATTCTTTGCTTGGCAGTTCATGCACAATGGAATTTTTATTTTTGATAATTTGAGATGGAGGGGAATCGTTGGTCTATCCCAAGGTATTTTATCCTATAAAAGTGAGGAAAATTTTGATCATTTGATGCTTGAGTGCTCGTTTATGCACTAGATTTGGGAGCCTCACTAGGAGGAGTGCATTGTTTATATAACATTTGTTTCTTTAGATTTCTAAAAAATAAACCAAAATGATAAGATTGAAAACAATGACTCTACTTTTGATACCACTCTTATGCCTAGACTAAATTTAAAATTATAATCAGCTTTGAACATAGCTAAAATTTTTACCTTCAAAATCCTCAAATTTATCAAAATAGACTAGGCTTGTTAGATAAAAATTAATCATTTTAAAAGGTCATTAATCTTACTTGTATGAGTGATAGAAAAGAAAATTAAAATTAGAGAACATTTGAGCATATATACATAACCTAAGTGATCTTTTTGATATGCATATACGTAAAGTCATTACAATGCTCAGTATTCACAACTTTTGTTCGATCGGCAACTCTAGAACCTATTTTTTTAATATAAATTAATAATGAAATGAAAGCAAATAACACAATAATGAAAAATATGCATATATAAAGGATTACGATAAAGGTGTGGACTCAAATGAGTAATTTCCTCCTTTATGTTGGTAAGTGCCCCCACTACCAAATACAACTACAACCCTTAGTAGAGCTTAGTCGAGCAATATTATGGAACAAACCAAATGCCATCATTGATGATCTTACCAAGAGAAATGTCCTTCATGGTGGTTTATAGATATAAGGTCAACCATAACATCAAGGCTCTATGTTGCAAGGTTGTATAGGTTCAATGTGATGTGTGTTTTATCATAGCTTTCTCAATGTAGATGTCCCAACAAGGCTAGAGTGAGGTCATGAAGGATTCCTCGATGATGGGCCACATTAGGCATATAAGAGAGGGAATTATGTCTAAGATGTTGTGTTGGATGTATTACATCGAAAGCAGAAGAAACCCTCAAATCATTATTAGGTAAATGATCCATAAAGTCTAATAAAAAGAAAAATCCAAGGAAAACACGATTAGATAATTGACATAACAATAATCAATGTTATAAACTCCTAAAATATATTAAATAGTCAAACCTAGAGCAAGGAGTTTTAGTTTCAAATTGCTAATAATGAGTACAAAGCACCAAACTTCACGTAGGATTCTAGAATTTGACCTTCATCTATATACCATATCTTAGCTCTGCGTAGATATTCTTATAATATTCTTTAAAATTCTTTCACAACTTTCATTTTTATTAAATTTAACCTCTCTTAACTCTGCTAAGGAAGCTTTTGACTTATCCTACTCATTTTCTAGTATTTCCTTATTAATGGTAGAGGTATTAACATCTAACATTACATTTTCTCTACCACTTTCCTCCTCTTGAATGACACATGGTACTTCAAGAGAGTCTTCAAAATCTAATGAGGCGCATTCCTTAGGTTCAACATGGATGTTCATCCTTAAATCAAGACCATACTGAGTAGACGATTTCTTATTAATATTTGAATCTTCTTGTACCATGTCTTTTAAGCTCTGATCTGATTTTTCTTCATAGGCTAAAGCCTAAAAAAAAAGGGTATTGCTTTTAATAACCTTACTTATTGGTCTTCACTTTTTATTTTCTTTCATCTGTGTATGCCTACTTTTTGAGGTTGAAAACGATCCTCATCCATATCCATTTGTAAGTTTCTGTTGTGGTTCTCTACGTATGTTTTTACTAGACTCTTCTTAGGGCATGACTCTTAATTTTCCCCACCTCATGACATCTTCTACATCTAAAAGATATGTTTTCATAATCTATGGTTTAGGTCCATAACTTACCCCATACTTAAGAATGATTCAATTTGGTAAACGTTTTCTTATATCAATCATGACCAATATTTAGGTATAAATAGCCAAGACTCCATCTTTTGTAGTTTTTGATATCTCGAAGAGAAAACCCCAGCCATCCAAGAGAAAACCCCCTCTACAAGGCCTCGAGAATCGCAAGAGCTTCCATAAAATTGTTGGATTAAACACCTTTATAAATGGAAAAGAAAAACTGACCACGCCAACAGAATCTCTCCCAACACCGCCAATTCTAGCATATCCAGGATTGCTCCTGGACCATCCATTAGTATAAATTTTTAAAACTCCTCTAGGGGGAAGCCTCCACCTACCATATCCCCTAACCTTATGGCTGAGCTAAGGAACCCTACTAGGGCTAGAAGAGTTCCCATCAACCCCAAAGAGACCAAGGTCCTGTCATACCTTCTTCTCCCTAAAGTCCAAAAGAGGGTCCACATCACATTTGCTATGGATAGTTTCCTGAACCATACACAAGATTCTTTGCCATATTTGTTAAACAAACAAATGATTACCCTGAAAGATGTAACGGTTTCGTTCGAGCCAAATCTTCCAGATGATGCAATAAGGGCCCAAATTCCAAGCCACTTAAAGGAAGGGGGCCTTGGCCAGAGGTCTGCCCCGACTACTCCAAAACTCCACCAAGGAGAGCACATGAAAACAAGGATCATTACATGCACTCCACCAATGGTGCCAAATGTCTTTGGTAAGAGAGCATTGGAAAAATAAATGAGAAGTCATTAATGGAAAAATGAAACACTTTATATTATTCAATGACAAAGACCCTGCTTAAATAGCAAAGGTGTAGAATATGATCCATTGGATCATAACTAACTAAGTTAATCTTAGCCACACAGATTATCCTAGTAACAACTTAGGATATGATATATTATTCTAACACCCCCCTTAAGTGGTACTAGGATATACTAACACCTCCCCTTAAGTGGTACTAGGAGGTAGTGAAAAACAAAACCAAACAAGTGGCATATCCACATATATGAGTCCCAAAAATAAGGCCTGATAAGGTACTCATGTACAATATATCCATAGGAACTCTACTGAAAAATGATGAAAAACTATAAGGGAGAAAACCACCTACCATAATATCAAGAAGAAGAAGGAACATGTTCAAGGAGGATGGAGAGGAAGGAAGATGTCCTCTTCAACCCCCCAGGACAACTTCCATCAATAAGCATTCAAAGAATCCATCAGATGCCTCAAAAAATTAGAGAAGCCACATCGTCGAACTAAATGAAATCTTACTCCTAGACTGGTGCTTGTGACAAAGATCAAGGTTGTGAACCATGAAAAAAGGTCACTAAAGAAAATCCCCTAAAACCAAAGTGTCTCACAAAAGGAGAGTGAGAAGATAGGATGGAGAAAGAACCACAAGAATTGCAAGGGTAGTCCAAAAATGACTCCACAAGCATAAGTAGTGGTTTCCACCTATATGAACACAATGGACTGATAACAAGGTCCAAAACTTGTGGACAAATAGCAAAACAAGGGAATCAAGAATGTAATGGCACCAATGTAGTTGTGGAACGTGTCCTTATGGTGACCTCCTCATCCTATCGAAATGCATGGGTAACCAGCCTCTACAACCGCTAGGTGATATAGAGGAGATAACTAGATACTAGGATCACTTACAAATGCTTTGGGAGTGTCGGGTTCAACCGAGATTTCACTCTATTATACAATAATATTCGAGCCATAAAAAAGTATGGAAAACAATTCCAAATCTAAAAAAGGATACCACCATTGTGTCCGGATTTGAAAAACCTTTATGGTGACTATAAATACCCCTATGATCGGGTATCAATTTGGCCTTCATCTTCAATAAAAATAATAATCTCCTTCAATCCTTGACAATGGAATATACCAAAATGTCCTTCGGATTCCCTCCGAGGAGTTTTTACATTAAAAAAATAAAAAAAGCTAGAAATAGCCTTTTACTTGGGCCCAATTATCGACTATTATAAAGTAACATCCCATAAAACCTTCTTAAAGTCCCCACACAAATGATTGGCCCATAACCTTCCTTTAAAAAAATCCCTTTATCTCTTTTAAGGAAGTTCACTATACCAATTTCCCCCACCTTTCAAATATTTTTATGGCATTTGATTTGATGATTAAACACATGCAGCTCGTCGTCCACACTGTGCCACTTCCTCCACCTCTAAAGCGCCAAAAAACACACTGTCGCCACCATGGATCCCCACTGCGTCGAGCTCCACCGCGTCGCTCTTAACCAGCCACAACACTGCGTGCTTGGACGCTAGGTAATCGTACGATGTCGCTTCTATCTTCACTATCACCAAGACACTTTAGTTGGCGCATATGACAAACAGACAGTGAGGATGACATGATCACCACAAGAATGTCAGTGTCATAAATTTTGGTATGTGAGATCGCGAACAATCTCTACTGTAGATCATCGGATGCCAAGCACTGCGCCATGATTTTGGGTCGAAAAGAATAAACGATCCTGAAATGTAGTTTCAAATATGCAATAATGGGGACGATGCCATCAATTGGTAGTGTTAGAAATTAAAGTAGCAGCTGCACTCGACGCCTGCGCACAATTTAAAAAAGTCACTGTCATTTTTTTCACAGTTGCTCCAGGATTTCTCCATAACGTTGGTAGTTAGATTTTTGATCTTTCCATGGGAAGCCCTTCACAGGCGATCTTGTGGAGTCATGCACATATGATGGCGTGTCCTTCAACCTCCGTGTCAAAGTTGATATTTCACAGGATATCTTCCTGTAGTGGTCGTCAATTCAAGTTAGGCATCACTCGTGCACACTAGAGGCTGGATTGAGTTGTGGCTTCAATCAAGAACACTAAAACAAAGGTACACACAACAAAAATTCGAGACATCCTATCACTAAATTTGGGACCCTTTCTCCATACTCCAGGAATGGAAATGATATTAAGTCTTTCATCCACATACATAGACTATGACAAACGAATCAATGCACGAGAAAAACTAGTTTTGCCTTCCATTTCAACTTTGGGCATCTGGGTATATTCAGCAGCAATACGTGGTCCCGCAGGCACCATCTCGACGCCAAACCAATTAAATATTGCACCTGCCCACCAACAGTTTGCACTTCTCTTCACTCGCCAATAGTGATTTTCGTCATAGAATAGCGATCAAATGCATTTCTCTCTGGTATGGCGAATCCGTCATCCTTGTAAAAGCATCTCAATTGCCATTATCTATACTTTGAAATAGCATGTGATCGGCTAGATGGACAAGTGACCTGGGGGAATCTGTCATCATGTCACGAGCCAAAAATTCCTCATTAGCCACCATGTCACCCTCATTAGCGGGTAGAGTGAAATTTGGTAAACAAACGTTGCCACTTGTTTCCATAACTCGAAATTGCGTTGTAAAACTGAACGAAATTCCACCATCAAGTTTCACATGGGATTTCCAAAAACAAAAATAGGGCCCTTTCGTACTCAACATAGACCCCCATTAACGTTAGACAAACAACAGTGGAAGTAGCAATTGCTTCCTAAAGGCTCTCATGTCTTTGTGATGGGTTAGTATGTTGACGTCTTTGGCACGGAGATCGTCGGTGCGATCAATAAATCCCAGTATGCTTTTGAGTACAGGTGGGCGTAAATGCTTCCGACACCGTGAAAAATACATACTTCTTGCCTGAGGTGAATCTCAGCCCTACGCTTCAACATATCGTCCGAGGAAAAAAATGACAACGTGGTCGCACCTGCACGATCATAAAAAAATCAACAGATGGTGCTTCGCTTCATACTCGATGCTAGATCTGTTCCATTCGACAGGAAAGAAAAAATAAATGTTCATCACCCCAGACTTCGGTATTCATCGTATTTGGACCAGTTGGAGTAACCGGGATATTTACACGTTGTGCAAAAGTTGGGTTCGATAGTGGAACACGCCATTCGCAGAGCTAGAGGCAACCAAAATTCAAACAAGATTCTTCTGGTAACTGCTTCATCGTCTCCATCGCAACACACCTTTTGATAACATCTACAAACTCCTTACTTTATTACAGTCGTCAACACCGGTGAGAATACTACACCAAACACATCTTCTGCTCCCACGTGTACGCATAATAACTGCTTCACACAGATGGGCCACAGATGGCCGCAATGGGCTGCAAATGGGGTAGGAGACCCTTCAGAAAACAATTTGGTTTTTTGAAGGGTCGTTATATCTTAGATAATATTATAATGGCTTGGGAAACAACGCAATGGGCTATTGATTCCAATCAAGATGCCCTATTGGTTAAGTTAGATTTTTACAAAGCATATGATAGAATCATATGGTATTTTATTTTGCGTACGCTTTCTTGGATTGGTTTTGGTCTAAAAATTTGTAATTAAATGCTCTTTGGTGATGCTTCAACTTGTGTTTAGGTTAATGGAGTTATATCGCCTTCCTTTCCTCTATAATGGCCTATTAGATAGGGTTGTCCTCTTGCTCATTTTTGTATGTTTTAGATGTCGATGCTCTTGGTTATCTTCTTCATGAGGCTCATTTTGATGGCTTCAATCAATGTATTAAGCTTCCTAGGGATAAGTGTGCTCTTAACTCACATTTTGCTGATGATTCCCTTCTTTTTCTTCAAAATTGCCCAACAAGAGGTGGAAATGGTTAAAGAGATTATCGAACTGTTTTGTGATGTTTTTGGCTCTTGTATCAACCACTCTAAAACAAGTCTTATATTTTTCTTCCAATCCTAATGGTTGCAACTTCTAGGTTGAGTGGAAGATCATTCCTAATGGAATGATCATTCGTTACTTGGGAATCCCTTTTGGGATTAATATTTCTCCTAGATATATGTGCAACCGGGTTATAGAAAACTTCAGAAAAAGTTTTGTGCATGGTCGGCTTGTTTTCTCTCCTTAGCAGGAAGAATTTAAGTTGTGAATAAAGTTATGGCAGCCTCTCATGTTTACAACTACTCTTGTTGGATGGCCTTAAAGAATTCCTATAATAAATTTATTCAAGTCATTCGTAAATTTTTATGGACCTAGGATGGGGAGGTAGGCATGATGGCCATCTCATGGAAACTTTGTACTCAACCAAAGGCTTTAGGAGGTTTGAATATTATTGATCCTCTTACCCAGAGCAAAAGTTTGGCTATGAAATGGGTTGCTAGAGCCATTACTAGACAGGAAAATTGGAAACACCTTTTTTGGTATAAAAGCTCTCAAGCTACTCACAAAGGTTAATGGAAAGAAACCCCATGGAGAATAAGGTCTTTAATGCACCATACTTTATGATTAAATGATCCATTCCTCTTACTCATAACTGGAAAGCTTGACAATCAATTTCTCATTTTTTGGCTTGGAAGATTGACTCCTTACGCTATGGTTTAAGCATCGGTCTGAGCAGTCTTTGGTTGAGTAAACTTATCCTCCATAATGATAAACCTTTAGCTTCATGTAGTGCTCTTTGAGGACCAACATTTCTAAAAAAAGATAGAAATAAAATAAGGGATATTTGGGATTTAGGCAACTGCTCAATTTTCACCTAGACCTAGATCCACAATTATTGTTCCCTTCCCTCTTCGTTCAAGGAATCTTATGGTTTTGTTGTGGCTTCAATTCTATGTGAAGTACTTATAAATTTGGGAACAACTACTTACAATACATGAACTAATTAAAAATGACTTAATGAACATAGAATTTCTTCCAATAAATCTAAGTATTTTGTGTTCTTTATTATTTGACTATAAGCTAAATGTCAAGTGGTGGCTCCAGGTATCATAATGGCCACTCGGGGCAGTTTTGGCGATCGCTACCACATTTCGACCAACACTCATGACATTGGAACTGTCGTTGATACATTACAATATGGTCCACTCAAACGTGAGATCAAAGCCTCTAGTTTGTTGACTCGCGACATTGGAACTGTCGTTGATACATTACAATATGGTCCACTCAAACGTGAGATCAAAGCCTCTAGTTTGTTGAGTCGCGAGATTACCTCTGACGAGCAATATCTATAAATTGGACGCCAGATTGGTTAGATCAGCCTATCGTGGGTGGATTGGCTCGCATGGAGGACTTTGAACCCGGGACAAAGGGGCAAGGTGTTACTTTGCGACTTGAAGATGTCTTCCAATAGGCGAAAACATGGCGAAAGTAGTTCGACGGGCCCGTTCCGTGCGAGATTTGTTCTTCGTCTATTGCCTACTTTAATCCCACATTTGTGGGGTAAATAGTATTTTCGTTAGTTAAAAATATTGCAGAGCAGATGGTTAAACAACCAGCCGCTCGAGTTGGCGACAGACACGTTGGCAAATACGCACACCATGATGTTGATTGTTTTTCAAACCATGGTCTGCCACCTTTCATTTTGCTCGATTCATTGTCTGTTTGGACGGCACTTCTTGGCTATTGGTTTTCAAACCATGGTCTTCCACCTTTCATTTTGAAATAAAATGAAAGATTTTAATTACGTCCGCGAGACTCAAATATGGTCTAAAGGACCTCAAATATGGAAGTACAATTACTCAAATCATATCATATGATCTTTAATATCTTTGAGAAGGTTGTTCCTTCTCTTGCTGATTTGTGTTCTCTTGCTGATTTGTGTTAGCAATTCTCCAACTTTTTTTATTTTACTGTCTTCAAATAAATCTGTCATAAACTCGTTCCCAAGTGTTTCTTTGTATTTGTCACGGATATTTGAAAAACTCGGGCATTTATAGATGAAGTGTTCCTCTGTCTCTACTGCCCTTGTGCTGCATAGAGTACATATCCTTTCTTCCCATTGTTCTTTGGGCGTTGTCCATCTCCCCGTTTCACATCTAAGCCTATGAGAGCTAGTCCTTATCTGAGCAATAGGATTTTTTCCTTCCACTTGATTTTAACGCCTATATATGCTTTTTCCTTGTGATCATATGTTGGGTTAAACTTTGCAATATAATATTGTCTTTTCCTGCTTGCATTTTTCCACATTCCACCTCTAAACTTTTCATTCACATAGCTTTTAATGTCTTTGTTGAAATTTGGACATTCATTTATGTTGATTTCCCAACGTTTCATCCTTTTTTTATTTTGTTTCATCCATGTGTTCTTCTGCCTATGCAACTCTTCGTCCTTAACTGCCCTTGGCCATTTGTCGTTTTCATGTTTTCTATTTTTTTCAAGTAACATAACAGGTTGGTCATAGCAATTGCTTCTAAAGGAAACATTCCAGTTTCAGCTAGAATAATTTCACAAGGGGTTGTCGCTTTAATTTTGAGAAAATTTGTGATTAGATATTTTTGAATCTTTTCTATTTACCTCCATTTTGCCTTTGTTGTGCCACTAGCCCACACCTCGCAACCATACAACAAAACCGGTGTAACAAGTAGGCCAAATAAAACCCTGGTGGTCTTCCAGTACCACAGCTCGACATTCCTACACCTATTTTGAAGTGCATACAATGCTCTCCAACCGCTTTGAGTTCTTTTCATCCTACATTCCAATTGAGTTTGTCATGAAAGTCTATGCCCAGGTATTTGTATTATAGTACTAGCTCAAGTGGTTGCCAAGGTATTCCTGCAAACTGAAATTTGAGTTGTTGCTTCCTCTTTTTTGCTAAAAAAATCATGATTTTTGTTTTGCTTGTGGTTACTTGCATCCCAACTTCCTTATAAAAAAGTTCTAGAGCTTAAAGATGATCTCCTAAACCTTTAACTGTTTTAACCACAAGAATTACATCGTCTACATACATGTGGAGTTTTACCACATATTTAAGTAAGTGGACACCCTCTCCCCCATATTTTGGGGATGAGCAATCGATTCATTGCCCCCATATTTTGCTCGATGAGCAATCGATTCATTGCCTGTCCGAAGGCACTTCTTGGCTATACGTTTGGGCTCACTAAGGCGGTGAGGTCGATGAACGATCGATTCACTGCATGTCTGGAAGGCACTTCCTGGCTATACATGTGGGCCCGCTAAGGTAGTGAGGTCTTGGAGTTCGCTTAAAACTCTTATTGCCCATGGAGCACACGTGGCGGTAAACCGACATGGAGCATGGGAAGTTTAATTGGCCTTTCTATTTTAAAAAGGTTTTCATTCATTTGATTAATTTCTTTAATCAAATTAATTTCTTTAATTTTTTTATGTGATTAGTTAGAGAAACTCTTACCAATATACAAGGTAGTTTTCCAACCATAATCTTTCTTAAAGTCTATAACTATGTTTATCAATAGAAATTTAACACATAGCCATTGCACACTAATTTGAAACCTTAAACCTTAAAAAGAGCTAAAACACGAACCATTACACTATCCCTCTAAAACTGATA
The DNA here is from genome assembly GCA_028583015.1 of Wollemia nobilis. Taxonomy (NCBI): domain Eukaryota; kingdom Viridiplantae; phylum Streptophyta; class Pinopsida; order Araucariales; family Araucariaceae; genus Wollemia; species Wollemia nobilis. Next base: position 557,183 of record JAQPPZ010016951.1, read on the forward strand.
TTTAGACTACCATTTAATATATAACCTTATTCCTAAATCTTAATTTTTACATACATAAAGTTATACCAATAACCCTAATATTCCACCTTTACAATGAAAATGTAAAAGTCCCTTAAAATATAAAAAATAATATTTTAAACGTTACAAATTAAAACCCTCATGTAACCAGGTAGATATTAGTTCCTAACCAAACATTGAAGGCATGCTATTCCCAATCTGTGTTGTAAACGTTTTCAACAATCTCACTAGTTTGGTTGGTTAAGATTACAAAGAACGAGATTTTAATTGCGTAAGTCATTTAGAGTGATCACCATTACGAGATGCAATGTTTAAATCGGCCATCCAAATTCAATTCTCAATACTCCCGTGAACTGTAGAAATGTTTTTAATTATATTTAAAAATAAATTTTAAATACAAATAATAATATTTAATTTTTAATTAAATTAATGTATAAAAATATATTCTTTAAAAAATACTTCATTTAAAAAAAATCAAACAAAATATGTATAAATGTATGTATATTATATATCCTACGTTGTTTTTATCGTAACGTTGAATGCGTACTTGGAAGCACACCTTTCAGTTTCCACTCAATTTCCTTTTCGTGTCTGGCTAGAACATGAACCTTCCCACGAAATTATTCTATAAGCAAGCAATCTTAATACGACAACTGGCATTCACTTCTGTCTGCGGCACATGCAAGTGGGACATTAATGGTTACATGTGCCGCTGTACCTGGGACATGTGACCACTCTGTACCTCCTGTCCATAAAGTTTGAGTAATCTCTCACCCACCCTTCGAATAAGAACAAGTGTAAATTTAAGTCTCACAATTATCATCAGGAGAGGTGAAGGAAAGAAAAGACGGAAGAATGCACGGAACGGTATTGAATGGAACGCAACTATATGTTCGAATTGAATTAATATCGTATTCATACGGCGGAGACAAGGCTATGGTTGAGAATTATAAAGAAAACGGAAGGATACGGTACATTCGGGATTTGATTAAAGAAAACATCTATCCCTTAGTTTGCCTTTAGAGTCTGTCCTGTAGTCGTTGCATCGAATTCTGGTCCAGATTTCTGAGTTAGGCAAAGGTTTTTACAAATCTGTTCCTTTATTGTTTTCAGTGAAGATTTGAACTTTAATGTGTAGCAAAACTTCAAAAGGGATGAAGATTTTAATAAAATTGCACCACACAACGCAATTTTGCTGGCAACAAATTAAGGCAGCCGACAACACTTTTGCTTACACATGGGATTTCTTCTAAGTTAGGAGATTTCTTCTAAGTCACGAAAGAACCGTTGGGACTTGAAAGAGAGTAATTAATTACCTATCCTTCGCACATAATCTTTTGAATATTCTATGTGTCGTCATTGCACCTTTGTCAGTTTGGCATTCTTCTTTTTTTCATTATTAAATGAAAAAGAACTGTGCGAATAAGAAAAAACACTCAGCCAGCTTTCTTTTGGTTCTTTGTTATCACTACCAGCAACGGCCGCATTTGTATAGATTGTTGAAGATTCTCATCGAAAATTGTGTCATCTCTCACGCGGTTACAATAATCATGTCGACAAGCAGTGCCAGAACTTCGTGGAGGTTTTCGCCCGGGCGACAGTCCGGGGAGAATTACGAGAGGGGAATTCACGACAGTGACGATGAAGGAGGAATTGAGGATGATGTTTTCGATATATTCCGATCAAGAACGAACCGTTGGAGAGGCTCAAAAAATGGCGGGTATGAGCTTCGAATAAACTCGTAGTTCTCACAATCTCTTAAACAAATTGTGCGTTGTGTTATATTTAGATTTCGTTGGCAGATGTTTCTGTTTAAACCTGCAAGCATTATTGATCTGTTTGAGATTCATTAGGAAACGTATCGGCTTTATGAGCAGCTTTAAATAGACCTGCGAAAGATTTTGATTAAGTATAAGATTAAAGACTTAATTTGAGATGGATCTCTTTCTCTGAAAAAGTCATATATTCTATTAATAGCATTGCTATAAGGGAAAGACGTATCAATATAACGTTGGTTTGTTGGACTATTATAGGAGAAGCCATACTTTACCATAGCAATTGTAGGCGTAAACTTAGGGTATTATAATAAATAAGGTAGCGGAAAGTTAGTATTCTTCCTTGAATGCATAACCTAGGTATATATATATATATATATAATTTGGATAGGGCAAAAATTTTCTACTGTTAATGTTTACGGTCCAACATTTCCTTTCAGTAATAAGGATTAACACACTTACACACATGTTTGCAGTTTGAACCTTGGATTTCTAGAAGAGTCAAAGTGGGAATCAATATAGTTTAAAGGTTGTCTTTTAATTATATTCTTTTTTTAAATAATATTATTGTTGATGTCTATTAACTAATGCTTATGAAAGATCTTACTAATGTTGTTATTTAATATGACCTAGTTAATGGTGTAAATCAAGTGAGATGTTATGAGTCATCATGCAAGAGAGAAACATATTAAATCTCGTGTCAATTGGATCTTCGAGGGCGATATGGGAACTAAATTTTTCTTTAACTACCTTAGGCATAAAAATATTTTGGAAAGGATTACTGAATCAGAGGACCCTTCAGATCATTCCCTTTTCGACTCAAATAAGATGATGAATCTTTTTGTAACCTACTTCTCTCAACTTTTTACAATGGAACCAAGGGATGACATCCACCTTCTCTTAAAGGAATATGTGCAGGAACATATTCCCTTCGTAGTTGATCCTATTATTTGGGATCAACTTGAGTGTCCTCTTTCTGTGAATGATCTGCATAATGCTCTCTTTTCTATGAAGAACGACAAAGCTCCTAGTATAAACGATCTTTTAGTGGAGTTCTATAACAAAAATTGGCATGTCCTTTCTTCAAATCTTCATTGTGTTAGCTTGAAGCTCTCTAAAATAATTATCTTGGAGCTTATATCAATGTAAGATTAATAAAATCTATTTCTAAAGGAACAACTCGTAATCAAATCTCCAATTGGAGACCTTATGCCCTCCTTAATGTTTCGTACAAGATCACTACAAAAGCAATAGCTTTAAAAGTCAAACCTGTTGCACAAGCTATTGTTTGCCCAAAACAATCTAGTTTTCTTAAGGGTTATTATATCTTAGATAATATTTTTATGGCTTGGGAAACAATGCAATGGGCTATCGACTCCAATTAAGATGTCCTCTTGGTTAAGTTAGATTTTGACAAAGCATATGATAGAATCATATGGTACTTTATTCTTTGTATGCTTTCTTGGCTTGGTTTCTGTCCAAAATTATGTTTTGGTAATGCTTCAACTTGTGTTCAAGTTATTGGAGTTATATTCTCTTCTTTTCCTCTACAATGATCTATTAGATAGGGTTGTTCTCTTGCTCCTTTTTTGTTTGTTTTAGATGTCGATGCTCTTGGCTATCTTCTTCATGAGGCTCATTCTGATGACCTCAATCAAGGTATTGTGCTTCCTAGGGATAAGTGTACTCTTAAGTCACATTTTGTTGATGAATCCCTTCTTTCTCTTCAAAATTACTCAACAAGAGGTGGAAATGGTTAAAGATATTATACAACTATATTGTGATGTTTTTGGCTCTTGTATCAACCACTCTAAAATAAAAGTCTTATATTTTTCTTCCAATACTAATGGTTGCAACTCCTAGGTTGAATGGAATGATCATTCGTTACTTGGGAATCCCTTTTGGGATTAATATTTCTTCTAAAGATATGTGCAACTGGGTTATGGAAAGACTTCAAAAAATGTTTTGTGCATGGTCATCTTGGTTACACTCCTTAGCAAGAAGAATTCAAGTTGTGAACAAATTTATGGCAACCTCGCATGTTTATTACTGCTCTTGTTGGATGACCTTAAAGAATGCCTATAACAAATTTACTCAAGCCATTCATAAATTTTTATGGGCCTAGGATGGGAAGGTAGGCATGATAGCCATCTCATGGAAACTTTGTACTCAACCAAAGGCTTTAAGAGGTTTGGGTATTATTGATCCTCTTACCTAGAGCAAAAGTTTAGCTATGAAATGAGTTGTTAGAGCCATTACTAGAGATAAAAATTGGAAACACCTTTTCTAGTATAAAATCTCCTTAGCTACTCACAAAGGTTAATGGAAAGAAACCCCATGGAGAATAATGTCTTTAATACAACATACATTATAATTAAATGATATATTCCTCTTATTCATAACTTAAAAAGCTTGGCAATCAATTTCTCATTATTGGCTTGGAAGACTAACTCCTTACGTCATGGTTTTAGCATCGGTATAAATATGCTTTGGTGGAGTAAACTTATCCTCCATAAGGATAAACCTTTAGCTTTGTGTAGTGCTCTTCGAGGATTGACCTTTCTAAAGAAATATATAAACATAATAAGGGATATCTGGGATTTGGACAACTACTAAATTCTCACTTGGACCTAGATAAACAATTATTGTTCCCTTTCCTCTTTATTCAGAGAGTCTTATGGCCTTGTTGTGGCTTCCATTCCATTTGAAGTACTTATAAAGTTGGGAACAATTGCTTACAATATATAAATTGATTAGATATGGCTTTGTGACCATAGAATCTCTTCCATTAAGGTAAGAAATGAGTCAACTTGAAGAGGAAATAAGCAAAAATGGGATAGATCCTATCCTTTATAGTAGAGAGAAAGTTGTCCAATTGGAGTTGCATACAATAATAGCAAGGGAGGAGATGTACTAGAGACAGAAGTCAACAAACCAATAATTAATGAAAGGATAGAAGAACATAATATTCTTTCATATATCTACCATAAGACATAAAAATGCAGCAAGGATAACTAAAATTCAAAAAGAGGATAGAGAAGTAATAAGAGAGGAAGATCAAATCAGGTGAGGGGCAATGGACTTTTTTTTGTTGCTAACAAAGGACAAGGAGGATGATCAACAAACTATGAAGGAAATAACTCAACATAACCCAAGGATTCTATCTAGAGACATAATGCAAAACTTGTTAAAGAGGCGAGGGAGGAGGAGGTCATGGTAGCAATATTCTCATTAGGAAAAGATAAACCTCCAAGACCTTATGGATTTCAAGTGGGTTTCTTCCAAGCTTTTTGAAATATGGTAAGGATGGAGTAATAGCAATAAGAGTTGCACCACTCAAGTAAAGTGTTAAGAGAATACAATAATACCTTCCTAGTGTTGATTCCAAAGAAGCCTAGGGGGAAGGGATATAAAGACTACAAGGCTATTAGTCTATGCAACATTATTTACAAAATAATATCAAAAGTGATTGCATTAAGACTAAATATTTTCTCCTAGAGATCATTGCAAAGCAGCAAGGGGGCTTTGTGAAAGGTAGACAAATTTTGGATGGAATAATCACACTCTTTGAGACCATGCATTCAGTTAAAATTAGTAAAAGGAAGGGAATGGTGTTAAAGCTTGACATGAACAAAACCTATGACCGAGTCTCATGGTGTTTCTTGGATAGAGTCCTAGAGAAGTTTAACTTCGATAGACATTGGAGAAGGTGGGTGAATAGTTGTTATGGAAGACCTAAATTCTTAGTTATAGTGAATAATTCTTTAGTTGGATTATTTGGAAGCAAAGGGCTTAAGATAAGTCGACCCATTGTCCTTGTATCTCTTCATAATAATGGTGGAAGCATTAGGAAGGTGCTTGGATCAACAAAACAAGTGGGAGCATTATGTGGGTTGAAACCATCTATATCCATAGAAGGTATTACCAATAATTTATGAATACAGTTTTATTGTGGAGACCATCTATAGCTATGGTGAAGGAATTTAAGAGGATTTTAAATCTCTATGAAAAAGCATCCCAATAAATGATAAATATGGACAGGAGTAAGGTGTTTTCTATAAACACTACAGAGAATCAACAAAGAAGAATAACAGTAGAGCTTGGGTGTAGTGTTTTTACTCTCCCTTTTGTTTACTTGGGAATGTCAATGTTCATGGGAGAATGCAATCATCAAATATGGAATGTGTTGATTGACAAGATCTAGGGTAAATTAGCTCAATGGAAGGGGAATTTGTTGAGTCAGGTAGGTAAGTTATAACTACTTATGAGTACTCTACAAGCTATCCATGTATACTTATTATCGGTGTTTAAGATCTCACTTAAAGCAATCAATATAGTATAAAGTATTCAGAGAAGATTCTTATGGTTAGATCCAAAGAAGAAGAGCATAATTCCACTCATAGTATGAGAGAGTATGAAATGATAATTCAAGTGGAGGACTTGGGTCTAGAAGAATAATGGATATGAAAAAGGCTTCGATAACAAAGGTAGGATGGAGGTTAGTGAAGGAGGGTCTTTGCCTTATGGGTAAGAATTCTAAGAGACAAATACCTTGACAACCAAGAGGATAGTAGATTTTTTACCATTCTAGAGCCTTATCGAGGTTCTTTAATGTGGAACCACATAGTAAAGGGTAGAGATATGCTATGAAAAGGAATCCAATGAAAGGTACGGAACGATAGGTCTATCCACTTCTAGGAAGATGCATGTAGGGTTATGCGTAAGGGAAATTTTTTGAGTCAGGTAGGTAAGTTATAACTACTTACGAGTACTCTACAAGCTATCCATGTATACTTATTATCAGTGTTTAAGATCCCACTTAAAGCAATCAATATAGTAGAAAGTATTCAGAGAAGATTCTTATGGTTAGATCCAAAGAAGAAGATCATAATTCCACTCATAGTATGAGAGAGAGTATGAAATGATAATTCAAGTGGAGGACTTGGGTTTAGAAGAATAATGGATATGAAAAAGGTTTCGATAACAAAGGTAGGATGGAGGTTAGTGAAGGAGGGTCTTTGCCTTATGGGCAAGAATTCTAAGAGACAAATACCTTGACAACCAAGAGGATAGTAGATTTTTTGCCATTCTAGAGCCTTATCGAGGTTCTTTAATGTGGAACCACATAGTAAAGGGTAGAGAGATGCTATGAAAAGGAATCCAATGAAAGGTACGAAACGGTAGGTCTATCCACTTCTAGGAAGATGCATGTAGGGTTATGCGTAAGGGAAATTTGTTGAGTCGAGTAGGTAAGTTATAACTACTTACGAGTACTCTACAAGCTATCCATGTATACTTATTATCAGTGTTTAAGATCCCACTTAAAGCAATCAATATAGTAGAAAGTATTCAGAGAAGATTCTTATGGTTAGATCCAAAGAAGAGCATAATTCCACTCATAGTATGAGAGAGAGTATGAAATGATAATTCAAGTGGAGGACTTGGATTTAGAAGAATAATGGATATGAAAAAGGCTTGGATAATAAAGGTAGGATGGAGGTTAGTGAAGGAGGGTCTTTGCCTTATGGGCAAGAATTCTAAGAGACAAATACCTTGACAACCAAGAGGATAGTAGATGTTTTACCATTCTAGAGCCTTATCGAGGATCTTTAATGTGGAACCACATAGTAAAGGGTAGAGAGATGCTATGAAAAGGAATCCAATGAAAGGTAGGTAACGGTAGGTCTATCCACTTCTAGGAAGATGCATGCAGGGTTATGCGTAAGTGGTTGGCCCCAAAATGTATTTATATAAATTTGGCGAATCAATTTCGATATCCAGACGAATAGTGTCTAAACACATGTAGAAGGGTCATTATTATTAGACGTAATGTTGGAAATTTAAACTTAAAATGGTCAAATTATTATAAAATTGGAGCGATCGACCCAAAAAAAATAAACCTAGAAATTTTTGGCTAATGGGTCCTAGTCAAGGGTCCCAAATATTAGCCAATTTCAATTTTTGAAAATCCAAATTTTAGCCAATTTGGCGATAAATAGTCGTTATGCATAACCCTGGATAAATGGCTAGAGAAGTACCCATTAGTGAAGGATGAGAAATTAGAAAGAATTAGAGTAGAGCTAGAATATAATTATGGCATATGGTGAATGATTATGTGGCTATAGGAGGAGAGGTCAGATGGAAGGATGTTGAGAATCCATAATCAATTTGAGGAAGAACTACAAAAGCTTACAGATAAATTGAAAGCTTAATATGTAAGATCTAATTGGGCTAAGAATACAATAGTATGGGGAGCTACTCAAGAAGGGGTGTTTACTATTAAATCAGCCTATGATCTCTCATTTGCAGTACTTAGAGGGGGTTTCAATGGGATCAATTATAGAGAAATAAGGCAATAGCAAAGTTAAAAATTATCCTATGGCTAACGATATAAAACGAGATTTTAACAACAAATAATCGACATAAGAGGGGTTAACAATTCTCTAACAAATGTTACCTTTGTGAAGCTCATGAGAAATTAGTGAGTCACATCATTATGGAATATAAATAGTCCCTCAAAATATTGTAGGATATAATAAAGAAGATAGGGATGGTGTGGGTGCTACCTAATAACATTGCAAGTTGGATAGAATAATTGGAGAAGTCATTTAAGAGTACAACACTAAATTAGGTTTGGAATATGATTCCCTTTCATTATGCATGAGGAGTTCGGTTAGAAAAAAATAAAAGGATTTTTAAAGGGGGGAAGAGCTCTACAACCAGGAACAGAGGACATATCATAATAATCATAATGGAGAATGTTGAAGCATTAAAAGTGCATGAGATTCTAGAGTCAATAGAGGTAAAATTAAGTGAAAAAAGGGAACCTAAGTCTAGTTGGGGTGAATGACAAGCCCTAAGAAGACTTTAGGAGCATAACTAAGAGGTGCCATCCAAACAAGGTTGGATGAAAGTAAAATTTAATGGGGCTTCTAAAGGTAACTTGAGGAAGGTTGAAGGAGGAGTGTTAAGGGATAGCCAAGTAATGTTGATCAGAGCAATGAATGAGTACTTAGGCATTATGACTAGTCATCATGTTGAAGCTTAGAGAAATCCTGGTAGGAGTAAAGATGACAATTCAGTTAAGGGTTAGGAAACTAATAATTGAGGAAGATTCACTAAATATTGTTAATTGTCTCATTAAAAGGGCAATGGCAAGCTAGAGAGTAGCAAACATAGTAATAGATACACTAAGATCCCTAAATTCATTGAAAGAATTTGATGTGGTATGTGTGTAAAGAAAGAAATGGGGTGGCTAATTGGCTATCCAATTGGGGAGCTCTTAGAGAAGATAAAAGATGGATACTGCCAGATGGGATCCATTCAGATGTACTCTGTTAGTGATGAAGGAGGGAGAAAATATAGAAAGTCAATTCATTGGGTGAAAGTTTCAAACAGGACTTTGTTGTGGATCTTTTATACCAAACCAGGGGTTAAAACAAGAGGCCTGGCAAAGAAGGACAAAGATTTGTAGATTTTTGATTGCTCCCTTTTTCTTCTAAACATTTAACAAGAGAAGGGTAAAAAATTGTAAATTTTTTGTCATTGTTGTTAGTGATGTGGATCTTCCAAGGCTTAGTAGGAGAGTGTGTGAGAATGCAGACGAGGAGAATATTTTCTATAAAAAATTTATTTCATATTAGAAGCTAAAACGAGAGGCCTAGCAAAGAAAGACAAAGATTTGTAAATTTTTTATCATTATGCATTCAACAAGAGAAGAACAAAGAGTTGCAAATTTCTTTATTGTTGTTGTCGGTATTGTGGATTTTCCAAGGTGGTTTTAGAATAGAGATAAGGGAAACAATAGAATGGTAGACTTTAAGTTGTCGTTGTCAGTGTTATGGATTTTCCAAGAAGGCAAAGAGAGGCAATAATATAAGGGCAACGAATTACAAATTATTTTGTTGTTTTGTCATTGTTGTGGATTTTCCAAAGAGGTTTTAGACTAGAGAAAAGGTCAATAATATAAGAGCAAGGAGTTGAAAATTTCTTGTGATTGTTGACAATGCTGTGGATTTTCCAAGGCTAAGTAGGAGTGGGTGTGAGCATGTAGGCGAGGAGAATCTTTGCTATGGAATTTTTATTCTAGATCAGGAGCTAAAACGAGAGACCTCACAGAGAAGGGCATAGAGTTGCAATTTTTTGGTCATTATTTTTTCTTTTAAACATTCAATAAGAGAAAGGTAGGGAGTTGTAGATTTTTTGCCATTATTGTCGGTGTTGTGGATTTTCCAAAGGCTGGGTAAGAGTGGTTGTGAGCAAGCAAGCAAAAAGAACCTTTATTTTAGAATTTTAATTCTACATCGGGAGCTAGAATGAGAGGCATAACGACAGTTTCTTTGTGAGAATATGAAAATGAGACTGGAAAGAAATTTAAAAATCCTTTGAAAGATTTAAGGGTTTGGGAGCTCATAGAACATTAAATTTAATGACTTTTGTTTAAGAAAAGTATTAAATTTTGGTACCCCATTCGAGTTGTTATGAGAGGTTTTTTTTCGGTGGTGATTTGTAGTATGAGAGTTGATGTAAGAGCTTAAAACTTAGTCTGTTGGAGATAGTTGGCTATGATGTATAGATGGTTTGATTTTTAGATTACTATTGAAACTTTAAATAAATGTGAAACATACATCTAAATAATGCAATTTTATATTTGTTTAATATGAATGCAAACATGTTGGAAATAAATATAAATTTATAAAGTTTTAAAATAAAGTAGAACAATGTTTGAATGCTTTACTTGGTTGGTAAGACATACATTTAAAGAATGTAATTTTATACTTGTAATCAAATTGAAAATAAATATAAATTATTGCAATAATTGAAAACTAGACATTTTAGTTGATAAGATTTATCAATTTAAAAATATAAAAATATTTGAACCTTTTAGAAATTTAGAATTTTATTTCATCTTAATTAAAATAGATAAATTATATCCATTGTGTATAATCTATCAACAAGTACACTACTTACATTATCAATAATGAAACCCAAATTCAATTCACAACAAATATATAAAAAAATATTAATAAAAAAATAAAAATATAAATGAATTATATATATGTTAAACTAGGTGAAAGGCAAGTAGTTGAAGATTCGTTCCTAAGCACACTAAGGGGTATTATCCCCGACTAAAAGTTTGTATTGTAAATGTTTACTACAATTTCATATGTTTGAGTTGGTCCAGTTTAAAAATAAAACATTTTCATTGCACCCGTCATTTAGAGTAATTGAATCCTATATTATTCGTTCTTAGATTTTTTGTGTGGTAATATTAAGATATGGGGTTTTGATTAGGAATCTTTCGATATGGTACAACTTTATCAAGGAGAGACACCCAGCTCCTCACACACTCACCCACGCTACGATTTGAAAAAACTTTTATATTAAGAAAAACCGTTCCCAAGCTATATATATATATATATATATATATATATATATATATATATATATATATATATAATTCTATCGTTTACGACATGGAATGGTTAATCCGTCTAAATTTAATTTTTAAGGATTTTTTTTACATAGTGGAATTGGCGTCCGCTTTTATAACCATCATGGTTACATGAAATGGTTAAGTAGCCATCAAATTCAATTCTTTAAGATTTTTTTTACATAGTGGAATTGGTGGATCCGCGCAGAAGCTACCACACAAATCTCCGTGCAATCCTATCTTATAACCACTATGTCACGATCATCTTAAGCCTGCATCAAGAAACCATGTCAGGATGATCTTAAGCCTACACCAATAAAGGGACACGTTCAGTATGACGAAGCCCCAAGATTTGAACCTTGAACCTCCGTCCCTTTACAGAGTTTGAGGGAGCCAATTGATCTACACCTCAAAACTTTAAAAAAAATTAATTTCTATATTATTAATTAATTTTATAATTATTATTGAGACAATATTATGGAGGATATAGTAACAAAAGATATGACTTGAACTAGACAGAACTTTTATAATTATTATTAAAACAATACATATAAAAAAAAAATAGTAAAAGTCTCTTATAATTTGAAGGTAAGTCACCAACGGACCCAAGAACATATCAGTAACAGTAAATGAAACCCAAATCACCAAAGTAAAATGCAAAGATTATGCTTATAACATTTAATTATACTTCCATTTACATAACCAACTTAAATTGCTACAGTATTTATTTTCAGTGATTTGTTTTAGATAAAAACAATTTTCAATCATTTTGTACTGCCATTTACATAAACAACTTAAATTACTACGGTATTTATTTTAAGTGATATTTTTTTTTGGTAGATAAAAGACAATTTTGAATCATTTTTGTCCACGAAGGGACTTTAGATCGTCTCATTTTTAAACCACAGAGTTAGATTGATCGTTTTATTTTTAATCAGAGTTTGGTTGATCGTCTCATATTTAAAACCCGGAGTTCTCGGTAGTTTCGGGTCCTTACGAAAAAAAAATTATTATAATTTAAAACTTAAACGCGGAGTTCTCGGTAGTTTCCGGTCCTTAACGGAAAAATATTTATTATAATTTAAAACTTAAACGCGTAGTTCTCGCAAAATTTCGGGTCCTTAAGAAAAACAATTATTATAATTTAAAATTTAAACGCGGAGTTCTTGGTAGTTTCGGGTCATTACGAAAAAAAATTATTATAATTTAAAACTCAAACGCGGAGTTCTCGGTAGTTTCGGGTCCTTACGAAAAAAAATTATTATAATTTAAAACTTAAACGCGGAGTTCTCGGTAGTTTCCGGTCCTTAACGGAAAAAAATTTATTATAATTTAAAGCGGAGTTCTCGCAAAATTTCGGGTCCTTACGAAAAACAATTATTATAATTTAAAATTTAAACGCGGAGTTCTCGGTAGTTTCGGGTCCTTACGAAAAACAATTATTATAATTTAAAACTTAAACGCGGAGTTCTCGGTAGTTTCGGGTCCTTACGAAAAAAATTATTATAATTTAAAATTAAAACGCGGAGTTCTCGGTAGTTTCGGGTCCTTACAAAAAAATTACTATAATTTAAAATTTACCAAATCGAGTCCATTTGGTTTTTACTTTTTAAGACGTCAAGCCGCACAAAGAGTGAGGATCACCTTACTTGTCATGCCTTTGAATGCTTATGTGGAAGGGCACAATTTTCCGCTCAAGTTCTTTTCCTTGCCTTGCCATAGCATGAGCCTTTCCACGAAAATACTCTGCAGAACAAGCAAGCTTAAGACGACGACCTACATCCAAGTCTTTCTGACATGCATGTGGGACATTGTTTAGTTACATGCCCCACTTCCCACACAGCGTGGAGCATGTGACTTCTCTGCCGACCGCTTTCCATGAAGTTTCGGAGCTTTAGAAAACTAAAGAGGCGTGAATAATATCTCTTCTGATTCGGAAAATAACAGCTCCATAAAGGAAGTCGGTAGAAAGTTATGAATTTCAATGTCAATAAATATCAAGAAAGGCGAAGGAAACAAAGGAAGGCCTGTAAAATGCACGGAACGGTATTGGATGAGTCCCATAAATTTTATTTTTGAAAGGAACGCAACCATCTCTACAAACAACCATCCTCTTCACAGTGTTTTTGGAATTATAGTCTTCGTACCATAACTCTACAAAAATAACTTTCAAGTATTAATTTACATTCATAAACTAATATGAAGTCAATAAATTTAAATGCTTAACTCCATCTCCATGATCTCATTTCTTTAAGGAAGAGGACACAAACAAGCTCTCTTCGCAACCTTATATAATTATAATTGCAAGTCAGCATGAATAAGGCGATGTTTACTAGCGTTATTTATCATGTTGTCTCTTCTCACCTCTTCATGATTGTTATTAATTTAAAAATTTAGAGGTTTAAAAGTTGTCTTGTTCATCTCTTATAACTTATATTGATTTTCATTCTTTGGCTTTATCCAATACCTCATATAAATAACCCGTTGTCATTTTTCGTCATGTACAACGCGAACAACCCTTATCAAAGTTCTATCACCTACAATTAAAATTTTTTAAAAATAATATTTAAATATAAGATTAGATTTAAAATGTAAAATTTTAACTCAACAAAGAAATTGCAATTATCTTGAGATTTTTTTTGAACACTCACCTCAAATAAATCATTAAACATTTGTCTCCACCCGAAGCCACCATGAAGTGCAGGTGCATACAATTTCTTGTGTCGGTCATCCAATAAAAAAATGTTGCAGCCTTTTTCCTCCATACAACAACAGATGAAAATTAAAACAAATTTAAGCAATTTTTCTCTGTTTTTGCATTTGTAATTGATTTTCTAACAACAAATTGAATGGAACGAAATTCCAACATAGAAATGAAAACAGAACAGCATCAAATGAGAGAATTTTCGGTACTGAAAATTTTATATATATATATCAGGATTTCTCGCGATCGGGGTTCCCAGTGATTTTTATAACTATGCAGTCCTATTCATATAACGGCAATAAGTCTATGGTAAATAATAATGTCTCCACAAGTTTCTTGGCGCCCAAAAATTTTAAGAAAAAGTGGTAGACCGTGATTTCTTGAGATAGCGTGTTCTTGGCGATTTTTTTAGCTATGCAGTCCCATTCATACAGCGGAGACAAGTCTATGGTCAAGAATTATGCGAAGAAAACGGATCGATACAGTGCTTCGTGATAAAGAGTTTAGAAAAAGTTGCACAGCAGAACAAAAATTTTGCTGGCAACAAATTAGAGACGAAAAAGAACCGTTGAACCTTGAAAGTGAGTATAATCTTTTAGGCGTAGACACTGCACCTTCGTCAACAAAGACAGTTTCTTGTAGGTGAAAAAGTACCGTGGCTGCTTTTGGTTCATTTTTATCGCCGACAGCAGCGGCTGCATCTGTACAAATTGTTGAAAACTCTCATCGAAACTGGTGTCATCTCTCCTGCGGTTGCAATAATCATGTCGACGAGCTGTGCCAGAGCTTCGTCGAGGTTTTCGCCTGGGCGGGCTTCCGCGGGGGATTACGAGAGGGGATTTCACAACAGTGATGATGAAGGAGGAACTGAGCATGATGTTTTCGATATTCCGAGCAAGAAAGCAACGGTGGAGAGCCTAAAAAAATGGCGGGTATGTAATTCGAATAAACTCGTAGTTCTAACAAATCTCTTAAACAAATTGTGCGTTTTGTTAGATTTAGATTTATTTCGCGGGGGTTTCTGTTTAAACCTGTAAGCTTTAAATAAACCTGTGAAAGCTTTTGCTTAAGCAGGACGTATTAAGAGTCAAAGACATCGATCTCTCTCAAAAAGTTACATATTCTATTAATATACTAGGAAAGGACGTATCAATATAACTTTGGTTTGTTGGGACTATTAGCGGAGAACCCTTACTTCACTGTATATAATAAATAATGGCAGTGGCTTGAATCCAATACTTAATTTTTTGGATGGTTGATTTTGTATAAAAATATTTAATTTTTGAAAGTTTGATTTTGATTTTAAATATTTTATATATATATATATATATTTTTTTTCAAAAAAAATTATTCTCTTGTTTTGGTTTTATGACATGGTTAAACACTTGAGATGTTTTTTATACTTTTTCTTTTTTTCTCCTTTACGAGATCTTGGAAGTTTTTTCTAGTTTTTCTCATTTGGATCAATGTCGCAGACTATGGTTTTTTGTTTTTCTTAGCTGAATCAATGCCCAAAACTCTGGGATGTTTGTAGTCTCATCCTTCTCAAGCACATTTGGAAGTGCGGATGCAAAAAAGTGTTTACTGGTTTTGCTCCTCCATAGGATATATTTTTAGCAGACGACCTTTGATCTTTTGTTACATGTGAGACACCATTCTCAAGTCTATGGAACTTCCAACACACCACAAGATGTTGTTGACAAACTTCATCAACTTTCTCATATGGTTCAGGATCTTCAAAAGATCTCACAAGATCTCATAGGATGCTAAAAAGAAGACAGTGAACAATGATGAACAATTTCAAGATTTGAACACTTCTATTTCTTCTTTGAACATTTTAAAATATATCACATAAGACATGCTCAGAATTTCCCCATATAACATGCTCTCCCACATATGAGTGTTGATATCTGGTGCATTGTAGTAAGATATAGCTAGTTTTTTTGTTGCTATTAGTTTTTGATATCTGGTGTATTGGAGCGAGATATAACTAATTTTTTTGTTGTTATTAACTTCTATTCTTATGTATATTCAGTTATGGATGCTTTACTCTTTATCCACCTCATTTTGTTTTTTAGTTGGGGAAGAGTGTTAGCACCATAATATTGTAATGTTTTGATTAATGAATTATAATAACTTTTTGCTTTAAAAATATAAAAATAAATAACATATCGATTTTCAATGGGTGATAGGTCCAAGTTTAAATCTTGGAGGCATGTTTGTTTGTGCAAAGATAGTAGTATTACTTGAGTCCACTGAGTACGCACCAGTAACAATACCAATCTCCAGCCACCAATACTCCTCATACTGAATTAACAACAACAAGATAACATAAGAGTTATGAAAACAACCTTAAGATTTGAATATGCTTAATAATAAAAACATATTTCCTTATATAAAAAAAAAATTAAATAAATAAATAAGTTCTATAATTTTGTATTCCCCTAACAAACACGCTAAAGTCATTGTAATTATTACCTGAAATATAGGTTTCTAAAGGATGTCTTTCAATTATAGTCGACGCAATAGGACTACATTTCATTATTAAACGACCCAAATCTTCTTTCTTTAAATTATTATTTAAATTTAATGACTTTTGTTTAAGAAAAGTATTAAATTTTGGTACCCATTCGAGTTGTTATGAGAGGTTTTTTTTCGATGGTGATTTGTAGTATGAGAGTTGATGTAAGAGCTTAAAACTTAGTCTGGTGGAGATAGTTGGCTATGATGTATGGATGGTTTGATTTTTAGATTACTATTGAAACTTTAAATAAATGTGAAACATACATCTAAATAATGCAATTTTATATTTGTTTAATATGAATGCAAACATGTTGGAAATAAATATAAATTTATAAAGTTTTAAAATAAAGTAGAACAATGTTTGAATGCTTTATTTGGTTGGTAAGACATACATTTAAAGAATGTAATTTTATACTTGTAATCAAATTGAAAATAAATATAAATTATTGCAATGTTCGAAAACTAGACATTTTAGTTGATAATATTTATCAATTTAAAAATATAAAAATGTTTGAACCTTTGAGAAATTTAGAATTTTATTTCATCTTAATTAAAATAGATAAATTATATCCGTTGTGTATAATCTATCAACAAGTACACTACTTACATTATCAATAATGAAACCCAAATTCAATTCACAACAAATATATAAAAAAATATTAATAAAAAAATTTAAAAATAAATAAATTATATATATGTTAAACTAGGTAAAAGGCAAGTAGTTGAAGATTCGTTCCTAAGCAACACTAAGGGGTATTATCCCGACTAAAAGTTTGTATTGTAAATGTTTACTACAATTTCATATGTTTGAGTTGGTCCAGTTTTTCATTGCACCCGTCATTTAGAGTAATTGGATCCTATTATTGGTTGTTAGATTTTTTGTGTGGTAATATTAAGATATAGGGTTTTGATCAGGAAATCTTTCAATCTGGTACAACAACTCTATCAAGGAGAGACACCCAGCTTTTTACACACTCACCCACGCTACGATTTGAAAAAACTTTTATATTAAAGAAAACCGTTCCCAAGCTATATATATATATATATATATATATATATATATATATATATATATATATATATGCAAATAATTCTATCGTTTAGCACATGGCATGGTTAATCTGTCTAAATTCAATTTTTAAGGATTTTTTTTACATAGTGGAATTGGCAAATTCGTAGAAACTATCACATAGATCTCAATGTAGTCCGCTTTTATAACCATCGTGATTACATGAAATGGTTAAGTAGCCATCAAATTTAATTCTTTAAGATTTTTTTTACATAGTGGAATTGGTGGATCCGCGCAGAAGCTACCACACAAATCTCCGTGCAATCCTATCTTATAACCACCATGTCACGATCATCTTAAGCCTGCACCAAGAAACCATGTCACGATCATCTTAAGCCTACACCAAGAAAGGGACAAACGTTCAATATGACGAAGCCCCAAGATTTGGGGCTTGAATCTCCATCCCTGTACAGGGTTTGAGGGAGCCAATTGATCTACACCTCAAACCTTTTAAAAAAAATTAATTTCTATATTATTAATTAATTTTATAATTTTTATTGAGACAATATTATGGGGGATATAGTAACAAAAGATATGACTTGAACTAGACAGAACTTTTATAATTATTATTAAATATAAAAAAAAATAGTAAAAGTCTCTTATAATTTGAAGGCAAGTCACCCACGGACCCAAGAACATATCAGTAACAGTAAATGAAACGCAAATCACCAAAGTAAAATGCAAAGATTATGCTTATAACATTTAATTATACTTCCATTTACATAAACAACTTAAATTACTACAGTATTTATTTTCAGTGATTTTTTTTAGATAAAGACAATTTTCAATCATTTTGTACTGCCATTTACATAAACAACTTAAATTACTACGGTATTTATTTTAAGTGATTTTTTTTTTTTATAGATAAAGACAATTTTGAATATTTTTGTCCACGAAGGGGCTTTAGATCGTCTCATTTTTAAACCACAGAGTTAGATTGATTGTTTTATTTTTAATCAGAGTTTGGTTGATCGTCTCATATATAAAACCCCGAGTTCTCGGTAGTTTTGGGTACTTATGAAAAAAATTATTATAATTTAAAACTTAAACGCGGAGTTCTCGGTAGTTTCGGGTCCTTATGAAAAACAATTATTATAATTTAAAACTTAAACGCGGAGTTCTCGGTAGTTTTGGGTCCTTAACGGAAAAAAAATTATTATAATTTAAAACTTAAACGCGGAGTTCTCGCAAAATTTCGGGTCCTTACGAAAAACAATTATTATAATTTAAAATTTAAACGCGGAGTTCTCGGTAGTTTCGGGTCCTTACAAAAAAATTATTATAATTTAAAATTAAAACGCGGGGTTCTCGTTAGTTTCGGGTCCTTACGAAAAAAATTATTATAATTTACAATTTACCAAATCGAAAAAAATTATTATAATTTACAATTTACCAAATCGAGTCCATTTGGTTTTTACTTTTTAAGACGTCAAGCTGCACAAAGAGTGAGGATCACCTTACTTGTCATGCCTTTGAATGCTTATGTGGAAGGGCACAATTTTCCACTCAAGTTCTTTTCCTTGCCTTGCCATAGCATGAGCCTTTCCACGAAAATACTCTACAGAACAAGCAAACTTAACACGACGACCTACATCCAAGTCTTTCTGACATGCATGTGGGACATTGTTTAGTTACATGCCCCACTTCCCACACAGCGTGGAGCATGTGACCTCTCTGCCGACCGTTTTCCATGAAGTTTCGGAGCTTTAGAAAACTAAAGAGGCGTGAATAATATCTCTTCTGATTCGGAAAATAACAGCTCCGTAAAGGAAGTCGGTAGGAAGTTATGAATTTCAATCTCACAATAAATATCAAGAAAGGCGAAGGAAACAAAGGAAGGCCTGTAAAATGCACGGAACGGTATTGGATGAGTCCCATAAATTTTATTTTTGAAAGGAACGCAACCATCTCTACAAACAACCATCCTCTTCACAGTGTTTTTGGAATTATAGTCTTCGTACCATAACTCTACAAAAATAACTTTCAAGTATTAATTTACATTTATAAACTAATATGAAGTCAATAAATTTAAATGCTTAACTCCATCTCCATGATCTCATTTCTTTAAGGAATAGGACACAAACAAGCTCTCTTCGCAACCTCATATAATTATAATTGCAAGTCAGCATGAATAAGGCGATGTTTACTAGCGTTATTTATCATGTTGTCTCTTCTCACCTCTTCATGATTGTTATTAATTTAAAATTTAGAGGTTTAAAAGTTGTCTTGTTCATCTCTTATAACTTATATTGATTTTCATTCTTTGGCTTTATCCAATACCTCATATAAATAACCCGTTGTCATTTTTCGTCATGTACAACAGCGCAACCCTTATCAAAGTTCTATCACCTACAATTAAAAATTTTTAAAAATAATATTTAAATATAAGATTAGATTTAAAATGTAAAATTTTAACTCAACAAAGAAATTGAAATTATCTTGAGAATTTTTTTTGAACACTCACCTCAAATAAATCATTAAACATTTGTCTCCACCCGAAGCCACCATGAAGTGCAGGTGCATACAATTTCTTGTGTCGGTCATCCAATAAAAAAATGTTGCAGCCTTTTTCCTCCATACAACAACAGATGAAAATTAAAATAAATTTAAGCAATTTTTCTCTGTTTTTGCATTTGTAATTGATTTTCTAACAACAAATTGAATGGAACGAAATTCCAACATAGAAATGAAAACAGAACAGCATCAAATGAGAGAATTTTCGGTACTGAAAATTATATATATATATATATATATCAGGATTTCTCGCGATCGGGGTTCCCAGTGATTATAACTATGCAGTCCTATTCATATAACGGCAATAAGTCTATGGTAAATAATAATGTCTCCACAAGTTTCTTGGCGCCCAAAAATTTTAAGAAAAAGTGATAGACCGTGATTTCTTGAGATAGCGTGTTCTTGGCGATTTTTTTAGCTATGCAGTCCCATTCATACAGCGGAGACAAGTCTATGGTCAAGAATTATGCGAAGAAAACGGATCGATACAGTGCTTCGTGATAAAGAGTTTAGAAAAAGTTGCACAACAGAACAAAAATTTTGCTGGCAACAAATTAGAGACGAAAAAGAACCGTTGAACCTTGAAAGTGAGTATAATCTTTTAGGTGTAGACACTGCTCCTTCGTCAACAAAGACAGTTTCTTGTAGGTGAAAAAGTACCGTGGCTGCTTTTGGTTCATTTTTATCGCCGACAGCAGCGGCTGCATCTGTACAAATTGTTGAAAACTCTCATCGAAACTGGTGTCATCTCTCCTACGGTTGCAATAATCATGTCGACGAGCAGTGCCAGAGCTTCGTCGAGGTTTTCGCCTGGGCGGGCTTCCGCGGGGGATTACGAGAGGGGATTTCACAACAGTGATGATGAAGGAGGAACTGAGCATGATGTTTTCGATATTCCGAGCAAGAAAGCAACGGTGGAGAGCCTCAAAAAATGGCGGGTATGTAATTCGAATAAACTCGTAGTTCTAACAAATCTCTTAAACAAATTGTGCGTTTTGTTAGATTTAGATTTATTTCGCGGGGGTTTCTGTTTAAACCTGCAAGCTTTAAATAAACCTGTGAAAGCTTTTGCTTAAGCAGGACGTATTAAGAGTCAAAGACATCGATCTCTCTCAAAAAGTTATATATTCTATTAATAGCATTGCTAGTGTTAAGGCAAGGACGTATCAATATAACTTTGGTTTGTTGGGACTATTAGCGGAGAACCCTTACTTCACCGTATATAATAAATAATGGCACTGGCTTGAATCCAAAACTTAATTTTTTGGATGGTTGATTTTGTATTAACATATTTAATTTTTGAAAGTTTGATTTTGATTTTAAATATTTCTTCCAAATATATATATATATATATATATATATATATATATATATATATATTTTTTAATTTTTTAATTTTTTATGAGAATCTTTTATATACAACATATCCGCAACATGTGAGGGGAGAGATTTGAACCTGGCCCTCTCGATAACTGATAACCGAGAGTTTTAACTACCCACTTGCTCTCCAACTCCTCTACATGAACGAATTTTTTTATTCTCTTGTTTTGGTTTTATGACATGGTTAAACACTTGAGATGTTTTTTATACTTTTTCTTTTTTCCTCCTTCACTAGATCTTGGAAGTTTTCTCTAGTTTTTTTTATTTGGGTCAATGTTGCATACTATGTTTTTTGGTTTTTCTTCGCTGAATCAATGCCCAAAACTTTGGGATGTTTGTAGTCTCATCCTTCTCAAGCACATTTGAAAGTGCGAATGCAAAAAAGTGTTTACTAGTTTTACTCCTCCATAAAATATATTTTTAGCAAACAACCTTTGATCTTTGATCTTTTATTACATGTGGGACACCCCATTCTCAAGTCTTATCTTGATCGTGTCCTATTTAAAACCTCGAGTTCTGGGCAGTTTCTGGTCTTATTATAATTTAAAATCTTCCAAATCAATCGAGTTCATTTGGTTTTTTTTCTTCAAGGCGTCAATCGCACAAAAAGAATAGGATCACGTTAGCCTTAATGACTCACCATGCCCTTACATGCTTACATATAACGACACCTTTCAGTTTCCACTCAAGTTCTGTTCCGTACCTAGCCATAACACTAGCCTTCCCACGGAACTAGACCGGAGTATTTACGCGAAATACATGTAGAACATTATTGGTTACATGCCCCACTCCCCACTCGGCGTGGGGCATGTGACAACTTTGCCGCACCTTTTCCATGAAATTTAAAGGCTTGAATAAGATCTCTCCCGATTCGGAAAATAATAGTTCGCAACGGAATAAAAGGAAATACGGAAGAATGCTCACATCGCAACAGTGTTCGATCAGTTCCATAAATTTTATTTTTTTTAAGGAACGCAACCATATGGTATTCTCTTATTCACGGTTAGAAAGCTTGTAATAAATTTTTCAATTTAATTTTGAGATTTTATTGGTTATTTTATTTTTAGAGATTTTATTTGTAGTTTAAAATTTTGGATATATATTAGGTTAGTGTGAGAAATTCTTACAATAGATGTTTAGAGTTAGACATCTCCATCTCAACCATGACCTTTCGTAAAGGTGAGAGCTGAACTTATCAATAGGAGCCAAACACACAACAATACACACCCACCCCCTCACCATGTCGTGGTTTTAATTTGGACCTTTGGAAGAAGAGCCAAGACCCAAACCATTGCACTACCCCCTGGACAAAGCCTCTTAGGGTAGAGAGAAAACCTTGAGAGCCGCTCTTAGGTGTTCGGTAGTGTTGTCCCATCTGAGTATACCACTATTGAAGGAAAGTCATAAGAGATTTTTTTATGTTCCCTTCACATTGTAGAGGTTCGACCGTGGACCTCTTGTTCAATGAGGTCAAGCTTGCCTTCTCCACTTGCAATACAAAGGAAAACAAAACGTATAGTTTTTTAATAAAATAAAATATTTATATAAATTAACTTTAATAAAAAAATTTATTTTAAAAAATAATTTAAGAGTGAAAATATTAGATATTCACAAAAAAACAATTACAATTGTAAGTCATAAATCACCAACTCCAATCAAATATATTATAAATATGTTATAAAATGGATTTTAAATTGTTTTTTTTGTCTTCCTTTTTTTTCCTCTCATTAGATGGTTGGCCTTCGCTTTGAATTGGTGGAGAAATTTGAGGCTCCTCAAGTACTGTATCAACATGGTATATCTCCTCCAATCCTCAAATATTTTACTTTTTCCTCAAGTGTTTCAATGCCCTTTGTAGTAAACTCAGCATTGACAAGACTCTTGACAATCCAATCACATAATGGTTTAAACTCATTTGATTCAATTGCCTCCTAAGATTCACTAACATCCACTAGTCTTATGTGAAACCTAAGATTGTATTGTACAAACACAAGGTCACCAAGGCATTCTTCGGTCAACCTATTGTGCTTCTTAATATGTATGACCTCAAATAGAAAACAATTATGCTTACACCTAGAAGGGCTACAAGACTAACTTAAGATGCAAACAATCATCCTTTACAGAATAGGTGTTTTGGAACCATAATCCTTCCACGATAACTTTACAAACAAAAATAATTTTCAAAGTATTCCTTTACATTTATAAAATTTGATATTATTATTTTTTAATGTTAAACTTTAAAAGTTTAAATTCTCTACTTGATTGTAAACTTCGCCTTGTTTTTTTAATGGAGGACACAAACAAGCTCTCTCTGCAGCCTTATATAATTGCAATTTAACATGGATAAGGCAATGTTTGACAGGGTTATTTATCATCCTCTCTATGCAAGTAAAGAACCCTGCCTAGACCTCTTCATCACTACTAAGACTATTAATGTAAAAGAATTTGAGGTTCAAGAAGCACCCTGCAACATGAATAGGTTGATGGAGTTGCATTATCCATCTATAAATAATATACCAAATTGGTTCAAACTTCCGCTAGTTGTCACCATAATAATGTTCAGTAACCTCTTTGGCTCTATCCATTGCCTCATATATAGTCCAATGCCAAATTTTCACCATTTACAAGGTAATCCTTACCAAGGGTTATGTCACCTACCATTAAATAGTAAATACTAAAGAATTAGAAATACTCAAGTATAAAAAAGATTTTAAAATTTAAATTTGAACTTAATAAGCAAATTGCAATTACCTTGAAAATTTCTTAAACACACCCAAATGAATCATTAAACATTGGTTTCCATATCCATTACCCCTCTTCTTTTGAATGGAACAGTGAGTCATACCATTCCTTGCTCACAAACATCTGCTTCAAAGCGGGTGATGTTGTTAGAAGGCTTTATAAGACGATAAATTGAAGGTAAATTGAGTGATCCCTGAGCAAAAAATGTCCCTCCTATCATTATGGTCCCTGATCAAGTTGAGCACTCATGTGTGGTTATAAATAAATTGTGTAATGTTCTTTGCCTCTTCTACCATGGTCTTCATCTATGACATTTTGTCAATGTTCTCAAACATAAATTCAATGCAATGGGTAGCACATGGACTCCAGAAAAAATGGGTACTTTTTCTAGATAAGTCTACTTGCAAATACATATGTTATTGCATTGTCTATCACTACTTGGACAACATTCTCCATTCTTATTTCTAACATAACCTCGTCCAAAGAATTGAATATCAATTATACATTCTTTACCTTATTCTAGGCATTAAACGATTATGGATCCACTCGAAACTACCATGAAATATAAAAGCCTTCAGTTTCTTATATTTGTCCATCCCTCAAAAAAAAAAAATGTTATAGCCCTCTTTGCTCTTTTATAAAAGCACACATTTTAACGATACACTCCAACAATGGTCCACTTAAATCTTTTATCAAATATCTTAACTCCTTACTAAAACATCTAAAGAATTGTGATAAATAAAAATTCCTAATAATAATAATCAATTGAATATTATTGTCCTTACATGGTTTGCTTTATCCCTCTCCATATAGTATTATGAACTATGATTTATCCTCTATAAATCTCATCCCACACTTCTCCCATTTCCAGATTTATCTTGTATAAATCTCATCCCACACTTCTCCCATTCCCATTAGTACTATCTTGGCAAATATGAAAGTTAACAACAAATTATTCTCTCGTAAACATCAGCATCCTCTAATTTGAGCTCATTTTTAATCTTATCATCTGCTTCTCTTTGAAGCGGATGCTTTGGCTGTCGTAAGAAATTAAGAAAAAAAATACAAAACCTTGATTTCTTGAGATCGCAAGGTCTTGACAATTTTTCTAACTGTACAGTCCCATTCAGAGAAGCGGATGCTTTGGCTGTCGTAAGAAATTAAGAAAAAAAATACAAAACCTTGATTTCTTGAGATCGCAAGGTCTTGACAATTTTTCTAACTGTACAGTCCCATTCATACAGCCGAAACAAGTTTACGGTCAAGAATTATACGAAGAAAACGGATCGATACAATGTTTAAGAATTTGATTTAAAAACATCTACATCTATCCCTTTGTTTGCCTTCAAAGTCTGTACATGGAATCGTTGCATTGAATTTTGGTCCAGATTTTTACAAATATGTTCCTATATTGTTTTCAGATTTGAAGTTAAAAATGTAGCGAAATTTCAAAAGGTATAAAAAGTTTAGAAAAAATTGCCATACATAAAGAAATTTTGCTGGCAACAAATTAGAGATGACGGCTGGCACATCAGCGGCAGCCGACAATACTTTGCTTGCACAAGGGGTTTCTTCTAATTCAGGAAAGAACAGTGGAAGATTCAAATTAAGTATAAATTTTGAATCCTTTAGGTGTAGACACTGCACCTTTGTCAACTAAGTCGGTTCTTTTGTCATTTTCAAACGAAAAGGAACGATACGATGAGAAAGAAACATGCTTTTAGTTCTTTTATATCACCACAAGCAGCGGCCACATCTGTAGAGATTGTTGAAGACTCTCATCGAAACTGGTGTCATCTCTCCTGCGGTTGCAATAATCATGTCGACGAGCAGTGCCAGAGCTTCGTCGAAGTTTTCGCCTGGGAAGCTTTGCGGGGCGAATTACGAGAGGGGATTTCACAACAGTGATGATGAAGGAGGTACTGAGAATGATGTTTTCGATATTCCAAGCAAGAAAGCACCGTTGTGGAGCCTAAGAAAATGGCGGGTATGTAATTCGAATAAAATCGTAGCTCTCAGAGTCTCTTAAACAAATTTTCCGTTTTGTTATACTTCGATTTATTTCGCGGATGTTTCTCTTTAAAGCTGTGAAAGCTTTTGGTTAGGCACGAGTTAAAAGACTTTATTTTAGATCGATCTGATTAATAGCATTGCTAGTATTCACGGGAGGACGTATGTAACTTTAGTTTGTGGGGACTATTGTAGGAGAAGCCATACTCCACCATAGCCGCGTAAACCCATGGTATTGTAATAAGTAAAGTAGTGGAAAGTTTGTATTCTTCTAACCAACCGACCCAAGCCATTTGCAATTATTATCTTTGATGTTTTTCAAATAGACTCTATGCAATAGGACTATCTTTCATTTTTCAAACCGCTCAGGCTCTTCTTTCTTTAAAATATTATTATTTTTTATATTTTTATAATAAACTTTTGTTCGCTAGTTTTTAAAAGTATTATCAATCATAATCAATAAATTTGTATTCTTAAATTTAAATATAGTTAACTTTTTATGAATGTAAATACAATCATGTGTTATGTTGCATGCAACCTTTTTTCCCTATTTATTATTAAATAATATATAATTGTTTTCGTGAGAAAAATGCAACATGGCTTTTTTTGGGTCCGGTATATATATATTTAATTTTATATAATTCAAGCTTTGATTTTTATAAAAAATTACACGTTTCACATGATAATGTGTTAACAAAAATATATTTTAAATTTATTATTTATTTATTAATTATTATTATTTATTTAAACTTGAACTATTTTATTAGCTTACTTGAATTTGTGTTCCCTTATTTATTAGTATTTTATATATAAAGTTAGTATGGATGTAATCTATCTTACATGTTAATTATATTATAAATTATATAATGATTATATAATAATATTTTAATAATTTTAATTGATAAAATTTAAATCTAATTTGGATAGCGTAGAGTGGGTCCGTGTATGAGAGGGTGGGTGTGTGTTAAATTTCCTATAATACGTATACATCTTCCCTTTACAAGAGGTTATAGTTGGGAGGAGACTATTCAACCGTCCCCTTTACAAGAAGTCATAGTTGGGAGGAGAACTTAATCTTGTACTTTGATCATAAAAATTTATTATACTAACCAAATCAATATATTTATTAAAGTCTAATTATAAAATTTTTAAAACTGTTAATTATTAATTATATTTTGGTGAACAAAATTTTAATTGCGAAAAGGGAAGTTTTCGTCCGTAACCTAGTTATACTTAACTTAGCATTAATTTAAAAAAAAATTATAAAAAAATCAAATATTAAATTATTACTTTAAAAGGAAAAAGATTATAAATAAATCAAATATTAAGCCAACGTAAAGCCGGCCACACGGAAAACCAAAAAGATTAGTCCTGGGAAACCAAAAAGATAGGACTAATCGACATTTTAAATATAGGACGAGGAGCAACAACAATTATTCATAACCTCACCCACCGTATAAGATATTTACATATAGTGAGCCAAGGTGCCAAAATATGAGAAAAGGTGTCGTTAGATAGAGAAAGTCGTTGATGGAACTAAATGTAGGACCGTGGTCGAATCAGAACCTTGCTTTTAACCTAGCTATTTATTCGTACTTTTTAAAATTTTGACAACGATTACAAAGCGCCAAGTCAAAAGTTCAAAAAAAAAAAAAAAAGCCAAAAATTACGTGACGGATGGATCGAGGTTATTCGTTTGTCGGTTCAATGTTTATACAAATGGAATCAACACTAACATGCTTAGGTATTGTTTAGGTGAGATTTGACGCCTACATTAGGTATTGTTTAGGTGTGTTTAGATGAGATTTGACACTTTTATTAGGTATTGTTTAGGTGATATATAAAGTAATTGTATAAGTTAGTTGGCCCTGTAAGTTTATGTGTTTTTTTATAATATTTATTATATTAATTATGTAAATAATAAAATTTTACATAACAGTATCCTTACATTTACTTTTATAATCTTTTAATATTTTTTTTCCTCTATACATCTTCACAACCATATTTACTTTTAAACCATGTCTTTATCCTTAAAACCTTAAAACCACCTGAAACTTCGAAGAGTTCTCAATCGTTCTTGTGTAAGATCAATGACATAAGTGTTGGATTGTTCACCCACCAATAGAATACTTGAGCTGGATTTAGACCGTTGTGAGACAGGTTAGTTTTACCCCATTGATGGTCCCCGCCGCTATATAGTAATTCAACTTAGTACGAGAACCTTTGATTCACACTTGGTTATCATCGAGCTTGGTTGAAAAGCCACTGGCCATGTGCCTGAATAGACGACTTAAATACGCGAATGGGTAATGAAAATCAAACAACGACTTTCTTTTTAATGCCTCGACTTATGCTTTAATGACTAAAACCTTTCCATCTAAGCTGTACCAAACAAATCACTGAAATTTACTTTTGCAACATGTTTCATTGTCACCTTTTAGTGCCTTGGAAGTTATTTCTACCCTACAAGCTAGCACAGACCATGTCCTTTCTCACACCGTCACTTCTAACGCTGTTGGGTATCTCGTGTGTGGCTTAGATGTGTCACATGACATGTTGAGTATATCAAAGAAAAGATCAGAAGAACTTGCTGCAAACATACTTCTCTATTGTGGGGGTGCATATGGATTATATCCTCTCTTCTTGAGATTTAATTAAAAAAAAAATGGACCTCGTTCAAGTAAGCCTCAAATCCTTTTCCATATTTTCTATTAACATTTCAGGCACTAAAAAGTCTTTCCAAAGTCTTCAAATACAAAGGCATTACCATTGTTGAAACATGCTCAAAAAGAAACTTGTGTCATTGTGGCAGTAACCTTAATTTGATACTTCCAGGTATACATAATAAGTATACAGTAAGAACGGAAGGTGTCCAACATATGCATAGACACTTATGAGCTAAAGCAACGGATGAGGCTATACGAGGAAGTGAAGCATCGAATAAATTTTAATTTAACATACACAAGGTTTTAATTTAAAAGATACGCATCTCAGTTTTAAAGAAAATTTTATTTAGAATATTAAAATGAAGAAATACAACTATGTAACTGTCAAATCTCAAGCCTGCATCATAACATCCATTGTATTAACGAGATTTGCAAGGACAACGTGACCGGCAGGGGTATCTTCATTGTAACGTACCAACAACAGCTACCGCCGGCATTTATGAGCGCGTATTCGTATTGTACAAGAAAAGTAAACCCTTGTAGCTTATAAATTATGGTTCGCTACTAACAGCTTACGCGTATGTTCCGAAGTCGTTGCCGCAGTGTGGTCCCATTAAATTTGGATTTATGTGCTGTCAATTAGCCGGTCTGAAGTAACCTTAACCGTACGCCAGATGTACGCCTAAGTATAGGCAACAAGGCTATGATGACAAGTGTCTTAAAATAAGCTCTGTTAGTATAAAAAAAACTGGCAAAACTAGGAGACAGACATGTATTTTAGTTTTTAAACTCTCATATAAAAACTAAAATTTGAATCAGAGAAAGATGACATTATTGTATCAGTGTACCCAGTTACGTTGAACAGAGGACAATTATTTTTAACTATTTTAACGGACTAAGCATATATAAGATGTTAATTTATCTTATATAAGATTATAAACAAAATATAAAATATAGATTTTAAATCTTTTGTTGGTTTTAAGATCTTGTCTCTTTAGTATAACTATATTTATCTTTGATGACACAAAATTAAAAGATTATGAAAAATGTGTTTAAAATTTATTTTATGGTGTGAGTGCATTGTTTTTATATATATTTTTAATTAGAATTTTAAAAAATAAATTAAAATAATAAATTTGGAAAACAATTTCAAATCTATGTTTATATCATTTTTAGAGTTACAATAAATTTAAAATTATAATTAACTTTGAACTTTGCTAAGATGTGTGCCTCCAAAATTCTCAAATTTATTAAATTTATTTTTTTTTAGAAAATCATTTTAAAAGGTTATTAATTTTAACATAAGAGTAAATTTGAAAATATTGGCATAACCCAAGGTGATTTGCATGATATCATATACATAAAGTCATTGTAATGTTCAAGACTCAACTTTTTGCTAGATTGACAACTTTAAAACATATTATTTATTAAAATATAAATTATTAATAAATATGAAAGTTAAATTTAGAACTCCTTAAATTAACACAACAATTAAAAAAAATATGCATATAAGAAGGATTACAATAAAGATATAGACTCAAAAAAGTAATATTCATCTTAATATCACTTAGTGCCCTCATTACCAAATACAACTCCGACCTTAGTATAACAATTTGATGGAACCATTCTGATGCTATTGTTGATGATCTTGCCAAGAAGGCATGACCTTATATAGATATAAGGTCAACTATGACATCATCTTGAGGTTATATAGGTTTGATGTGATATGTGAATCTTTACCTTTTTGTCATAGCTTTGTTAATATAAATGTGTTAGTGAGGTTGGAGTGAGGTAGTGAAGCATCTCGTAATGATGGGCAACACTAGGAATATAAAAGAGGGGTTTATGTGTGAGATGTTGTCTTGGATACCTTACATTTAAAACACAATAAACATATGTTGGTAAATAATATCATTATGTTATGGTTTTGTGGATGTGCACAAACACTTGTATCAAATAAGTTATATAATTCGATATGACTAGGTTGATGTAAAAGAGAAACGACAACCCTATTAAAACCCTACTTAAAAAAGAAAGAAAGATATTAAAGGATGTAGAGTATTTCAATAACATGCAACCCATTATAAGAAAAAATAGCCAAATTTTTGGTAGATTGATAACTTTAAAACCTATGTTTTCAATATTGTTTGTTTGAGATAAAAGTATAAAGCTAACTTTTTATAAATAGAGGAGTTTTATTCAAATATATTATTCAACTAAAAAAATAAGATATATAATTGTATAAGCTTTTAAGATTGTTAACTCAAAACAAATTGAAGTGGATTATGTGACTCCAATTTTTTTTAATAAATTATCCTATATAACTTATTTTTAACCATATCAAAAATGTTATCATGAACATTAAAAGAAGGGCTTTAAAAACTTTAGTATTATAAATATTCTTATTTGTAATACTTAATTTGGTTTATGAAAATTTTTATGTGATCTATGATTATTTTTTGGTTATATTTTATGGTTTACTAATTGTTTTATTACAAAAGAACTCATATTAATTTCTTCTTACTAATATACAATGCATTTTATCATGTTATTATAATATTTTATTTATTTTTAAATAATTAATAAAAAAACTAAAATTCACGGAATCGAGAAAAACCGAGATCTAAAAAACCGAAATCTAAAAACCCGATAAAATATACCGTATGAAATATCAAGAACCGAAATAGAGAGGAAACGAAATCTCAAAAACCAATAAAGAGAAATAGATAAAACGAAGATTAGCTGGAGCAACCTTCAATGGGTTTGGGGTTCAATTCCCCAATAATCCGGAGCTCTTTAATGGGCTTTAGAAATAGACCGAACGCGAATCCCTACATGAACAATCACATGAAGGGCTTATCTCTGTTTGGGACAACGATAAAATCCAAAGGGTTTTAAATGGTGGGGCCATTACCCTCATGTTTTAAAGGGCCCGGTGGGGTCTTAAATCCGTATATGAATAAATATATAAGGTATATTTAACTAAAAAAAAATATCATCGAGAAGCGCCTTAAGCATGTCCGCATTCGCGAGTTTATAATCGCGGGCACACTATTTTTTTTCTTGAGTTAAGGCATCATAATCTTTGAAAAACTCGGGCGTGTTTTAAAAGTAAGGACGCCTTTCTGCCTTCTATTTAATGGATGTTTGTCCCATCAATTTCGAAATTACATTTCCAATATTTTTTATTAGTTTTTTTCCTTTCCAATTTTGAAACGACTGGATTTTTAAGATGTTGCCTCCATTTATAATTTATAAGGATTTAATATTCTTCTTAGTCACCATATTCACTTCTCTTAGTGGCACTAATAACAATCTTTAAATATCTTAGGAGACAACACAAAGTTGTATTGTTTGGGCCTTGGCTTTTCTTCCAGAGGTCCAAGGTTCAAACCAAAACATAGACGTGTGTGAGGGGTGGATGTGTGTATGGTTGTGTGTTTGATTCCTATTAAACTTCTCACCCTTATGAGAGGTCATGGAGATGCTTAGCCTGAACATTGGTCATAGGGGTTTCTCACACTAACCAAGTCTTTAAAAAAATAACAATCTCTAAATCCTCTATTAAAATATATTTACATCATATTTCAATGACAATCTTGATCCTTATAAGAAGTATTCTTTTGATAGATCATTTAACAAATAGAAGTATAAAAACTATAATATATAATTAAGATAAAGAAAAATAAAACTCTTTAAAAATTGTATGTTATAGTCAAACAATGTTTAAAATTTGTAACTATACAAATTTGTGTTGTTGCTATCCGTGGGTCTAGGTGGATTGGTAAGTTGGGGTGCTTACCGAGAGGAGACCTAGGTTCCAATCCCATGGGCGTGCCCATGCATAGCCAGTAGCTCGATTCAACTCCTCTACGTGTTGCACCTGATTGATGATGACAATTTGTTTCCTGCTTGTCCGACGGTTCCCTTCATGCCACGTGTTGAACCAGACTGACGAAGACGGTGCGAACCCTATGCATCCAACGGTCCCCATCTCACACCGGGTTACCATTAACAAGACGGTGGATGTGTTGGAAGCCTTCATTGATAGTTTAAACCTTGCCAGCTACGCTGACAGTTACTAAAAAATTGTGATTGTAACCAATTCATCTATGTAACCAAAAAAAAAAAGATTGTTATCTTTTTAATATCTTTACACTTTAACTCAAACTATATGTCAAAAACAAATAGTAACTATAGTTATCAATCATTTTGGTTTTGAAACTAAAAATACATTTCAATTACTTTTAATTGGAAAAACTTTGTATCTTGAATGAATGAAGCTACCAACCCTTAAACTTTATCTTTTATATATATATATATATATATGTTTAGCAAATAATCATAAAAGTTTTAACTTAAAAATAAAAACTAAATAACCAGGTGTTGTAGGTGAGTTGGAGAGGAGAGGGCAATCCTCCAAGGGAGGTCCTAGGTTCAAATCTCCACCCTACCAAAAAGCTGAATTGAGTATCCAAAATCTAATTGATAATGTTGGTGCAGGCAGGGTCGGGTGCGACTCACGGATGACTTTGACGGTGTAAAAACCCTTATTCGTGGTCTCTTAAACCAAGACGGCCTGCAAAGGGTTTTTCGCTTAAAAAATAAAATAAAATAAAAACTAAATTTTAAATATCATTATTAAAAAAATATATCAAATTAAATAATGTCCTATCAAATCAAATACAACAAATATTAATGAATCATTTATTAATATCATGTTACCAACCAAACATTGTCGAACTAATTTAAAGCTACCAATTGAACATTGGTGTTAACCAAAATTAAATAATGGTGTACTTAAAAATAGACACAAATAAAAAATATTAATAAATTATTACCAATCAAATATTGTTGCACATCCCTTTCCTGGTGATTTTAGCGGCGTAAAAGGTTTAAAATGATTGCAGCATGGCGGTTATAGGGGCGGACTGCACGAAGATCTATGTGGCGGCTTTTAGGGCGGACATCGTAGAATATTGTGGCGACCATAAAAGCTAGAAAGCCTGCCCGAATTCGTGGCGGCTACCGATTCCACCATGTAAAAAATAAAAAATTAAAAAAATTTGTTGCACATCAATTAAAGCTACATTGGTACTCACTAGAGATATATATATTTTTTATATCAGAGAATCGGTAACATCCTTTCATATTTAACAACTGGTTAGTAACATTTCCTTATAATTTTTTTTTAAATAAATTCTTCTTATACACATCCACCACGGGGATTGAACCAGATCACATCACCAATAATGCAAGTGGCATCCTTGCCAGTAGACCACACTCATGGGGATATTCCTTGTGGTTTTTACCTCGAAACATAGGTTAAATCATTGAAGTTGCCTATATAACGCTTGCCCTTAAACCACACTCATGGGGATATTCCTTATGGTTTTTGCCTTGGAACATAGATTAAATCATTGAAGTTGCCTCTATAATCGTTGCCTTTATTTGGTAAATGTGATCCGGAGTGAGAAAAGCCCTTGATGGCTCAAGGTTGATACCACTATCGTGAAGTTGATGCATACTCAGTGGATTCAAGTTAGACTACTACCTTTGCCTTTTTAAACATACCCCTAGAGTTTGAACTTAGGTCTCCTTTTGATAAGTGCCCAAAGTCTTACCAATCGACATAACTTTTATGTAGTATCAAATATATGTTTGAATTGAATTAAATAAGAGTGATATTTAAAATTAAAAATAACCAGCAAAGATTAACACCAACCAACCAGGGATATAAGAATCCTATAAAGTATTTCATAACACTTGGAAGTTTTGAGGACAACCAATAGGGTATTTATCTAAAGCTCTAATAATATAATACAAATTCTATATTTTGCTCTTATCGTGAAGGATTTTTTTATTATTTTTGTTTGAATTATAAAAAGAAGCCCCTATAATTATAACCTCGAAAATTGTTCTCCCATATTATATTAAAATAAAAATAAGATATATTTAAAAAAAAATTAGTAAAAAAATTACTAATTTTTTTATATATTAAAAAATTAAACCTAGTAATAATAAAAACTTTAGAACTGTTTTTTACTACAATGTACAAGATATCATATATACTTTCTTCTCTTTAAATTTACTAAAAACTTTCGTCTGTAATGAAGCGGCAAAATTAACGTGTAGTTTAAATTTAAATCTAGGGACGTCATTCTCAACGGCCCACCAAACAGTTAGTAACGTTTACAAAAGTTATTAGGTGAAATTGACGCCAACGGAGCAGAAATCGACAGATTTGAGTCCCGACCCTTGACAATTTGTACAGCCATAACTCTGTGATTAACACTCGCAGTTAATCTTGTCGGAATCTTGTCGGTTGAAGTGTGATAAAAAAACAACAATCACGGCCATTGAAATTAAATTTGGAAGACAACGTGGACTGTTGGCCATTCCACACTAGCATGTCGAAGTATGCGTTTAATAATTTTGGTTTAGGATTAGCTAAACATGGAATAAAGTTATATTATTTATGTCGCAGTTATGGCAGCATTTAGTATAGTTATTAAACTCTTAAAATATATATATATATATATTATTTAAATTTAATATTACTCGAAAGACTGGCCGATCTATCCGAGGTTACCGATAAATGATTGGAAAGTCGCCGATATTGACCGGATATCACTTCTCGTTGAAACTTTAGTCTTTGTTGATAAAAGTTTAACTCCACGTTATAACTAATAATAACAATTATATATTCCTCGATAATAAACCCGATTCCTCGGAATTCGGAGGTTTCAATACTAAAATTAAAAAATAATAATTTAGTTGGTTACCTGGGTGCACCCTGGCCACAGCGTACATAAGTGGAGCTGACTCGGGAAGGTCACGTTGACCCTACGCATTTGATTTATGTGCTGGTTGTTTACGCATTTGATTTATGCGCTGGTTGTTAAACGGTTGGAAGTACTCTCCGCGTTAAGGACAGCAGGTGACGCGCTTTCCATTAAACATCAAGTCTTTTTATAAATGTTAAGTACCTACAAAAATATATCATAAATTAAATTATTTGGATTTAAATTAAAAGTAATAAATAGATATATATTAAAGTGTAATTAAATTTTAATTATAAAATATACTATTAAATTTAAACATCAAATATTTTTATAAATGTTAAGTACCTGCAAAAATATATCATAAATTAAATTATTTGGATTTAAATTAAGAGTAATAAATAGATATGTATTAAAATGTAATTAAATTTTAATTATAAAATATACTATTAAATTTAAATATAAATTATAATATTTAATTTCACGTATATTATTTATTAAAAATATATTTTTTTAAAAATGTTAAACAAGAGTAAGCTATTGGTATAGGTTAGGGTGGAGTTTGGCTTTTTATTAATATTAAATTTATAAATGAATTAGTTTTATTTTAAATATTTATATCTATTTTAATTATAAATTATTGAATAAATGTTTTAATAAGTTATAAATTTGTTGAAAATTAGTTTAAGATAAATTTAATCTTATAAGGTTAGAAATTAAAAAAAAATTATGTGTTGACAAGCAAATATATAATGATTAAAAAAAATTTATTGATGTTTAGTTTGTTGTTTAAAATTTTATTTGCCTTTCAATTTTTTATTTTTTTTTGCTAGTTAGCATTTGTTGGTTTATGATCTTTAAATTATTATTATTTTTTTTAGCAAGCATTTGTTGGTTTATAAATCAATAAATATATTGAAATGAGAATGCAATTGTTTTATATTGTAATAACACATACGACACTAACTAGCTATTGAGAGATTCAAGAGTAGAACAAAGGGGCACATATTGCAAGTTAAAATAAGCATACCTTTGATAACTTGGAGCTTTGGAGGTGGAAGAGATTTGGAGTTTGGACACACCACAACAATGCCTGCACTTTTTCTTGTGTATTTCATGATGTTTGAAAGTTGAAAAGAGAGACTTGAGAGGAGGTGAGAGCGAAGTTTAACATCGAGTAAGGAACTTCTAAAAGACGTACCAATTTTATGAAGATTCAACCTTTAAAGTCCAGAGTCAAGACTCAAGGGGTTTGATCATGAACCAAATTACTTAATACCAATCTATGGTGTGAGAACGAGTACCACTATCAATGAAGTCTCAAACTTTGAAAAAATTACGCTTGTAACATAGTGCGTCTTGTTGGCAATGAAATCTCTCAACTTGACCAAGAAACATAGTAGATCGCAACTTTAGAAAGTTCAAACTATATAAAATTAAAAGTTAATGCAACTATATTAGCACTGGCAGCCTATTAGCTTAACCAAACTCCATAGCAATTCGTCAACAATTTTAAAAAATTCAAACTTTATATAATTAAAAATTAGTATAAAAAAATTAATGTGACGTAATCAAGAACCACAATAATCCATCGACAACTGTGGAAAGTTCATACTATATAAAATTAAAAATTAATATAAAAAAAATCTACAATTTTCAAATATATTCACTCAACCCATCAACAATGTTGAAAAGTTTAACCTATATATAATTAAAAATTAATAAAAATTCAAACTTTATATAATTAAAAATTAATAAAAAATTAATCCAACATAACCAAGGATCATATAGTAATCTTCGATAAGTTTGAAAAGTTCAAACTATATAAACTTAAAAATTAATATAAAAAAATCATCAAACACGCTTTACAGCTTGTGAAATTCCAAAACTCTTAAAATGTATTAATGCTACTTACTTCATTGACTATAGTGTATAATATTATCACTTTTAAACCTTAAACTTAGTTTCAAATTCTTTTTCATTAAACTCACACAATTACCTCTGCCTTCTTTATATTCTATGAATATTTTTAATAGATTACTTATAGAAGAATATCAGTAAACAAGGTTAAATTTTTTAAATGCAGTTGCTTCCTATTTACTAATAACTACTTTGTATTCCTTTCTTTAATTGACCCTTAAATGATTATTTGTGACTTAAGAGGATTCATATCTTTCAAATTGTAAAATTATTTATTTATTATCGTAAATTTTATTTTTTAAGTAAATTTTATTATTTTTATAAATTTTATTTAAAAATGTATTTGTAAATTTTTTGGATGAAAAGGTTATTATATTAATAAAATAATTTTTAATCATACAAAAAAGGGTGGGTGGGATTAGCACACCTCGTAAACCAATACACTAACCATTGTGGTTAGGAGTATACAAGAGTGTTAGAAACAGTCCACAAACTGCTAGATAACAACTGCTAAAACAATGTCAAATATGTATTCAGAAAGAAAGAAGCCGATAAATCATTACCACTTGGACGGGGAAGTAAGAGGCACATGACTCATAATGCAGGGTGCATTCTCCCAATGATCCATGAGGGTATGTAAGTACTGCAGGTCCACCTATACTTTTTCAACCTGTACTTGAATCTGTAACTAGCAATCAAAGAATATATTATATTTATCAACAATAGAGAAGACACACTCGACATCTTGTTGAGAAAAAACAGCTTTATTTTGGGACTTCCATAGATAAAACAGGGTACCAATTCTAAAAATATTTCAAACAACACCCAAGTTGAAGGAAAAAGCAATAGGGTCACCCAAAATAACATGCACCCAAGTAAAATCCTCCTGCATAAAAGGTCTGAAAATTTCAAGAAGTCACTCCCAAGTCGACTGAACCCGATCACAAAACCAAAAAACATGTAGTAAATCTTTCGCCTGTCCACAAACCGAGCAAATGGAATTATGAACACCCAGATGCTTGAGCCTATTGCCAACAGGTAACCCTTGGTGTAAGAGGCTCCAAGCAAAAAAACTCTGTTTAGGTTCAATATAAGTAGCCCAAGCAATCCGAAACCTCTTATTCCATTGGGAGGGAAGAGAGACTAAGTCCCATCTCAGAGTGAGCTTATCAACCATTGGAACTTGCGGGGTGAGCCATTTGTAACCAATATGAGCTTTATATTGCAAAATAGGAAGCTTCCCAAGCCAACACCAATCTGACCACCAGGGTTTTTGAAAATGCTTATGTAGTTTGCTCCAAATAGAAAATGGAATACTATCAATAACCACCTCATAAGTGTCTCTATCACCAGGATTTAAATTGTGAATTTGACGAAAACTTTCCTAGGGTATCCAACACCTGGTATGTCGGGAGAAGAAATAAAAAATGGAAGCAATACCACGCTTATAGAACCTCTGCACTTTGACCCACTGCACCAAAGCTAGGGGAGAACCCTGCCAAGTGATAACAGGAGACCACCATATATTCATTGAAGGCAAAGAGGCACCTGCTTTGCGAAAAATCCCTTTCCAACTAAGCTAGGTTTTGAAGGCCTCCCAGGCTTTCCAAATACTCTGAATGACAAAAGAACCTTTAACTTTAATAGAGACAAGGGCAGTAAGAATGAATTACAATCCCATCCCTTTCCAAATTTTCTTCCCTTGAAGCAAACCAGAAGAAATGCAATGCTTGACCAACACTTTCCAAGATTCATCCCCAATTAAAGATCGGGTGATCCATTTAGCACAAAGGGCAAAACCTTATCGGTGATAATCAAACAAACCCATGCCTCCATAGTCCTTGGGCAAACAACAAATTTCCCAGGCTACCCGATGAAAACCTTGCTTGACAAAGTCTTTGGCCCTCAAGAAGTCTCTCAGAAGCTTATCAAACTTTTTATAACAAGATTTGGATGGA
Source organism: Wollemia nobilis (assembly GCA_028583015.1). Taxonomy (NCBI): domain Eukaryota; kingdom Viridiplantae; phylum Streptophyta; class Pinopsida; order Araucariales; family Araucariaceae; genus Wollemia; species Wollemia nobilis. The sequence continues at coordinate 596,677 of JAQPPZ010016951.1, forward strand.
ACCCAGCAAGACGAATAATAGGCATGGGTAGTGGCTAAAACCTTAGAACAAATTTGAAATTTTTCTACTAGAGAAAGTTTCTTACTAGTCTAGTAAGAAAGCTTCTTTTCCACTTTATCAATAACATACTACCACAATTGAGCAGAGGAACCATGAAACACAAAAGGAATTCCAAGAAATTTAAACACCTCACCTGGTTGAATCCAAGTCCATTGAAAATGATGCAATCAACATGGCAGCTAAGATTGAGATTGTCGAAAATAAGAGGTTTTTTTCCATTGTATAGAAGAACCAGAGGCTAAACATAACACCTCTAAGCAACTAATAACCGAGGAAAGGGATTGCTCATCTTCTCGAAGCGTTATGAAAGAATCATTTGCAAAATGACCATTGACCAACTGACGATAAGAATTGGGGGGAGCAATACCCCTTATTAATCCTTGATCCATCTTATGGGCCAACGAATAGCTAAAAGCCCCTACAGCAAGAATGAAAAGAGATGGAGCGAGAGGGCACCCCTGTCTTACAGAGCGACTAAGAGAAATTGAGTGATATTTACTATTATTCAAGGTAAGAACAACTGAAGCATATTGAAATAACATAAGAATCGTGCTCACAAACACTGGTCCAAAACCCAGAGCCTGAAGCATGGCAGTTATGAAGTACCACTCCATATTATCATAGGCTTTCTCAAAGTCAATCTTAATTAATAAAGCATCTTGTTCATAATTTCTTGCCCACTCCATACCTTCCCAAACAACAAGAACATTATTAAGAATGTATCTTCCCTTAATAAAGCCAGTTTGTTTAGGTTTGACAATCAAAGGGAGGAGAGATTTAAGCTTAAGTTCAAGGGCTTTAACAATAATCTTGTAGCTCACATTAAGCAGGGTGATCAACCTCCAATTGGTGATGAGCTTAGGATCTCCAGACTTAGGAATGAATTTAACATTGTCTTTATTAATAATGGAATCTAGTGAACCACATTACGGGGCTTCGAGATAAACTTTGTGGAGATCTAAACCAAGCATATCCCAAAATTCTTTATAGAATTCACATGGGAAGCCATCAAGCCCAGGTGCCTTATCATTGGCCATGAGTGACAAGGGATTTTTCATATCTTCTAGAGAAAGAGGAGTGTCACAGAATAACATTTTCTCAGGAGAAATCTTACTGGGGATAACAACGGTACAATCAACAAGAGCTTGCCTTCTAGCATCATCAAGGGGTTAAGAAGCAAAAACACCTTGATAATGTGAAATAAAGGCTTTGACAATGTTCGAAAGATCTGTAAATCTCTGCCCATCAACTTGAATGGCTTGAAACTGAGAATACTGAGCAGGAGGTCTGAGGCGTTGAAAACAATATTTGGTCACTCTATCCCCTACTTTGAGCCAATGCATTCGAGCACGTAATTAAGCCCCCTTGGATTCATACAAATCAACTTTTTTTAGCTCATGTTGAATGGAAGAAACTTGGGATTGAGCAACAAAGCTGAAAGGAGAGGCTTCAAGCCTAAGACAGGCTTTGGATAGCTCACTTTGCAAGGCAGACTTAGCCTGTTTTCATCGTTTTGCAACTTCAACACCTAGATTCCGCAACACCTTAGTGGTTTGTTGAATAACAACATTCCACCATTCAATCCTTCTATAAATACCATCAGGTCTAGGAATCAAATTCCAAATGTGGCATATATGAGCTTTCATGCTAAAAGCTATGCAAAAAAGAAACATTCAAGTAAAAATGTGAAGAATGCACTCTAGGTTGAAAGTTTAACATTGCCATTGAGAATAAAATAGGTGAATGATTAGACAGTTTAGTACTAGGCAAAGTCAGCACATATGAAGAACAAGGTAAAATATGGGAGAACTAAAAGTTGTCATACTCAGAAATCATAGCTCTGTCCAATCTTAACAAAACCCTGGCAGAAGCAGCCTAAAAATTGCACTAGGTGTACCAAAGAGCCTACGGGAAGTTAGAAGGCGAGAAGTAGGAATTAGGGTCATAAAGGCAAAGCTTGTTTTTCATAAAAAACCAAGCTTCTCTTTCACCTAAACACCACCACATTGGGACATGACTGACCTTGTCAGAAGCTTTCTCCACCATATTAAAATCTCCATAGAGTACCCAAGTGGCAAATGGCAGATTAATGGCAAGCCATCTCCACAACTCACATCTGTAAGAAGTGATATTCAAGGTGTACACATTAACCACCCTAAACGATTTTTTGCATATTTCGAGCAAAGTCCAAACAACTTTATTGGATGGATCAACACCCCAAGTCACAACATTCTTTTGTAATCGAGGCCCAAGGATAGTGATGACTCCTTTTCTTGGGGAATGCTTTGTGGTAAAAGAGGTACTTCGTGGCCACAAAAAGTCACATGCACACCACAGATTGAAATCAAAAATCTTAACTTCTTGCAGACATAAAAAATCGAGGCTTCCATGCATTCGAGAAACATTTGACATCTCATTTTCGACCAAATATTTTCTGATCGGGTCTGTTAGTCCTCGAACATTCCACCAGAAGAAAATCATTAGGATTTGTTAGGATGCATGACATCCTCTGCATCACCCAAACCTATAAGCAAGCCAAAATAGTTGGAGGTCGCGTGGAAAGCATCACTGTTTAGCTACCGATGTTTGTCATTTCAAACAAGACTGCGAGATTCATGGCAAGCCAGGTGGCAAATGGTAGATACATGGTAAGCCATATCTACAACTCACATCTATTAGAAGCGATATTCGAGGTGTACATATTAACCACCCCAAACGATTTTTTGCAGATTTCGAGCAAAATCCAGACAACTTGATTGGATGGATCAACACCTCAAGTCACAACATTATTCTGTAATCGAGGCCCAAGGATAGTGACGATTCCTTTTATCGGGGAATGCTTTGTGGCAAAAGAGGTACTTCGTGGCCACAAAAAATCACATGCACACCACTGATTGAAATCAGAAATCTTAACTTCTTGCAGACATAAAAAATCGAGGCTTCCATGCATTCAAGAAACATTTGACATCTCATTTTGGACCAAATATTTTCTGATCGGGTCCGTCAGTCCTCAAACATTCCACCAGAAGAAAATCATTAGGATTTGTCAGGATGCATGATCTCCATGACATCCTCTACATCACCCAAACCTGTAAGCAAGCCAAAATAGTTGGAGGTTGCGTGGAAAGCATCACTGTTTAGCTATCTACGTTTGTCATTTCAAACAGGACTGCGAGAGCGACAGATCTTCAAGGCCCAACCCTCCTCCACTGAAGAATTATCTGGAACTGCCACCACTGAGGCCAAAGAAGAGGTCCGACCAAAGAATTTGAGACACTAGTGGAACTAGGGGTTGCATGCCAACAATCAGAGGGGCCATATCAACAGGAGTCTGAACAGCTTCAGTAGAAGCTTACATGTCTTGAGAAGGATAAGGGGTGGGTTGCGCAGCGAAAATCGAAGCTTCCTGCTGCTTAGCACCACAGGATTTCCTACTAGAGACAATAGTACATTCTTCAGTGTTTCCTCGCGAGCCATTAGCGGGAGCCGCAGGAGTGGGCGAGGAATTTGCCTTATATTTCCATTCCATTAGAGGGCACTCCAAAATTTTGTGAGTTGTAAATTGACATCGATAAAAGATATTGGGTAAATTGATATAGGTAAATCCTTACCTTCTAGATTGGTCCTCGATTTTAATATCAATAAACTCCTACAAATCCTTAGTAAGGTCAACTTTGATACAAACCCTTCTAGTGGGTCGAGCGGAGAAAAAAATCATTAAGATTTGTCAGGATGCATGATCTCCATGACATCCTCTACATCACCCAAACCTGTAAGTAAGCCAAAATAGTTGGAGGCCGCATGTAAAGCATCACTGTTTAGCTATCGATATTTTTCATTTCGAACAAGACTGCGAGAGCGACAGACCTTCAAGGCCCGACTCTCCTCCACTGAAGAATTATCTGGAGCCGCCACCACTGAGGCCAAAGAAGTTGAGACACCGGTGGAACTGGGGATTGCATGCCAACAACCAGGGGGGCCATATCAACAGGAGTTTGAACAACTTTAGTAGAAGCTTGCATGTCTTGAGAAGGAGAAGGGGTGGGTTGCGCAGCAAAAATTGAAGTTTCTTGTTGCTTAGCACCACGAGATTTCCTACTAGAGATAATAGTCCATTCTTTAGTGTTTCCTCACAAGCTATTAGCAGGAGCTGCATGAGTGGGCGAGGGATTTACCTTATATTTCCCTTCCATCAAAGGACACTCCCAAAATTTGTGAGTTATAGATTGACACCGATAATAGGAATTGGGTAAATTGATATAGGTAAATCTTTACCTTCTAGAGTGGTTCCCGATTTTAATATCAATAAACTCCTGCAAATCCTTGGTAAGGTCGACTTTGATACAAACCCTTCTAGTGGGTCGAGCAGAGAAACACTTTTCTAGCTTAAGGTAAACAAACTTACCTAAGGGGGCAACTAAAGTCTGCAAAAAACCCTAAAGAGGAATAAGAAGACTAGGGAATTCAACGTACACCGGGACTTCCAATGCAACTTGATCACTGAATTGGAAATTTCGAGAGTAGGGTTGTAGAATCAATAAAGAATTACGGATAGTCCATGGACCCCTAGACAGAACCTTCTATGATTGAGCTGGGTTTGAAAGCGAAAAAAAAAATACCCTTTGGTAAGGTTTTGTACATTCTCCACTTTGACTCCATATGGACCCTAGACTTTTGGACCCATGAATGAATAAGGGTATCATATGGGATACAACCCATAAAATAACCCACTAGGGTATGACTCTCAAACGACTCACAAGTCGTATGAAACTCATGCAAATGAATAATAGCTTCAGGGACAGGGCCTTTACCTCCTGATACATTGTCAGAATGAACTTGCGCATACGCTTCCCCAATACCATTGAGCTCTCTAGCAAACTCAAAATAATGCAACCGACTGCATGAGCGACAACCATTAAAAAGGGTGAACTAACACCACCTCAAGACGATGTTAATGTAGCAGACATTATTTTCTCACCAAAACCCCTACGACCAACACACAACCATTCTCTCTCTCCCCAAATTTGAATCTTGCGAAACTATATGTATAAATTTTATTGTTTAATATGTTATACATCTAAATTTCATGTCATTTGCATTCAACAAATTTCATAATTTTCACGAACACCAAATAATATTGTATTTGTTAAACGAGGATAAAAGTAGAAATAATTAATCCTTAGCTTGTAAATTAGAAGATCAAGGTTATTTATTTTTTAATAGTAAGTTTAGTTTATGAAATCCATAAAAAACAAAAACGTAGATAATGAACATTCTTATGGAAACATATAAATTAAATTCATAATATTTTGTTTGTAATTAAAGTAACAATATTTGATAAGTTTTGAATTTGTGTTTTTTAAAAATAAAAAAAATAAACCTACTTTTTATGTTTAATATATTAAATAATAAAATAATAAATATTTTTTATTTTTATTAATTAAATGAAATTGAAATAGATTTCATTTTTATCACGTTATTTTACAATTTTTTTAATTTGGTTAGTGCGAGAAACCCTTACAACCAACACACAAATTTGAGTAGTCTTCTCCCAACCAACCATAACCTCTTGTAAAGTCGAGAGCTAAGCTTATCAATAAGAAATTTAAACTTAAAAACCTCTTATATTTTCAATTAGTTTTGTCGTTTTAACTTCAATGTAAACAACATCTTTGAAAGTTTATTTAAAAAAATATGATTAATAATAACAATTATTTATATAACATTAGTTTAATATAATACCACTACGCGATCATGGTGTAATACAGATGAAGCCCATCTAAATCCCATGTAACTTATTAATTTTTTTAATTTTTAAGAGATGTATACTTATTTTAGTGGTAAGGATTTTGGCCTCTCTCTGACATATTTAATGTTCAAACCGCATTCAATATGAGGGAGCTAGGACCCCTATTAAAAACCTTTGTAAACTCATTGATTTTTTTAATAAAATTTTTAATCCGTATCACCTATTATTAATGCTATTCAAATACAAACTATTAACATTGAATGAAATTCTAATCATAAAATTTGAATTTGAATTTGTATTAATGTCCATCGATGACCAAAAGAGGTCAATAGGATTGTAAAATAAGACATATACAAAGCAACGAGAGTGTCTAATGCAGCTCCAGAGAAAATAAAGTAAGAAAAACAGTAAACATGATGACATATGATATACAAGATCTATGGATCAAGTATTACTTCCAAAATTCAAGGCTGAAGAAAAGTAAGTGATGTAAGATTTGGATGTCGTCATAGATGTTCTTGATTGGACTCGACGACGAGTTGATCTTGTTGTATCTCTATGATCACCCTGGCGTTTCCTGGTCGTGGCCTCTGGAGGCTGGAAGAATGAAGTGATAAGTCAGGATCCTGTTGTCTTATGCAAACTATTACTAAGTAGTTCTTTTTTGAGATTGAATAATTTTCGGATGAAAAGGGCAATGCATCTCTGATCTCCATAAATAATCCAAGATTTTAGTGTATGGGTGTCTCTGAATAAGCAATAATATCTTCCTCGTAACTCGTAGTAGATAGGATAGGCGAAAATGAAATGCTCATCGAATTCCACATCAAGACTGCATAATTTGCAAATACGCTGATCTCTAGGGAGGTGATGATCTGTCTCAATACACAACTGGTGGGAGCAAACTCGTAGCTGAGCTAGAGGAAACCTGAGGCTATGTGACATTTGTATCAAGTTATATTTTGGAGTAGTGATCAATCCATTCTCTAGTTGGAGATAAAAGTGAGAGTAATGGAGCAGTTTTGGTGAAAGAGGTTCCTTTGGATCAGTCCAAGTAGTTTTTATATATGCTGAGTAAATCTCATCTCGAATATCCTTATTGGAGTATGGTGCATTGATTGATGCTTTGGTCTCATGATGTTTAGGCCAAGAGATTGAAGTAGAGTAGTAATTTGAGCATATCGACAATTCTTGACCCTTTGATTTGCCAACTGTATTGAGGATTGTAGTGCTAAATATGGATATCTTCTCATGTCCGACATACAATGAAGTCTACGCAGTAAAGAGACAACAAGAAATATTGTTGTTGTAAGCAATGGACGAGCACCAAAATCAGCTAGAATGATGGGATGTGGAACAATTCTTTTGGAACGAATGAACTTGGACAACATTGAGATGAGGACCCTTTCAATACGAGACCAACCCAACTGTCTGAGGCTAGGGCCCCAAACTTCACAACCATAGAGTAGTGTAGGGGTAACAAGAGTGTGGAAGAGTCTGATCTTTGTATTGATGTCCTAAAACTAGAGCTGAAAGCATTGCTTATCTAGAGAGGCTAGGGCAACATAACCTTTGTTTAACCTTGCTTGAGATGCAGGGATCAAGTTGAAGGTAGGTCCTGTGAAAAGAACTCCCAAGTATGTGTATGATGTGACAATCTCAACAACCTTCCCTTTATCTGTGATGTGAATAGAAGAGAGATCTTTCTTGGGTAGGTTCAATGTCATGATTTTTGTTTTCTGGAGATTAACTTATAATCCATGCAAGTCAGAGTATGTGCCAAGTATGTCCAGCTGTTGTTGAAGTCCTCTTGCTGTATGTATAACCCACACATATAAAATTTAAACTTTAAACCTCTAAATTTTTTTTAATATTGATATTCTTGTATTTTAAGGTTCATATAGCTACAAACCTATTGAAGACTTTTGGAATTGAGTGAGAAAATCACAATACAAGTTACTAAGTTTAAGATATAAAGAAAAGTTTCCAAGTCTTAATTTTTTTGTTTGGAGGATTAAGTGATAGACTCTGAGTTGAAATTAGGTGAGAATGTTGCCCTTTATAAAAAGTAGTTTTTAATTTTTTTTCATTACACAATCAAAAGAGAAATGAACAATTAAAAGTAGAAGATTGTGATTGAACTTTTTTGGTTTATTTTTATTTTTTATTTTTTATTTATTTTTGTTTATAATTGTTTTTATTTTGATTATACAAAAAAAATTATTTAGAAAAAAAGCATTTATATTATTATTTATTTATGTTTTATAAAAATGATGATTACATATTACTTTAAAAAAATATATATATATATATATAAATTATAAAATTACATGGCAATATTAATGTTTATATACAAAAATAAAAAATATAAATTATAAAATTACATGACAATATTAATGTTTATATACAAAAATATAAATTATAAAATTACATGACAATATTAATGTTTATATACTACAAGCAACCACTTGTTCATGGTTTATAGAATATTTGAAAAATTAAGAATCGTGTATATAAAAAAGAAACCCTATCTAATTATATATATATTTTAACTTAATAAAAAATATTTTAATAATAAAAATATATATAATATAAATTTACATCTAACAAATTTAGAATTAAAAAAAAACATCAACGCCTTCCAATCTCGCTTTTTCTAACTGAGATAGAAGTATAAACCTTGGTTTATCTAAATTGAGGTAAACGGTGAGTTAAAAATATATACCTTCTAAGATAGAAGTATAAACCTTGGTTTATCTAAATTGAGGTAAACGGTGAGTAAATTTTCTAAATTGAGGTGATCGCTTAAGATGACCCCCACATAAATGACGTTATATGCTAATCTTTAAAAAAATAATTTCCTCTCTATCACTTATCGTATGACAAATGCACCCGGTAGTACGGCCTAAATTTACTCCAAAGGCGCGGGCGGTGCAAATCCACTGGAATTTCAGCTATCACGAGACAACCACATTCCTTCCGTCTAACAATATATTAAATAAAAAAATTTGTTCGGCTTCCACGACTTTCGCGCTAAGAAAGCTTATAAAAACCTAACAATATATTAAATAATAATTTTTTTTTTTTCAGTTTCCCTGTGAATCCGATGCGATAAGATAGCTTATGGGAGCCGAACGGGTTTGATCTCTGAATCTCGGTATTCAGGTTTTGAAATGCTCGAAAGGAGGTACCTGTCGTAAACACCGATGCACGAGTCCCAAAACGCGATAGATTGAAGAGTGGCATGCTCGGTCCCAATTTACATCTGGCATAAACAGAGAGCAGGGCAAGAAACATCTGTTCCTTTAAGCCGAAGCAGCGGAATTTTATAGTCGGCACGCGAGAGATTGAAAATTGGCATGCTCGGTCCCAATTTATATTTGGCATAAACAGAGAACAGGGCAAAAAATATCTGTTCCTTTAAGTCGAAGCAGCGCGATTTTATAGTCGGCGGATGTATGCTTCTTTTAGATCGGGGCTGGATTTTGGAGACATAAGCGGTGTACATGAGAAATTGCCGATGCTTTTTCCATTTTTATCAAGTTTTTTTTAGATCCAAAAGAAGGAAAAAAATTCAAAACGCGGCAGAGAAAAGCTAAAGCAGGCTTTGGTATTTGAAGTCCAAGGGACCGCATCAGGCCGCGGCAAAAGAAACAGCGAGTTACTACTGTGAAGCCTCTGTTGTTCTTCGTCAAAGCAATTAAAGGCTTTCAAAAGTTAGCAATATAGATACCATTGGAGTGCTTGTCACACGAAGTATGAGTATCTTTGGTCCTCCTGGCATTTAGATTTAGCGATGTATCTCTCTTTTTACGATATAAGAGTAATCCTTACAGTTTGTAAACCTTTTGGCGCTCCTTCGCAGCGACTGCGGCGGTTCGTAGAGTATTGAAGACTCGACGTGCTACCGGTGTCATCTTTCCTGCGCATGAAACAAACATGTCGTCAAGCGGTGCCAGAACGCCATGTAGGCTATCGCCTGTGCGTCCCTCTGTGGAGAGCTACCAAAAAGGGATTCATAATAGCGACGATGAAGGAGATACAGATAACGATGTTTTTGATATTCCAAACAAGAAAGCTCCGTTAGAGAGACTCAAAAAGTGGAGGGTAAGGTCTTCCGCTAACCTAAAAGGTTGTCAATGTTCTTAAAACAAAACTAAAATGCTGTCAAACTTCTTACATAAACTGCGGTTCTTGTTCCTTGAAATAGCTTTGTGGTTTTGTGGTCGTTTCTGTTTATACTTTCAACAATCGTTGACCTAATTAGAGATTCAAGTCGAAATGTATTAGTAAGGCAAGTTGAATAATTCTGAATAAATTTGAGATACATGTCGAAATGTATTACGAATGGAGTGGCTTCAAATAAATTTTGAGTGCTTTTGCATAAATTTGCAAGAACCGAGGCTTATGTGTGTTCTGACTTATTTGAGAAAGGCTTCATGAGTATTACATCTGTTTTTGCTTTATTATATAATCGCCGTCCTTGGCAAGTTTCAACCTAGAATGAAAGATTTAAACCATGCAAGGGCACAAATTCAAAAACGGAGCAGTAGATCCGACATTTAAAAATCCTAAAAGCTCTTTCGGCCAATATTGTTGGGAATTTAAGAAGTGATCTAAAATTTTCAGCAGTGAAGATGCTTTGGACATGAAACTTCTAAGCCTGAAAACATTTGGCATTGATGTTTAGAATACAGTTCAGAAGACAGCCATTCACTTCGGTAAAACCGATTTTACTAAATTCAGTATTCAGCAGGTCGTGCGGTTAGGGCATCATTGCGGAAGTTCAGAGTCTAACCTGTTGGACATGGCCTGATCTCATGGACCTAGTGAAAGGACAAAATGCAAAGTTCAACTTGACCTAGAATGCTTGCCATGTAAGTAGAATGGAAGGATGCTTTAAGGAAGATGGGTTTGTTTGAAAGGCGGGCACATCTTCAAACATTAAGTACCAAAATATTCTTGAAAAGAATATGATAAAAAAGCAGAGAGCATGTTGGTCTAGAATTCTCCCCACTGAAGTAGACATAGAAATAGAAAAACATCTCTATAAACACCGTTTTCTTTTTGAAAAGGCTCCTGGTTTGTTTTTGGGAAGGCTACAACTACATATGTAGAATTTTTTTGTCCAAATTATTCTTGAGACAGCATGTAGTGATCAGGAATGAATCCCTTGATCTTGTAGTAATGACTGTTATTGACTTTCTTAAAGTGCCTTTGTAAGGATTTCTTCCCTGTGTTTACTGTATATTGCTTTAATTGCAGTTTGCCAACCCCAGGTTTCAACATTTTATATTATTTATTAAGTGGAGTAAATGATCAAATTTTTAGTTGATTTTTGATGTGCATGTGGAAACGTGTGAAAGAATCTCCAATGAAAAGTTCAGCTTGTTTTGATATTGATATTCTTGCATTATGGGGGGTTTAGAATTTTGAGTTTTGACTAAAAACTTAATGGAGACACTGGGACTGAGTTAGGAAATTATAATACAAGTTTCACACCGATCCAACACCATATGACCAGTTTTTAGACATAAAGAAGGGTTTACAATCCTTGATTGTTCTTTTTTGTGTTTGGAGGGTCAAGTTATGGACTTGGAGTTGAAATTAGGCGGGAATGTTGCCCTTTGTAGAAGTGACCTTTTTGTCAAATTTTGTTGCATTTCAATACCATAGGAGGAAGTCACAACTAAAAGACACAAGTTTTTGCTTGAGCAATTTCTTTGTTTCATCCTTTCTAGGTCATGCATTGGCTATTGATGGTGGTTGTTGCCATGTTTCAGCCCAGTATTGTTTTTTTCTTGTTGGTCAATCATGGGGCTTGGAAACACCTCACAAGGAGCCACTTTGATCACATGTCCGCTATAGGAAGGTTTTTGGTCTCACAAAAGCTCCTATTTGAAAAGAAAAGGGCATTTTTGTTGCTACTATTTCTTTGCTTCTTGTTTCTCCATACAAGTGATGGTTGCATATCGCTTCAAAAAATACAAAAATAGAAAGTATGGATTACAAGATTAAATGGTAATATTCATGTTTACATGGTCACATACTACAAGCAACCACTTGTTCATGGTTTATAGAGGGTTGACCTCTTACTTTGGTTGAATGATTTAAAATGTTTTCCTTGTTTGCATGGATAATAAAAAGATAGATTGCCTTCTACTTGATGGTGTATTATGCTAGCGGGCATCTAAAATGGCAGCTGGAAGGGAGAGATGGGTTGTAATTCTCGTCTATCTATTGGTAATGGACATAAATCTTATAGCCAAGATATTATTAAAATTTGTTTAAATAATTTATGGGTTGATGAGTATAAATTTATGGGTCGATTAGTAAGGCAAGCGACTTCAAATAAAATTTGAAATGCTTTTGTATAAATTTGCAAGAATAGTTGGAATGTGAATGGCTTCAAATATGAATGCTTTTGCATAAATGTGCAAGAACCGAGGCTTATGTGTATCCTTGATTGACTTACTTGATAAAGGCTTCATGAGTATTACATCTGTTTATGCTTTATTATGCAATCTTCGTGATTTGCAAGTGTCAACCTAGAATGAAGGATTTAAACCTTGTAGAGGCACAAATTCAAAAACAGAAGTCTTAAAAGCTCTTTGGGGCAATATTGTTGGGAATTTAAGAAGTGAGCCAAACTGTTCAGCAGTGGAGATGCTTTGGACATGAAACTTCTAAGCCTGAAAATATTTATTGGCATTAGTGATTAGAATACAGTGACAATCATTCACTTTGGCAAAACCGATTTGACTAAATGCAGTATTCAGCAGGTCGTGCGGTTAGGGTATCATTTTGGAAGTTCAAAGTCTAACCTATTGGACTTGGTCAATTCTCACGGACCTAGTGAAAAGAGAAAATGCATCTTGACTTGGAATGCTTGCCATGTATGTATAATGGAAGGATGCTTTAAGGAAGATTGGTTTGTTTGAAAGGCAACTGACACATCTGCAAACATAAAGTACCAAAATATACCCAAAAATAATGTGAGAAAAAGGCATAAATAGAAAAACTTCTGTAAAAACACCGATTTGTTTTTGAAAAGGCTTTTGGTTTGTATTTGGAAAGCCTGCAACTACATTTGTGGAATATGTTTTTCCAAATTATTCTTGATATAGCATGTAGCGATTAGGAATAAATCCGTTGATCTCCTAGTAATGACCGTTATTGACTTTCACAAAGTGCCCTTGTAAGGATTTCTTCCTTGTGTCTTGCTCTAGATTCCTTTAATTGTCGTTTGCCAACTCTAGGTTTCAATTTTTTATATTATTCATTAGGCATATTAAATGATCAAATTTTTAGTTAATTTTTTTATGGGCATGTGGAAATGTGCGAAAGAATCTCCAATGGAAAGTTCAGCTTGTTTTGATATTTATATTCTTGCATTTAAGGGCTCATATTTTTGAGTTTTGAATCAAAAACTTAATGGAGACTTTGGGATTGAGGAAATTACAATACAAGTTTCACACCAATCCAGCACAATATGACCAAGTTTTAGACATAACGAAGGGTTTTCAATCCTTGATTGTTCTTTTTTGTGTTTGGAGGGTCAAGTGATGGACTTTGAATCGAAATTAGTTGGGAATGTTGCCCTTTGCAAAAGCAACCTTTTTGTCAAATTTTGTTGCATTTCAATACTAGAGGATTTTTTTTTTCCCTTTTGAGAACAAGGGGTTGTACTAGAGTTCCCCACCCTTGACAAATCACAACTCTTTTCTTTAAAGCTTGAGAGTTTACAAACAGATTCAATTCTCGTCTCAATTGCAATGCTATAGCTAGAAACTTACATCATTTTACATAAAATGTCTAAATTCTTGATTTTCATTTTCTTGATCTTTTTCAATTTTCTGTTGAATACAAATATTTCAGAATTTAGCATCCTTCTTGACATTTTCCTACAACAGCCTTCACAATACCAAAACTTCACCTCTACTATTTATGCGTTGTATCTTAGAAGAGTAATATTTCCGAAACATCGCATTATCATAGTCCGCTTTACAAGATATGGATTGCTAGTTTCTTTTTGTAGACACCCAAAATATGTCATTTTGTAACTCTCTAAAGCCATTTTAATGATTTTGTCAAATTTCCCAATTTCTTACCAAAAATCCCCAAAATCAAACGATTAATTTACAATTCTAAATTAATCCCCAAAATTCCTTAATCCCATCTTGCAAAATTATAAAAGTTAAATTCCCCTTTCTTAGCCCCTTTTATTCCATTAGACACCATCCTACACTAAGCCCCTAGTCACCATGTGACTTCCCATCTCCCTAGTTTAGGTGCACAACTCCGTAGTTCTGTGCACACCCCTACCCCTATCTTCCTACTTTGACCCTAAAATAGGTCCACATCACCCTACCTTTCCACATCCCCATGCACCCTCATCACTCCCCATGCCTATTTATGACACTTGGGAAGGGTGAGGATCCTCCCCACCTAAGTGCATTTATGTGGCATGATGTGCACATGCCACTTGGGTGGGTGAGGACTCTCTCCACCCAAGGTCATTAATAGGGGAAGGTGCACATAATCCTAAATAGAAATTTCCAGATTTTCCATGTCCCCTCACCCTTGACACATGGTAGCCACATCATGCCATGTCACTTCCAAGTCACCACCCCCTCTCCCTTGCAAAAAATCTATAAATACCCCTTCCTCTTCTTCATTTGTAGAAAAGCCTTGAGATTACGAGTCAAAACTTTGCCAAATTTTCACTCAACCTTCTCTTGTGTGTTTAGCTTCCATCTGCAACCAATCCCCTTGTGCATCACCAATCAACCCTGAAGATGAATATGACCTTCACCATGCACATAACCCATTTTTGAAGCTGCTCATAAACATAGTATCAGACCGACACCATATTGCTACCAAAGACCAGTGATATCCCCTTGGAGGTCCACAACAAATTTCATTCGCACTTGCGCAACAGAAGCCTCGGTCGTTCGACCTCGGATGATCTTCAGTTGTTGTCGTTGGATGGTCACATTTCAGGTCATGGCCTTAGCAACAGACAAGACAGTAAGTTGAGCAAGGTGCATTTGGCCTAGGGTGGTCAAGCAACCGGAGCTTCAAAAAACCCACCCAACTCTCGAGGTGAGGTGGTATAGAAGATTTGTGTAGCACCATTATTGTAACTTTGTTGTGAAAGGGACACTCTCCACTTTGGAGGCCCTATTTGTAAACCCCCAAGAGGGTCATTTGTAATAAAAATATTGCTTGTAATATCTTTTATTCATCAATGAAAATGGTGCCTCTTCCATGTTACACCTTCTTGAAGCACAAGTGCAACCACAAACGTTATAATAAGTAGTTTATATGAAAGCACATTAATGTTATAAAATAAACCAGATATTACCATGGAAAGCATTAAAGTAAATCTTATTCATTAGTTGAATCAAGTAGTCAACATTTTCTTGTCAGCTTCAGCTAAACTGACTACTTACTCTAACCACGAAAAAGAGAACTTAACTCCACGATCCTCAATTAAAACCCCTCTATTGACTAGCTTATCTGCACATTTGTTTCCTTCCCTTAACGTATGTGTAAACCTGATTTCTTCAAACTCTATAGCAATGTCTTTTTCCACAATTATCTTTTGTATGTTCCATGGAGCCTTTGCTTTCCTCAAAATTGCATTTATTACTATGAGTGAATCACCTTCCATCCATACTCTGTTCCATTTCATTTGTTTGCATATTTTTAACCCTTCCAACACCGCCCAAGCTTCAACTTCATTATTTGTTTTAAATCCACTATTGAAACCGTAATTGTAAATTTTCCAACGATAACTGCTGTCTTATGTTATTTTAAAATAAATCAGATTTGAGAATAATTTATTCAAACATGCAATAGTCACATAGATGGCTGGAAAAATAAACAGTGTGAACAACATAAGTAAAATTTATTTTCGAACTTGAAATATTACAAATGAAGGAGGCTATAGCTACAGCTACAACAAAACACTTATGCTCTCTTGCTGCTTTTCTAGCATTTCATTGTTCTTCTCCTCCTAAGCTTGTAGTTTTCCTTCAACAATCTGTTCTCCTTCTCTTCTTTTCTGTGTGTAAAACACTCTTGATCTTCTCTTTTTATCCTTGAAAAAGGTAACCCTAATCTCTCTAACCTTAAGATTAGATCTCATCTCATCTTGAGATGTAAGGTTAAAAATAGAAAATTACTTAAGTGAATTACAAAATAGAATCACTTAAGTGAACTTAAAAATAGAAAATCACTTAAGTGAATTTCAAAATAGAATCACTTAAGTGAATTACAAAATAGAATCACTTAAGTGAACTTAAAAATAGAAAATCACTTTCAAAATAGAATTAGAAATGTCTCGAACCACTTCTAGCATGTTCATACTGAAGCCTGTGCAAGAAGTTCCTGTAATATAGATTAGGATCTACATCACTTTTGGCGAAGCCCACAATCTGCAAGTATCCATTTATCTTGGAATACCATGCTCTCGGTGCTTGTTTGAGTCCATATAAGGCTTTCTTCAGCCTACAAACATGGGACTCCTTCCCTTTTACCTCAAAGCCTTGAGGCTGCTCTATGTACACTTCTTCCTCAATGATCCCATTAAGGAAAGCTGTCTTCACATCCATTTGATGAATCCACCATCTCATAGATGAAGCTAAAGACATAACTGCTCTAATGGAAGTGTATCTGGTGACTGGAGCAAAAGTCTCCTCATATTCCACTCCCTCTTTCTTGGAGAACCCTCTCGCCACAAACCTTGCCTTGATCTTCTTGATGCTGCCATCTGCAACATGCTTAATTTTGTAGAGCCACCTGGAACTCACAACTGACTTCCCCTCCGGTCTTGGCACTATGTCCCAAACGTCATTGTTCATGATGGAGGTGTACCTCTCCACGATGGCATCCTGCCAAACCTGCTGGTCTGTTGCCTCCTGAAAACTGGAAGGCTCTGAATTTATGAGGTTACTCATCAATGCCATGTAGTTTGAAAACTTCTTTGGAGGTCTGCTCTCCCTAATCATGTTGCTAGGAGCCTCAACATACTCCTGAGCATCCCTCAATGTTTGTGTAGGTCTCTTGATAGAACTGGAAGGGGCTAATGTCTCCACCTCCTCACCTGAAGGTTGTTGTCCTGAACTGGAAACCACTGGTGTCTTTGGTGACCTTGGCTCAACCTTCGGAGCTTCTTGCTCCTCATTCTCTATCATTGGAATAGGCTCATGGGACTTCCTAGATGCAACGTCCTCCTCAAACTTTACATCCTTGCTCACTATTGTCTTCCTCTTCTCTGGAATATAAACCCTGTAAGCTTTTGAAGTCTCACTGTATCCTACAAATAAACCCTTCCTACTAGAGGGCTCCAACTTGGTCCTCTTATCTACCGGAACATGGATATAAACTGGACATCCAAAGATGCGGAAATGACTCACCTTTGGTTTCACACCAGTGAATGTCTCCTCTGGTATCTTGTCCTCCAAGATTCTGTGAGGGCACCTGTTCTGGATGTAGACTGCTATGTTGCATGCTTTTGCCCAAAGAAATATTGGCAAGTCGTGATCATGAATCATGGCCCTAGTAGCCCGTATGATGGATTGATTCTTTCACTCTGTAACCCCATTCTGTTGTGGGTTGTATGGAACAATCAACTCCCTCTTGATTCCTGCCTGCTTGCAGAAACCATCGAACTCCTTGGAGGTATATTCACCCCCATTGTCTGATCTCAAGATCTTGATCTTCTTCTCTGTCTGGTTCTCAACTAGAGCTTTGAACTCTTGAAACCTGCTAAAGACTTCATCCTTGGTCTTTAAGAAGTAGATCCATGTCTTGCGAGAGAAATCATCAATAAAGGAAACATAGTACATGCTACTTGAAATTGATGCTACTGACATCGGTCCACAAACATTCGAATGTACTAGATCTAGTATCTCCTTAGACCTATGCTCGTTGTTTGGGAAAACAACTTTGGCATCCTTGCCAAGCGTGCACCCTCTGCATACTCCTTGTTGCTCAATGTTGAACTTTGGAAGACCTATAACTATCTGCCTCAGAATAGGCAACGCTCTATGATGCAGGTGCCCCATCCTCTTGTGCCACAACTCACACAAGTTGTTACCGCTATGAACTAGGGCTCGAATAGCTTCACCCTGCAACCTGTATAGACTGCCTTCTCTAACCCCTATTACTTGTGCTGTTTTCGGGCTAGATTCTTTTGGTCTAATAAGGACATGCTGGTTCTTGAGCTTCACTACATAACCCTTATCCTCCATAATCGAAACTGAAAGCAAGTTTTTCCTGAGACCTGGAACAAACAAAACATCATCAAAGTCTAAAGAGTTCCTTGACTAGATTCGAAAAGGAATGGTACCATTTCTTGCAACTGGATATTTGGTATCATCACCAAGCTCAACCTGAACCCCTGAGTCTTGCTCTTGTAGACTGGTAAAACACTGTCGGGCTGATGTCATGTGTCGAGATGCCCCACTATCCACATACCAAGCATTTCTTGGAACCATGTTGGTAGAAAGGCAAGAGACCAATGAGAAATCCTTCTCGAATTTGGCAACAAACTCGCTCATCTAAGTTTTTGCAGAGGCTGCTACCTGCGTTTGCTGCTGCTTCCCTTTGCCCTTCTCGTATGGACATTGTGATGCATAATGGCCGTGCTTATGACAAATGAAGCACTTGATCTTGCTTAAGTCCTCCTTCCCTGACTGTGAGGTTGACTCCTCATTCTTTACCTTACGCTTGCTGGGTCATTTACCTTTGCCCTTCTTGGTTTGCCCAAACAGAGCTAGGTTATCGTCACCACCTTTCTTGCTGGCCTTTGACTCCATTTGAGTCTCCTCCTGGATGATATCATCCCACAGTTTCTCAAAGGTGGGAAGGTTCTCACGTGCACAAATGTCTTTGTTAAATGGTTCCCATGAAGCTAAGAAACCATTAAGTGCCACGTTCACCAACTCTGTGTCTTCAACCTTCTCCCCTACTGTTGCCAGTTGATGAGGAATCTGCGTGATCTTCATCAGGTTACTGGTAATGGTGTCAGATCTGGTCATCTCCATAGATTTGAGTTTGTTCCGCAATATCTTCCTGTTAATGTTCTCGCTTTGGTAGAGGCCAACGAGGGCATCAGACATCTCCTTTGCCTTAGTCTTCTCGGATATGTGAGGAATCAGGTGATCCTTTACTGCATCCAAGATCATCCGCTTGGCCTTCACTTCCTTCTTTTTGTGAGCTGCCAATTGCTGCGGATTTGTAGGCAGAATCACATCATCCTTTACAATATCCCAGAGAACATTCTCTTCCAATAAAAACATTACCCTAACTTTCCAGGGCAAGAAATTTGAGGCACCTTTCAATCTATTCTCAAATCTGAGGCTAGCTGCTACCATCTCTGAGATCTACTGCACAAACTTTCAGATTTGATATGAATGACTCAAAAAAAAAAGTCTTGCAAATAAGCTTAGTCCTTCAAGCAAAAAATATGAAACCCTCTAACTGCTGTTTTTTTTTAATATCTAGCAGTGATCTACTGCTGTAAACCCTTGAGGATCTCAATCACAGAACCAAGCTTTGATACCATGTAAATTTTCCAGCCCTAGATAACTGCTGTCCTATGTTATTTTAAAATAAATCAGATTTGAGACTAATTTATTCAAACATGCAACAGTCACATAGATGGCTAGAAAAATAAACAACGTGAACATCTGAAGTTAAATATATTTCTGAACCTGAAATATTACAAATAAAGGAGGCTACAACTACAACTACAACAAAACACTTCTGCTCTCTTGTTGCTTTTCTAGCCAGCAATTTCACTGTTCTTCTCCTCCTAAGCTTGTAGTTTTCCTTCAACAATCTGTTCTCCTTCTCTTATTTTCTGTGTGTAAAAACACTCTTGACCTTCTCCTTTTATCCTTGAAAAAGGTAACCATAATCTCTCTAACCCTAAGATTAGATCTCATCTCATCTTGAGATGTAAGGTTAAAAATAAAAAATCACTTAAGTGAATTACAAAATAGAATCATTTAAGTGAACTTAAAAATAGAAAATCACTTAAGTGAATTTCAAAATAGAATCACTTAAGTGAACTTAAAAATAGAAAATCACTTAAGTGAATTTCAAAATAGAATGAGAAATGTCTCGAACCACTTCTAGCACGTTCATGCCGAAGCCTGTGCAAGAAGTTCCTGCCCGAGCTACATTTCTCAACAGTAATGAGACAAATTCTTTCCTCTATTATTTCTAATTATTTCTCCTCCTCCTAGTGAGCCTAGATTTCCTTTAGATGCTCCATCAAAATTCAATTTGAGCAACTCCACATCTAGTGGTTTCCACTTCATATTTTTTGCCTTCTTTTTGTTTCTCCTGTACAACATCATAATTCCATTTGATGACTTGACTCCATCTATCAAGGTTCTTTGCTTCCAGATTAGGGATTGAGTGAGTTGATAGGGTTGGTTTAGACTCCTCTATGTCTAAACAAATCTTTCTTTTCATTACCTCTAAATTGCTTTCCTTTCCTTTAAATATTATTCTATTCCTTTTTAGCCATACAATTCAAAGTATTGTATCTTTTGATATATCCCAAATTGTTTGTAAAGCCTCACTTTTAAAAGTGCTTTGCCATTGCTTTAACCATTCTTCAATTTTGCCATCTATCACCATGCATTTATCAAACATTAAGAATCCATTGCCATAGTTTCCAGACTATTGAGCAGTGTCCCAATAGATGGTCTATACACTCCTCCTTTTTACAAAGAACACATTGTGAGGGGCCATGAAAACCTCTTTTCATAAGGTTATCCCAGGATAAAATTCTTCTATGACCTACTAGCCAAACAAATATTTTGACTTTAGGAATGCTTGGGCTATCCCAAATATCTCTCCATATCTTTGCGATATTCCTATTTTGTTGGTGCTTTATATTATATCCACATCTTGTTGTGTATTCTTCTGAGCTATTCAACTCCCAAATGAACTTATCCTCGGCCTTCCTGGGAATAATCATTGTTGTTATCTTTTTACTCAACTGCCTCCTAGCATCAATGTCTATATACTTGTAAAACATCTTCTTTCCATTTGTATCTTCCTTCCTAGTCCTTGTACAAAATGTTTGAAAACCTGTCACCATATTTGTTTTGCAGTAATCTCATCCATGGTTTCAAAATTGGATCTAGATTGAGTGGTTTTTTATCACACCAAGTATCCATCCAAATACAATTTTTTCTCGAGTTCCCACCACCCATCTTAAACCTTTAATCACTAGATCAATTGATTTATTTAAATAGTTCCATAGTGCATAACCATTTGGTAGATAGAATGCAATAAATGTTAAGCTTGGGTCATTGGGCTCATCATACTTAGAAGAATTCTTGCTCATTGTCTTTGACTCTTTGTACAATCTCCGAATTACTATTCCTGTAAGAGCTAAGTTTGCATCCGTAAGAACTCTTAAACCGAGACCTCCCCTAGTTTTATCATCACACACCTTGCCCCAGTTCACCAAAGCAAGTTTCCTTTAATTATGTAATCTTGACTAAAAAATGACCACATAATATAGATAAAACTTTTTTCTATCGATTTTGACATAGTATACAAAGACATATAATACGTTGGAATGACCTGTAAGACCGATTTAATTAGTTGGACTCTTCTTGCTAACGATAACCTTCTACCTTTCCATATTGTTAGTTTTTTTTGAACTTTACATATAATTGGATTCCATAATTCTATCCTCATGCTCTCCTCAAATAAGGGCATCCCTAGATAAGTTGCTGGCAAATTTGCCTCCTCCACTTGAAGTAACTTGCATATCCTTGCTTTGACTTTAGCTAGGCTGTTTAGGAAGTAAATTTTGGATTTTGTCCTATTAATGTTTTGCCTTGATGCTCTTTCATATTCCTTTAATAAGATATTAAAAGCTCTATCCTCGTTTATCCTTACCCTCCCAACAAAGGTTGTATCATCTACAAATTGTTGATGGGTGATGTTGTCGATGTTATTAGTAACCTTAAGTCCACTTATAAGCCCATCTTTGTTAGCTTTCTTCAAGTTCCTACTCAAAACTTTTACCATAATATTGAACAATTATGGTGATAGACGATTTCCTTGTCTAAGACCTTTTTTGGCTTTAAATGATTAAGTTACTAACCCATTGCCCAACATTGAATATGACACTGTAGAGACAAGCTTTAATCCATCTAACCCATTTCTTCCCAAATCCAAATTTTTCTAATACTGCAAAAAGAAAATCCCATTTAACCCTATCACAGGCTTTACTCATATCAAGTTTTAAGATCATTGCTTTCTCTTTTCTTGAAGCTGCTGAATGCATAACTTCATGAGCTACTATGATCCCGTCTAGAATCTATCTCCCTTTCACAAATCCTCCTTGCTCTCTGTCTAACAATGGTCTTAACCAATTTGCCATCATTTTGGAGATAATCTTATATGCCATATTACATAGGCTTATGAGTCTAAATGAATCAAACATTTTTGCATCCTTCTTTTAAGAAATCAGGGTGAGATATGTTGCATTTATTTTTTAAGGTATGTATTGTTTTACCCTGGACTGTTCCATTGCCACCAATAAAGAATCCTTCACTACATCCCAATTATGTGGATAGAATGCTACAAAGAGTCCATCCGGACCCGGGGATTTATCCTTATTAAAAGTGAAAAGAGTTATGAACTTCTTCTAGAGTAATAGGCTCTATCAATTTCTTATTGTCTTCATCTATTATAACTAAAGGTACTTCTTGTAGAAGTTTATCATTAAGAACTTCAAACTCCTTTGATCCTAGAATATTCTGATAAAAAGACCTTGCCTCCTTTCTGATTTCACTTTGGTCTTCAATCCAAATCCCTTCGACTGATTTAATTCTATTAATTTTGGATGCTTATCTTTGTACTATAGCCATCCTATGATTTTATTTATTTATTTTATCTCCTTTTAACCAAGTTTGTCTCAATTTTAATCTCCAAAATATCTTCCTTACTCAAATATTATGATATTCACTAAACAACTCCCTTTCCTCCAAGCTTGGATTATTATGATCACCTTTCTAGAATTTTAAAAATTCATCTTTTAGTTCTTTCTTCTAAAAAAATGTTTCTAAAAGTGTTCTTGTTCCATTCTTTTGATTTAGATGTCATTGATTTAATTTGTTTTGGAAGTGTATACAACCCACTCTTTCCTTAAGAATTCCACGTTTGTGCTATCATATCAACAAATTGAGGATGGTCTTCCCACATCTGCTCATATTTAAAATATGATATTTTTTTGAATTCACTTACCACCATTTATCTCTAATTTGCTAGTGATCTGAACCAATCCTTGACAAGGTATTAATTTTAGCACAAGTCCTTTCATCTAGCCAATGATCTAAGCGTATGCATTTGTCTAATTTTTCTGCTATTAGGTTTTGGCCTCTTTTGTTGTTGGTCCATGTATGTTGTATTCTTCAAACTCAACCTCCCATAGATTATTGTTTTGAATAAAAACTGAGAGAAAATCTCTCATACTTCAGGTTAATTTCCTAATTCCCTAAATTTTTTCATCCAACTTGGTTATGCCATTAAAATCTCTTTAGGTGGATCCCTAAGAATATTAGGTACTAATCTGCCACCATTTCATCAATCTACTTGTCAATGTTCTTATTTTGCATATAATTTACTCTTCAATGTCTTAGCAACTCTTGCAAGTGCATGATGGGGTGCAAACAAAACTGAAGAGCTAATGTCAATATTTGAACAAGTTTTTGTTTTAAACATCTCCTAATGCAATTTTGTATTAGCTTGTGCCTCCCCTTCTCAACTAACTTGTAATTATGCAAACAATTTCATTTATAACAAGATTTGACAAATTAATTCATAGAGTTCTATGATTTCAGTGAACTAAAATTGTTGGTTTATGGAACAACATCAGTTCATTCTAAAACGAGGCAAATTTGATGACACATTTAGTAACTTATGGGGACATGAGTTAGACATGTTTTCACATACATTTCAAGTTCCATTGTTATTAATCTTAATTTTTTTTCCATTTTTTATAAAATTCTATGAAATTATAAATATATTTGCATATTTTTAATATCTTGAAATTTATGTTTTACTTTATTAAGATTTTTGAATGTGTTGAATTTCTTTGGAATTTTATATCCAAATAAGTTGTATACCCGAACTTGAGTTTGAACACAAGCCTTGTGACTAAGCCCACAACTATGAAATATACATGAGAACACAGCAATAACATGTACACAACAAAGAATAAACCTAGGTTCCACGTTAAACTAGGATGCAAAAAGGGGATGGCTAGAACACACCTTGTATTTCCAATAGTTGTGTTGACCTTGTTGGTAAATTGTTGGGCTTGCAAGGACATTCTAAGAATTCATTGTAATCAACTCAAAGACTTAATACTTTCTATTTACTAAAAGGTTTTGAACGAGAAATTTACAAGCTTTCTGCTAGGCTATACATGATAAAATTCCAGTAATAGTCAGTTTACGAAGAGGTTTTGGTCTAATCAAACTAGTTGAGACCTGAATAACTTCCGTAAGTAAGGAATATTGGAAATAATTAGAAAACATCCCCAAACCAGAATTTATGTGTCAACTCTTGCTGTTGTAGCTTCTATCCACTTTACTACATGCTTCCTTTCGTTCAGCACCAGGCATGCTGACATGCTTATTGCGACCATAGACAAAGCATAGTAAAATTGCATAGTTATTGGTGTCATTGGCCACAAAAATGTGCAGGTGTACATATTGTGTCTTTTGTTTCTTGTTTTTGCCATTTAAACATTGGGCATAGGTCTGTAGTCTGAAATGAGAGAACAGAGAGTCTTTAGTATCTAGATATGTTCTATGGGGACATGTGTCGGGTTTTAAGATCCATTTTGGAGACCCGCTCTGTTGTCTCGGAGATGCGTGCTGCTGTCTCGAGGCTGTCTGGGAAACTTATGGAACATAGGTAACAAGGTATCACAATATGCTGCATCTTAGAAATACTCTTTGCACTGAAATAAAGGTGAAGCTATTCAAATTACAGCTTTTGCATTGTATAGAATTACTTTCTATTATATTATTTTTTTTGCCTTAGACTGATTCAGCAGCAACTGGGGACTATGTTTGGTATTATTTTCACTTATATTTACATCCCCACCTTTATGGATATACACTTCACTGTGGCTTATTTCTATAATGTTTCTAACCAATGCTTCATTCTATACATATACAGCAAGCAACATTGGCTCTGAATGCAACTCGCCGGTTCAGGTATACGTTGGATCTTAAACGGGCAGAGCAAAAGGAGGAGATAAGAAGCAAAATCAGAGCCCAAGTTCAAGCTGTAAGGGTGAGTAACATATTGCTGTCAGTATTGTGGCTAATTCCTATAAAGGGGATGGCTTTTTAAACATACATCATTCTTAACAATTCCGCTTCCATTCTTCTAGGCAGCCAATCGCTTCAAGCAACAAATGGGCAACAATGTACCAAGTGAAGAGGGTATGAGATGTTTTCTTGCTTAAACTGGTTTCTAATTTTTTATTTATAGCCATAGTTCACAACAAAGTTTCATTATTTTATATAAGTTTGTCAGAGAAATATGTGAGCAGTTACAAGATGCTTGTGATAAGTGTAATGAATGATATATTTCAAGGTGCCTATGCATGCTTCAAGCGAATTCTTTACTTTTATTCAGCTTTTTCCAAAGAATAAGATGGAGAATGTGTGTTGTCAAAAGAAGATATCTTAGCTCATTTCTAAGATATTTGTGTTAGTCTTTGGATATCAACCAAGTGTTTTGTTTTTGATTTATTGCGCATTATATATAT
Organism: Wollemia nobilis; assembly: GCA_028583015.1. NCBI lineage: Eukaryota > Viridiplantae > Streptophyta > Pinopsida > Araucariales > Araucariaceae > Wollemia > Wollemia nobilis. The sequence goes on from JAQPPZ010016951.1 coordinate 622,320, forward strand.
ATTTTAATTGAAGTTACAGAGAGTTCCTGGGAATTATTTGAGACATGACATAGCTTGGGGCTATACTATCTGAAGTATCTGTATTCAGTTTAGATTATGCCATGACAGACATTATAGATAATTCTTTTTATAATGATTTTTTGCAGATTAATGGCATTCAATCATTGTTTCATTACTTTTCCTGTGTAGTAGAGACTTTAGTCTATGGGTAAACAAGCAGAGTCAACTCTTTGGCAAGTCCTCCACCAAGTGCCAGATCTACTGTGACTCTTTATATTGTTTAGTTCTTGGATGTATAATGATGCTTCAAAGACATCACTATTAACCTCTGTAATATGTATTTGAATAGGCTAATACCTTCATATGGATATTTTGCAATTGTGTTACAATGATATATGCTTATCAATTACATGCTTTTATGTAAATTTTGATGTTGTTTTGAGGGATGTGTCATGTGGATCTTTAATTTGATGATTATATGCGAAGTAAAAGTCAGTTATTGCCAAGTACAATTCATTTGATGTTGCACTAAATATATGGCTACAAGACAGAATTCCAATGAATAATAAATATGTTGGAAAAATATTTTTGTTTTCTAGACTGTCATTTCTGATGGTTTTTGATTTACTAACCCATGATCTTGTGATCTTTATCTGAAGAAAGGAAAATGGTATTATTAGTGTATAGTCTGTTAGCATAGTGCGTGTTAAAATTTGTTTGACTGGTTTTCCAGTGCCGGATAATCCTCCAGAGGGCTTTGGAATAGGGGCAGAAAAGCTTGTTCACTTGGTTAGAGAGAAGGACTATGATGCTCTGCAACGGATGGGAGGGGTAATTAAGAAATTGATCTTGATTTTGCTTTCCCAGATGATGATGTGTTGTAGTTTTTATTTTTATATAAGCATGTGCTCATGAAACTAGTCATAGTAGTAACAGTCTGTAGTGGTAACAGGTAAATGAGATAGCCAATCGGTTAAATACTGATCTTGAGAAGGGTATCAAGGAAGAACCTGAAGAGATACAGTGCCGTAAAAATGCATATGGGGAGAACTCCTATCCACGAAAGGCTGCACGCAGTTTCTTTGTAATCTTTCTCATACTTGTTAGAAGTACATTTGCTGTCAATTATCCGTTTAGGGAATTGGTATCACAGTTATTAATGTGTTAACTTATATTGCTGTCTAGGTTTTTGTTTGGGAAGCCTGTCAAGACACGACACTAATAATTTTGATGATTTGTGCGGCATTGTCACTTGCTTTGCAAATAAAAACTGAAGTAAGCTACACCATATTTGTACTTGTCCTTTTTGCCTAAATGGACTCTGTCTGGGCCATATCTGTTGCCTACTTGTATGAGTGACATAATTTTTGAAATCTCTTTTAAACTTGAATGTCCTACAAGTTTGAATTTCTCTAGGAAATTTGTAGAATACTATTTTTTCTCAGTTAAATATGTTGCTAATATTATTTTGTAAGATCAATGCATCTTCGTTATTATTCTTTTTTGAATGTAAAATCTGCAGGGCATCAAGGAAGGCTGGTATGATGGTGGGAGTATAGCATTTGCAGTGATCCTTGTAATTCTTGTTACAGGTAGGATTCCATTTTGTATGATTTTAATATCTTTGACTAAATAGAATGTTGACAGTTCTCTGATGAGGAGCATAGTAATGTGCATATTCTACTTTTTGTATTCAGGAATTATGATTTTCTTTTAATTTGGTTATAACATTATTTAAGCCTTTCAGTTTTATATAGATCACAAACAATTTTATTTACATAAACTGTTAGGATCCTCAATCCTAACATTATTAGTTAGTATTATTAATCATTTAATTATTATATTATTAACTTATAAAGTGAACCATCACAACCCTTCATAACGTGAACCATCATGTCTCTTCATACGTGAACCATCATGTCTCTTCACCAACGTAGCTTTAGGGTAGATATATATATTAGGTTGGCCATCCATATCAAATCATCTAAGAAGAAGAATAATAATAAGCATAGATTCTAAGGAGGGAGCCCCCTATAGTGGCAAAGCGATTACAAGGGAGCCCCCTTTAAGTGGCCTACGATTACATTTACATTAATTTGTTAATAATTTTATAGTAAGACCTCGGGGTCTTACCATTTGGTATCAGAGCTATGTGGGACCTAGTCATGAGGGAATTGCTCAAAGATCTTCATCAAATCACTTCTGTGCGTGAGTATCAAACTCGGTTTGAGGATATCACCAAACACAACACAAGATTGGATGAATCAATTCTCATCAATGGCTTCATTAGGGGATTAAAAGAGGAAATTAGAATGGAGGTGACAAGGTTCAATCCCTATACCATGATGCAGACCTATGGATTGGCAAAATTAGCTGAAGATAAAATCAATGCACAACAACGATTAGGGAAACCACTTATGAAAAAATCGTCGACCACTTACATCGCTCCCAAACCTATGCATAATGGAAGGGCACAAAGCACTTACACAACCCCCAAATCTAACCGAACTTTACGAATTAAACATCTTAGCTTTGAGGAGATGAAGGAACGACAAGCAAAAGGACTCTATGATAATTGTGATGAACAATTTGGACCCCACCATAAATGTGCTACACTAACATTGTATTTATTGAAGGAAGTTGATCCCTGTCTCTCCATAGATCAAGCAGATGAGGTAGTTGTGTCCGCAGCGACCAGTGCACCTACTCACCGCAATGAAGACAATGAGGTTGATGTGCAAGAAGTGATTGATGTACCAAGCAAGGATGAGGTAGACTACCCAAAGTGATCAGTGCTAGCCAAAAATGCACTCTACAAGACCTACACATACCTTCCTCACCAATAGTGAGTTCTTGCCATATGACCAAACCTATTCGGAACCAATGCAGAGTGACTACACACTCCTTCTCCGTTGGCTCTACCAAGGAACCAAAAAAGGATATGAAATCGGTACCATCACTTTTGATGCATCATTCTGAAGTATTTGAGGAACCCCAAGGGTTGCCCTCCCATCGTCATCATGATTTTCCTAAGGGAGATTCTACTATTGTTCTTGGCAACCCCCGATAATGCTTCATCCTTCTCGATATCCCTGCCTACGAAAGGATGCCATTAAAAGAGTCCAAGAACTTACACAAATCCTTCTTGGAAAACAAAGGACAAAGCTTCTCACTTTGAGCTTTGAGGACAAAGCTCTTTTTAAGGAGGGTAGCATGTTAGGATCCTCAATCCTAACATTATTAGTTAGTATTATTAATCATTTAATTATTATATTATTAACTTATAAAGTGAACCATCACAACCCTTCATAACGTGAACCATCATGTCTCTTCATACGTGAACCATCATGTCTCTTCACCAACGTAGCTTTAGGGTAGATATATATATTAGGTTGGCCATCCATATCAAATCATCCAAGAAGAAGAATAATAAGCATAGATTCTAAGGAGGGAGCCCCCTATAGTGGCAAAGCGATTACAAGGGAGCCCCCTTTAAGTGGCCTACGATTACATTTACATTAATTTGTTAATAATTTTATAGTAAGACCTTGGGGTCTTACCATAAACATTCAAAGTAGTTTTCCAATGAAGTATATACACTTTAACATAGAAGTATATATTTTCGACGAATTTTTGTTTCTTTGTTTGAAGCATTGATCTAGCCATTTCTACAATAGTGCGGTTCTTTCTTTCAGCCACACCATTTTGTTGTGGGGTGTAGGCAGTAGTTAATTGCCTTTTGATCCCACAATATTTACAATATTTGAGAAATGCATTTGAACAAAACTCACTTTGATTTTCTACATTATTTTTGAAATCCTTGAAACATTCAAAAGCTTCATCTTTAGTTTTCAAAAAATAAATCCAACACATTCTAGAGAAATCATCAATGAAAGTGAGAAAGTAAGAATTGTTACCCAAGCTTTTGGTATGCATTGGACCACAAATGTCCGAATGTACCAATTGTAGTGGATGGCTTGCTCTCCATGCTTGTCCTCTTGGAAACTTTGTTCTTGAGTGTTTTCTCAAAACACATCCTTCACACACCTCCTTGTGCTCATCAAATTTTGGTAATCCACATACCATAGCTTGTGAAGTCAACAAATTCAAGCTTGAAAAATTAAGATGACCATATCTCAAGTGCCAAAGCACACTTGGATTTTCTATGGCTACACTAGCAAGTTGAGCACCTCCTTTTTCCCCAAACTTAAGAGGAAACAACCTATTCTTTGTCATAGGTACTTGTGTAACAACTCTATTACAATTGTTTTTGTCAAAAATTACACATTTTCCATCTTCAAAAACAAGCCTATAGTTCTTTTCCATTATTTGTCCAACACTAAGCAAATTATGTTGGAGTTTCGTGGTGTAATAGATGTTGTTTACCTTCTTTGTGCCTTCTTTTTTTGGAACCTCCATGGCTCCAATGCCTTCAACTTGTAGTGCCTTGTCATATCCCAATTTGATATTTGACTTGTAGGTGGAATCCATTGTAGCAAATAGCTCTTCTTTGCCACTCATATGATTTGAGCAACTAGTATCTAAAATCCAAGTTTCATTTAGATTTTGATCTGATTTTCCATATGTGACGAACAAATATGAAGAAGCTCCTTCCTCTTCTCCATAGTTTCCATATTGACCTCTCCCTTCTTGAAAAGTCTTGGACGAACAATCTTTAGCAAAGTGACCAAGCTTACCACAATTGTAACAAGCTTTCTTTGATTTGTCACCTCCTCTTCCTCTTCCTTGGTTTCCACCTCTTGATCTACCTCTTCCTCTATCTTTGGCTCTCCTTTGGCCCATTCCTTGTCCTCTTCCTTGGCCTCTTCCTTGTCCTCTTCTATAAGCCTCACCTTCCTTGGATGATAATGCTTTTTCATCACCTCCAAAGCTTGATGATGTAGAACCCTGTAATCTCTCTTCATGAGACATCAAAGAACCAATTAGAGCATCAAAAGTTAGAGTAGACAAATCTTTAGACTCTTCAATAATGATTGCAATATGATTCCATTTATGAAGAAGTGTTCTCAACACTTTCTTCACAACTACTTCAGTTTTGATGTCTTCTCCAAGGGTTTGCATTTTGTTGACAATTGCTTTCACTCTCACACAATAATCACCTACATTTTCATCATCTTGCATTTTGAGATTCTCAAAATCTCTCTTCAAGGTTTGAAGCCTCACTTGCTTCACTTGATTGCTCCCTTGATAGCTATCTTTCAAGGCTCCCCAAGCGTCTAGTGCTGATGAACAAGACACAATCCTAGGAAATATGCTTTTCTCCAAAGCTGCTTGGAGATGGTAGAGGGCAAAATAATTCTTCTTTTGGGCATCCTTCTTGCTGGTTTTATCGGCTGCACTCAAGGTGGTCCAATATGTAGGTTCGGTGTAGCCTTCTTCGACTATATCCCATAGCCCTTTGCCAATGAGTAAGGTCTTCATCTTGATAGACCAATACTCATAATCTAACCCATTAAATTCAGGAATGGGTAGATTGTTTTTTTTTTTTAAAACATGGTGGAATCGGTAGCCGCCACAAATCTGGGCAGGCTGTCTAGCTTTTATGGCCGCCACAGTATTCTGCGTTGTTCGCCCCGGAAGCCGCCACACAAATCTTCGCATAGTCCGCCCCTATAACCGTCATGCCACAATCATTTTAAACCTTTTACATTGCTAAAAGCACCAAGAAAGGCACAAGCGTTCAGTCCGGCGAGAATGGGTAGATTGTTATTAGCAGCCATTGAACGATTACTCTGTTCTCTAATGCAACAAAAACAATAACTACAAAATACTTCTCTTCTGTCTGACTTTGCAGCAACAATTCTCACAGCAATAGGAACTATTTCACAAAAAACAACCAGCAGTAGCAATATGCAAAAACTTACAAATGTGAGATTGCAGGATTGTGTTGCAGTCCAACTATGCTGATTATTTATGTTGCAGTCAACAACAATCAACGCCTTGGCTCCTTTCCATCTCACGCCCTGGCTCCTTCCTCATACAACACAAAATACCTTATCACAATGCTGTCCAAGACACTGAAATCACAAATGCTGACTTTTCCTGGTCTTCTCCAGCAAATACTGGAAGCGGACTATTGCCACGTGGTTTCTTTGATCGCTGAATATTGCACTTACAAAAACAAATTTGAAATATTTAACAAATCTCAATGCTGAAGCTCATGCTGCCACTAAAATCCGAACGAGATCAAGCTTTGCATTGTGCGCTGTCGGATACACGGACTTTATTTGGGCACATGAGGAGAGGATACGTCACTTGTATTTACTGTCACCCTGAAAATTGGAAGCATCCTTCACCCTCCATGTGTGAAGACAAACAGTATGGCGTGCAATATTTAATATTGCGTGGACTATATGGCTGCATTCCAAACGCAATCTTCAACAAATGGTTGTGACGTTTGGGTGAATTTCTTTCCTCTGCTCGGACGTTGTCTCCTTCAACACGCAACTCCTTACGCGTTTTAGCCTCACGCACACGTCTTGAAGCTCACGTGCAGATTGCTTTCTCACCTTATGCGCAATCAAACAAATAAAGCTCGTGTTTCGTGCAACATGATTTCACACGTCACGCATACAAAATTTTAACATATTGCACCAACCTCCTCTTAGCGCATCGAATCGCGATGTTCTCCAATGAAATACGTTCGCCTTTATGTCAACGCATCCACAATTCTTCAGATGCGCAGCTTGAACTCCTCAGCACATCGCAGCATGCGCTCTCCTCACAACGACGTCTCCTCGCACGCGATTCGTCACCAAGCACTCTGAAACACCAAGTAAACTTTGAATTCACTCTATTTCACGTCCTCCTTTCCGGTGATCTATAACAGGAATTTACAACAAATCTTCCTCCACAATGAAAAAGTGTTCCACGACGTCCACGTCAAGCACAACGACTCCTCTGATCGCAAGCTTTTCAACGCAGGATAGTCACCCAACAAGCTTCTATGCAAGCTTAGCAGCAATACGCAAGGGTCAACATTGGACAACACGCAGGCTTAGCAGCAATACGTTTGATTCGATTCCTTTAGCAGCGTCACCAAAATGACTTCCTTTAGCAGCTTCACACGGGCATAGCACACCGTTCACCTTCTTGCAGGACACAACACAACGTTGTCCTTCACAGATTTATCGTATCCAAACGCTGTCTCCAGTTCGTCTCTTTCAACGCTCTTCTACGAGCTCTGCAATCACGTGCGATTCACACAACGTGTGCTGGCTCTAATACATCACGCAGTTCCTTTGTAAACACAGCATGCACAACAATGGACTGAACTCACGAATGATGGGCAATCCAAGGTTGTGGAAGAGCTCTTCTCTCTGGCTCTGATACCAAAATGAGATTGTATACTCATTATATTTCCATTGCTCGAAACTGATTACAATATATAGACTCCATGAGAACAGATTATGGCTCAGAATAGTTAGAGCCCAATGATTCTTAGAATAAAACAACTAAGATGCCAACTACAATCTCTCCAACAAATTCTTAGAATAGCACAAGTATAACTATGTAGGGAAAACAGCATCAATGTCCAACAAATATTTCACAAACAAGTTCATGCCTTGTCTTCCTTGTATGCAGCAATAAGTGACTACAAACAGTCTCTCCAGTTCCAAAATCTGAATGAAGAAAAGAGAAACATTCAATTACAGGTGCGTGTTCTGTTGACATTTGACTTTGTCTTAGAAATTTCTCACATACACACAGGAATGCATCAAGCAGATTTTTTATTCTTGGATTTGATGCTATTTTGCATTGTTATTCAGGTTATCCGTGGGGGAAGAAGATTTAAGGTCTCCATATTTGATCTTGTTGTTGGTGATATTATACCTTTAAATATTGGTGATCAGGTACATGCAAATTATGTCTGCTATTATCATGCTATGGATATTAAAGACTTGGTCTATTGTGGAAATTGGACAAGTGGTGTTCTGAGACACATTTATCTTATCTTTTCAGGTCCCGGCAGATGGTATTTTAATTACAGGACACTCCTTATCAATTGATGAGTCTAGCATGACTGGGGAAAGCAAGTTTGTATGTAACTTTCTCTTATATTGTCCCTTTAGCTTTTTATTCAAAATAATAGTGTTTGTAAGTTCTTGATGTCAAGGAATGCAACATCTTTCCCTTTAGCTTTTTATTCAAAATAATAGAGTGTTTGTAAGTTCCCGATGTCAAGGAATACAAGATCTTTATCACCTATGAGTATCTCATTTTTGCAAGTAGGTTTACAAAGATCAGAAAAATCCCTTCTTGATGTCTGGATGTAAGGTTGCAGATGGCTATGGTACCATGCTGGTAAGTTGTTATGCCTGGATCTTCATTTGGAGGAAGAGTTGTTATGTGTTTTGATCTAGATTTATTAATTGGAAATATTTATTGCCATATTTTAGGTCACTGGTGTTGGATTAAATACCGAGTGGGGTGTATTAATGGCGAGTATATCAGAGGATAATGGTGAAGAAACTCCATTACAGGTCTCTTCTGAATTTTGCTTTCTGTGTAGTGTCCAATATGTCTATTCTTCACTGTTAGTGTTGCATTCACTTTTTGAACGCACATGAATGGCTCCCGTATACAACAGGTACGCCTCAATGGTGTTGCCACATTTATTGGCAAGGTGGGACTTACGGTAGCAGCTTTTGTACTAATTGTCCTTGTTATAAGGTAAGGAAAGTAAAGTTCAATTTTTCTGTTCTGAATACTTGTATTTTGCACTTCTATGTGTTTTTTATATATTTTTTTGTTATCCTTTCCTTCAGATTCTTTACTGGACATACAGAAAAAGCAGATGGAACCCGCCAGTTTAAAGCAGGCAAGACAAAGGTTGGAGATGCAATTAATGGGCTTGTTGAAATCTTTGCAATTGCGGTGAGTCAGCTTTTTGTAGTTTTAACTAATTTTATGGCAATAGCTTTGACTAATTAGCCAGAATTCCCCCCCCCCATCCCCGGGAAAAAAGGAAAAAGAAAAAAAGAAGTTTCTTTTTAGACAAACAGTCTTAGATGTACTTCCTAGATAACTTTGGTATTATAAATTGCAATACTAATTAAATATTTTTGGTCAGGTCACCATTGTTGTTGTTGCTGTTCCAGAAGGACTTCCTTTGGCTGTCACCTTAACGTATGATTGATTGCAAAACGTACACAAATTTTGTGACATTTATTATTGACTACTATTCTTCTTCTGATCTCACATGTTTGTTCTTATCTACTCACAGATTGGCTTATTCAATGAGAAAGATGATGGCAGATAAAGCTCTTGTGAGTGTTTAATTTGGTTACTTTTTCTGTTTCTGCTATTTATGTGTAGTAATTGTGCTCTAAACATGATAAGTTTATGGCATTATAGGTGCGAAGGTTGTCAGCATGTGAGACTATGGGTTCTGCCACGACAATTTGTAGTGATAAAACTGGAACGCTGACATTAAATCAGGTTGGTCATAGTGACTAATCGGTCAATATCAATGGACTTGAATCCTCATAATCTATATAAGGATTCCTGATATCATGTGGCACTGCTTGCATCTAACAAGGCATGATTGATGTACAGATGACAGTGGTTAGGGCATTTGTTGGTGGGGAAATGAAAGAGCCACCAGAAAGTGCATCCAATGCTCATGCTCTTCTTGTTGAGGGCATTTCACAGAATACCACTGGAAGTGTCTTCAAGCCTGAGGTAAAACATGTGATTTTCATTATGCATATATGAATATTATTAGAATTATTAGCTTTCGTATTGTTTCAATGTTATGCTTCATCATAGTGGAGAAAATTGGAATTGGGTCAGAATCATATCATAATTTTTTGAAAAAATCAGGAAAATCAGCAAAAAATTTGCCAAGTTATGAATCGGGAAAAATCGGCTTGTATTGGGATTTTTTGCAGATTTTCTCAACTATGTGCTGCATCTTCTTTTGGTGGACCCATGAAAAGTAGGAGATGCGAAAAGGGGACACCATAAAGTTGCTCCCAACTTTCACTCAAAAGGGAACGACAAGGGGATTGATTGTATAAGAATTTGAAAATATGGAAAATCAAACAAGTAAAAATCATGAAAAGAAAAACATTTAGTAAATACACAATTGTGGTAATCATTGATTATCTATTTGTTTATGACAAAATGAAAATTACAATGATACATTACGGTTCATGAACCAAAATTCATAACTTTACACTGCATAAACTTCAAACTTAATGTCATGTATGCAGGTTGAAATTTTGTCAAGCAAGAATTTTACTTTTCATGAAAAGTTGGAGATGCAAAAAGGGGACAGCATAAAGATGCTCCTAACTTTCACTGAAAAGGGAACCACAAGGGGAACAATTGTATAAGAATTTGAAAATATGGAAAATCAAACAAGTAAAAATCATGAAAGAAAACCATTTAATAAATACACAATTGTGATACAATGTTTCTTAAAAGTAAGAGAGTTAATCTATAAGTTTAATGGTTATTGGCTAGACTTTTCGAATATTTGGAAGTAGATTGTAAGAAGCCGGAAATGGAAATGGAAATGGAAATCATGTAGCAACAAATGATGGCTCAGACCAAGGATTTGCTACTCCAAAAAATGTGCCAATGACCCTCTACCTCGTTTGATGGCAAAGGCCATCATAATTCATTCAAAGTAAACTTGAGGAGGAACCAATAAGGATGCACTGCATGAACAACTGCAATGTGAAAAATCAAATTTAGAAGGGTCTAAAGCTGTAAAGGAAGTCTTAGAGTCAATTTTCAAAGGGGAGAATGTGGAAGAGGATGACTCTAAGGTAAATCATCTCAATCCTCTTCAAACAATAAACTCATCTACCAACAATTACAAGGAAAAACTCATCTCCCTGCAATAAAAAGGAATACATTTAATAATACAAAAGAAGAAAAAAAAGAAAAAATACACATAGTGTGGAGGTTGTCCCTTTTAATCTAGATTTTGCAGGTAGCATAAAGATGATAAGTCAAATTGGGTGCAATCTGGAAAAATAGAAGAGATTTTGAGGAGGATGAGCTTGGCAAGAAGAGAGGAAGACCCCAAAAGCATAATCAAAGAGAAAGGGAAATCCAAAGAAAGATTGATTTGGGAATCCAGAAGCAAATATTACCAATGTTAACAAGAAGTGGGATAAAACATAAATACAAACAAACAATAATGATGAAAATGGTATCTTGGAATATTTGGGATAAGGGTCAAAAAAATCTCTAAAGGAACTACTAGGCAATCTTTATCCTAATTAGTATGGAATGTAGGGAGGCATTCAAAAGCATTGAGAAGTTATTGATGGATGCAGTATTGGGAAAATGTCAACATATATATGGGGGAGGAAATAGAGTAGCAAATAAATTAGCCAATTGTTGTGTCGATCTTACACTTAATGAAATTCAAAGGCTGAAACGTAATTGGATTATAAAGATTCTATCTCTAAATGAAAGTGATTAAAAAATAAAAGAGGAGAAACTGTGTCCCAAGAAGAAGTATGAATAAAAGAAAGCTTGAATTTATTTATAGAAATTATGATTGGATGTGGTCATTTGTATTGCATCATCCTGTCTCTATTTCCTTGGTTGATCCTTCCTTACGAATCATTCCCAGCTTTATAAGGGAAGACGCTAAATGAACTCTTCTGGGAAGAAAATGTTCAAATAGGTCATGATGGTAAGTCATGTGCATCAGGTGTTGCCTCATATTTCTGGTGAAGATGGTTTATAACAGATTGATAACGAATTCAAATTCTCTTAAGCTCTGATGACCTTTAGATCTTAAAAACTTTGTTTCCGATCATATTACATGGTTTGAATGGACTGCGGATTTTTTGAATGTAGTGAGTGGTTAAAATCTGGTGCCTGATGAAAATTTGTTTTCTGTATCTCTAACCTCTGCCCTTGCTATTCATTTTTCTTCGAGTCCTTTATATCTAATGAAGTTGTAGATGCCTCAAACTACTAGGAGTCCTTTCATTGATCATTGGTTTCCTTATAGAAATCTTTGCACTATCATCTCTAGTCTTTTAAAACCTGTCAGAGGGGAATGTAAAATAGTAACTGTGCCCTCTTGCTATGGTTTTGTAAATAATTGTGTTTTTTTCCAATTAATGGGGGATATTAATTTTTCCAATCTTGGTGACTTTCCTTTAAGTTTCAGCTACAAGACATTCAAGTATGTTATTGTTTCACCAGGGTTTACCTGTTTCCACTCTTCATAATTTATAGGGATAAGGCAGTTGAATCTAGATGCTTTGATGAGTCTTTTTTTGTGGTTTTAATTTCACTGAAATTTCGGATACTTCAAGAATGCTGGAAGTTCTTTTTAATAACCAAACAATTCATGATCTTAGTATCTAACTTTGCACAAATGGTTTAGAGTAGTAGACTTTGCCTTGATTTGTTGAAATTCTTGGTCCCATGTAAACCATGCCATGAAAAACTGTTAGCAGGTGAATAAAATTATAGAAAATGAACTGAATATCCTGCGTGGACTGAATGTTTTACTTGAATCCCATTGATCTACTCTGGTCACTTGTATGAATAGTAGTATATTCTGGCATTATATTCTTGATTTTTTTTGTTTGTTTGGGTATTAGTCCCCTATGCTTCAATGATTATCTTTTGAATATAAAATTATGTAGTGTGTCTCAACAAGGGATATCGTTCTTTAATTTTTCAATTTTCTGTAACATATGTATGATCACATTGCTACAATAAGTTTGAATATTGAGTTTTTTGTATCTATATTAGGGTGGCGGTGATGTAGAAATAACAGGCTCTCCAACTGAGAAGGCTATTCTTTCTTGGGCATTGAAGGTTTGCCGTTTGGCTATATCTTCTATTTAATATCATTGTTGATTAATTTGATTTAATATTTTGTGGTTCTTTGATTTTAGTAATAATCCAGAGATTTGAAGTGCTCATTGTGGTTTATCATTAGTTTGGAATAAATTTTGATGAAGAAAGATCAAAATCCTCCATCTTGCAAGTGTTCACTTTCAACTCAGAAAAGAAACGAGGGGGTGTTGCTTTGAAGGTATTAATTGGTTTCATTTCTCTCATCTTGGGTCTGTTTGAATTTATTTCTTAGTCATGAAGCTGTAGGTTTAATATAACATATTTTATTTAAACATGAATTTATAGTTGCAGTCTTCATCTGAAGTACACATTCACTGGAAAGGAGCTGCGGAGATAATTCTGGATCTGTGCAGTACATGGTTGGACAGAAATGGTTCAGTGCAAGAAATGAGTCCTAAGGTTTTTCGTTGGTTAACCTGTTTGTTCTTTTGCAAATGTCAATGTGTTTGTTAAATTTATCATTTTCCTAATGGGAACTGAGCATAGCTTATTGCACCTCTTTATTGCAGAAAAATGAGTTTAAGAAAATCATTGAAGGAATGGCTGCTGCTTCGTTGCGTTGTGTGGCATTTGCTTATAGGAATGATATTCAAAGTGTGCCTAGTGATGAAAACCAACATCAGTCATGGCAAATTCCTGAGGATAATCTTACACTGCTGGCTATAGTTGGTATCAAGGTAATTAAAGGCACTGATTTATCAAATTATCGATTAACGTACAAGGCTACATCTCATTACCATGGAATAGTCTTGAGGTTACGATTTGACACATAATGTTAGGTAGACTGAATTTCAGGAAAATTTGCAGTAGCTGTAGTAAATTTATGTCTGGGAGCCATGTTTATGAGATGGCAAAAGTGAATTTCGAGAAACCATGCAGCAATCTTTAGTTGCATACTTCGAGTATAAGAAAGCAGTGTCATCTTCATGTTAAAGATAGTCCATGCCATATTTATGATGAATTTATCCTTAACAATTGAATGGTTATATGCGTGCATGTTGATTATCTTTGCACTTCTAGAATGACGTATTTTATTGTGCAGGACCCTTGCAGACCAAATGTGAAAGAAGCTGTGAAATTATGTCAAAATGCTGGTGTCAAGGTAACAGCCAAATATACTTCCTATCATGCATGGTTGAGAAATCACAAGTCTATGAATTATTGCTCGCTTAAAGAGTATAGAGGTCTTAATTTGTGTTTGAGATTGTATTTGCTTAGCAAATAATTTATCAAGAGAATTACCCCTTACATGGCTACTAGCAAAATGTTTTTATGCATAGTTACAGGATTTGTGGTTTTCTGTACCGTAATTACCAAATTGCCCAAATTTTGTTGAGAAGTCTAATCTTTTTCTCTTACAATTATATTACAAGTAAATATACATGGCATTCCGAGGAGATGTGTATTGGCAGAGCTGGTGAGTTTCAGGCTACCCATTAGAGTTTGACTCTTGTTGTTTCTGGTCAAAAGGATGAGGCCGGGTGCAAGCCCTGGTGAATTTTTGCAGGATAGAAACTCCTCAGACTCGCAAATTAGCCAAATACAATGAATAGAGTTCCATATGTGCAGTGCACAGCCTGTGTGGGGCAAGGCATCTTTAAAGTGTGTGTGTGTTTGTACACATCAATAGTAGGGTTACAAGCATGGGCAAAATAATAATGATGTAGGTCCTCTTGACAAACTTTTAACCTTGATGACAGTCCCTACGGCATACATGTCTTTTTGAGCATTTGACATTCAATACTACTGACAAGTAATTGACCACATTAGCCTTTTTAAGTCCTTGTGCCACTGGCCTGCTTAAGAAACAGGCAATGTTGGCAGGGTTTTGGTCACATACATCCCCAGTTTGTTTTCATACGTACCACTAATTATAGAAGGCTGACAGGCAAAAAAGCCCCCACAAAAATGAAAAAGAAAACAGAGAATGGATTCAATAAAAAATGTGAGTAGCTAGGTGTATGACTTCTCCAAGGGTTGTTCTGTCTGTCTGTGTCCTTGGGTTGGGCAGTTTTTGCTGCTTCACACCTACTCTTAGCTTTGACACATCTACTTATTTTCTTTTTGAAAGAGTTTAGGGATTTCTATTTTTTTTTTTTAACCTAAAACTGTCAACTGTGAAGTCAAATCATCACTGTGAGTTTGATGCATATAAAGTCATGCACATTGTTTGACTGATGGGTGCTATATTCCGACTATCTTGTAGATTTCAACAATTGTCAGATAGTTGAGTACACCTCAATGCCAATGACACAAGTTTCATAAAAAAATTTAAATAATAGGGTCACAAATAATATTTTACCTTGTTTGAAGGAACTTCTGGATTGACTGATCTTAAAAATGATTTTCCCTGTTTCAAATATTTGTTTAAGACCCATCCTTAGGCGTGTGTGTATGGAAGTACACAAAAGGAAGGACTTGCATGCTTTGGAAATATGGGAGATGAAATAGGGTAATAATTGGAGGAAATTGATTCTATAAGTGCTGAAGGCAAACACTAAATAACATAAAATAAGGTTTTGGCATGACACTAATATGTTTGGACTTGATATGGTTGAGAATGGGTTTCTCTGTTTCACTTGGTCTAGGATGGTCATTTCTATTAATTTGATATTGGTGCTTGTCAATTTCTATTCTCTCTTGAATTTTACGCTTTAGGAAATGATCTTCTCTGTCTAGTATTTTTGTACTTTCAAAGAGACATGGTGACTTATTTTTGCAATGGCTGAATTTTGCTGTCCCATGTTGTAAATAGGCACCATGTTCTTCTAGCTGGGTCTTGATAGCTCTTTCAGTTTTATTGATGTAGGATCTTCTGCATGAATGGGGAATAAGATATAATGCCTGTATGAAGTTTAGGATCAACTTTATCTTTGGCTTGATCAAGGAGGCCCCAAATTGTTTTTATCGGAGCAAATGATGCCTAATGTCACTTTTTCTTAGGATACAAGCTAGACCTTTTGTGATCCCTTGTGTGTAAGAAAGTTTAATTATTGTTTCCTTTTCATCTTTGGCTCTTTTTCTTTTTTTGATGTTTTGCCCTATGGAAGGCGCTGTTGATCTGTGACTCTAAATACCCCTTTGAAAGGGCATAGAATAAGTGTTATTTCTCCATTTTGATGTGTTCTTCACCTGCCACCCTATGTGTTCTCTTAGTCAAATTATTAAGCATTACATTCTTTTGGGTTGGAGGATGGTGTGAATATATTGATGTGTTTTCTTTATGCACACACCATGCACCACGGTTCCATTCGCATTCTTAAAGATTATTACATCTAAGAATGGAATTCTATCCCTCTTCTAGTTCCATGGTGAATTAGGTGTTATTGGAAAACCATTCATATGGTTCAAGAATTTCTCCAGTTTTGCCCTTTCATATGGCCAGTTAAATAAAACGTCATCCAGGATTTATTTCAGCTGCGTGTTTTTATTGCATAAGAATCTAATGCTCTGTTTTCAAAATTGAATAGATTTGCAATAACTTGGATAGATGTGAACCCATGGTGACCCCTTATATTTGCTCATAGATTTCATTTCTGAAACTGAACAAGGTGGATCCGAGACAGAGCTTTACCAATCTTGTGGTTTGTGGATCCGATTCCCTGCTTGTATAACACTATTACTAGGGATTTTGGTGAATAAAGAAACGAGATGAAACTGACTAATATATCCCCATTAATTATCCCTTCTATTTGTTAGATTACCTACATGGTGTGTAAATCTTTCACATAAGCCGATGTATGGCCAACAACAGGTTTTAACCCTTCTTGCCAGAAATTTTGCCAATGATTTTGTGTCTATTGTCATGCAGTGTTGACTCTTTAATAGCTCATGTCACATCATTTGTGACTTTGACATAGTGTCTACATATCTGGTTGTGCATGTCATAATCCCGTAATTCCTTTAATTATTAATCATTATGGACCTATTTAATGCTTATTTTATCTCTTCAAGTTTTCCCTCCCCCTTGTGCTAAAAATGTATGGCTACATTTTGTATGTTTTCTATGTTTCTCTCTCCTTTACTTCATCAAACTTCTCCATGAATCCTTGGAAGATTTTCTAGAAATAAAGGAATGTATGTGTTTTGAAAATTGGAAATCATGGGCATGTTACTATGAAATTGCTTGTTTCCTATTGCTGAATGACTTCTTAAGGTTTATGCTTGGAATTGATACAAATACATTAATTGGTTGTTTGATTTTTACACACTCATCCTATGCTCACTCTTATGTTACAGGTTCGCATGGTGACTGGTGACAATATTTACACGGCTAGAGCCATAGCTCTTGAATGTGGAATACTTGAGGCAGGTGATAGTACGGATGTGCCAGAGGTCATTGAGGGGAGTGTATTTCGTAATTATACAGAAGACGAGAGGAAAAATATTGTGGACAGGATAAGTGTAAGTATACATGTGGCATGGGTTCTTTTACCCATTGGTAGTATCATTTTGTTGAGACTTGGACTCGGCAAGCCTGTCTTTTTCTGTTTTGATCTTGACTCAGGCTTGGGGCGAAAATCAGGTAAAAACTCAGTATCGACTTGCCAAATAGGAAGAAAATTAACTGGAATAGATTTTACACAGAGAGGTTTGGCAAAGGGTCAAAATGAGTCGGCTTGCAGAGGAGAGTCTCAACAATATGGACTCTGGATAATGTATCAGTTTATCTTGTCAAACTTACTCTGAAGTGACACTTTGGTTGGCCTCGTTTATGCCAGGTAATGGGAAGATCATCCCCTTCAGATAAACTCTTGTTGGTACAAACCCTGAGGAAAAAAGGTCATGTTGTGGCTGTCACTGGTGATGGAACAAATGATGCACCTGCACTTCATGAGGTATGGTTATTGCACAATGGTGGAATTCACATCTTGTGAGAAATTGTTACCAGTTCTAGAAAGTTAAATTGATGGAGTTTTGCTCTCTCTCTCTCCTTTGGGTGTTTAGGCAGATATAGGTCTTGCAATGGGTATTCAAGGAACAGAAGTTGCAAAAGAAAGCTCAGATATCATTATCCTAGACGACAACTTTGCATCTGTTGTAAAGGTTTGCTTACAGATATGGATACTTGTTTTAATTTGTAAAGGTTACATAGTTTATCTCAGAAGTGACAGGCTGCTTATACTTTTATTTCCATGCTTTTCAGGTAGTTCGCTGGGGGCGTTCAGTTTATGCAAACATTCAGAAATTTATTCAGTTTCAACTTACCGTAAATGTTGCAGCACTTATTATTAATTTTGTTGCTGCTATTTCGTCTGGAAATGTTCCTCTGAATGCTGTGCAGGTTAGTTCTATGATTCAGTGTTTTCTCGATTTACCAGTTACATGGCCTGGCATCCTTTGTTCATATTTGTGGTTCCTTCTTTGTGTCTCTACAGCTCCTATGGGTCAATCTCATCATGGACACTCTTGGAGCTCTTGCATTGGCAACCGAACCTCCAACAGATCACCTCATGCATCGGCCTCCTGTAGGGCGCAGGTAGGAGTTTGTTACAATTGCAAACCTTGCCCACAAAGTAAATAAATATGGCACTGCTTGATTTAAAGTTTGTCTCTGCGTTAAATACTTTTGCAATGGAAAGAAATGATTTATATTAATATTCATGAAAGATAAAAGGAGTTCAATGGCACTTAAAAAAGTGAGTCAGGTGACAAAATGTCATGGGAAGCGCTGAAAGAAATTCCAAACCATAAAAAATAAGCTATCTTCAACTAAAATTAGGAAGCATTAAAACCAAGAAAGGGGGAATGTGAACCGAAAGGGGTAAAAAACTTAGACAACTAACAACCAAGATAAATGATCATACAAAAGGAAAGTGCCTTTTGCATAGCTCTGCAGCATTACATATATAAAAAAATTTATTCTGCATTTTCATTTTATTCAGGTTGACCATCTGTTACCATATTAGAAATAGGGCTGGAGTTTGTGGACACATTCTTCCTTTTGGCTTACTATTTAATGTTTTCTTCAGGGAGCCGCTTGTTACAAATATAATGTGGAGGAATCTTATTTTTCAAGTATGTATTCTCTTCTTTGCAGCAATGAATGGCGACGCAATATTAATTTGAATCATCAATGTACTGATTACTCCTGGAAATTTTGCAGGCTTTGTATCAAGTTGTAGTCCTCCTTACACTTACCTTCAATGGCAAGGACATTTTAAATCTGAAAGATGACCAGAATAATGCAGGCCATGCAGACACACTTAGAAACACAATAATTTTTAATGCCTTCGTATTGTGCCAAGTAAGTCTTAGGATTGTATACTTTGTGCGCAACGTATGTGTGTATTTATCAGTATCTTTGTTTCCTTTTTAATGTTTTAAGAATAAGTACTCGTTTGATTTGGCTTTGTCAAAGAGTAATTTTGCATGTTTGTTTTTGGTATGGTGACATTGTTTTTGACTTTTACAAAATGCTCATTTTAACAGATATTCAATGAATTCAATGCAAGGAAGCCAGATCAATTTAACATCTTTCAAGGACTACATAAAAACCGTTTGTTTATTGGCATCATAGCAATTACCCTTGTCCTTCAGGTAGGAATTGATTTTGTATGGCAGTTAAAAGTTCGAACTTTTCATTTGGTTGGTTTTGTAGTGGAGTGATTTTACCTATTAGTAGAGAGGCATTTCGAACCAAATCTAGCATATCTAAACTTAAAATCATGGATATCGAAGTACATATTTAGCAACTACCATATTTGGTGTTTAGCATTAGTGGTATGAATCCTCTACACCCATAATTTTTTGTTTTGTGCAGGCTATGATTGTTGAGTTTCTTAAGAAATTTGCAAAGACCACACGGCTTAATCCAATACAGTGGGTCATCTGTATTGTGATTGGTTCTATAAGGTTTGGAAGATTAATTTTATTTATTGTTTTAAAGATCGTGTTGCTTTTTCCAATTACTTGGGGATTCTCTGGGATTGATTTTGATTTGATTCTCTATTCTTTTTTATGGAACAGTTGGCCACTTGCTTTTTTTGTCAAATTGATTCCTGTGCCTGAAAAACCGTACAGTGAATATCTTAGTTGGAGGAAACTTAGTGAATATCTTAAAAGGAGGAAACTTAGGCCGAAGCATTCTTCAGGTAATGAATTACTTGTTTCACACCCAATGAAGTTAAGATTTCTGTGGCATAGAAATAAAAAAATTGTAGTGAAGTCATTCTCTGTTATATTTTGTAAAACTTAATTGTAGCATGTAAATATGACTGTTCAATTGACTTTCTTGGCAGCATCAGGCTCAATACCCAATGGAGAAGCCAGAGAGATGGAAAATTTATAAATAAGGCTTGTTTTTGTTAAAGGAGTGAATATTGTTTTATGCTAAAAATATGGATAGATCTTACATAAGCATTTTCCTCATGCAACCATTTTAGAAATTTTGTTCTTCGTTTCCTCTGTAATATCTGTGTAAAGGGTGAATTTGTGTATATCTTTGATTTTTTTTTTTTTTTTTCAAAACTAATTCTTGGAAGGAATTTGGTGCTTTGAATTTTTCTTAGTACTATAACATTTTATTTTATTTTATTGAAAACCTCTATATTCTACAATAGTAAACTAGATTAGGCAATTTAGATTTAGATTATACAAAAGAACATATCATAATTTTGAGATCATATTTTTATTTATTTAGTGATTGTGGAGAACAAAATAATTATATATAAGGTTGTTTGTGATTAATTATACCTTAAGGTTGTTTGTGATTGCATTTGCAAGGAGAGTACGAGCAGAGACGCATGCATTTGCAAGAATTTTCAAGTTAACGAGGTTGCTAGAACTGGCTTCTGAATTTAGGATCCAGAGGTTTTTGTATTAAATAAATAGAAAATCAAATAATAAGATTAAATTATGAATATTAGATTTAAAGATTAAAAATGAAAATTCAATAATAATATTAAATTATGTATATTAGATTCAAAGATTAAAAGCTACAGTGTAGAAAAAAGTACAACTATAATTCATCTAAGTTCCAAACATAGGTTGTATTTATAATGTTTGAATAATGAAAAATTGAAATTCAAAAACAACTCAAGATATATGGCCTTGAAATTCTAAAAGATAATACTTGCGAAGACTTAAGGTTGGAAGACGTTTTTGATTTTACAGTGTTTGATCTTAAGATGTAAAGAGAAGGAAAAAAATAATCGGGAAAAGTTTAATAGCATATTAGTCCTTAACATAACCTTCATTAAGATGGAATAATGGAATATTGGGTAATTTCATTTAAAATGATTGTTAAAAATATATTGTTAAATTGTAAAAATGAATATGTAAATAGACAATGTAATGCTCATTGCTTTAGTGGAGGAAATTTGGACAAGAAGAATGGGAATAATAATGGGATTATTGTAACATTTTGTATATCTTTTTTCAAAGAAAAGTGGGCGCATCTCTATCAATTATATTGTTTTGATGATGTGAATTACTATTTGTTTATTGAATGATAGCCGAACATATAGTCTAAAAACTAATGATTGTCAATGTTGGAGGGGATGTATGTGAGTGGATTTTTTCACGATCTGATGTCTTTGGTTTAGTTGGTTTTTTTTTGCTCCTTTCTCCATTATCATCAGAGTCTTGGTCTTCATAGTCCATTGTTCATATTAATTGTTAGATACTTAAGTATATTTTTGTGGGGACATAATATAATATTGTATTATGGCATGGGTCACACATAAAAATAACATAGTGCCATATTATAATATTATACACTTTGTAACTCGTAAAAAGTGAATCACCAGATGGGTGACCTAACTCGTGGAATGTGAACCATCGCGTTTTTGTATAAAGATAGCCATATCAAGTATTCTTTATAAGAGTCTTGGCTTGTTCAGTTGGAGATCTTGTTGAGGGATTCCTTCCTTAAAGAGTATTCTTGGTGTCGACCTTCAAGAGTATTAGCCATCGTTATTTTAGAGTATATTGTTATTGTGGAATTCTTTTGTAGATGAATGTTTGATATTTTTTCATATTTGCGAATGTTTTATTGTTTAAGATAGGTTTTCATAACAATTGGTATCGGGACAAGGATTTTGGCACAGAGGATTTTTTTCAAAGCTAATGCACATTTTTTCCCAAAACAAATAGGGGTCAAATATTTTTACAAAACAGTTATTTTTAGAAATTTTTGATCTATCAAATAGATTGTTTCAAGTATTAGAAAAAGATTGTTCATTTGTTAAATTTGATAAGTATTAAGGAAGTTATAGCTATTTGAAGTTGGGTTATTTATGTTATTTTTTGGCTTAACAAATTTTATCAAAAAAAAAAATTTATATCAATTATTTAATAGTCATTTTTAAAAGTTTTTTGCATCGTTGTGGAGTTACAATTGTTTGAAGTTGGGTTTTTGATGTTATTTTGGGTTGTATGAAAAAATCATATTTCTCAAGTTAGGTAAACAAATTAGTTGTCGTTTGTTTTGTTTTGTTTTGAAAAATAATTTGCAAATGTAATTGTTGAGGGAATGGAATAGAGGGTATTTGAAAATTTCTTTTTTAGTTGTTTGAAACCATTTTGGCTTTGGGAAAAAATTAGTTTGAGGGCATTGAATTGTTGTTAGAGAATATTGCATTATTTGGTAGAAATGTAAATGTGTCTCCATGGTACAATTGTAAATATTTATATTTTTTTTAAATTTTAAATGGTGGAATCGGTAGCCGTTGCAAATTTGGGTAGGTTATTTGGCTTTTATGGTCGTCATAATATTCTATGTTGTTTGCCTCGAAAGCTGCCACATAGATCTTCGTGCAGTTCGTCCTTATAACCACCATACCATGATCATTTAAAACCTTTTACGTTGTTGAAAACACCAGGAAAGTGACAAACATTTAGTTCGACAAGGCTCGAGATTTGAGATACAATTGTAAATATCAGATTAGGGTGTGAATCAATAGTTTAGGGGTGTAAGTTCGCTTGAGCCTATTCTGATAAGCTCAAAGATGCTCTAAGTCATGGATGCACTTTTCATCCAACAACTCCAATTGGTTAAAATGATCTAAACGATACTCATCGCCAATCGAGACATCTTGCAACAAGATGCGCAAGGACAATACCTCTAACTCAAACGGGAAGATTGCTTCGGTGCCATAGACCAAGATATAAGGGGTTGTGCCTGTAGGACTTAGTATGCTAGTATGATAAGCCCACAAGGTGGGGTAAAGTTGAATATGCCAATCTCGATTGATCTTACTTATGAGCTTCTTAAGGATTTTAACTAAAGACTTATTGGAAGCTTTGGCTTGACCATTACCTTGAGGGTAATATGAGGTTGATCATTTGTGCTGAATCTAGTACTTAGCACAAATCTTATGGACACCCTTGTTTTTGAAAGGCACTACCATTGTTAGAGATGATAATCGAAGGAGTCTTGTACCTACAAAGGATTTGGTTGAAGATGAACTTAGAGACTTGGGTTCCATTCATCGTGGCTAAGGGCATGGCTTCTACCCACTTGGTGAAGTACTTTGTTGTTATGATAAACTTGTGACCATCATACGACATGGGGTTAATTTTTTTGATAATGTCCAATCCCCACATGGAGAATGGCCAAGGGGAAGAAATAACTTGACATAGTCACATGCATCATAGTGTCGAACATAGTCACAAGCATCTTTCTCCATGGAAGGCTAATAATATCCTATCCTAAGGAGCTTCTTGGCAATTGCATTGCCATTAAAATGGTCTCCACATGATCTTTCATGAGCTTCACTAAGGGCTTGTTGGGCTTCATCGAAGTGAAGGCATTGTAAGAGAATGCCATCGAAAGAACATCGATATAAAGTATCGTCAATTATCACAAATTGACACACTCTTTTACGCAAAATCTTTTGCTTGCTGTAATCTAAGCCATCAAACATCGTGCCATCTTTAAGAAAGTTAAAGATGTTTGTGTACCAAGGCTTAGATGGAGAAGCTTCGATGTTTAGGACATCTAAGGGAATCTGACTAGAACTAAGGGTTGCAGGTTCTCAAAGTTGTCGGAGGATAATAGTTGCTTGATCATCCTCCAACTCGAAGGGGATAAGAGATGCAACAATGGTCATGGCATCCACGTGGCGGTTGGAGTATTTAGGGATAGACTCTATGGTTACCTTGTTGAAGGCTGACATGAGCTTAGTGACAATTTCCTTGTAGGGTTTTAGTTTATCATCTTTGGTTTGATAAATGTCATTAACTTGGTTAACTACAAGTTGAGAGTCACCAAAGATGGAAAGGCTCCTAACTTTTAAGGCTATGGTTGCCCTAAGACCTAGGATCAAGGCTTTGTAGTAGTGTTGTTGGTGCAGGAGAAGCACAACTTGAAGGAAAGGGGGATCAATTGTTTCTGAGGAGTGACTAGAATGATTCTAGCCCCAACACCCTTTAAGCAATGGGCTCCATAAAAAAACAATGACCAAGATTTAGGCTCTTCTACTTCTAGGATGAAGCACTCGTTGGGAAACTCAACGACTAAAGGATAGGTGGATTCTAAAGTGGCAACGACTAGTTGGTTAGCAATCACTTGACCTTTTATATCCTTTTGATCTACAAAGGTTAAATTGAACTCACTAAGGGCTAGGACCCACTTCGCGTCTCGATCTAAAAGATGGGGCTTCGACATTAAGTAGTGGATGATGGCTTTTTAAGCCTTAATACTAACATAGAACTCACAGGATAAATATCACAGTATCAAATATAATATAACCATAATATAGTAAGATTAAGATAATGATGTAAGTAGAATAATATGAGCAAATTAATATGTAAATCAAGGCTTATAATATATCAAATAACATTCATTAATAAACAACAATATGAATGTAAATAGCCTGAATCATACATGTACAAAGCATGTAGCACAACTTACAATATTAATTGCTCAAAATGTATGCAATCTTTATCACTCCACTTTCTCTTATAAAATCAACACTTATACTTGAATATTTGGATATGACACTTGATATTTTGTTCCTTTTTTATGGAGTAATATATAACCATAGTAGAATGACTCTTTGGATACTTGACTATTCCTTTCTATATGCCAAGTCTCATGACTCTTGGCTTCTCTATATGACACTTGCATACTTGATGAACACATGACTCTATATTGTATGCACACATAGACATGACTCTTGACCTTCACTTTGCACACTCTAACCTAAGACACTTGTGCACATATTTACATTACATATTTGCACTCTTACATATAAGACACTTGTGCATATAGACTCACCTTATACTTGCACACTCACTCATATGATAGTTGTGCATTTCCTATGCATACACACATATCACTTGCACATTTCTTGCACATTACAACATTACATATTTAAACCAAGACTAAACCCTAATCTAATATTTACATATGTACCATGGAGGTACCATGGGGTACATCAACATGTACCAAATAATTTAATATACTCCAATAACGAAGAGAATCAAACCTTGCAACTACCAATGTCTTATGGCTAAGCATGTATTGTCTCAACTTTTGAGAGGTAAACAGTACAATGAGGCAAAGCTTCTCTAAGGGAGTGTACTAGGTTTCATAGCTAATGAGGGTTCTACTAATATAGTAGATTGCTCGCTCTTTGTTATGATCATCATGTTGAGCAAACATGGCCCCCAAGGTTTGGGATGTGGCTGCTATATAAAACATTAAATGCTTATCTGGGTTGGGTGGGATAAGGATAGGTGGGGAAGTGAGATACTTCTCGAGTTTGTCAAAAGCTTTTTGACACTCATTATTCCACTAAAACTCACCCAAATGACACTTCCCTATGTTGAGCAAACTTCACCCTTTTTAGGGGGTAAACCCATGGTTCGGGGTGAAGGTGGTAGCTTTTCTATTTCTATAAGAGGACTTTGAACTAATTGATTAACTTGATCCTTTGATGGGTTAATAGTTGGCGGTTCCTCACTAATTCACAAGTTCTTAAAATTTTTAGTGATTTTAGGAGATGGATAATACCTAGGAGGAGGAGGAGGATGAGAAAATGAATTTTGTGAAGAGAAACTGTTGGATAGAAATTGACTTTTGATTGGGCTTGCTCAACCATTGAACAATATTGGAATGGGTGAGGATCGCTTGGGATGGTGATAAGTTGATTATTGAATTCATACTTTAAGACATTGATGAAGAGTGGAAGGGACAAGCCTCATGGCATGAATCCAAGGGCATCTAAGAAGAAGATTGAAATATGTCTAGCAAGATACTACATAAAATAAGGTATCTAGGATCTTGGGTCCTACCTTAAGGGGAAGGGATATAATATCGCATGCCTCTTAGGATTCATTGTTAAAAGCATTGATGATCACATCAAATCTAGTTAGATCTTTCTCCCTTAGTCCAAATTTTTAGAAAAAATGATAACTTCATAAATTGAGGAAGGAACCATTGTTTACCAAGATCCTCTTGATAAAATTTTCCCCAATATAACTGGTGATGTAAAGGGGAGAATCCCCTTCTAAGGTTGATGGGGGAAGATCATCTTCGTAGAATGATATTTGGTTAACCCCAAGAGTACCTAAGACATTAGCTATGTCACTAGGTGGGAGGTCTTGTAAGATGAATTGTTGGTTTAAAAGCTTAACTAAGGCTTCTTTATGGATAGAACTCTGTAGAAGCTTTAAGAGGGAAATCTTGGTAGGTGTACTAGCTAGTTGTTGTTTTAAGTCGAAGGAAACTGTTGGTTGAGGTTTTAAGACTCGTGTTGGTTCATATGCACTCGTAATTTTGAGGAATAAGATTAAATTATCACAAAAAATACTAAAATGTGCCCACAAAAATATAATCACGAAAAATACTAAAATGTGCTCACAGAGAATACGCGCGAAAATCATTCGGCCGTTATCACCTCATCTTAGTATTTACATGCTGTAGAGAGCAAGTCTGGGAGACGACTTCTGAGAAATGGGATGGTTTCTCCTTTATCAGATCAGTAAGCGAGTGCTTCCTAAAGGCCCCAGGGGTTAGTTCGTTGCTCTCCTGTAGTTTTGAAAAGTCGAGACCCAAACGACTGAAGCCGGTGTTCCGCAGGTTCATTCAATGCAATCTGTTGAAGGTCAAGAACCGCGAATACCTTTTCTTACCCAAATCGTCAAAATAATCAAGAGGCAAACTCAGCTTTGTTAAGGTGCTATGCCAAATGGAGCTTTCAATGAACTCGCAATAATGTAGAACCGCGATAATCAGAATAAATTAATAGATTGGGGAGAGGTACAAAATAATACTCCTACCCCAACTTGATCGAATTATGAGGGGCATACATCCAATCGAGCGTCTAGAGTGAAACCTTCTATCTAAAGAATGTAGGTTCCCTCTGAGGCTCGACTTTCCACTCCCACTCCCCCTCTATTTTAAAAGGAAGCTGAAGCTTTTCTTTCTCATTTAAAGTCGGGGGAGAAAGGGGGAATTTTGAGTTAAAAATAACCGGGGAGAAAGAGGGAAAGCGGACCTGGGACATGGGGGAAGAAGTAACATCATGTTTAGAACCGTACAGACGTGATCTTAGGATCGGGGGGCGAAGCTAGCCCAGCGAAAACCTCTCTATCTATAACCGACAGCTATAACTGGGCTGCTAGACCATGGCAAGGCTTGGCTATTTAATGGCTTGTATCCTTTTTTTGGGTTCACTAGGATTTTTCTTAGTTGGAATTTCAAGTTACCTCGACAGGAACCATTGGGGTTGAGTTGGGGAAGGTTTCTTTATTAGTTGTTGGGGTTGAGTTGTCGTGTGTTCAATACGTATTATAAGAACTCATTCGAGAAACCGTTTAGAAATAAAGGGTTGAAGGGAATGATAATAGGGGCTGCTGCGGATACGTTACCGGTTGCAGCGGATAGGTACAGGTGCGAATGATAGGTAGGAACAAGAAATAAATGATAGGTCGAATGCGTTTGATTGGTCATTTTCAAAATGGTCAAATAGTCGACTTATCTTCCCGTTATAGGAACGAACAGACTCATTTGCACTTTGTTTTAGGCTATAGATTTCAGTAATGACTGCATCATCATTGTCAAACAACCGAAATTCATGCACAAATGCATCACGCAACTCTTCCCATGTCGAGTACTTGTCTATAGGGAATTTTATGTACCAATTCATGGCAAATTCATGAAATGTCGCAGGAAACCACCTCCTCCAATCTGCTTTATTATTTTGTCCAACCGCTGTCCACAACATGCGACAAATTCTCCAAAGCCCCTCATAATTACGATAGAAGGCATACCACCACTATGAATTAGCCATTGATGTGGAAAGGCCTTTCTTTACTCGATCGAATCTAGCCGAGTATTGAATAGTGGGGACCTCGAATCAAGTGATAAAGCATTTAGCCTTTACTCTTCTCCTCACCTACCTCTCATTCTCGAGATAGCCTACAATTAAGGGAAGCAATCAGAATATTGGAATATTCATTGGCTGTATAGAGTATCGTGAATCAAGCCAGCGGGTGCAAAGCCAAAGCCAAATAGTGTTGGTAGTGTAGGTGCCTTGTCAGGTGCTACTGATCGAACTAATCTACTAATGGTGGTGGATCATATGCTGCTACCTCTGCCTTTTCTAGTGATGGTAAACCAACTGGCTATGCCTCGACTACTGGTGCATCCGGCTCTCGATCCAGAGCTACTGGTTCAACAACCGCTATTGGTGGTGGTAGTGGTGCTTCAATAACATCGTCAATAGCATTGCCAATATCAAAAGCTAGATCGACTGCTGGATCAATGGTTGGATCTGCTACTTAATCCGCTGCTGCTATCTCTGCTACTGATGCTGCTAGAGTATATAGAACTGGATAAGCTACTACTGGTGGATCTGTAACTGGATCATACGTAGCTAGGTATCGATCATCGACTGGATCAACTATTGGGATAGTGGTGCTAGTGCTCATACTGGTGCTTCAACTGCTTCATATACGGAAGAACCCGTAATAGATGTTGGGTAAACTGCTCTACTAGGTACCTATACTTATGGCTTTGCTTATGCCTATGCTCCTGCCTTTGTTCTTGGTGTTACCAATAGATACCTTTGCTATTGGTAGATAAGTTGGAACTACTGGATCTTATACTAGGTATACTTCCGTCTTAGCTACAGATGTTGATACTATTGGTGGTGCTACTGGTACTTCCACAGGATCTGGTACTGGATACACTACTGGATGTGGGTATGAATAAGCAACAACTTGAAAATAAGAGTTCTACAACCCCAGTTTATGTCGCCTATGCTACTGTCTCTGCCTTTGCTTATAGGTATGTTTATAAGCACTTAATATGCTACTGGTTATGCTTAATTTATACCCGTCTTAGCTACTAATGCTACTGGTCCTTCAACTGGATCTACCCTTGCTTCTTATGCTGCTACTGATACTAATAGTTATGCTAGTGGGAGACTTTTATTAGGAGCGACCCCGGCCGTATTTAAGACAAGACAAGATAACTTCAGTATATCCCTCAAAACACCTTTTAAAATACTCCACGGAACGATTTGATCAAATAACCCATGATGAAATAAATACTCAGCCGTGGGCTTGAGCTTCAATGGAGGAACCTTAGCTTACTCTTTTAGAGAGCGCGACCAGATAGAAGGAGGAAGAGATAGCACTATTATATCCGTCAGCTGATGCCCTTAAAAAGAGAGGGGGCGCTCCTCCCCCCTCTATTTTAAAGGTAAAATAACCCCAATATTTCTTTTCTATAGATAGAGGGGTTCGGATCGCCTCTTCTGAGTCAAGGAAGGACAACCTTTTAGCCGCTTATGAGCCACCCTTAGTTTTCAAGGGGTGGTCCACTCCTAAAAAAGCTCCCTCTATCTTTGAAATAGAGAGCCACCGCCCCCTCTCTTTTTAAAGGTTCGACGAATTGATCAGATCGAGGAAGGAATATGCACATCTTAGGATGGAACTCCTCAATCGCTCCATAGCTTTTTGGATGGCTACGCCTTCGAAAAACCTGGACTTGAGGGGCCACTATAGTTATCGATTTGTCCCACCTATCTTAAAGAGCACGCATCTCCTCCTCAATCTCATCTCGTCACTTTCGATAGGAGAATCGAACTCAGAGCTATGGGGAACGACTTTTTCCCAATCCCAAGGCAAAGGGGATGTTATCACTCCCTACAACTCACTGAAATCAACATAGGAAGACTCGCAGAATGCTGAGGCAGAGTAGACCGTTCCCTTGTTGTATCATTGTGGGTAGGGGGATGTATGTGACCCGATTCATGGATAGGTGGGCTTATCGATGCATTTAAATAGTAGGCGGTGTAATCTATTCCCTCGCTTTTTAACAAGGAGCTATTTGAATAAATGGATTGGGATTGAAACTAGCAATGGTGAGCTAGAATGGATGATAGCTCCTAAAGCTGTAATCGAACCAAAGAGGCAGAAACCATATCCCTCATCGTAGTCTCACCATTAAATAATTCATTTCATGGAGCCGAGTCTCCTCACGGAATCAATCTAGGGATTCCCAAGTCTGCATTGTCGTCACACCCCCCAGTCCGTGCACTACTGTGGTGTGGGGTTTTAAATCCCTATAGATTAGATGCTATAATGCGGGCTTTTAGTGAACGGGGCGAGGATACAAAAAAAAACCATGCAAAAGCTCAGAATTTATTCTTTTTGCTGTATGCTGTATTAAATACAGCATTTGAAGAAAGAAATAGATAACCTTTTCTTTTGTATAACTTTATATTATCACACGCTAATTTCTTCTTGATATCTGATATATCATTCCTCCAAATCGCAAAAGGGCTTCAAAATTGACGGGTTAATGTGAGCTTATCCATGTGGTTATGCACTGTTCAGGAATCAATTTGATGAAAAATTTTGGCTGTCATGTTTGAACTTGTTGTTTAGTGGTTGTCACAATCATGCTGACTATATTATTATATGGAGGTGGCACATCATGATAGGACACTTAGTTTATTGTCTGTTGATTGTGGTTGGGTAGGGGATTTTGGAATATCCTTATATCTTGATTAGTTGTTGGTTGTTAATGGGTTAGCGATTGGTGAGTTGGTGGTTAGGAGAGGGTTTGGGATCACCTATAACAAGGTCACCCTCATCTATTAAGTCCTGAACCACATGTTTCAACTGCTTACATTGATCTATTAAATAATAATTTTTGTAAGGTTCTAGCTATGTTAGTAGTATTAGTTTGCTATTATTAGTGATCCCATCACCAACTACATGCTTGTTCTTATATTGAGTTTTCGTCGTTCTTTCTTCTTCTTTTCTTGGTTTATGTTGGTCCCTTATAAGGGATTTCTCAACTCTCCTAGATAGATCTACCGCTTGCTCAAAGGAAGTGACAATTGTTGTATCTAATTCATAGGAAATATGTTCTTGTAAGTTAATAAATATCTCTAGCATATCTCGAGCAGGTGGGGTATACTGTAATATTTCCACTAAGCTTCTCCATCGAGATAAAAATCCTAAGAAAACTTTCATCCTTAGCTACTTCAAGAGATATAAATCTTGAAGGGTCACTCTCTTCTCTACATAAGCTTTGAATTATTGAACAAACATCTCAATTGTTTCTTGAAAATTCCTTAGGGAGTGGTGGGGTAGTTGATAATACCACTCCAAGGCTATTCCTCCAAGAATTTTAGGGAACATATTCAACAACAACATTTAATCATAAATAACATCATGACAAGCTGTCCTAAATATCCTTGGGTGTTCAATACGATTCTTTGTTCCCTTATAGAGGGGTAATATTGGTGTGGAGAAGTTCTTAGAATAAGGTTTAAAGGCTACTACGGGATTTAAAGGTTGGTTCCACATTTCTTTGTATGAATAAGTAAATTTGGGTGCTTGCAAGGATACTTAGAGTGAGTTGATTTACTATAGATGTTAAACTCTAAATGTCAATGATGTTGTGTAGTGCTAAATGGGGTGTAATTGACATGTTTACTCCAATGTTCCCTAAATATGGGTTATAATTGTTGTGCATGGGTTGTTGATAGGGTATTTGGTTAGTGTAACAACCTTGCTAGAACAATTATTTATATTTGCTTTTACTTCTAGAGCACAGGTACTGCTAATGGCACTTTTGACTGCAGGAAAACAAGTACCTTCATTCAGACGAAAAGATAACGGTTATTTGCATGAGGTAAGGAGAGATATGATGGAGGTTTGGAAAAACTCCATGGTCCATGGGTATATGGAAGCCTATATATATTAAGAAAAATCTTGCATTCATATAGGCTGCACTCATATAGATGCACAATGTTTGATCTGCATTTTGAATGCCTTGTTTTCATTGATATTAAATTCTTATATTTAGGAATTCTAAATTATGTGTTTTATATTAAATTGGTTTTATTTGAAAGTTTTTAATTAATATATATAATAAATAAAATAATAATAATAAAAAATAAAATTCATTAGTTATTTAAAATAAAAGTAAATGGGTTTCTATAGTACCGAGTATGTATAGATAGTGCAATTGATTGAGAACATCCATTCTAAAGAACCATTGTGGAAAGTGCCACCCAACAAAAACTTAAGGAGGAATGAATTCATGCAGTGCCATCTGGACGATCGATTGCATACTATTTTTCTATAAATTGATGTCTGATGAGAACATGAGGGAGGGCGGTGACCATTGAGCATCTCGGGATTCTGTTAGAACGAGCTTGGCGAGTTCAGCTTAAAGAAGGAAAACAAATTCTTATGTTCAACCATCAATAGAGTTTGAGGTCAAAATATTATTCATGGATTGATCATGTTCTTGATAGCGTAGTTTATATACTCTGCTATGCCTTGTTGTGCTTTGTTTGCGTACATTGATGTTGAGCAAAATATAAATTATAAAAAGGTTAAAATCAATGTTATACTTTGACTATCTTTCCCTGTGTACATTGATGTTGAATTAGAGCATAAATTGTAATAGGGTTAAAATCGTTGTCATACTTTGTTGTGCTTTTCCTTGCATATAATGATGCTAAGTTAGAGCATAAATTATAAAACAAATAAGAAGCTATTTTTATTTGGTTTTCATACAAATTTAAAAGAAAATCAAGACCACCCTTTAAGAGTGACTGTTGAGTTAGAATTATTGATAGACTAAGACTGTGTGAAATTATGCTTATATGCTTTCATTTTGTGTAATCTATGTGGTTGTTTTCTCATTCCCTTTTAAGTTAAAAAGTAGACTTGTTGAAGTTGCACGTAGGCAAGAAGCATATAGAATGCATTCATTATGTTAGGGTCGTGCTGATCCAAAACATGCATACAACCTTTATCTTTCTGTCGACTGCGTCTAGGTGAGTTGTTTGGCAAATGAACCTATGTTGAGGAGACTTATGTGGGGTTTGGAGGACCAGTATCAATATTTTATTTTTGTTGTGCAATTACCCAGAGCATGCCAAGGAGCTTAGCTGAAGCTCTCAATACCTTACCAAAGTGCACTGCTCGAAAGCCACTGCTAGCAGAGATGGAAAACAAATCTTGAATTTTAAACTAGCGTAGGAAATTGTCATTGTCTTGATTAATTTATCTAAAAAGATATCAATAATTGAGACATCCATTATTAGAGACATTAACAACTTGGATGTGAATATTATTAAAGATATGTTAGAATTGCCATGTTTTAAATCTGGAAAATATGAAAGTAATATTTATCAAGTTGAAAAACTTACTCTATCTGTGTCTAAATAAGGAATGTAGTTAAATAAACTATTTGCAATTTGAATTCATTTTACATATTTTGTTAAGGCATTTCATTTGATCCAAATAACTCATTGACGTTCTTTCGAATTATGTGAGATGGAAGTAGACTTTTGAGAAAGTTAAACTATAGTGTTAATATCAAACCGATTTAAAATCGGGAAACCAAGTGTCGTGGTAAAACCTTCTATTTATCGCTATGAATTTTTGTTGTCATGTGATGTTGTGTAATCTATTAAACAAGTTCCAAAAGTTATAATGTCATTTTCTTGAGAATCAAAACCACCTTAAAACCATGAGAGTAGTTGTTTCTAAATGCGTATGTACTTCATCTTATATGTTTGATTATTGGGTATGAAGTTCAATACCATTCTTAAAGTCTTAAATTAACTTAGACAGGCTTTTAGATTAACGTTCATAATTAAATCAATGATGGCTTAGGTAGAACTTATGACAATGACGTTGAATTAATTGAGTTTGTAGAAATACATTAGTTTGAAATGATTAAGGAAATTTTGAAAACGAAGATCAATTAGAGTCCTCTACCAGGTTTTAATTTGGTTTTGAATTGCGTCTTTGATCCTTGCATCGCCAGAACATTAAATCACCTTTATGATTTGCACACTCAACCCTGGGATTTATTCATAATGTGTAATAATGCTGAAAAATCCTTCATAACGTGAGTGAAGATTATTTTTTTACCATCTTTCGAAAATAAAAAATATGATTAATAATTCGTGTAACCCATCTTGAGGAGGCGGTGTAAGAAAACTAATGATTAAAATTTAACTTATTTATTATCAGATATAGGGAATGTATTTTATATGGGACCTTCTTAATCTTTCTTAGGTATTGTGTGGAGTTTATGTATGCATTTAGGTATTGTGTGGAGTTTCTGTATGCATTTAGGTCTAACTTTGGTTGTTAAAAACTTAACACTTTCTTTCTCTAAATCTTCCATAGCAAAACAATAGTAAACAGTAATTGAAAACTACTTGGCTGTACCTCAACACCACTATAATTCAATTTTTAGATGCTGAGTGTATTGCTATCGAGTTTTTAATATATGGCTAGTGATTTAAAAGTTACATTAATTGAGCTGAACCGTATTATAAAGGTATAACTTAACTTTTGTTTTTGTTAATGAATGACTACCCACATGGGATATTGGCAACAACAAGTCTTAATCTTTGTATTCAAATACATTAGCATTATCCATTACCGGGATATATATTGTATATATAGTTTCTAGATAAAAGCATAAAGTGTCCATATATTTTGCTTTGGTTATAATAAAGTAAATTTCGAGCCTTTTATTAGGGATTACATTGAGTGAGCAATAAGTAGATATAAGATTCTTTCATAGCACATCTTGAACTATATGGTCATGTTTAAGACTTTATTCTTTAACTAGTTATTAGCTGTATTTATATTTATAAATGTCATTTAAGCTTTAGGCAATGTTTTTATTATTAATTCAAGACTCACTTTAAAGTATTCTTTGAAATATGATTATGTTTAAGACTTAATTCATTCAATTAATATATAGTCTAAAAGCACATCTTGAAGTATATGGTCATGATTAAGACTTTATTCTTTAAGTAGTTATTAACTGTATTTATATTTATAAATATCATTTAAGCTTTAGGCAATGTTTTTATTATTAATTCAAGACTCACTTAAAAGTTTCTTTGAGATGGCATGAACCAAATACCGAAACTTAATTAAGGTTTAGAAGCCCTCCCTTGCATCTCTTCATCATAAATAATGCTAAAGTAACCATTGTGAAGGATGGTAATACACCCAACACCAGTATTACGAGAGGTAATCACTGTGATTCGAGAGTGATCGTACTCTTGACGAGCAAGGTCAAGATGGGAAGGTAACAAGGGGTGGTATGGGACGTCACCTCTAGGTCACTGGATGAGTAGTACGATGATGGATCCCTTGCTCATTGTGCGATTAGGAGAAGACTAGCAAAATACCTATGCTAGGAGATAGCTAGCAAGATATCGATGCTAGTGAACTCAACGATGAGTTGGTATGGGACAACTCCTCATTAATCATACCATGACAAGAGATACCAGGACTTGAGCCAGTGTAATGGTGGGCCCTAGTTGACTCCAAGTGAAGTTGGACTCTCAACTAGGCACAAGGTATATTTTATGCTAACCCCTTGCATGTATTCAATTCTAGATAAAAATTAGGTCAAGATGAACCTAGTCCTTCATGCTAAGGGACGAGGAATTATGCATCCACCCTCTAGGTGTTATGGTCCCTAGAGGATAACCCTAGCCATGAACCCACACTCTCGAGAAAGGAGAAGACGAGATCACAAAAAGGTATCTCCTTACAGGATCTGGGCAATATCGACCACTTGGGAAACAATCTGTAGCTGTCAAATTTCTCAAAAGTGGAATTTTATTTTGGGATTTTACTATGCCTCGTACTAATAAAATGTTGGGTGATCATCAAACTTTCTTCTTGTACTTTGTTCAAAACCTTGAAACTGATCAAAATTTTTAGATTATGATTCAACTGGAATAGATAACCAGGTGAGTTAGATTTGGGTTGTTATAGTTGGTATTAGAGCCCTAGGTTGTGAAACCTTAGACCATAAAACCCTTAGGTTGTAGGATTATTTGAGTTAACCCTAAAAACTAGGAAAAACCTAATCCAAATAATTAACATAGCTCTTTTACTTTAAGGGAAAAATGGCTCCAGAATTAAGGGAAAGTTCCTCAAAGAACCCCGTAGCAACTCAGTTGAAAGGTCAAGCTATAGGTCAAAGAAAAGGGTCCCAAAAGGTGGTACAAAAAGAAATTGAAAGGGAAGTTAGGGGTGAGGAAGTGTTAGATAGACCCCAAAGGGTGAGAATAACCAATACCTCACAAGCTAGTGAACCTATTAGGGAGGATGGAAACTTAGCAAAAATGATTCAACTACTTCAGAGCTAGATGGAACAACAGAAAGTCTAGATGGCTTAGCAACAAGAGTTGATAGTACAACAACAGAAGTTAATAGAAAACTTAACTAAAGGGAAAGAACCTGAGGTCAGATAGGAGGAAGTACCTATGGAGGTAGAGGGGACTAGTAGAAGAAGAGTTGGGGCTGAATTGGCTAGGGACCTAAGAAAGGTTGATATATCTAAATTTTATGGGAAGGGAGATGGTGATGCAACTAAAAATTGGTTGAATGAGGTGGAAACCTACTACTCCATGAAACCTCTTTCATCGAAATCAAAAACCTCATGGGCAATCGTCCACTTAGTTGGACCAGCTTTGGATTGGTGGACTACATACAAGAAAAGCAAAAATATTGAACAACTGACCTTCCATGGGAGACCTTTCTGAAAGAGTTCAGGAAGAGATTTTTGACTAAGCAATTCTATGTAGAAAAATTTGTTGAGTTCTCCAATTTAAAACAAGAAAATTTATCTATTAATGAGTACCACCAAAGATTCATACAACTATTAAAATATGTCCCTGAGTATGATAATAGGGAAGAGCTCAAGGTACAAAAGTTTATCCTAGGACTCCACCCAAGAATAGGATCCATGATCAGTTTGCTCAATCCCGAGGATATTTCCAGAGCATATGATTTGGCTTAACAGGAGGAGTTGAATCAAAAGAATAGAAAAACATATTATCAAAAGACACCCGAGAAAGATAAGGAGGACTTCAAAAAATAAGGAATGCAGGATCTATAAAATGGGATAAGGATCATAATAAAAGGCCTAAGGATGGAGATAAGACTAGGTTTGACAACAGAAACAAAAACACAAATAGATTTCAAGGCAATAGGGATAAACAAGATAGGAGAAGCTTTTCAGGGAGGAATGAGCAGAGACCTCCAATTACAGGACAAGGGGAAAGAAACAGCTCTTCAAAACAGAAATGAAGATAGCAGGAAGGATAGAGCTCCTCCTAATGGATGTTACGTCTGTGGTGGCTCCCATTATACAAGCAAGTGTCCACAAAGAGCTGACAAAAATAAGGCATCTGAAGAGTCCACTCATCAAATATATGCTGCCATAGGTAATCCTACACTAGATGGTCAAGCAACACCTTTTATTTTGAATGGTAAAATATATGGTAGAAATGTACAAATATTAATTGATAGTGGAGCTACAGATAGTTTTATTTCCACTAGTATTATAAGGGATATACCGAAAAGGCCTAGATTTTTGGCTAATGGGTGGAAGGTCGAGTATGGGTTAGGGTAAACCTATACAGTTAACCAATGTCTGTTTGACCCTCAAATTACCCTACCTTAGGGGAAAACTAGTTGGCATTTATATGTAGCCCCTCTACATGCCTTTGACATCATTTTAGGTATATATTGGCTCAAGGCCCATAAGGCCCTATTAAAATTTGAGGAAAGGTGGTTAGATTTTACAAATGAGTCTAAGCAACGTATCCGAGTCCACTATGATCGTGACTCATTTAAACCACACCTTTTGTCATCCATGCAAGTAAAGAAAGCTATAAGAAAGGGTGGTATGATTTATGTAGTCAAGCTAAATAAAAAGGAAGAAACTGAGTCGAATATAGGTTTTTTTTTAAAAGTACCTTGTGTTGAATGAAGTTAGGGATGTATTCCCAAAAGACTTACCAGATCTTTCCCCATAGAGAGAATTTGATTTCTCCATAGAACTATTTCCTGGGGTGGAACCTATAATAAGGTCACCATACATAATGACCCCTATTGAGTTGCATGAACTCAAAACTCAACTCCAAGAATTATTAGAAAAATGATTCATTAAGCCTAGTGTCTCTCCATAGAGTGCTCCTATCCTCTTTGTCAAGAAGAAAGATGGATCTCTGAGGTTATACTTCAACTATCGAATGCTTAAAAATGTAACTATCAGGAATAAGTATTCCTTGCATAGAATCGATGACCTCTTTGACTAATTGAAAGGGACCACAATTTTCTCTACGATTGACCTCAGATCTAGGTACCATCAGTTAAGGATACGAGAAGAGGATACCCATAAAACATATTTCATAACTAGATATGGTCATTATGATTTCACAATATTACCTTTTGGATTGACAAATACACCAATTGCTTTAATGAATATTATGAATATGTTTCAGGATTAATTGGATTGATTTGTGCTTGTATTTCTTGATGATATTTTGATCTATTCTTAAAACAAGGAGGAGCATGATCAACATGAAAGAATTGTACTTGGAATTTTCAAGAAGAATCAATTGTATGGTAAGCTATCTAAGTGTGAGTTTTACACACCACAAGTACAATACTTAGGGTATATTATATCAGTTGAAGGGGTAGTTGTAGACCCTAAGAAAATAGAAGCTATTATAGATTGGCCTACTCCCACAAATGTTTTGAAGGTATTAATTTTTATGGGCATGACAGGCTACTACAAACATTTTGTGAAAGGGTTCTAAAAAATTGCACACCCAATCACGAATATTCAAAGGAAAGGAAAGACCTTTAAATGGACCAACCAATGTGAAGAGGCTTTTAGAACCTTGAAAGAGAAATTAACAATTGCTCCCATTCTTAAAATACTAGATCCTTCTAAGCAATTCATAGTTTGTACCGATGCTTCCATTGAAGGGCTAGGAGGAGTCCTTATGCAAGAAGAAGTAGTTATAGCCTATGAGTCTTGAAAGCTAAAGAAACATGAGGTAAACTATGCCACCCATGACCTGGAATTAGTAGTAGTCGTGCATGCCCTCAAGATTTAGAGGTATTATTTACTTGGAAAACCCTTTGAACTAAAAATAGATCACCAAAGTCTTAGATATATCTTTACCTAGCCATTGTTAAATGCTAGACAACATCGGTGGATGGAGTTTCTAGAAGAATATAACTTTGGTATTGAATATATTAAAGGAAAGGAGAATAAAATAGTAGATGCCTTGAGTAGGAGGAAGCACATAGCCACTATATCTCAATGCTAGTACGGTTTAGTTGGGCAAGTAAGGGAGTTGCAAAAGAAATATGAATTCTATTTGAAATATTGAGCTCAGGTCGAGCAAGGACCTGACAAGACCAAGGATTTCTCAGTCAAGGATGACTTGTATTTTAGAGATAAATTGGTCATACCAAAAAAAAATGAATTGAGGAATATCATTTTACAGGAGGCTCATTGTGCGCCTTATTTTGTGCACCCAGGAGGGGTAAAAATATGTGATAATTTGAGGAAGGATTTTTACTGGCCAGGTATGAAGAAAGATATAACTAATTTCATAGCAAGGTGCTTGGAATGTTAGACACCTACACCCAACTGGTCGTTTATACCCCTATGAGATTCCTACTCAAAAGTGGTAGGTCATTTCTATGGATTTTGTGGTCGAACTACCCAAAACTCACTTTTGACATGATGTTATCCTTGTAGTGGTCGATAAATTAACCAAGGTAGCCCATTTTATACCTGGGAACGTATAGGATGATGCACCCACTATAGCACAAAAATTTTCCAGAGAAGTAGTACATTTGCATGGTTTTCCAAAAGTAATCATCTCGGATAAGGACTCTCAATTTACATCAAAGTTTTGGCAATATTTGCACCAAGCTTGGGGTACAAAGCTTAACATCAACTTTGCATATCACCCAGAGATAGATGGGCAAATAAAAAGAGTTAACCAGGTCCTAGAAGATATGCTGTGAATGTATTGCATGGACCATTAGACTAAATGGGAAGATTACCTCTACTTAGTAGAGTTTGCATATAATAATAGTTATCATGCCACATTGGGCATGGCTCCTTTTGAAGCCCTATACGAGAGAAGGTGTAGGACACCTTTATCATGGGATAATCTGAAATATCGAGTAATGATCAGACAAAACACTATCAAACAAATGGAGGAGCAATTAAAAGAAATACGCCAAAGGCTCAAAGAAACCCTAAATTGGTAGAAGAGCTATGCTGATCTTAAGAGGACACCGAGGGAATTCTCTGTAGGTGATAGAGTATTCTTAAGGGTGAAACCCTCAAAAATCTCAATTAAGTCTTCCAAGCTCAACCCTAGATTTGTGGGACCCTTTGAGATCATTGACAAAATCAATCCTGTTGCCTATAAGTTGGCCTTGCCACCCAATTTGTCAAAAATTCATGACACCTTCCATGTGTCCCTCCTCAGAAGATATGTTGTTGATCCTTCCCATGTTTGGAATATTTCCCACTTGTAGGTGGTCGATCCTCACTGCATTGAAGTTCATCCAATCAAGATCCTTGGTTTTAGAACCAAACAACTAAGAAAGAGAAAAATTGACCAATGTAAGGTCCAATGGGACCAATATTCTGAAAAAATGCCACATGGGAGAATGTGGCTGATATGAAAGAACAATTTTCTTATTTGTTTGAATGAACATTAATATATTTGTTTTATTTGATGTAGATTTATGAATGAATGTGAACTTATTTGATATGACATTATGATAAAATATATAATTTATTTGAACATGCATGAAAAACACACATAGTGGGGGAGAATGTAACAACCCTGCTAGAATAATTATTTATATTTGCTTTTACTTCTAGAGCACTAGTACTGCTAATGGTATTTTTGACTGCAGGAAAAAATAGGTACCCTCCTTCAAGCGAAAATATAAGGGTTATCCGCATGAGGTAAGGAGGGCTATGATGGGGGTGTGAAAAAATACCACAGTCCATGGGTACATGGAAGCCCATCTATATTAAGAAAAATCTTGCATTCATATAGGTTGCATTCATATAGATGCACAATGTTTGATCTACATTTTGAATGCCTTGTTTTCATTGATATTAAATTCTCATATTTAGGAATTGTAAATTGTGTTTTATATTAAATTGGTTTTATTTAAAATTTGTTTTAATTAATAAATAATAATAATAATAAAATAATATGGGTTTGTATAGTAAATGGGTTTCATTAGTTATTTAAAATAAAATTAAATGGGTTTCTATAGTACCGAGCATGTATAGATAGTGTAATTTCTTGAGAATGTCGATTATAAAGAACCATTGTGGAAAGTGCCACCCAAAAAAAACTTAAGGAGGAATGAATGCATGCGATGCCATCTGGACAATCGATTGTATACTATTTTTCTATAAATTGATGTTTGATGAGAACATAAGGGAGGACGACAACCATTGAGCATTTTGGGGTTCTGTTAGAACGAGC
The DNA here is from genome assembly GCA_028583015.1 of Wollemia nobilis. Lineage (NCBI taxonomy): Eukaryota > Viridiplantae > Streptophyta > Pinopsida > Araucariales > Araucariaceae > Wollemia > Wollemia nobilis. The sequence goes on from JAQPPZ010016951.1 coordinate 663,992, forward strand.
TTGGCGAGTTTGGATTAAAATAGGAAAAAAATTATTGTGTTCAACCATCAATAGAGTTTGAGATCAGAATATTGTTTATGGATTGATCATGTTCATGATAGTGTAGTTTATATACTCTGTTATGTATTGTTGTGCTTTTCTTATGTACATTGATATTGATTAGAATATAAATTATAATAAGGTTAAAATCATTGTTATACTTTGACTATATTTCCCTGTGAACATTGATGCTGAGCTAGAGCATAAATTATAATAGGATTAAAATCATTGTCATACTTTGCTGTGCTTTTCCCTGTATATAGTGATGCTGAGTTAGAGTATAAATTATAAAATAGATAAGAAGATATTTTTATTTGGTTTTTTATAAAAAATTAAAAGAAAATCAAGACCACCCTTTAAGAGTGACTGTTGAGTTAGAATTATTGATGGACTGAGATAGTGTGAAATCATACTTATATATGCTTTCATTCTGTGTAATCTGTGTGGTTGTTTTGTCATTTCATTTTAAGTTAGAAAGTAGACTTGTTGAATTTGCACATAGGTAAGAAGCATATAGAATGCATTCATTTTGCTAGGGCCGATAATATTTTATGTTTGTTGTGCAATTACCTAGAACCAACCAACGAGCTTAGATGAAGCTCTCAATAACTTACCAAAGCGCACTTCTCGAAAGCATCACCACTAGCTGAGATGGAAAGTAGATCTTGAATTTTAAACTAGCGTAGGAAATCATCATTGTCTTGATAATTTATCTAAAAAGATATCAATAATTGAGATGTCCATTATTAGAGACATTAATAGCTTGGATGGGAAAATTATCAAAGAAATGTCAGACTTGCTGTAGCACCCTAAAATTGGCACAGTTAAACCCTTAGTAAAAAGATAAAAATTTGAATTTTAACTCCAAAATCGCCCGTTAACCGCTCACCCCGTTTTCTATGCCATTTTTAGGATTTGTTTTGACCGTTGGACGATATCGTCGACAATCAGACGAAATCGTCCCAGATCTGACGAATTCGTCTGGAACAGAACGTCAAGATGATTTTGTCTCAAAACTAAATTTTCATAATTAGCTTTTTTTTTAACAGCCGCTTCAACTTGGGCAGAAGCGTGTCTGCACAGTTGGAGATTCCCCCTCTAAGGATCTCCCAGATTGGGATTATCCCCAACCTCCTAACCTCTCCCTAAATCCTATATAAACTTAGGATTTCTCTTGACTTCCCCCTAGCTGATTTTCCCTACAACTTTAGTTTCTCGTGCATTAGAACACCTTCACACCATTTTTTGCATCGTGTATTTTAAGTTTTCTTACAAGAATTTTATTGTTTTTCAGCTGGAGCAAGCTCGGATCGTCGCAAACGATTCCAAATGATTTCGGATGATCCTATCGTTGGCGACGATATCGTACAATTGGATGCGATATCGACTGCAGTACTGATTGGGGGAAATAAGAGCCTGAAGTTTGTATTTCTTTATCTTCTCTCTTCATTTCTTTATGCATTAACTTAGTTTATTCTATGTCTGCATTCTGGAGTTCACCTCATTTAGCATAAATGCATGATAAAGTTAAAATGAATTATTAAATTAATGCATTTCCTTTAATTGTTATCTAGATTTATCATTTAGTAAAGTTTACTATCATTTCTATCATTTTCCATTGCTTTTGTAGTTGTAATTTTGGTCTTTGATATCTATTTCTGTGATTGTAGGTTTCTGACAAATTCGTCTGACGAATTCGTCAGGTCGACGATGATCTCATCTGATCTCAGACGATCGACTATGATCTGAGATGATTATGTGCAATTGTAGACGATCATGTAATATTTGAGATGATCTGGACTTCTACAAGCCTCAGAATCTTCATCAGACATCCGAAATCAGGTACATTTTGCCTTATTTATCACACTTTCTGTGTTTAGCACTTATTCATGCTTTTTGTATCCATATAAATCAACATCGACATATAGAATAGCTTAGATTCATCTTGGCCAAACCTAGGATATGAATGATTAAAGTACAAAATGAACACATCAAACCCATTCTCAACCTAGGCATGGAAACTTCCACTCAAAAGTTTCCTGGTGAACCCACCATCCGTTGAAAATTCACCCTTATACCCCCTCCCCGAGAGACGCGATCTTCAAAGGGCCTCTCAGTCCGAGGTATTGTCCCATACTTATCGCATCCATCTTCTGGGTGCGGATCCTATAGCCTGAAGGTAAGGATGCAAAAAATTTGGAGCGATACATTTTGGTGAACCCGACGTGAAAACTAAAAACCTTTTGAAAAAAAAAAAAAATAGGAGAAGATTGTTAAGATTGCATATCATATTTAGATGGTAGATTATAATAAAAGACGAGTTGTCACCATAAATGTTGAAAATCAATTAGCATCCATAGAGATTACCTCTGTGCTTAGAGTACCTCAAACAAATAGAGTCCAACCTTTGTGGGACGAACTTGATAGGAGATTGAGTATTATTTCGTCTAGGTCGATAGAACTTAGGCAAATTAAGAGGTTTGTCCTAGATAGAATCCTGGATCCTGATCAGGTGACTTTGTACCCTGAGCTTCAGAGAGCTTGCCATAGGTGGTTAGCTGATAAAAGAGCACTTGTGTCTTCCGAGTTGTACACCTTTGAGGAATACCTCGACAACGCAGTTGTAGTACATAAATTTCTTTCTCGTACAGAGGATCAAGAGGTCGTTCTTACGGATAGAAATAGATGGAATAGATTTCCTAGAGCTGTGTTATATCGAGAGTATTGCCATGAAATTTACTTCTACATGTCAAAGTCTGAAACATATAATATCACCATAGCACACTTTGTCAAATTCTTGAAAAACCATTTCCAATTTGAAGAAGAGCATTTCATAACTCCTGATGAACTTGATCCTATTAATGATATCCATAAAATATTTATAGAAAACTAAGCCATTCTTTTATTATTATTATTTCTTGCATTTAGTATGCTGTTTGTTGTCTTTATAATATTATTATAAAAACAAAACAAAAATATAACAAAAATTAAAACATTTTCTTTAAGTATTATAGTAGGTATATAATTAAAATATATACCTCCCAAACTTGTCGCATATATATATAAATATATATTTGCTAAAATCTAAGTTTAAGCATAATGACTAGACTTAGGAATGGAAAACAGACTGAAGTAGAAGAAGATTGGTTAGGAAAACCATTAAATAAACTAGATGTCCTTCCTAAAGACCCAATTCAGGAAGAAGGAACCCTAGACCAACAAGAAGAAGAGTTTGTTGAAGGAAATGAACAAAGAGAAATTGTTAGAGAGGAAGGATCCTCATCCCCTAAAATATCTCCGGGAGGAGTTGTTACTTTTGAGAACATGGAACATTTTTGGAAGTTCCTCAATACTAATATTGGCACTCTTAATAGAGCAGTCCATATGGACAAGGATCAAATTGGTGACACTCAAGAAACCCTAAAAGAAATATATCAGACACGCACTAATCCCTTGTCCTTCGTTGATCAAGAAAGTGATCAAGCTAGACCATCCAATTTGGATATGGTCGCTATAATCCAGAACATGCAACAACAACAGGTTACCCTGTTAGGAGGAAAAACTGATGGGATTGTATTATTGGTAAAAATGAGTTACATATATAGGCAGAAAGCCTATATTCAACACATGACACTTGTCAAGAGAAACTGACAAGTGTCAAGGTGAAGGCATATTGCACTTTAACTCTAACATTGTCTGTGCTCTTGGCTCTCCAACTGTGAATAATGCTAGATTCACTGTGTATACATCTCGGTCTATTGCCTCAGGGTCAGCCACTTCCATGGGTCTGTTGCCATTGGGTCAGCCGTCTAAGTGCCTCAGGGTCATCATGGGTGCCTCAGGGTCAGCCACTTCTGGGTCTGTTGTTCACCATGAGTATGAAATCCCTCATGGTGAACTCAATCTAGAAGGTGTCGGTCTCTGTCGAAAATGCACCTAATGAAAGGAAAAACGAGCCATATAAGAGTGTCGGTCTCTGTCGAAAATGCACTCAATACAATAAAATGAGCCTTAGATCCAAATATGGAGGAGAAGAAGAGAAGAAGAGTAGAAGAGAATCTTCTAAAGTGTCTTCGTCTGTAGTCTTTAGAAGTAGATTCGAAAAAAACCTCGGATAGAGTCTAGGGTGTCTATGTCTGTAGTCCCTAGTATAAGTGTCCTTATGGTGACCATGTCATCCCATCGAAATGCATGGGTAACCAGTCGCTGCATTCGCCAAGTGTATAGAAAATATCACTAGGTACAAGGATCACATATGAAATTACCTTGGGAGTGTCGGGTACAACCGAGAGTGCACTCCAAGGTAAAAAATTTGAGGCTAAAAAAACTAAATTGAAACAGCCTCAAAATTACAATTTGACACCACCATTGTGTCCGTCGCGAAAAAATGTTTCCAACGACTATAAATACCCCTATATTGCACTATCAAAGGGGCCTTCATCATGTGGAAAAATCATCATGCCTATCTAAGGCAGAAAAATAAACCTCAGGAATATCATATTCCTGGCATCGCACTGTGGCAGAAAAAAGACAGACTCAATTTTCCCATGCAGGGGAATTACATTGGCCATCTAGGCCTTCCACTCTCCATGTGGAAAAACAAAAAACAGGGAGCCATAAAGATTTTTTGGCCATTTTGTCAAGTTTCCCTAAAAACAAAAAAATCAAAGTGGTCTCCTTCCACTTTAATAATAACATGCCCCCATAATTTATAAAATGCTTCCCCCATTACATTGCATTTAAAAAAAACATTTGAAAAAAAAAAAATTATGCAGGCTCGGTAACAACTACGTGGTATTGTTCCTCTGTGGTGTCTCCTGTGGCATAAGAATAATACATCCACTGCGTAGCACAGGATGCGCATGGAGGGTGATCCCCGCCCCAAATATGGTCTCATGTCATGAACAAATTACAAAACTCAAATCAAATAGGGCCCCCTGGGAGGAAGTCGCGGTCAAATAGGGCCTCGAGCTACGAATACCCCAACTCTCTACTTTCGTGAGACACAACAACCATGCAGCCACCCTCAAGGACACCAAACCATGCGATCACTTAACAATAGCGCTATTACCAAGGTGTTATCAGACGAATAACAATGGCATGGGTTATAACGAAGTCCCGTCGGGCTGTGCAAATTTTAGCAGTAAACTGGCGATAACATCTTGTTGAACAACATCTCCACTCTACAAAATCATCATCTCTGCCACCAAACTGGGTGCTTAAATGCTCGTGTGAAGATGTGTCAAAATGTCGACATGGTCACTCCGAAAAAATCTCAGTGGAACATGGTGAAATTACTCCACACCACTAGCTAGCTCCCGTTTTACTCATCGAAATAGCTAGACCAACAGGGATCCAAGCCATATCCATATGTGTGGGAACGAATCTTCACCATACATGCCATAGTTGCACAACTTGCCAGACAACAGGATTGATATCGTGGTGAGGAAATATTTCAACGCCATCAAGTTTTAGGCCTAATGTGGAAACTTACCAATCCACTGCACATAAAATCAGGCAAAAAATCACCCGTCTCGGCTGCACATGAAACCAGTAGTTTGGGTGGACAACAAAACCAGTAGATTGTCAGCTTCTGCTACCAAAATCGTCATCAAGAGTTTGAGTATGTTCTCAGAGCTCTGCTCTTCTACAAAAACAAAAAATCCCAATCCTTCAATTGATCGGTTCTTCAAAATCCACCAGATGCTTGGACAATCAATAACTGTTGCTGAAGCCCTGCTCGGAAGCACCGATCGAGCTCATGGTGGACTTGCCTCTGCAGGTTGTTCGCCATCAATGCCATGACTCTGACACTCCTCTTCGTGGCCATGAAGCTCCTGCTGGACTTGTCCTCCTCGATGTCGACGTCGCAGGATCAGCTGACGAAACTGATGGGCATCGCCTTCATCTGCGTGGCCATCGCTTTCTCCATGCCTTCTTTCGGCCTCATGCAGGACCCCGAGATCCTTTCCAACGTGTCGCTGCATCCTCTTCTTCGATCACTTTGAGCATCGCAACGGTCTACTAGATGACCACGAGCCAGGTGGACCACTGATAGTCGGAGCGCCCCGTGCAAAAATGAGCTAAGAAAGACCTAACCTTCGCCATAACATACTACGGGCTGCTCATTTGCGCCATCTGCCACATCCATCGCCCTAATGCCACCTTCTCTGGCTAAATCTATTTGTTCAATTTAATCTCCTTGGCAGCAGACACATCACTATAAAATTCAAATTCCAGCAGATTTAAAATGTGGGTTTCTGATTTAATCTCCTTGGCAGCAGACACATCACTATAAAATTCAAATTCCTAAGGGGACAATAATATTTGACGCGAACAACATGCGATGCCCGCAAATCGCACACGGATTCTCGCGCTCACGCTTCCGCATTGGCAGAATATCATATCAGTGGCAAAACAATCTTTCCACCTTCTGGATTCGACTCAATTTGAGTCGCGTCTGCATGGATTTTCCCTCTCAAAAAATTTCAACAGCAATGTTTTCTGGTCTTTATTCGAAAATAATAAAAAAAACATAAAAATTTCCCAAATTTTTAAAATTTTACTATCTGGTTTCTGATCCATCAAATGATGGAGAGCATACTCCCTCGGTAAAAAATTAAAAAAAAAAATATGGAAAAGAAAATAAATGAGGGGGAGGGAGGATTTCCATGAGGGAAATCCCCCCTCAAGGGTTTCACAGGGCAGGGAAAGCCTGCTCTGATACCAAATGTTAGGAGGAAAAACTGATGGGATTGTATTATTGGTAAAAATGAGTTACATATATAGGCAGAAATCCTATATTCAACACATGAAACTTGTCAAGAGAAACTGACAAGTGTCAAGGTGAAGGCATAGCGCACTTTAAATCTAACATACCCAACCACCTAGAGTGCCTGTTACCAAGCCTAGAGTTATCCCCACACAAAAGAAACCTTCATTCACTGCTCTATTTCTCCAGGCTATTGATCAACATACCTCAAATCAGCAAAAGCCCAAAATAAAACCAAACACCAATTTCCAACAATCTGGGATACAACATAATGTTACTACAAATCTTCTTCATAATACTCTTCCTACCAACCATTTGCATAATAGCAATATAGCATCTAATCCTTATGTCACGCCATCATATGCTCATAAATCCCATACTCATGTACCACCGAACCAATATGGTGGACAAACTAGTAATCTTGAAGCCATGGTGAAATAATTAGTCTCCCACATGGACCAGATAGATCCCTACCGTCCCTCATACAATTATCGAGAGATGTGTAGTCAACCTTTAGATCCTATAGTCATAGCACAACCATATCCTAAACACTTTCCTATGCCTGTCCTACCTATATACAAAGGAACCGAAGATCCCATAGAGCATCTTCGTATGTTTAGGATAGCATGTCATGATATATCACATGATGACTTGTTATTACTAAAAATGTTCCCAAAAAGTTTAGGAGGAATGGCATTAGAGTGGTATTATCAATTACCCACTCATTCTTTGAGGAATTTCGAAGAAACAACCGAGTCTTTTGTTCATCAATTTAGTGCCTACATCGAAAGGCATGTAACCATTAAATATTTGTACAACTTAAAACAAGACAAAGATGAATGTTTTGCTGATTTCCTAGCTCGGTGGAGACAGTTGATAGGAAAATTACACTTTGTGTTACCTTATCGAGAAATGTTGGATATCTTTATCAATAATTTACAAGAACAACTATCCTATGAGTTATCAACTGCTACCTTGACCACCTTCGATCAAGCTATAGACTTAGCTCAAAGAGTGGAAGATGCTCTCATTAGGAGAGGTCAGATTAAAAAGAAAGATGATGAGAAAACATCCAGAAATCAATATAAAAATAAACAAGTTGTGGGTGATGGAGTCACTGATAGTAGAAATATTGCTACTATTAATGCTACGAAGACAACGGAGAAGTTTATACTAAAACCTCTCGATAAACCACCTCAAGAATTTACTAGGTTAAATCAACCTCTATCAACCATTCTACCACAATTATTAGAACGAGGTTTGATCCAATTACCAAACATCCGAGAACCCGATCCAACTATACCCGGATACGGAGCTGATTTACACTGTGATTTCCATAGAGGACCTGGACACGCTACCAACTCTTGTAAAATATTAAAACATAAAATACAAGACCTGATTGATAACAATGAGATGGAGGTGCAAGCCTTTCAACCTAAACAAAATCCTCCTAATAATGCTCAAAAGAACATCCCCCAAAATCAGAATCAGAATGCCAATCAATCATTAGACATATTTCAACATCCTTTACCAAAGCATGGTAAAGAGGTGGCTAATCAAATTGAGCATCATAATGTTCCCCCTCCTACCCGATATGTAGGGACTATTAGTGGACATTTACCTGCTCATGATCTGCAAATATTTGACACAACTTTATCCATGGTTACGACCAGACCTCTATATAATATTCGGACACCTGATCTTAGTGATACAGAATATGAGACTGAAAGTGACATGGAAATCACATCAAATCAATCGAATAGTTTTGAAGATGAATCAGATGCTATTCAACCTATCACAAATTCTATGGTTTCGGAAGAACCATTTCCAAGAAGAGTCACTACTAGACCATCTTCTCACCAATTACTTTCTAATGAACAAGCCATAAACGCTAGACCAAGACCCATTCATCATCCACAAAATAATATTGTAGGTACCATCGGAGCTGTTACTAGACAACAGGCTCAAAATTCTCAACAAGATCAAACTCAGAATGATGGATCAGCTCCATTTGTTTTGAAAGTTCCTAATAAAGGGAATCATGCGCCTAATGTTCAACCTAAACCTCCTTATAATATTAATGAACAATTATCAAATACTACAACTAGAATTTCCCTTTTGGACCTTTTAAGATCTTCTCCTACACATAGGGATGAATTAATGCTCACATTAAGCCAAATGATGGTACCACAAAATATTCAACTCTGAAGCCATGGCCAATACTATCATAACTCGAGAAGTCGATTGTATTGACTTTCGGGATAGAGATATACCACAACATAGTTTACATAAGGATAACCCCTTATATATTACTGCCCTAATTGGAGATGTAGCAGTTAAACGAGTCTTGATTGATAATGGTTCATCTTTAAACATTTGCACTTTTGAATTCTACCAAATATTTGGGTTTAGAAGTGACGAAATGAAAAGAACTGATATGATCATAAAAGCCTTCAATGACGAAACACAAGAAACATGTGGAGTTATTACTATCCCATTGCAAGTTGGTCCAAGAACCTTAGACACGATCGTGTTTATTGTACATTGCCCTGCATCGTACAATATACTCTTGGGTCACCCTTGGATCAACGTGATGCGAGTTGTTCCCTCAACTTTACATCAGTGTGTTAAATTCAAATTTAAAAATCAGTTGGTTACCATTCATGGTGATCCTAGACCCTTTGATATGTGTGCTTTGGCAGAACCTGTTGGAGTTCAATTTTGCCCTGCTCTGTCATCCACACATCCTAATTCTCATCATCCATCTAAACGTGTGAAACACACACCCATAACATCATCTACTTTTTCTCCATCAACTCCACCTCTACATATAGTTCAACCATCTTCCGAACAAACCACATTAGGACCTCAAAAAGATCCTAAACCCACAACCAATGCTTCTTGTTTTACTCCTATAACTTCCATACCTATAGACCCATCCATCGACATCTCTACAACATCTACACCTACCAGAGGCATATTTTTTGCATCCGAAGATGTAGGAAATGTTCCTTCTACCTCTTACGCTCTTACTGATGAGCTCTTACCCGATTTATCTAAAATTCTTATATCAGAAAAAACAAACGCTGCTATGCAAGATTCCCTTATTTTAAATAATTTGCCACCCTCTCCTCGTACCTTGGGCCTCCCACAACCTATGGGAAGTATTTACCAAGTCGGGAGTTGTGCTTTTATTTATAAGGGATATGCCTGGGGTAGAATACCTAGAAACATCAAGACTCATTATGATGGATATGCTCGATGTTATTTTGCTAATGAGTATATTAAAGCTAAGCCTATAATGCTTAAATTGGGATATAAAGGGAAAGGTTTGGGACCTTTCCAAAATGGTATGAAAGAACCTTTTGAGGTAGAACCATGGCCTGCTCGATGTGGTGTGGGCCTATTTCCTAGTAAAGGTCAGCCCTTCCCATTTGAGGATGATGACCATCTCATATGTTACCAAGATTATTTGGATAAACGTGATGCTTTGCATTTAATGAATAAGCCATTTACATGTAATATGCTATCCATAGCTTACCCTGAGATGATCGTTGAATCCGACGATGAGTTGGAGGGAGATATCTTCCATGATGTCTCCATTGAGGAATTATTACATAACGGATTTTATTTCGATGGCTCTATACCTAGTATAGCCCAACTTGAGGCCACGACTCCTCAAGACGAATTATCTAAGCTAACCTCGGAAGAATTACAAGAATTGGGCGTTTCACCCGCCCCACCTAATTTTGAGAGAGATCTACACATGGAAGTAGAGAATGTCATAAAAATTAACATTGGAACCAACGATAATCCTCACATAATCAACATTGGATCAGAATTGAGTCAAGAAAAATAGGATAAATACATTGCATTTCTTAAAGAATATGAAGATGTCTTTGCTTGGACATATGAAGATATGCCAGGATTAGACCCTTCTGTAGTTATGCATCACCTAGTAGTCCATCCGGATGCTAAACCTGTTAAACAAAAACTTAGAAAAATGCATCCTAAAGTGGCCTTACTAGTCAAAGGGGAATTAGAAAAACTCCTGAAGGTTATTTTTATACAAGCCATTGATTATGCTTGAATGGATCTCGAATGTAGTTCCAGTAACTAAGAAAGAAGCTACCAAAGTTAGGGTTTGCACAGACTTTAGAGATATTAATGTTGCATGCCCTAAAGATGATTTTCCTCTTCCCAACATGGATCAGATCATTGATTTTACTGTTGGGAGTGGAATGATATCCTTAATGGATGGATTTTTTGGTTATAATTCGATCAGGATAGCTCCTGAAGATCAGGCTAAAACAACCTTTATTACCCCTTGGGGGACCTTTTGTTGGAAAGTGATGCCATTCGGTTTGAAGAATGCGAGGTGCAACATATCAACGAGCCATGACTTATATCTTTCATGATATGATGCATGATATTCTACATGATTATGTAGATGATATTATAGCTCGTTCCATCAAAGAAGATGATCATTTAGATGATTTGAGAAAAGTATTTGATCGGTTAAGGGAATATCTTATCCGATTGAATCCAGCCAAATGTATATTCGGAGTTAAGTCCGATAAATTATTGGGGGTTATAGTTTCTTTACGTGGCATTGAAATTGACCCTCTCAAGATCATGGCTATCACTGATATGCCCGCACCCACAAATATATCTAAATTACGAAGTTTACAAGGTAAACTTCAAGCTATTCGTCGCTTCATCGATAAGTTGGCAGACAAAACAGGACCCTTTCTTAAGCTTCTTAAGAAAGATGTCTCTTTTCATTGGGACGATGAATGTCAGGAAGCATTTGAACTCCTCAAACAATATCTCCTTAACCCACCTGTGCTTTCACCACCTAGACCTGATCGCCCATTTATCTTGTATATTTTTGCTTCAGATTTTGCCTTAGGAGCTATGTTAGCTCAACTTGACGATGAGAAAAGAGAGCGTGCTAATTATTACATTAGCCGAACCTTAATCAGTTATGAAACCCACTACACAACATTAGAGAAACTATGTCTAGCAGTCATATTTTCTACATAAAAATTATGCCATTATATGCTCAGTCAAAAAACGTATGTTATTGCTAAATTCGATCCTTTGCGGTATCTCATGAGTCGACCGTACTTATCTGGTCGCACAACAAAGTGGGTTCTTGCGCTAAGCGAGTTTGAACTCATGTTTATAGGACAGAAGTCTGTTAAGGGTCAAATCATAGCAGATCAACTAGTTGCATGCACCCTTAGAGTCTACCCATCCCCTCATCATTGAGTTTCCTGATGAATGCCTTAAATTAGAGGCAGACCATCCAGAGCAATGGTCCCTATACTTTGATGGAGCCCGATGCATGAGTGGGGCTGGTGCAGGTATTATTTTAATATCTCCATAGAAACATCTTATACCTCTGTCCTTTAAATTAACATTTGCTTGTACTAATAACACTGCTGAATATGAGGCTCTAATCCTTGGATTACGAGCTGCCTTGGCACTAAAAATTAAAAATCTATTGGTTTTCGATGATTCTCAACTTGTCATAAATCAAATCAATGATGTTTATCAGACCAGAGATGATAAATTACGTCCATATAAAGCATATGTCTTACAATTAATATCTTTATTTGATCAAGTTACCTTGGAAGCTATTCCTCGAACTAGCAACCGTGCGGTTGACGCTATGGCTGCAGTTGCATCTCTTTTGCCCTTGGAGTTAGATGACGAATATGCTACCATCATTATTCATCGACTCCAGGAACCCGCTTCAAATAAATCATGCTTAGAACCTTTGGATGTGTTTCTAATCAACGAAACTACTCCTGAACCTTGGTACACTGATATATTTAATTTTCTTCAAAATGGGACCTTCCCTGAAGGTTGTAATAGCAACCAACGTCGGTTATTACGTAGACGAGCAAGTCGCTTCATAATTATTGGAAATACGTTGTATAGGAGATCTTTTGAAGGCATCCTATTGAGATGTTTGAATCTAGAAGAATCTAGATCAGCTTTGAGTGAAGCCCACGATGGATCTTGTGGGGGACATTTTAGTGGTAGCGCCATTGCTAAGAAACTCCTTAGGATAGGATATTTTTGGCCTACCATGGAGAATGATGCACATGATTATGTGCGCCATTGCGACAAGTTCCAGAAACATGCTGACCTTGTCCATGCGCCTGCACAAGAACTGCAGGCTATTTCATCTCCTTGGCCCTTTTCAAAATGGGGCTTAGACATCATTGGAAAAATCAATCCTGTGTCATCTGATGGACACAAATTCATCATAACCGCCATCGAGTATTTTACAAAGTGGGTTGAAGCTATGCCCTTAGCTTCTTGCACTGGAACCCAAGTTTCCAAATTTATTTTTAATCAAATTATTTGTAGGTTCGAAATTCCTGCAAATCTCATCTCGGATAATGGAACTTGTTTCAAAAATAAATATGTCAAGAAATTATGTCAAAAATATAAAATTCAACATCGTTGGTCCACTCCCTATTATCCTCAGGGTAATGGCCAAGCAGAAGCATCTAATAAAACATTAATTAAAATCCTCAAAAGACTGGTCAATAAATCTGGCCGAGATTGGCACATCCAATTATATCCTGCTTTGTGGGCTTATCGAACTAGCGTTCGTACCCCCACAGGTACTTCACCTTTTGTTTTGGTTTATGGCGTTGAAGCTGTTTTTCCCTTTGAATTAGAAGTTCCTTCTTTGGCTCTACTACTTCAAGATACTGAAGTAGGAGATGAATATCGTGTTGGCAGATTTAGTCAACTGGAACTCCTAGATGAGAAGCGCATCAATGCTTTGGAACATCTTCGTGCCTACCAAAACAAGCTCAAGCGAGCATACCTCAAGAAAGTTCATCATCGATCCTTTGAGATCGGCGACCTTGTCTTGAAAGAAAATAAAAAAAATACTAATGCAACTAAAGACCTTAAAGGTAAATTCGAGCCCAACTGGCTTGGACCGTATATCATCATTGCTAAATTTGGATCGGGAGCATACCGATTAGCTACCTTAGATGGTAAAGATCTTAAAGAACCTATGAACATTATGCATCTTAAACGCTATTATGCATAAAATCTGGTCATTTCATCATTGTATATATTGTTATTTTGCATATTGTTTTCTTTTAGTCATCCATATAAAAATTTCAAAAATAGTAATAGTATTTATTCTTTCAATTCATAAATTAAAATCAAAATATAAAAACTTCAAAATCATCAAAATCTTCAAAAACATCTTTTATTTCTTGAAGTATTGCAGTTATATTTTCAATTATTTTGGATAAATTAGCATTTATTTGGAATCCCGCACTTTCACACTCACATGAATAAATATCTTGATTTTATTTGGTATGATTATTAATCTCTCTTATATCAAAGTCCACAGTTGAATTAAATAAAGTTTTGAGCATAGAGAACTGATCTTGTTATTTACTTGAACCAAGCATATCTTTTCACATTAAAATGATTTCATTGCAAATTCGATATGATGCTACATAGTAGAAATGGTTTCTTGAGCGAAAAGTTTCCCCTGCTATCCTATCATGCACATGGTCTAGAATCTTTGAGAATTGACAAAAGGACAAGCTCACCCCTACCTAGAATAAAAATCCCTTGCTCCACAACCAATCCGAGCAAGTATCCCTAGTATAGGAAGAAAAAGAAAAGTCAAAGAAAATGAGAAAAAGAAAAATATTATTTTGTACCATCGCAGCAATATTTCAGCATTGTCTCAGTTCCAAGCAAAAATACAAAAAATACAAAAAAAAAAGAAAGAGAAGCAAAAGAGAAAAGAAAAAGCAAAAAGCAATAAAATCCCTTTTCCCTACCCCTTGAAAAAGAAAAGAAGGGTGAATGAGCTTGAATCCCTGGAATTCTCAATTATTCAAAAACTGTGAGGTAAGCCCCATAACAAGTGGTTTGTGCCCAACCCGCTTGGCCTTGGGTAATCCCTAGCATGGTGATATGTCTGTCACATTAGCGACCTTATTTTGTATAGACCTATGTCGGCTTATGGATTAGCTAGCTCTTGATGACCCGACTTACATAGTAGTCGGGTACGGTTACATGCATATAAATCATGGTCAACGAACACTTATTTGGTTAATTCAAATTACTTGTATCAAATTATCTTGCTCAAAATTGGTGAATGAACAATACAATTGCACACACATTTGTATTTGAGAGATTTTGTATCATTATGATAAATCAAGATCGGCAATGAACTCACATCTGCACATGGGGTTCCTTATAAATCTACATTTTGTCTTTGAGATAATTTAAAATATTTCTGCAACTCTTTTTGGAATAATTTCATCTTCTTATTTAAAAGAACATCTGTTTAGTAGAAAAACAATTACATACATATTTCTTTCCAAAATCCAAAACTTCTTTCAAAACATGCAATAAAGTCACATTTCTTTATATATTCGACTTCCGCAACGATGGTATAGTTCCAAAACCTAAACTGGAATTTTATGCCTAGCGCAAGTCCTTATCTTATATTTTGTTTATTTAAAAAAATCAAATCATGCAATAAAACTATTATATCAATTTCCTTTTTGGATTTCGTGATGATGGTATAAGTCTATACCTATAATTCTATGCCTAGCGCAAACCATTGTTCTAATTTTATTTTCCATTCATTATAATTCATAAAAACATATGGCTTACATCATTATGTTACACAATTGTGCTTTAAAAAGAACGCAATTTTTTTCTATTTTCATTTCATTATGTCAACATTCAATTTTGCAATGATGGTATAATTCCTAGGGAATTATTCAAAAATTTTATCACACTTAGGAATTTATGCCTAGCAAAAATCATATTTCTTTTATATTTCATGCATAATATTTTTATGAAAATCTGAAAACAAATCATCACCATCATCATTTTCATCATCACAACACAAAGTCTTAAGACAGTCTCTTAAGCACTCTTTTACTTTTAACAATATTTCTATACTGGGATTAGCTTGACGACCTAGCGAGCGGCGACTCCATGAAATGGTCTATAACAATGACAATGTCCTTTGAAATTATTGTTAGAAGTCCCTTTTATTTTGCATCAAATCACACCACCAAAACAACCAATTTGTTTACATCAGATTATTCCATTTAAATTTTATGGCATGACATAAAATTATAATTTATTTCCAATGACATAATTACATGAATAATCAATCAACAAATCCAAAATTAAAGCATCATACAACATATACACAAGTCATATCATCAAAAAAGACCATATATATATATCAACAAATTATGTACATCATATCAAAGCTGGATTGGTATGCCACAATCTATACCCTGGCATACTCAATCCTCCCAAATATGTATCCAATCTACAGTCTCTGGCAGCTAGTCTCGAGAAGCCCTCGAGCTCTCAGCCTCATCTCCTCTCCCACCCTGGCGTGGAGGAGGTGGTCCCATAGAGGTCCGGGCTGTGTCTTGGGTCCTCGCCGTCGATCGTGAGGATGTCCTCGATGATCCCACCCTGATCGGCTCCGCAATGCCGGTTGGCAGCTGCAACCTCTGGCCCTCTAGAACCAGTTGGAAGTATGCTCCCTGATAGAACGTGGTCTGAGCCATAGACCATGCCAACTCCTGCATGCTCGCCCCTCCGCTCCGAGCCCTAAGCCGTGTAGCCTCATCCTACATAGTCTGCACCTAAGCCCGAAGGTGGGCATTCTCAGCCCGAAGAGCCGCCATCTCGCTGCTCTCCCCTACCTCGACACCCTTGCCCTTATCGGGTGATGGTGGCCTCTCCCCCTGCTGAGAAGGGAATCCCTCCTCCCTCCTCCCTATCTGCTGTGGTCTCTATGGAGCCTGTGGCATCCTCTGGCATCTCTCCTATGGAGACCGTCATTGCTCTCTCCCTCCATGACCCCGCGCTACCTCAATGGCTGCCTGGCGCCACCTCCCCATCCATCGCACAATCACGTGCATCGGACCCTGTGCCCTCGTCATCCGAGGAGGGTGGATGCCTACGTACCAGGCATCATATCCATCAGTGACCCCAATGTCATCCCCATCCACTGGCTGGATGGGGGCATCATCCACGTCCTGGCTCCAGAATCACTGCATATCCGGAGCCTCGCTCAGTGTGGTATTATCCCGGATAGTCTGGGAGTACTCATAGTCCCTGAGAGATGGGATCCCCTACTGTAGACCGAACTATCACAAAACTCGGTCGTAGCGGTGGAGCTCTACCTCTCCCCACTCCATCCTCAGCCAGTAGACTCGCTTGATGCGAGCCAGCTCCTGCCCATCCTCTCCCCACCCTGGATGCTCTCTCCATGGCCTCTAGGTGATCTGGTCTAGGATGAGGTCATCTAGCAACCTTCGTGACATCGATAGATCTATCCGTCATTGTGACCCTCTCTGTAGCCACCAATAGAAAACCTGGGGTCTCTCCCGGTCAACCCCTATCAGTGGGAGTCCTACCGGCCTCCGCACCGTGATGTGCTCCCAGCACCAAACCTATAGTAGCGATGTCAAAACCAGACATCGACCTCCCTTGTATACGACCCCATGTAGGATCCTATACAAGCGGCATAGTACAAAGCTGCCCCATGCAAATCTATACCCGTGGTCTCTCATGTCGCAGACCACATCTGAAAGGAGCCATGGTAATCTGCACCCGCTCTGGTGGCACAGCAGTAGGCCACCCACTATCCCTGCCAAAACTTGAGTCAACCTAGATGCCCTAGGCATCTGCCTCAGAGACTCGATGTTCACTCCGCCCTTCTCCAGGGCGAAGCTCGGGTCTCCGCATAGCCTCATCATAGCCTGGCCCTGATTGGCCGTAGGAGTCATAAACCGTCCCTATATGGGGATCCTCAAGATCCTCCATACGTCCTCTAGTGTGGGAGCCATCTCCCTTGTCGGTAACCAAAGTAGGATGACCCCGGATACCATCTCTCTGCTAGGGCTGTCAGTAGCCCCATGTCTGTCGGTATTTGTGGCATCTCTGCCACATGCTGTAGTCCGACCTGTGCTAGTCGGTCTCGCTCTGCCTGGTCGAGCGTGGCCACGTCATCCCTCAGCCCCTTGTATTTCCATTCTCGACTCTTTAGTAATCCCCTCTACAAAATAAACAATAAAACAACAAAATTCATTAATAAAACAATTATTAAAATCAATTAAATGCAATTCAAACAAGCTTAATTTCATAAAAATGATGATATCGTCCACCATTGGATGATATCGTCCTAAATTAAATCAAATCATCCTTTGTAGGATGA
The DNA here is from genome assembly GCA_028583015.1 of Wollemia nobilis. Lineage (NCBI taxonomy): Eukaryota > Viridiplantae > Streptophyta > Pinopsida > Araucariales > Araucariaceae > Wollemia > Wollemia nobilis. The sequence continues at coordinate 682,063 of JAQPPZ010016951.1, forward strand.
AATCATCTCCGATTTCTCAACTTGGGGATCGCCCCTTGTTGGACGGGATCGCCCCTATTTCGCCGATTTCGCCCTCAGACGAAATCGATGATCTAGGGACGATTTCGACGAAATTGGGATGATTTCGTCCCGACGTCGTCGACGGCCTAAAAACGGCCGCGATGCCCCAAAATAGTCAAAATTTAAATTGCAAATTACACAAATCAAATTAAAACATAATTCACTAGGTTTAGATTCTTACCCGTAGCCCGCGTCGGACCTCTGTCGATCTGTGCGCTGTTTCGACCATTTTGTCTGCAGAGCTCTAAAAACAGTAAAAAATGAACAGTAAAAATGAATTAGGGTTTTACCCTATTTTTCTTAATTTTATTTAAAAACAAACAACTTTTTTTAATTTTTCTTTTTCGTGCTTTTACCTCAAACGTTCGATTTGGGTAAAAACACGGAGGGGGCACCATAGTAAGAAGTTGTACGATTCGACCTAGAATCGTCGTCTAGAAAATTGAGTAAATTTTTGCTTTCTCGTAAAATGGGAAGAACTCGTCTTTAACGCATTTTCTTTGAAAAATTCGCTAAAGAGGGGGCAAAATGTAGCACCCTAAAATTGGCGCAGTTAAACCCTTAGTAAAAAGATAAAAATTTGAATTTTAACTCCAAAACCGCCCGTTACCCGCTCCCCTTGTTTTTCATGCCATTTTTAGGATTTGTTTTGACCGTTGGACGATATCGTCGACGATCAGACGAAATCGTCCCAGATCTGATGAATTCGTCTAGAACAGAACGTCCAGACGATTTCGTCCCAAAACTAAATTTTCATAATTAGCTTCTGTTTAACAGCCTCCTCCAACTTGGGCAGAAAGCGTGTCTGTGCAGTTAGAGATTCCCCCGTTGGGGATCTCCCAAATTGGGATGATCCCCAACCTCCTAACCTCTCCCTAAATCCTATATAAACTAGGATTTTCTTAGTTTATCCCCCTGGCTGATTTTCCCTGCAACTTTAGTTTCTCGTGCATTAGAACACCTTCGCACCATTGTTTGCATTGTGTATTTCAAGTTTTTCTTGCAGGAATTTTATTGTTTTTCAGCTGGAGCAAGCTCGGATCGTCGTAGGCGATTCCAGACGATTTCGGATGATCCTATCACAGATCGGTGATGATCTCGTACGATTGGAGGTGATCTCGACTGTAGTCCAGATTGGGGGCAATCAGAGCCCGAAGTTTGCATTTCTTTATCTTCTCTCTTCATTTCTTTATGCATTGACTTAGTTTATTCTATTTTTGCATTCTGGAGTTCACCTCATTTAGCATAGATGCATGATAAAGTTAAAATAAATTATTAAATTAATGCATTTCCTTTAATTGTTATCTGGATTTATCATTTAGGCAAGTTTACTGTCATTTCTATCATTTCCCCTTGCTTTTGTAGTTGCATTTTTGGTCTTTGGTATCTGTTTCTGTGATTGCAGGTTTCTAATGAATTCGTCAGGTCGATGATGATCTCGTCTGATCTCAGATGATCGACTGTGATCTGAGATGATTCTGTGCAATTGCAGATGATCATGTAAGATTTGAGATGATCTGGACTTCTACAAACCTCAGAATCTTCATCAGACATCCAAAATCAGGTACATTCTATCTTATTTAGCACACTTTCTGTGTTTAGCACTTATTCATGTTTTTTGTATCCATATAAATCAGCATTGGCATATAGAATAGCTTAGATTCATCTTGGCCAAACCTAGGAATTGAATGATTGAATATAAAAATGAACACATCAAACCCATTCTCAACCTAGGCGTGGAAACTGCCACTCAAAGTTTCCTGGTGAACCCACCATCCAGTCAAAAATTCACCCTTATAACCCCTCCCCCGAGAGGCGCGACCTTCAAAGGGCCTCTCAGTCCGAGGTATTGTCCCATCCTTCTCGCATCCCCCTTTCGGGCGTGGATCCTATAGCCTGAAGGTAAGGATGCAAAAAATTTGGAGCGATACACTTGCCATGTTTTAAATTTGGAAAATACGAAAGTAATATTTATCAAGTTAAAAACCTTACCCTGTCTGTTTTTGGATAAGGAATGTAGTTAAATAAATTATTTGCAATTTAAATTCATTTTACATATATTTATAAGATATTTCATTAGAGATGAATAACTCATTGATATCCTTTTGAATTATGTGAGATGGAAGAAGTAGACTTTTGAGAAAGTTAAACTATAGTGTTAATATTGAACCAATTTAAAATTGGGAGACCTAGTGTTATGGCAAATATTTTAAAACTTTTTGTCTATCGCTATGAATTGTTGTTGTAGTGTGACGTTGTGTAATCTATTAAAAAAGTTCCAAAATTTATAATGTCATTTTCCTGAGAACCGAAACTGCCTTAAAACCATGAGTAGTTTTTAAATGCGTATTTACTTTGTCTTATATGTTTGATTGTTGGGTATGAAGTTAAATACCATTATTAAAGTCTTAAATTAACTTAGACATAGGCTTTTATATTAACGTTCATAATTAAATCAATGATGGCTATGATAGAACTTATAGCAATGACGTCAAATTAATCGAGTTTGCAAAAATATGTCAGTTTGAAATTATTAAGGAAATATTGAAAACAAAGATCAACTAGAGTTCTCTACTGAGTTTTAATTCGGTTTTGAATTGCATTTCCTTGATCCTTGCATTGTCGGAACATTAAATCACCTTTATGATTTGCACACTCAACCCTAGGATTAATTCATAATTTGTAATAATGCTGAAAACCCCTTCTTCATAGTGTCAGAGAAGATTATTTTTTTACCGTATTTCAAAAATATCAAAATATGATTAATAATTCATGTAACCTATCTTGAGGAGGTGGTGTATGAAAACTAATGATTAAGTTTTAACTTATTTATTCTCAGAGATAGAGAGTTTTTTATATGGGACCTTTGTAATATTTCTTAGGTATTGTATGGAGTTTATGTATGCATTTAGGCCTGGATTTGGTTGGTAAAAAATTTAACACTTTCCTCCTTTAAATCTTCCATAGCAAAATAATAGTAAACAATAATTGAACACTACTTGGTTGTACCTCAACACCACTATAATTGAATTCATAGACACTGAGTGTATTGCTATTGAGTTTTTAATATATGGCTAGTGATTTAAAAGTTACATTAATCGAGCTGAACTGTATTAAAAAGGTATGTCTTAAATTTTGTTTTTGTTAATGAATGACTACTAATATGGAATATTGACAACAACAAGTCTTAATATTTGTATTCAAATACGTTAACATTATCCATTACCGATATCTATATATATATTGTATATAGTTTTCTAGATAAAAAAATAAATGTATCCATATATTTTGCTTTGGTTAAAATAAAGTAAAATTTAGACCTTCTATTAGGGATTACCATGAGTGAGCAATAAGTAGATATAATATTCTTTCGTAGCACATCTTGAATTATGTTTAAGCAATAACTATTCTTCAAAATATGATTATGTTTAAGACTTTATTCATTCAATTAATATAGTCTAAAAGCACATCTTGAATTATATGGTCATGTTTAAGACTTTATTATTTAAGTAGTTATTAGCTGTATTTATATTTATAAATGTCATTTAAGCTTTAGTAATGTTTTTATTATTAATTCAAGACTCACTTAAAAGTATTATTTGAAATGGCATGAACCAAATAGTAAAATTTGATTAAGGTTTAGAAACCCTCCCTTCATCTCTTCATAATAAAAAATGCTAAAGTAACCATTGTGAAGGATGGTAATACACCCAACACTAGTATTGCGAGAGGTAATCACTGTAATTCAAGAGTGATCGTACTCTTGACGAGCAAGGTCAAGATGAGAAGGTAATGAGGGATGGTATGGGATGTCACCTCTAGGTCACTAGACATATAGTACGGTGATGGGTCCCTTGCTCATTGTACGGTTAGAAGAAGACTAGTAGAATACCAGTGCTAGAAGATAGCTAGCAGGATACCGGTGCTAGTAAACTCAACGATGAGTTGGTAAGGGATAACTCCTCATTATTTCATACCATATCAAGAGATACCAAGACCTGATCTAGTGTAATGGAGGGCCCTAGTTGAATCCAAGCGAAGTTGGACTCTCAACTAGGAACAAGGCTTGTTTTATGCTAATCCCTTGCATGTATTTAATTCTAGATAAAAATTACGTTAATATGAGCCTAGTCCTTCATTCTAAGGTACAAGGAATTATGTGTCCACCCTCTAGGTGTTATGGGCCCTAGAGGATAACCCCAGCTATTAACCCACATTCTCAAGAAAGGAGAATATATGATCACAAAAAGGTACCTCCTTACGGTATCTGGCCAATCTCAACCACTTGGGAAACCGTTTGCAATGATCAACTTTCCCAAAAGTGGAATTTTACTATGCATCCTACTAATAAGATGTTGGGTGATCATAAAAAATTATCCTTATACTTTGTTAAAAAAATTGAAATTGATTGAAATTTTCAAATGGTGATTTCGGTGTGTAAGAATGGAATAGACAACCATGTGAGTTATATCTGGGTTGTTATAGTTAGTGTTGGAAGTATTGACACTATTATGATAAGGGTTATGGAATGGGAGATTTTGTGCAGTATCTTGCGGGGTGATATAATTTGTAGTTGGTGGAATAGAAAAATAGTTGTTAACATTAGGAGGAATATTATTTACATTAGAAGAAGGGATGCCATGAGAAGGAAACTGAGTGTAATTTTGAGGTATGCTACTAGTTGGAGGAGATTGAGAAATTCCTCCAATGTTAGTGGTTGTGGTAGTAGCATATGTAGGGTTGTGAAATGGATTTAGATTATGATTTTGTGAATATTGAAATAAGGGATTAATACGAATATTATGATGAGAACTGGTTTGATGGTGGGATGGTCCAACTTCATCAAAGTGGATGTCCTTTTGTAATATTTTAAACAAAACTTGTTTATTTTACCTACAAAAGTTCATCATATGATCATATGTTTTGAAAACAAGTTGACCATGAGGTCCTTCTATTGGATCAAAGTTATCATTAGTTGTTGTGTCCTCATGTTCTATGTTTGAATTCTTCTTATCGATTTGATCACATTTATCTCTAACAACTTTCACTTATTCCTAAGTGTAAGCACGATAGGATAAGGGAAAGAGGGTCCAAAAATAAACTATTTGAGACATTAAAGATGCAAATTTATTAAGTCTTTGTAATTTTTATAATCTACACAAATAAATTTAGATGGTCTTGTTTATAGTTTTAAAACAAAAAAAAAAGAGAAAAAGGCTCCCTATATGGATACTAAAGGATGTGTTCAAGTCAAGTTCACCAAAAATATGGAGGGAAAAACCTACGTAGCTGATTCTTGATGGATCTACTAGGAGTTGAGGTAATTGCGGGTTATGCCTCTCACACTTTGGGGCTTGGGGATTCAGGGGTTCACTAGGAGTGCTTTAAGGACTCACTCCAAGTTCATAATGGGAGGGTTTGATGTGTTGATTTAAAAGACACCTAAGTTTGGTCTTAAAAGAAATAAAACTACACTAACTAAAAATACTGTAAAACAATGTAGTAGAGAAATAATGTAGACAAGCAAATGCTATCCCTAAAATGAATCTTTATTTGCGTGCACACTATTCCTAAGATATAAGAAAAATAAGCTTATTTATTTTTGAGCAAGGGTTCAAGGGATATGCACAAACAAGCTAACCTATATGCAAAAATTACATGTAATTTATCTTTAATGCCTAAAAATACAACAATCAACTTTCCTTTTATACCCTAAAGAGATTAGACTAAATGAATTTTTATCCCTCAACTCATTCTTAAACATGATGAAGATTAATTTTCTTTAATTTTATTTTTTACATAAATTAGATAAAAATAAAACGTACAGTAAAATACAAAAACAACCTAACAAACTAACAGGGCACTTACCTTTTTTGATGTTTGTCCTAGCATCGAATTCACGCCCTGATACCTATGATCCTGAATTCGATTTTGCACCTCGAAAACCACGATCACAAATCCGGGTAAACCTGTAAACATAAGAAAAAATTAAAAAAAGTGGTTAGTGTTTTGGGACCTAGTTAGGCCATTATGAAGGCTAAGCTTGCAAGCACGACATTCAAACCCCCTTTGTCCTTTTAGTTGACCGTGCGGAAGAAAAATATTTTGACCTTTTGATGGACTGAAGATAATATGCACTAGAGAAACTAGGGTTTAGCAAAAAGCAAAATAGAATAGAGAATTGCAAGATTGAGAACATAAGGATAGCAGTGGAAGGATATGCTTACCCAAAAACTAGCATAGCCAAATTTGTGCTTTAAAAGGGGCAACAACAAATCCGTGATAATAGGTAAAAGAGCCAAAGGGAAGCGTAGAAAAATCCATAGTAGTGTTTCTGTTGAATTTGTGCCCTATAAATATGGAGCTAAAAATTCACGACAAAGAAAGGAAATGGTGAAGCAAAGGTCTTTGTAAAATTTGCACCCCATATAGATGGGCCACGAATTTTCTATAAGAGGAAAATGGACTAAGCAAAATGACATAAACGCAACTTAACAGTAACAAGATGAGATACTTAACAATAGAAAGGGACATAAGGGAAGAAACGTAACAAGATAAATATAATATAAAAAACAAAATGATATGGATACCAATGTAACATGACCTAAATGTAAAAGAATGCAAACATATATGAAATGACCTAAGTGTGAAAGAATGCAAACATAAATGTTGAAAATGAATCTAAATGTAATATATTGCAACATAAATATACAAAATGAATCAAAATACAACAAAAATATGTGAAATGAATCTAAATGTAATCAACTACAACAAAAACATGTAAAATAAATCTAAATGTAATCTACAAAATGAATCTATATGCAACATAAATATGCAAAATGAAACTAAATGCAATATACTACAATAAAAATATGCTAAATGAATCTAAATACAACATAAATATACAAAATGAATCTAAATGTAATCTACTACAAAAAAAAATATGTAAAATCAATCTAAATGTAATCTAATGCAAAAAATAAAATGAATTTAACTAGTGTATATTTTAACTGAGAGATTTAAAACAAAAACAAACATCTAGAATAAGAAAACACAATAATACAGTAGAATAAAAGAAAAATCTGATTATAAATGAGCAATTAAAGCAAGAGTAAATAAGAGAGCGAGAAATAAGTGAGGGCAAAAACCAAGGAAGTGAGCCTCTCTCTCTTTCTTTCGACAAAGACAAAGTTTTTTCTGCACTCAGTTCGTCATCATGGTTTACTCTCCAATCACAAATCTTCAACTTGCTCACAAGTGCAGCTAACACAAGTCACAAAAGAAGAAAGCAAAGTCATATAGAGGCTAGTAAACAATGGTTCTAGATCGTAGATAGAATTGGGATAAAAAAGATAGCTCAACACCTTTATTTAAAGAGGGTTTGAGGGTGAGGCAAGAAAAATGAAAAAACAAAAAAACTAGGTCTAGGGCACAAAAATATAAAAGGTCGCCTTGAGGGTTAGGGTTTTGAGGGTAAAACCTAAAGTTTTGAATTTGTGATCGATCTGAGCTAACCAAAAATTTGTGAAATTTGATCGTTGAAGGTTATATTGATGCCAAGACGACCTGATTGAATTCACATTCAGATAAAACTAGGGGGGGGGAGCTCAAAAATTGCACTTAGCAACTTTGAGGGACTTTCTAAGCATCTAAGGGAAAATTGACTCCTTTGTATGGGTCATTTTTTTGTGTCTACAATATGAATTCTCCACAATAATAATTTTTTGTTTTGTGTAGACTATGATTGTTGAGTTTCTTAAGAAATTTGCAAAGGCCACATGGCTTAATACAAGACAATGGATCATCTGTATTGTGATTGGTTTTGAAAGGTTTGAAAGATTAATTTTATTTAATGTTTTAAAAATCATGTTGCTTTTACCAATTACTTGAGAATTATTTGGGATTGATTTCGATTTGATTCCTTAATTATTTTTTGTGAAACAGTTGGCCATGCGCAATTGTTTTCAAAGCAATTCCTATGCTTGAAATTTTTTTCAGTGACTATCTTAGGTGGAGGAAAATTAGGTAGAAGCATTCTTCATGTAATTAATTCCTTGTTTCACACCGAATGAAGTTTAGATTTTGTGGCATATAAATAAGAAAATTGTAGTGAAGGCATTCTTTGATATGTTTTTGATAACTTAATTGTAGCATATAAATATGATTGTTCAATTGAATTTATTGGCAACATCAAGCTCAAGACCCAATGGATAAGCCAGAAGAGATGAAACATCTCTAGAAAATCAATCACAATAAAAAAAAATCCAGATGGCATAACAAAAGTTAATAAATAAGGCTCATTTTGTCAAGGGTGTGAATATTTTTTTATGATAAAAAATGGATATATCTTACATAACCATTTTTCCCATGCAACCATTTCTAGAAAATTTCCCCTCCAATTCCTTGGAGATGTAATATTTGTGTGTAAAGTGACATGGTTTTCTTTGGGCACAAACTATATATTTGAGGGTGAAGTTTTTAATCTTCTAGATTCTATATTTTGAACTCTAACTATTGGAAGGAAACTAGAAGAATCTTCAATGAAATAGGAGATCATGGTACCTTGGAGATGTAATATTTGTGTGTAAAGTGACATGGTTTTCTTTGGGCACAAACTATATATTTGAGGGTGAATTTTTGAATATTTTAGATTCTATATTTTGAACTCTAACTATTGGAAGGAAACTGGAATAATCTTTAATGAAATAGGATATTATGGTACCTTTGATTTTTTTCTTGTATTGTGACATATTTTTTTTATTGAAAACCTCTCCACAATATTAGGCTAGCATAGGTAATTTAGATTATACTAAAGAATATATCATAATTTTGAGATAATATTTTTATTTAGTTTTTTTCAATTGGTTATATAGGATTGAAATGAGTCTCACCTATAGTATATCATTCACCACATCATGGTATTACAACAACTTGGATATTAACAATGTATCACTTGGCAAGATTTGAACCTGGGTCTCCTTGAATCTTAAGGAATCAAACTGGTTGAGCTATTGCCCATATTTTTATTTAGTTTGACTATGGAGAAAAAAATCATTATACCTTAAGGTTGATTATGATTACATTTGCAAGGAGTGTATGAGCATGAGATAAAAATGCTCGAAAGGTTGACCATGTTTGTAATTTTTTTAAAGTTAATAGGATGTCTAAAATTGGTTCTTGAATTTAAAATCAAAAGATTCTTGTATTAAATAAATGGAAAATCCAATAATAATCTTGAATTATGAATATTAGATTAAAAATGAAAATCCAATAATAAAATTAAATTACGTATTTTAGATTTTAAGACTAAAAACCATAGTGTAGAATGAAGTAAAACTATATTTTATTGAAGTTAAAAACATTGGCTGCAAGCATAATGTCTAAATAATGAAAAATCAAAGATGAAAACAACTCAAGATACATGGTCTTGAAATTGCAAAAGATAGTAATTGCTGACACTTATGCTTGGAATGCATTTTTGATTTTACAAGTTTGATTTTAAGACATAAAGGTACAAAACAAAATTGAGTTGGAAAAAGTTTAATAGCATTTTAGTCCTTAACATGACCTCCATTAAAATGGCATATTGTATAACTGTGTTTAAATTGATGGTTCAAAATTTAATGTTCAATAGTAAAAGCAAATATGTAAATAGACAATGCAATACTCTGTTGGAGAAGATCTGAGCCAAGAAAAATAGGAACAACAATGCAATACTCCTGACTTTATTGGAGAAAATGTGAGACAAGAAGAATGTGAATTACAATGCAATACTCCTGACTTTACTGGAGAAGATTTGGGATAAAAATAATGGACGACAATGCAATACTCGATTTTACTGGATAAGATCTAGGACAAGAAGAATGGGACCGATAATAGGATTATCTGAAAATTTTGTATGTCTTTTTTCAAAGAGAAGAGGGTGCATCTTTCCATGTATTATATTTTCTTTGATGATGTGAATTACTTTTTTTATTGAATGAGAGCCAAACATGTAGCTTAAAAACTAATGTTTAAGGATTGTGAGGCCCACTATGCTAGGTCAATGTTGGAGGGCATATAAGGGTAGTGGTTTTCAAGGCTTAATGTAATTAAAGCCATTGCTCTTCAAAGAAGGATAATTAATATGAATGGATGTTTTAACATAAGAACTTGATGAAAAGGAAAAAGTTGTAGATTAATGTTGTTGCAATTTGGAAATAAAATTCTATGATAATTAATTCATATTTTTGAAATTAAAAGAAAAATAATTTAAACATTGGGAAACTTTGGTTGAATTTTCTAACCATAATTTTTCCTTTATAATAAAATTTGGTCTAAAACTTGTGTTAATAGAGAAGAAGGGTTGATAAAGCAATCTAATGGATTGATAAATATTTACTCCTAGTCAAGTTTGTATTAGTTTGTACTTGAACATAAGAATAACTATCATAAACATATTTCAATTGTGAAAATTTCAACCAATGGTCCATGATATGAAATATTACAAGATAACAACTTGATCACTTCAATCTTGATGAAAAAAACCTTGAGGCAAAGAAGGTTTTCATGTTAAATTTTCTTAGTATTGTCAAATATAGTTTCTCTTTTAAAATATGCAACTATAGCCTCTTTCAAAATTAGTAGATATAGCCTTGTTTATTGTTGAATGATTTTTTAAATTCTAGGGTTGTAGCTTCTAAGAAATTTTTGTATCAGTTGTTTTAATCATATTGACAAAAAGATATTGACACAATATGTAATAAAAAATGAATCTTCCAACAAAGTACACATATGTTATATCATGAAAACATAACAAAAATAAAATATAATTATAACTATCCTATAACTAGCTTAGATATAAGGGATATATATCTAAAAATATCGAGAGTTATCAATCCCAAGGCGCTATGGCGTTTTTGGTATATTGCAATGGATGTTCATGTATTTATACAATATTTTATTAAACAGTTGCAACGGTTGGTTAGTCGATTGTTTTAGTTTAAATATTTTAAATGTTTGCAACGATTGGTTAGTCGATTGTTTTTTTTTAAATATTTTAAATATTTTTGTTAATGTCGGATTTTTTAATAAAAAAAATTGTTTATGGTGTGACATGACCTCTTTGCCTCCCACCCGCTATCTACCATTGTAGAAACGCCTCTCAATGTAACAATCATATACATAGATCGTTCGTACTCCATTGAAAAATAATGGTGCTTATTATGCCAAATTTTTTTATTAGGTGCAAAAATGTATCTTTATCTGATTCTCTATGAACCATTCCCCTTGGTGAATAAGTTGTCTTGCTTTGACCACTCTATAAAATTGAATGGAATTCCTTGATGGTCTTATTACATATATCAAAAATGATCCTCCATTGGTTTTAACTTGTTTGGATTGAGTTCTTAACTACCCAACTATTTTGCTATTGTAAAAGTGTGTAATAGAGGGGAGAGATAAGGCCTGAGAAGTTTGATATTGAATATTTGATGTAAACCAAGGTAAGATAGAAGATCCAGCTCAAAAACATTCTCTTCCACCTTCTTGGTGATGGCATATGGCATACAACAAAGAGATGATATTACTATGGGATCCTACAAACCTCTTCTTCTAAAGATGTAACCATACTTTATTTCCAACCATGAATTTGGTGTGGGACTTGATGTTGATCATGGCATTGCTTATATTTCTATTTTTTCTTCTCTAAGAGGTCAACTTCTTGTTGAATATGCTAAATTTGTTACACAAATTGTGATGCATTTTCTCCTTCTTTTTGACCATGAGGTGACTCCATGGGATGCACAAGGAAAGGTACATGAGTGGGTGCCAAGGGTTGAAACTTGATATAAACACGAAATAGTTTATGTTTAATAAAGTTATGTAGAACTTTGATTGTAAAAATGTTGAATTTAAGCAATACTCTTGTCCTATGTATGTGGATTCTTGGAATTATACATTCTAATATGTACAATAAGTCGATTCACAAATTTTATGTGCCCATTATTTTAAGGATAAAATGATATGAACATGGTTAGCTTGGTGTCCATTATACTCCATAGTTTGCACTAGAAAATTCTTAAAAATATGTTATCATTGACAGAATTAATGGAATTTAGTAAGCCAAAGTTGAGCCATACATAATTGAAATAGAGTTTACCAATATCCTAAATTAAATGGATTTCTTACAAGGAATTATGATAGCCATGCTTGAATAATGGTCAACTAGTATAAAATCACAATCATTATGATGCTCAGATGTGGGTAAACTTGAGAGGAAATCCATGGAGATGGATTTCCAAGGCTTGAGTAGCATTGACAATGGTGTATAAAACCCTTTCTTCTTGTTCATCAATATGAAAATAACATACACGATGCATGACTTAATGTACCTCTCGACATCATTCCTCATATTTGGCCTATAGAAGTACTTGTGAAGAATGAACAATATTTTCTCCACCTATCATGCTAGTCTATTAAATTATGTTTTCCAAATCATATTTAAGTGCACACTAGATGATACAAATATGTTTCCTATGACAAAGAATATTATATTATAAATAAAATTCAAGAATGTATACAAAGAGCTCAATATGTATGTGCAAAATCAGAATCAACTTCATAAAGGGTGGACTAATTAGAAGTCTCATACCTACAAGAATCAAGAATGGTGGTGAGTGGAACAATTGAAAGTTAAATCAAATAGTGTGCTAACGACTTAGCACTCCCTTTATTATAGTTGATGATCAAATAAAATGTGTAGATATGTATCCCACTTTCAATGTCTTTCATTCCTTAACTTACCTTGTGTCTAAACGAACTCAACATGCCTATGATATGTATGGATGATTATTTCCTTTGCCAAGATGTAGTGATTCCATTTTTTATATGCTTGAACAATGGCATGGGGCTCTTTTTTTTTTATGGGATATTTTCAAACTTCTTCATTAAATGTTTCATTGTGATAGGCAATTGGATACCCATGCAATGTGATACCAACTTCCAATGTGTACTATGATGCATCAATCATAATCTCAAAAGGCTAGTACAAGTCAAGTAGGTAAAATATAGGGGCATAATACAATTGGTATTTTGACTTCTTAAATTCAATCTGCTTTGTATCACCCTAATGGAATTTAGCTTTGGCACCTTTTTTGGTCACTTGGTGCAGTAGCCAAGCAATACATGAGTATCCTAATACAAATATTTTATAGATATTGGAAAGACCCTCGAGGCTCTATTAGAGTCCTTGGGGTAATCCAATCTCTAATTATCCAAAACGTCTTAAGATGACATTGATCCTTTGTCAATAATGCAATCAAGTTACTAAATCTTTAACATGCCAAATGAACACTTCTCCAAATTAGCATACAACTCTAAAGTGACACTTTGGTTGAACTCTTTTACATTAGGTAATGGGAAGATTATCCTCTATAGATAAAATCTTGTTGGTACAAGCCCTGAGGAAGAAAGGTCATGTTGTGGCTATCACTGGTGATGGAACAAATGATGCACCTGCACTTCATGAGGTATGGTTACTTATTGCACAAATATGGAATCCATATCACATAAAATAGTGTTATCAGTTATAGAAAGTTAAATTTATGGATCTTTTCTCTCTCTTGTTTGTGTGTTTAGTCAGATATAGGTCTCTCAATGGGTATTCAAGGAATAGAAGTTGCAAAATAAAGCTCAGATCTTGAAGAACACAAGCTTATACTAAGAGGGGGTGAACAGTATAAGACCACTTTTTACTTTTCTTTCTAAATAAATATCATGTAATGTATAGATAACAATATCAAAAATAGTAATCAAAGTAATGCACAAATCACCACACACAATAGAGACACCATAATTTATGTGGTTAACCCAATATGGGCTACTCCACGGAGAAAATATTTTACTAAAATTTTCTCAATAAATCTCTTGGGAATCCTTTCCCTATTACAATTATTGACCTCTGTCCAAAGGAGACACCAATAACCTAAATCAAGTTCATGGATCTCTATCCATAGGATAACTCATTCTCCTCTGCTCTGGCTGGTGATCCTCTAGAATACTACTACCTCCACTACTATGGCTTGTGGATCTCTCTCCATTGAAGACTCTTGTCCCCACTCAGAAGACCTGTCCTCATTTCCCTAGCTAATGGATATCTATCCACTGGAGACTACTGTCCTCTATGCTATGTCACATCCAAAGCTCTATCTCAAATTTGCACTAAACACAGTCCTTCGATCTAGCACAAATCTGCTCAATCTTTGTCTCAGGTCTGGCATAAATCTGCATCAAACTCTGTCCTCAAATATGCACTAAACATAGTCCTTTGGTCTAGCACAAATATGCTCAATATCTGTCTCTGGTCTGGCATAAACCTATCCTTAAATTTGCACCAAACTCTGTTCTCAATATCTATCCTCAATACTTGAATCAAATCTACTAGATCGACCCTAAACCTTAACTCAAGGTTTGAACAAATCAATCAAATTTGCTCTTAAGTTTTCTCAAGGACTTGTCTCAAATATGACTTGTAAGATTCCACAAAATATCACACTAATCTATCCATAAGTCCTCTCTAGAACTTGTCCAAATTTGCTCCACAAGTCCTCTCTAGAACTTGCTTAAATCTGCTCAACAAGTCCTCTCTAGAACTTTCTCAAATTTACTCTACAAGTCCTCTCTAGAACTTGCTCAAATCTGCTCTACAAGTCCTCTCTAGAACTTGCTCAAATATGCTCTACAAGTCCTCTCTAGAACTTGCTCAAATATTCTCTACAAGTCCTCTTTAGAACTTGCTCAAATATTCTCAATAAGTCCTCTCAAGAACTTATCCAAATCTTTATTGTAAGCTTCCACAAAAGCTCACACAAAATCATTCCACAAGTCTCCTCAAAGACTTACCTCAGATCTGCTACACAGAAATTGTCCAATCTCATAGAAACATAAAGAGAATTGTTAGAGACTCAATATGCTCTATACTCATCACAATGCTCAATTATTTTCAATCACTCTTAGAAACATAAGGATAATTTTTAGAGACTTAATATGCTTCAAATTCAACTCAATGCTCAATTACTTTCTCAACTCAATTCAGAATATAGAATAGTTTGTTTTATGGAACTTGAACAATCACTTCACATATCCACTTGACTAGGCTCAACCAACTCTACTCAACCAATAACTCAATGAAACACCCCTTTATCACAAACCCTAGTCCAAGCATATAAACACCAACTCAAAATGTTTCCAACAATGCTCAACAATAAATCTCACATAACAATGATACTCATGATCTTTGCAAACTCTAGTTCAAGTTCTTTTCTCAACAACTCACTTCAACAATAATTCTTATAAAATAATATTCACATAGCAATGATACTCATGTTCTTTTCAAACCCTAGTTCAAGTTCTTCACACAACCAATGGCTTCAACAACAATGCTTAACAAACAAGGTTTTAACAACAATTCTTTATTCCAAAAAACCTTGAAGCATTAACTCAACATACTCAATAGGAAACCCTAATCAAGTCCTTTTCACTCCAAACTTATTTTTAGAAACACCAATCACACAAATTAAATTTGGAATAATATGCCCATACCTTTTTCTTGATGATAAGGAACTTCAAGAAACTACCACAACAATAAAACACTTCTTTGCCAAGCTCAAGAAGGTTAGTTAACAATACAAGGCATATAATAATTCATGAATACACCTTATTACCCCAATATTAAAATAATATCCAACACCACAATAATTTGAATATTCACTTCTCAAAACCCTTGGACATCACAAATTGATCTCAATCAAACATATTTGTCATAATCCACTTCAGAATTTTATTCTTGAAAAATCAATTTACTTTTCTACTTATGACTCCCTATTTTATTATTGTATTTTAAAGATAAAACCTTTAATAAATAATGCAATAAATAATCTTTCCTTTTATAAGGTAAAAGAGCTTTTATCCACCAATTAAAATTTTACCTAACACTTTTATAAAACCCACAAAACTCATTTTTAACTTAGGCACTAATCAAACCATTTACCTCCTTATTTCTCCTAAGTCTAACCTTAGCCTAAGTCAAAAAATCAAATATCAAATAAAATAATGTTACCACTTTGGCTTTGCATGAAGCACTTCTCTCCTTAAGCGCTTTCACCTTGGCTCCAAATTATGTGGAGCCACGTGCTCCCTTGGAGCCTTCACTCCCTTGCATCCTTTGATTTCCACAAACCACGTCTTGGCTTCTTCTCTCATGCTACCCTAAGTTCGCACGAACTACTGTTTCATGAGGAGAAATTTCATAAAGCTCAGAGATAAATTATTTTTACGGATGAGAGGATGCTTAACCTTTGAGAAGGCTATGGTATTTATATACCATGTGCCTTTATTTATTCATATCGACGGTGAGAACGTGGTGACGTCGGCGGAATAGGGGTAACCTTACCCATGAATAACCTAGTGCTCAAGCTTTATAGTATGCGCCCAAAATTTATTAAAGCACCCAAAATTTAGCTTATTTAATTTATTAAATATAATAAATTAAATTATTTTGAAGAATTTAATTATTATAATTTAATAATTAAATGGGATTTGGTCTTTTAAACCAAACTTTAGGGCATCCTCGATTTTTAGAAAAACCTTGCAACTTGCCCACATGGTTTTAATGAAAACCATTAAAATTACTACCATTGGTTTTAATAAAAACCATTAAAATTGCCACCATTGGTTTTAATAAAAACCATTAAAATTGTCACCATTGGTTTTAATTAAAAACCATTCAAATTTGCCATTCATAATATTGTGAGGTGTGCTATGATGTCTTTTCACTTGCACCTTTCAACCATTCGATGTCAGTGGTGATTCGCTTCTTGGCATCAATGACAACTTCATGTTTTAACATAAATCAACAATGCCATATTTCTATCTTGACATCAATGACAACTCTTATGGACTCAAAATATCCAACATATATCATTATCCTAGACGACAACTTTGTGTTTGTTGTAAAGGTTTGCTTACAAATATGGATACTTTTTTTAATTTGTAAAGGTTGCATAGTTTATCTCACAGGTTGCTTATACTTTTATTTCCATGCTTTTTAGGTAAGAATTTAAAAATCTATTCAGTTTAAACATATTGTAAATGTTGCAGCACTTATAATTAATTTTGTTGCTGCTATTTCATCTAGAAATATTCCTTTGAATGCTGTGCAGGTTAGTTCTATGATTCAATTTTTTTTTTTATAAATTTTTCAGTTACATGGTTAACACATTTTGTTCATATGTGTGGTTCCTTCTTTGTGTCTCTACAGCTCCTATGGGTCAATCTCATCATGAAAACTCTTGAAGCTCTTGCATTGGCAACCGAACCTCCAACAGATCACCTCATGCATCAGCCTGCAGTAGGGTGCAGGTAGGAGTTTGTTACAAATGCAAACCTTGAACATAAAGTAAATAAGTATGGCACTACTTTATTTAAAGCCTATCTATGATTTAAATACTTTTACAATGGAAAGAAATGATTTATACTAATATTCATGAAAGATCAAAGGAGTTTCAATTGCACTTAAAAAAGTGAATCAAGTGACAATATGTCATGGGAAGCACTGAAAGAAATTCCAACCATAAAAAACAAGCTATCTTTAATTAAAATTAGAAAGAATTAAACCAAAAAAATGGGAAGGTGAACCCAAAGGTCTAAAAACCTTAGACAACTCACAACCAAGATAAATGATAAAACAAAATGAGGGTGCCTTTTGCATAGCTCTGCATCATTACATGTATAATATAATTATTCTACATTTTTTTTTTTCAAGTTGATCACCTGTTATCTTATTATAAATAGGAGTGGAGTTTGTGGATACTTTAATCCATTTGGCCTACTATTAAATATTGTCTTTAGGGATCCACTTATTACAAACATAATGAGGGGAATCTTATTTTCCAAGTAAGTATTATCTTCTTTGAAAAAATGAATGGTCATGGCAATATTAATTTGAATCATAAATGCACTGATTTCTTTTGTATATTTTGAAAGCTTTGTATCAAGTTGTAATCCTCCATACACTCACCTTCATTGGTAAGGACAATTTAAATCTGAGAGATGACAATAACAATGCATGCCATGCAAATACACTTAGAAACACAATAAATTTTATTGCCTTCTTATTGTGCCAAGTAAGTCTTAGGATTGTATATTGTGCACACACGTGTTCACACATGAATGTATGCGCATATTTATCAGTTTCTTTGTTTCTTTTTTAATGTTTGAAGAATAAGTACTCTCATTTGATTTGGCTTTGTCAAAGAGTAATTTTGCATGTTTGTTTTTGTTATGGTGACATTATTTGTGATTTTTACACAGGGTTATGCACAACGACGAATATTTTCCAATTGGGCTAATATTTGCATTTTTTAAAATTTAAATTTGCTATTTTGGGGGACCCAAACGTCGGTTCTTTCGCCCAAAATTTTCAAATTTTTTAGGTGTTGGTTTGTCGTGCGTTGATAATAGTATTATGGATTTTTTTAAAAATTTTCTAGTAATCCTGCCTAAATAGAGGACCCTTTTCACCATAAAATTTTAAAATTATCCTGCCCAATTTGCCAAGTATACCACTATATATAATTAATACCCCAGTGATACTTTTTCATTTTTGGACCCTGTTCTTCCCCTAGAGGGATATATTGACCTAATTTTGCACCATATTGGACCCATTTTTGTACCAAACCGGAAATATTTCTACATCATATCAGATCCTATTAAGCACTAGACAAGATCGAACCCTATTCTACACCAGATCAGATATTGTTTTGCACCAGACAAGATCGAACCCTGTTCTACACCAGATCAGACCCATTTTTGTGGTAGATCGAATCATGATATGCAACAGGTCGGGTCTTGTTTTGGACCAGGATGATATCTGAACCCTATTCTACTTTCAAAAGAACTACCAGACCTTGTTCTGCACTAGATTGATATCCATACCCTAATTTACATCCGAACAGACTACTGGATCCTGTTCTACACTAGACCAAATTTTGGACTCTGTTTTGCACCAGGTCGAACCCTGTTTTGCACCAGGTCAATATCCAAAATCTATTTTGCACTAGGCCAGACCTTGTTCTACACCAAGCCAATTTCTAGATCATATTTTACATTAGGTCGAACCCTATTCTGCACCAGGCTAATATCTAGACCCTATTTTGCACTAGGCTGAACCCTATTTTACACTAGGTCGATATTCAAACCTGTTTTACACCAGGCCATACTTTATTTTGCACCAGGTTGATATTCGAACCCTGTTTTACACCAAGCCAAATCCTGTTCTGCACCAAGCTAATTTTGAACTTTATTTTGCACCAAGTTGGACCCTGTTCTACACTAGGCCAATATGTGAACCTTATTTTACACCAGGTCAGACCTTGTTATACACTAAGCCTATATAGACCCTGTTTTGCACTAGATCGGACCCTGTTCTACACTAGGCTAATATATAGATCCTATTTTGCATCCAAACGGACTATCGGACCCTATTATACAAAGGAAAAAATACATCTATTTTTGGATTCGAGGGCATTGCTTCCCTGGACCCCCTCAACGATGTAGTAGGGGGCGTTACCCCCCTACAACCTCCTTCACGAAGTGGGTCCAAGTGCAATTGAAAATAAGACCTCCAAATTAGAGAGAGAATCAAGCTCCACAACCAATACCATGTTCTGAGACCAGACCATTTTATACACCTAGTTTGAGGTCGAACCATAATTTGCACTGACCCATGGCTAGATCTCATTTTCCACATGGTCTAGCCAAAACTATCAAATTCATCATTTTTTTTTAATTTTTTTCAAAAACTAAGATAATTCACCATTTCCTCCAACATAAGGTTGGCCAAGATTCACCACAATTTTGAAAAGGATTTGCCTATATTTTACAAGTACATTTTGGGTTTGAACCCTTGCATAACCCTGCTTTTACAAAATAGTCAATGAATTCAATGCAAGGAAGCTAGATCAAATTAATATCTTTCAAGGACCACAAAAATCACTTGTTCATTGTCATCATAGTAATTACCCTTCTCCTTCAGGTAGGAAGTGATTTTGTATGGCAGTTAAAAGTTCGGTAGTGGAGTGCATTAACTTGTAAGTAGAGATAGGTATTTGAAACCAAATCTAACATATCTAAACTTAAAATCATGGATAACAAAATATATATTTAGAAATTGCCATATTTGATGTTTAGCATTAGTGGTACGAATCCTTGACAATCATAATTTTTTGTTTTGTGTAGGCTATGATTGTTGAGTTTCTTAAGAAATTTGCAAAAACCACACAATTTAATCCAATACAATGGGGCATCTGTATTGTGTTGGTTTTATAAGGTTTCGAAGATTAATTTTGTAGCAAAAAGAAATACACCTAATAAAAAAATGTTGAAACAAGTGAATTGCAATAAACAATGTAACGTTTGTATTGAATTTGGGAGCTTTGATCTCCTTTTTTTTCTTTTATAATATTTACCTCGAGTTTTTCAAGGATTACAAAATAATGTGCTTGTTTCATATTACAATGGATAAAAGGGGAATGGCCCATTTTGAAAATCAAGTGAACTTTGGATGTCCTGTATCTCCTATGCTATAGTCAGATTGGTGAGTGGGCCTGTGTATCCATTGATAGGCCACTCTTTACTGCAACAACCCTCAATAATATATCACTTGTGCACATGAACTTGCAAATAAAAGTAATCAGTAGAAATTTTTGATATGGATAAAAGAAGCTATGAAAAACCTAATCTTGATACATGTAGAATCTAGAAATATTGTATAGAAACTAGAAACAATGAAACATATATACCTTGTTATTTACCTAATTTATCTGTGTCCGTCAATGGCCAAGACTATCCATGAGCAAACACAATGCTGCATTTGGATCTGGTCAAATGTAGAGGTGCATTTACTTATGTGTAAATGCACTCATGTGTTTATGGATGAGTTGCAAAAGTGCTAGGGTTCAATTCGGGACCTTGAGAAATCGATCTCCAAGAATGTTGATGACCTCCTATAGCAATTATGATAGTGTGATGGTATATATTTTAGCATCTTTTTTTTAACCAAATGGGGGTGCCTTTATAGGTTATTAGGAAATGATGGGGGAGAGGATAGGTGGAAATCCAGGGCTGTCAAGTGGTAGGGACTGGGCAACCACCTCTCTTAGACGATTAGAGTGAGTCACCCATGGTATCTCACTTAACTAGGGAGATGTGGCAAGTGGGTAGGTGGGAGTGGAGTGAGGTGTGTGAGATGTGGTAAAGGGAGGGGTAGTGGTGGCTAGGACACATGTCAAAGGGATAGATAAGGTATCCTAGGGGATATTTTCTAGATTTTACAAAATCTAGAAAATAGGATAATGTGTAGGAAATTATGCCTAAGTTAAAACTTAGACATATTATTTTATTATGTAGGTTTGGTGGTGTGGGTGGGTTTTATGGAGTGGCTAGGTTTGGGTGTCTATAGATGCCTCTTTTTGTACCATGTTGCACAAAACACAATGCGATGCAAAAAAAAGAGACACCTAACTTTATTGAATGGAAAAATTGATTTTGTTGCCCTAACGCGAGGATTGAATGACCTTTGAAAATTTTACTTTTTGCTTACCCCCTCAAGCGATGAATGGGTGAAATATGAAATATATGAGACCCACGAGCTGCTTGACCAAATTGTAGATGGTGAAATGATGCTTTTATGGATATAAGTAATGTAAAATAAAATCAAGTTGGTTACCCCAAGTTTGAATGGGTTACTTTGTTGAAAATTTGCTTTTGGTGAATTGATGCAATTTAGGTGCAGTAGATGGACCAACTAATGTGGGTATGCGTATGATACTGGGATTGTTCATCGCATGTTAGACCTGTTTAGTGGTGTGGCACATACCAATTTGCAATTTGTGAGGGATTTTTGCTTTTGTGACCCTATGGATAGGGTTTGATGATTACCTTGAGCAAAATTTCTTGTATTCAATCACATTCCAAATTTAAGTTACCAAATTGATCCTATTTAGGCCAAGATGAAATGAGATGATGTGTTGGATATATGGATGAGTTGATTTGATGAATTTGTGATGTTTTGGAGTATTTTGGGGTGTTTTGGGATGGTTTTTGACTTACTGGCATCAAATATAGAACTGCATTGCTAGCACCAAGCATAGAGCTACATTATCACAAATACAAGACTGCATTTGAGATTGATATAAAATATGATGTGGATGGTCTTAACCCTCACTTTCACATTAGGACTATAGTTATTACTATATAACACAAAGCATAATTGAATACCCATAAAGAGGAAGTTTATGGGGTGATGTGGGAGGGTGGTAGGTTAAGGTGTTAGAGTGCTTTGATGGTGATGATGTTGATAGAGGAGCCAATGTTGATTAACACTCATTTGAATGGTTTTTAGTTGATGTGAACTATGATATGCAATGGAGGATCAGGTTACTCCGATGATACTATTTTTATTTCAAAATCATAAAATAATATTGAAGGTTTCATGCATGCCTGGATGTTTCCCACAAAGTTGGTAAAGGTATTGGGATCATGGGTTTGGACTTCAATGGTTTTTGGAATGTCATAAATGCCTCACAATTGGTAGAGACTGTTGTATGAGCTCATAGATCAATAATTTTGTGGAAGCCAACTTAAGGCTATGCGTTAACCAAATCCTCAATGTGATTGTAGGTCTTGGCGGATGACTTGGAAGATGAATATGGGGTGGATTGGTGTGATCTAGTTGTTGAGGCATGCTAGTTGATGGTGCCATAGGAGGGAGTACTACTTGTGTTGGTTTATTTGATTGATATTGGCGATTTATATTCCTTTTAATTCGAGTGACTATGTGGATATCACCCATAAAACCTTGATATTATTGTGCATTATGTATATGATTGACTTGGTTAGGATTAAATGTATAGATTGATGCCCTTGTTGTTAATTGTGTTTCCTAATGATGAGGAAGTGGTGTCTGATAAAAACCAAGGTTCTAGTTTTGTTGTGCCAAGGGGTTTTATTATCCCACCATGATCACCATTTTTATAGCAAAAATAAATACACCTAAGAAATAAATTATTGAAACAAGTGAATTGTAATAAACAATGTAGCACTTGTATTGAATTTGGGAGCTCTCATCTCCTCTTTTTTATTTACAACATTTATCCTAAGTTTTGTAGGAGTTACAAAAGAATGTGCTTGTTTTATATTATAATGGATAAAAGGAGAATGACCCCTTTTGCAAATAAAGTGAACTCTGGACGTATTGTATCTCCTCTGCTATAGTCAAATTGGTGAGTGGAGTTGTGTATCCATTCACGGTTCACTCTTTGCGCCAAAAACCCTTAATAACCTAGAACCTACACACATGAGATTGCAAATAAAATTAGTTAGTAGCACCTATTGATATGTATAAAAGAAGATGTGAAAAATCTAATCTTGACGCATGCAGAATCTGAAAATTATGTGCAAAAAATAGAAACAATGAAACAAAGATACCTTGCTATTTACCTGATCGATTTGTGTTCATTGATGACTGAGACTATCCTTGAGAAAATGCAGGGCTACGTTTGGATCTGGTCAAACATAGAGGTGCATTTGGAAAACACAAATCCATGTTTGCTTCTATGTAAACTCAATCCTACATTTGTGGTTGAGTTACAAAAGTGGTAGGGTTTGATTTGGGACCTTGAGAAATTGATCTCCAAGAATGCTGATGACATCTTATAACAATTTTGATAGCATGATGGTATATCTTTCAACCTTATTTTCGTAACCAAATGGGGGTGCCTTTATAGGTTCTTGGGAGATGAGGAGGGAGAGGATAGGTGATAATACAATGCTTCTAAATGGTAGGGACTAGGCAGCCACCTCTTGTAGATAGTTAGAGTGAGTCACCCAAGGTATCTCACTTAACTGGGGAGATGTGGCAAGTGGATAGGTGGAAGTGGAGTGAGG
Source organism: Wollemia nobilis (assembly GCA_028583015.1). Lineage (NCBI taxonomy): Eukaryota > Viridiplantae > Streptophyta > Pinopsida > Araucariales > Araucariaceae > Wollemia > Wollemia nobilis. The sequence continues at coordinate 706,105 of JAQPPZ010016951.1, forward strand.
TGTGTGAGATGTGGCAAGGAGAGGGGTAGTGGTGGCTAGGACACATGTCAAAGGGATAGATAAGGTATCCTAGGGGATATTTTCCAGATTTTATAAAATTTGGAAAATAGGATAATGTGCAGGAAATTATGCCTAAGTTGGAACTTAGGCATATTATTTTATTATGCAGGTTTGGTGGTGTGGTGGGTTTTATGGAGTGACTAGGTTTGGGTGTCTACAAATTTTATTTATATAGTGAAGCATCTATATTGTGATTGGTTTTATAGGGTTTGGAAGATTAATTTTATTTATTATGTTAAATATTTTGTTGCTTTTTATAATTACTTGAGGATTCTCTGGGATTGATTTTGATTTGATTCCCTAATTATTTTTGTGAAATAGTTGGCCACTTGCATTTGTTGTTAAAATAATTCCTGTACCTGAAAACCATACAATGAGTAGCTTAGGGGGAGGAAATCGTATAGTGAATGTCTTAGGGCGATAAAAATCAGGTGGAAGCATGAATTCCTTGTTTCACATCCAATGAAGTTAAGATTTTGTGGCGTACAAATAAAAAACTATAGTGAAGGCATTCTATGATGTATTTTAGAAAAAACTATAGTGAAGGCATATATTTTATAAAACTTAGTTTTAGCATGTATATATGATTGTTCGATTGAATTTCTTTGACAACATCACACTTAATACCCAATGGAGAAGCCAGAGAGATGAAACCTCTCTAGATAAACAAGAGCAAAAGATCCATACGGTGTCACAAAAGTTCATAAATAAAGCTTGTTTTGTCAAAGATGTAAATATTATTTTATGCTAAAAAATATAGATCTTACATAACCATTTTTCCCATGCAACCATTCCCAAATTTTTTTTCCTCCATTTCCAATTTGTGTATATCTTTAAGATTCTATATTTTTTAACTGTAACTATTTGAAGAAAATTCAAATTGTCTTCAATGAAATGGAAATTATGGTACCTTTGAATATTTTATGTTATTGTGACATCTTACCTTTTTTATTTATTGAAGACCTCTATATTCTACAATATTAGATTAGATTAGGCAATTTAGATTATATGAAAGAACACATTATAATTATGAGATCATAGATTGTGGAGGAAAAAATAATTATACTTTCAAGGTTGATCGTGATTGCATTTGCAAGGATTGTATGGGCAGAGATAAAAAAACCTAGAAGGTTGTTCATGCATGAATTTGCAAGAATTTTTTAAGTTAATAAGGTTGCTAGAACTGGATCTTGAATTTAGGATCCAATTTTTTTTATTAAATGAATAGAAAATCGAATAATAATATTAAATTATGAATATTAGATAAAAATATTAAAAATAAAAATTCAATAATAAAATAAAATAAAATACATTAGATTTGAAGTTTAAAAACCATAGTGTAGAACAAAGTACAACTATATTTTATTGAAGTTCCAAATATTCATTGTATGCATGATGATTGAACAAGAAAAATTAAAATTCAAAAACAACTCAAGGTACATGCTCTTGAAATTGTAAAAGATATTAATTGTTAAGACTTGAGGTTGGAAGGCGTTTTTTATTTTACAGTGTTTGATGTTAAGACATAAAGGTAAAAAAGACCGAGCTATGAAATTTGAATAGCATTTTAGTCTTTAACATAACCTTCATTAAAATGGAATATTATATAACTGCATTTAAAATGATGGTTAAAAATTTACTCTTTAATAGTAAAAGCAAATATGTAAATAGAAAATGCAACATCCTTGAATTTATTGGAGGAGATCTGGAAAAGAAGAATGGGAACAATAATGGGATTATTGTAACATTTGTATATCTTTTTCAAAGAGAAGTGGGATCATCTCTATATATTATATTGCTTTGATGGTGTGAATTACTATTTGTTTATTGAATGACAAAAAAAAATGCAACTTAAAAACTAATGAAAGGGCTGTGAGGCCAAATATATTAGGTCAATGTTGGAGGGGATACAAGTCAGGGAAGTGGTTTTCAAGATCTAATCTAATGAAATCCATTGCTCTTCAAACAAGGATAATTAATGAGAATAATAGTTTCAACATACAAACTTGATGTAAAGGCAAACGTTGTAGATTAATTTGCTATAAATTGGATATAAAATTCTAGACAACTAATTTGTAATTTTGAAATTAAAAGAAAATTTATTTAAGTATTGGGAAACTTTGGTTGGATTTGATGACCATCCCTTTTTCTTTTAAAATAAATGTTGGTCTAAAACTTGTGTTAATAAAGAATAAGAGTTGATAAAACAATTCAATGGATTGATATATATATTTACTCTTGGTCAAGTTTGTATTAGTTTGTGCTTGAACATAAGAATATCCATCGTGGACATATTTGAATTGTGAAAAATTTAACCAATGGTACATGATGATATTATATATTAGAAGATAAAAACTTGATCCCTTCAAGCTTGACTATTTTAAGAACTTTTAAGAACTTTTTGTATTGAATGTTTTAATCATATTGATACAATATGTAATAAAAAATGAATCTTCCAACAAAGTACTCATAAATGTTACATTAGAAAAATATACCAAAAAATAGAATATAAAATTAATTATCCTACAACAATCATATGCCTAGATCATCTATCCTCCTTTAAAAGCAATGGTTCCTATTATGTCAACTTTTGCTGTTAGGTGCAAAAAATATATCTTTATCCAATTCTCTATGAACCATTCCCCTTGGTGACCAAGTTGTCTTGCCTTAACCACTCTTTACATTTGAATGGTCTTATTTTATATATAAAAAAATTGATCCTCCATTGGTTTTAAATTTTTTGGATTGAGTTCTTAATGCCGAACTATTCTGCTATTGTAGAAGTGTACAATAAAGGTGAGTGATAAGGCCTAAGAAGTTTAATATTGAAGATTAGATGCAAACCAATGTAAAATGGAGGATTCAAATCCAAAACATTCTCTTCCACCTTCTTGGTAATGGTGTATAGTATAGAGAAAAGAGTTTGATCTTACTATGGGGTCCTAAAAATATCTTCTTCTAAAGACGTAACTATACTTTATTTCCAACCATGAATTTGGTGTGGGACTTGATGTTGATCATGATGTTGCTTATATTTATAATTTTTCTTCTTTAAGAGGCCATGGAATTCTTGTTGAATATGCTAAATTTGTTAGACAAATGTGATGTATTTTCTACTTCTTTTTGACCATCTCCATAAGATGCATAATCAGTGCATGCCAAGGGTTGAAACTTGATATATACGTGAAATAGGTTGTGTTTCATAAATTTATGTAGAGCTTTGATTGTACCCATGTTGAATTTAAGCCATAATCTCGTCCCATGTATGTGTATGCTTGGAATTGTACATTCTAAGAAGATATACAATCAATTGATTCATAAATTTTGTGTGACCATTAAATTAAGGATAAAAGATATGGATATGATTAGCTTAGTGTCCGTCATACTCCATTTTTTGCACTAGAAAATTCTCAAAAAATTGCTATCCTTGACAGAATTAATGGACTTTAGTAAGTCAAATTTGAGACGTACATAATTGAAATAGAGTTTACTAATATCCTGAATTAAAATGGATTTTCTTACAAGGAATCATGATAGCCATGTTTGAAGAATGATCAAATAGTATAAAAGCACAATCATTATCATGCTTAAATATTATTAAAATTGAGAAGAAAACCATGGATATGGATTTCTAAGGATTGAGTAGCATTGAAAATGGTGTACATAGTCAGTTTGGAAATAACATAAAGGGTGCATATTTAATGTACCTCTCACCATCATTCCTCATATTTGGCCAATAGAACTACTTTTGGAGAATGAACAATATTTTATCCACCTGTCTTACTACTCTATTAAAATATGTTTTCCAAATCATTTTTGAGTATATATGAGATGATACAAATATGTCCCATGTGACAAAGAATATTATCTTGTAAATAGAAGTCAAGAATATGCTTACCCACACAATGAGCCCAATATGCATATGTAAAATCAGAATCAACTTCATAAAATGTGGACTAATTGAAATCACATACCTATAAGAATCAAGAATGGTGGTGACTACAACAATTGAAATTTAACTCAAATAGTCTATTAATGAATTGACATTCATTTTCTTATATTTGATGATCAGATGAAATTATTGTAGATATGTATCCAAATTTTGATATCTTTCATTTTTTAGCTTGCTTTGTGTCCAAATGAACTCAAGTGGCCTATGATATGTATGGATTATTATTTCCTAGGCCAAGATGTAGTGCTTCCATTGTTTATATGCTTGGACAATGGCATAGAACTCTTTGTCATTTGTGGGATATTTTTAAATTGCTTCCTTAAATGTCTCTTTGTGATAGGTAAGTGGATGTCCATGCTATGTGAAAACAACTCCCAATGTGTATTGTGACACATCAATCATTATATCAAATGACTATTGAAATTCAAATGGGGAAAGTGTAGGAGCATAACACAATTGGCATTTAATATTTTTAAATGCTCTCTACTTTGTATGTCCCCAATGGAACTTAGCTTTGGCCCCTTCTTTGGTCACTTGGTGTAATGGCCAAGCAATGTGCGAGAAGCCTGATATAAATATTTTCTAGAATATTGGTAAGGCCCTTAAATCTCTATTAGAGTCCTTGGGGTAGTCCAATCACTAATTATTTGAATCTTATTAGGTTCACATTGACTCTTTTGTCAATAATGTACCCTAGCTACTAAATATTTAACATGCCAAATAAACACTTCTTTAAATTAGTATACAATTTGTGTCTTCAAAGAGTCTAAGTACTTATTGAGCATGTTGTAGTTACTTATTGCATGTCTTACTATAGTTGAGAATGTTATTTAGGTAAACTACTACATACAAGTGGAAGGTGCATTGTTCAAGTCAATGGCATAAGTAACCACTCAAATAAATCCTCCTTGGATTTAAACACATTCTTCCATACATTAATGGTCTTGATGGGTATTTGATGTGATTTGTAGAAGCCCCTAAATTGAAACATTCACATAAATACATATTTATAGAAATACATATTTATAGAATATTACATAAACCCATGAAAGTTGATTGTTCAAGCCTCATTAAGGTGGAAGGTGCATTATTCAAGTCAATGACATAAGTAACCACTTAAATAAATCCTCCTTAGAATTAAACACTGTTGGAATATATTATATTATTTAGTACATGCTAATGTACCATCTTGGGTACATATTTAGATTAGGAGTGTGAGTCATAGATTAGGGTTTGAGTATTTACTTTATGCAATGTAATAAATGTACACGTAATATTAGAATATACAAAGTATTCAATAATGTAAATGTGCATCATAGTCCATGTGCACATGAGTCCATAAAATAGGAAAGTGAAGAGTCATAGGAATATGGAAGGTCAAGAGTCACATCCAATTATATATTGACCTTGTGTAAGCATTATAAAACAATATCATCATTTTCATAGGAGAAGAGAGAGTAGAGTAGAATGCAAGTTTGCTACAATGTAGAACTTGTATGGAGCATGGAGTATTAGTGATCTCCTTATTTTGCATGAAGATACTATTTTCATGAGATTTAATTAATGGCAGTTTTATGAGTATTTACAGAAGTGTCTTATAAGTTTTACATGCTTTACATATTGCCATTATCTTATATTTAATATTACATGCTCATTTTATACCTTGTGGTAGATTTTACATTAAGTATTTAGTATCAAAATCTAACAGTGGTATCAAAGCCATAAGGGAGATTGATAGGAGATAGGAAGAGCCACAAGAGAGATTGAGAGGAGATAGAGAGATCTCATTTTTATAATTTTTAAAATTATTTTTTGGCTAGAGTCTTTCCACAAGGTTGCAAGAAAACTCGTGAAGACTAGGACTCAACATAGATCTCATTCTACTATATTGAAGGATAACTAGTGAAGTTTATTTATTTTTAGAGATATGGAGATTTGCATGTATTTGCTTGCTATTGTCTAAGTTTTTGATGCAGAAAATTTGTTCTTAGAACTTGAGAAGCTTCCTACAATGAATAGAGAAGAATTTCATCTTCGATTGCCTAAAAGTCTATATGCTTTCCTCATGCAGACATTAGTTATTTATTGCAGAAAAAGTAGACATTGAAGATAAAGGAGGTCCAAGAAAAAGGCCCCATTGGAGATTGAATATTGAGGATAACCAAGAAGGAGGTCTCCATAGAAGCTTGAAGATTGAAGACTCCAGATTGAAGAAAGAAGAAAGCAACTCTATTGAAGATTGAGAAGAGAGAAAGAGGTCAAGAGAAGCCCTATTGAATATTGGAGAAAGAGGAGATCCAAGAGAAGATATCTCATTGAAGAACTTATAGATTTGGAATATAGAATATAGAAGATTAAAGATAGAGAAGGAATAAGAAAGGTCCTAGTACAAATTGAAGAGTTTTTGAAGACCCAAGAAAAGAGATCTCAAGTAGGATTTAAGGAGAAAGAAAATAAGGCTAGAAAAGCCCTATTGAAGAAGTTGAAGAAGTGGCCATTGGATAAGATTTAAAGAAAGCTCAAGGTTGAATATTGCAATTAGGAGAGAATCCTAAAAAAAGGAATTTGGGACAATTTTCACCATCTAACAACAAGCCCAAAAGAAAGAAATATTTGGCAAGAAGTTTGCCAAATTTTGAAATGATTTTTGAAGACCTTAAGACATTCAGATTCTTGAGAAAAGAAACCAGTGAAAGAGGCTAGACTTAAATTCAAAATTTGACAAGAATATTGGAGGAGAAATGATGTAGGAACAATAGTATGAAGCTATACTATTCATCATAATGCAAGTATATATAGAATTACATAGGAATCTCACGTAGGTTAAGTGGTTGCAACAATATGGCAAACATGGCCAACCACTTAACAAATAGTTAACAATCTGCTAACTAAGGATGTCCACTAAGTGCTAGAAGACAAACAAGATCTCTAACAGTTAACTAACATCTAACAACATGCTAACAACATGGTAACAACCTATTTCTAACATGGGCATACTATGCTTCACGTGAATACAAAGTGCAAGAAATAGGAATAATAATAATTAACTTAGGCTTATCCACTTAAGCCTAAGTTAATTATTATTATTCCTATTTCTTGCACTCTATATTCACGTGAGGCATAGTATGCCCATGTTAGAAATAGGTTGTTAGCATGTTGTTAGCATGTTTTTAGATGTTAGTTAACTGTTAGAGATCTTGTTTGTCTTCTAGCAATTAGTGGACATCCATAGTTAGCATTTGGTTAACTAGTAGTTAAGTGGTTGGCCATGTTTGGCAGATTGTTGCAACCACTTAACCTACATGAGATTCCTATGTAATTCTATATATACTTGCATTATGATGAATAATATAGCTTCATACTATTGTTCATACATCGATGGTATCAGTTAGCTTTAGGAGAATTGCAGGAAGGAGGAGAGAGCTACCACTTCATTGCAGATCCTAGGAGGTGTTGTTTGGAGTTGGCTTGAAGTCACCCACAACACAAGTGAAGCTGAGGTGACAGAGGGCAGAAATTACCCCTACACCAGGTGTTGACTATCAGTTGCACCAGTTTGAGGCCAAGTTGTGGCCAAGAAAAGGCATTTGCAGAGAAGCACCAAAAGAGTTGCAGTTGAAAGACAAAGTTCCTCTTAGTATTCTTCTTGTAGAAGGAAAAAAGAGTTGAGTTCATTCTTACTCAACTAAAAGTTGCATTAATTTAATGCATAAATTTTTTTTTATAAAATATTAATATTTAAAAAAAAAAAAAAAAGGTGCATGATTTTTTTTAAAGGAGGGGAGTGCTAGATTGGTGGGCCAGTGACAGGCCACCTCACGGACCATCGACCAGCTAGCCGATGCCATTCAACAAAATCGGTAGACCACCAACCAACGTTGACCATCGACCAGCCAGCCGACGCCGTCCAACATTCGACCGGCAGCCAGCCAGCCAGCCACCCCCCCGACCAGCCACCACAAAATCGAGCAGTTTTTCGGTGAAGTTGACGATGATTGCAGACATTCCTGGCAAGGAGACGTATTTTTTACAATGAGGTGTGACCTTCTGGTGGGTAAAACTAAGGTTTAACACCTTAAATTAATTTTTGTGGTCACCGACGACGACCGCGAAAGGTGGAAAGCACCAATTTGTTGGGAATTTTTATCCCACATTGGTCCCGCGGGGGACCAAGCGGGTTTTATTAGCCCAACTGCCCAAGTAAGACAGTGTCTAGCTTTCCTAGACACCCTACATCGAGCCTCATGCGTGGAGGCACCAATTGAAGGGCGCCACTAGTCGTGACGGCTAGAGGAATTGTGCCTAAAGTCGCTGCTTGTTGACTGCTCGACTTACCTGGCGGACCTACCCGTTGACCGGGGCATGAAAATATATATATTTTTTTTGCACCCATTTCCAAAACTAGCGGGAAAAATTCGGCGGGAGAATTTAAAAATTTAAATTCAAAATTTTGGCGCCAAAACTAGCAAAACAAGGAGAAGCAACTTCAAAAGGTGATAACTTCTCCGTTTCTGGTCCGTTTTTGACAAAAAATTTTGCGTTCTCTTGCAAATTTTTCGAAGATTGATAATTTTTGCTCCTAACCAAATTTTGGCATTGTAAAAGGGCAAAATTTCAGCATTTTCTTAGTGCACTTTGTAATTACAAAATTGAAATCCATTTTGTAAAAGCACTAAAATAGCCCTATTTTTGAGAGCAAAATTGTAAAATCTAGGCATTTGCTGCATTAGGAACATTTTCAAATTCCTAAAGCCTAGATTAGTTCTTGCATCCATTTTGTAATCCTCCTAGTCTGGCATATACTAGGCAAAATATGGCTCATGACCTCAGAACAAACATGGAAAACCTCACCGAAGTAGTAGACATTTTGGTAGAAAAAGTGAGAGACATTGTTGTGCAGTTTAATCCTGGTGAACTCAAAATCCACCATAATCATGCAAACAAAGCCAAATGTGAGGTTAAAATGTATGATGGATCTAGGGATCCCGATGTCTTATCTACATGGATTTTGGATATGCAAACTTGGTTTGCTTATGCTGAAATTCCGGAGGATGAAAAAGCCACATTTGCTACACTAAAACTCACAGGTTTAGCAAAATTTCTCATTGTAGAAATACGAGTCATAATGCCACCATGACTTGGAAAGAATTAACTCAAATTCTGAAAAACAACTTCTTTCCACCAAACTACCAATGTGACCTCACTACCAAGTGGTATAGATTGAGGCAAACCTATGGAATATCAGTTTTTGATTTCATTTTCCAATTTAATAGGTTGAGGGTATTGCTTGGTGTGAAAGATTCAGAAGATGATTTGATTAATAAATTCACTCATGGCTTGCAAGATCATATTTTTAGGGAGATCAAATTCAATGTCTTCCTCACCTTAGATGTGGCATTCAATCATGCCATTCTTGTAGAGGAGAAAGTTGGTGCATATCAAAAGTCTCGTTCATCACAGGAGGGCTCTTCCAAATGCGGGAATCAGCATCAACAGAAGGTGAAGAACAATTCTCAATCTTCCCCTCATTCTTCTTCTCCCACCACTTCTCCTAAAGCACATTCTTCTTCCTTTCATTCTAAAGATTCTTCTTCTTCATTGTATTGTGACTTTTGTAAAAAGAATGGACATGTAAAATCCAAATGCTATACTTTTGAGAAGTTTAAGAAGAATAAATCCCTAATTGTACAGCCTACACATGAGGAACCACAAGATGGTCCCATTTTGGCTACAAGGACAGAAGAAGAATATCATGCTTTAAAGGGTAAACTGAACAAAGTTACCCTAATGTCCAATGTATTTGCTCAAGGGGGGCGTGATCATTTGTTTGTCACTAGAGCCCACTTGATGCATGATTTCTATGTTGATTGTATCATTGATAACGGATCGCAAAAGAACCTCATTGCGAAGTCCGTTGTGGAGAAGTTGAAACTTCCCATCAAACCACATCACCAACCTTATGCACTTGGGTGGAAAGATGTAGACTCCAAATCTAATATCACCCATACTTGCACTTTGCTTTTGGTGACAATTTTGTGGACAAAGTTAGGTGTGATGTCACAGATATGGATTGTTGTGGACTCTTGCTAGGTAAACCCTATCAATTTGATAGGAATGCTATTTATCATGCTAAAAAGAACACCTACACATTGGAGTTGCATGGTAAAAAATACTTGATACAAAGCACTACACCTACTTCCAATTTGATGTTAAGTTGTAGGCAAGTAAGGAAGCCATTGAGTCAAGCACTTATTTTAGCTCCTACTCGCATTTGTCCCACACAAAATGAAGAAAAAGCTCCACCTAAGGAATATGTAAAGGAAGAAGTTTCACTCCCACATAATGAACAGTCACAAGAGCAAGTGGTTAAGGAACCCACCATTCTCACTCATGAGAAAGATACCATTGATTCCATTGGTATAATTTTGGGTACACCTACAACTACTGAACCACTTGTTCCATAGAAGTTACCTTTGGCTTTGCCCACTCCCACCATTGCACACATGGAGGAGCAAGCTAAGGTTACTTCCCTTACTGAGCATCGGCAGAGCCTTCTAGGAAAGATACCACATGACTTGCAGGAGAATCCGCAGGGAGTGGTGCGAAAGCATCACAATCCTCACTCACCACAGGTTGGAGGCAGAGTTTGGGTTCCTTTGGATGAGCGCCGCTTTCCGGAGACACCATTTTAGGACCCTCTTTTGGTACCTGATCCTATTTTTAGTCCTACAGCAGCAGTGGCACCTGATCGTTAGCTTTCGCTCATTTCAGATAGAGTTTTGAGATGAAGACTCATCACACGAGACAGGGTTCTTCCACTACTTACCTTGTTGCTCGTCACGGTCACTTTCCACACATGGTTCACTGGATTCCTCACCATGATATGGCCCATGACTTTCCACATTTGTTGAGAGCATTGGGGTCCAATGCTTATATGGTTGGGAGGAGTGTTGAGGATAACTTAGGCTTATCCACTTAAGCCTAAGTTAATTATTATTATTTATTATTATTCCTATTTCTTGCACTTTGTATTCACGTGAGGCATAGTATGCCCATGTTAGAAATAGGTTGTTAGCATGTTGTTAGATGTTAGTTAACTGTTAGAGATCTTGTTTGTCTTCTAGCAGTTAGTGGACATCCATAGTTAGCATTTGGTTAACTAGTAGTTAAGTGGTTGGCCATGTTTGGCAGATTGTTGCAACCACTTAACCTACGTGATATTCCTATGTAATTCTATATATAATTGCATTATGATGAATAATATAGCTTCATACTATTGTTCCTACATCAAGAAAGAAGCTAGAAGAAGCCACCAAATTTGAAAGTTTTGAAGACAACCATAAAGGATTTGAAGGCTGATTTGCAAAGGAGAAGATTGCTATTTTTGCAGCAAAATTTGAAGAGTCATAGGACAACAAGTTGAAAGTGACATAGATCTGAAAATAGAAGAATATTTGGGTAGATTTCAAAGTTCCCTTAAATAGCCAATTTAAGGAAGGATTGATAAAAAAGAAGGCAATAATTTGGAGGAATTAAATGATGTTTTTGGACAACAAGATAAAGAATAAGAAATCAGATTTGAAGAGCAGCGAATTCAAGGCTTTAGTTTTGTAAAATTGGGTAGCATTTGAAGGATAAGAGAGGGCTACAAATTGGAGAAGTTCATAGCATATTTGAGAGAGCTTTGGATTGTAAAATGAAGGAGGATTTAACAGCATTTAAAGCTAAAAACTACAGAGTTCTTGGATAGTAAGAAGACAACATATTTAGCTACAACTTTTAGAGGTTGAGAGAATACATTCAAAAAAGGAATTGAAGTTGCAAAATTTTACAAATTTGGGGAAGCAAATAGGTGAATCAAATCACCAAGAAGTCTAACTACAAAATGAGGCCAAAAGGTATGTCATATTGGTGCCATAAAAAATTATTATTTGAACGTTCATATTAGCTTATATTTAAGTCTTTAAAAGCACCACATTTGAGTTTTTAAAGTAGCAAAAATAAAGGTCTCAAGTTTATATCTTCAAGGTTGAACAAGATAGCATTCACAAGGGATTAAAAACTACAACAAAGAAAGGATAAGTTAGATATAATATAAGGAAAGAAAAAATATCAACTCCTTACTATCTCTTGGAAAATAAATAAGTTAATATTTTATAGCAAAAAATAGAGGTATTATACTATCCAAAAGATAAAGGTTTTGGCACAAATTAAGGAGCTTGGAGTCACCAAAGAAGAAACCACCAAGCATAGAGCTGAGAAGGAGCCATTGTAGAAGAGTAGCCAACAAGGAGGAGCCATCATGGAAGAGAAACCACCATTACCAAGTCTTGGTGAAGAGGAGCCACTAGAGGAGTGGTAAAAAGAAGAGGTACCACCATATTGGAGAAGAAAGCCACTATTTCAAGGAAGCAAGAGTAACTTTTTAAGAAATATTGAAAGTATAGGGGGAAAACCAATTGAAAGGCATGAGATAGTATCTCCCTAGAGCTACGTACAATAACCATCAAGCATCGTGAGTAAGCAATAGCCAGCAAGAAGCCTCGAAATAAGGACAATCACCAAAGTATCGTTATAAAGTGAAGTAGTACAAGAGTTGAAGGGCCAAGGTTATCTGACCGTTGAAGATTGGAAAATGAAGCACCATCTTGAAAATTCCTACCAGCAACATCTCTAGAAAGAAGTGAGCACTATTAATGCTTGTTAACATCAACCAATGTAAAGTTGAAGTATTAGTTACAACAAAGGAAATTAGGTAAAGTGTCAAGCATTACTAAGTTAAGAGGAGCATTACAAAGAAAATAATAAATGCTATAGAGGAGTAGTACATTACCAATTAAAGTGGAAAAGAGGAGTGTTACAAAGAATATAGATATTATTCAGAAGAGAAGTGCCACCACCTGGAAGGACATAATATATTCTAATAGGAGAGTGAAAGATTACATTGTTGTTGGAAATATGAGCAGGTTTTGTTGTCATTGATGTCAAGAGTCAGTTTCAGTGAGCAGGACAAAAGGAAGGATGTCAAGAGTCAGTTTTAGTGAGCAGTGCAAGAGAAATATTGCTTCTAGACCTAAGGAAAATAATATTATAATATCCCTTATTATAATATTCAAGGTGGTCAGATGAGGTCTAAAGAGCAATAGGAAGGCCCAAGAAAAATAATATTATAATATTTTATTATAATATTAAAGGTCTAAGGTTAAGACCTAAAGATTAAATTAATTATAATAATTTCATTATAAATTAATTTATAATTTAATTTGATTAACTCTAAGAGTTATTAAATTAATTATAAGTTAATTATAATAATTTAATTATAAATTAGTTTATGATTTAATTTAATAACCCTAAAGGTTAGGGTTATAAGGGCACAAAGTTTTAATTAATTTGAATTAAAATTGAATTGAAAAATGTCACTGATGTTTTGAGCACATGGCATATTGCATATAAGAAGGGGCAAGTTTCATTTCAAATAATCATCCATGCGATCCATCGAATGCCATAGAAATTCATGCGCAAAGTGAAGAGAAAGTATCACGTGTGTTTTAAAAGGTTTAATGAAGCAGAACAAAGGACAAGTAAGTGGGGAGCCCACTTCACATTGCAAGGCACTGGGTAGCATGGTTGGCAGTCGAGGGCTGCGCTAAGACATTGCAGGTGCAAGGTTAGGGGTTCGATTCTCGTGGTCTTCATTTTTGCAAGCGGAGAGAGTTTTGGTTTGCACCATCGAAGAGGAACAAAGGGAAGGTGCGTGCCTTTCCCTTTGCGTGGAGGCACATAGCCCACTTGGTGGGCATGCGCTATGCAAAGGTGCTTGGACAGAGGGGTTCGCGTGTTCGAAACCCATCGAGGCCATTTTTGGTGGTTGGACTAAGGTATGCGCTCACATTGCTAAGGTTTGATTATTGCATCCAAAAATTGCAAAGGTGGAAATTAATTTTTAATTTCTTAAATTTTTGTTAATTGGAAATTGCATATTTAAAAGGGATTAAAGAGTTATACAAGGGAGATAAAAGGGTATGCAAAGTTTTATTTTTGTGTTTGATTTTTGAGTGGTTAAAGTTAATAAAAGGAGAAATAAGGTGTGCCAAGGGTGTTAGATATTTTTGTTGAAATAAAGTTATATTATAAAAATTTTTTTGAAAGGAGAGATAAGGTATAGTTGATTTTTGATATTTTGACTTGGTGAAATATTTTTGAAAGGAAATATTAAGGACATATTTTTGTTATCTAACCCTTGAGATTGGCAAAGAGAGTGATTGTGATTGAGATAGGTTTTGAGGTCAAAACTTCATCAAAAAAAAGGTATGGGTATATCTTCCTTGTGAGTGAAATATTGTTGGATGTTGTGAATGCTAAGTTGGAGTGAAAAGGATTGTTTGATAAGCATTGTTGAGTTTGGTTTTTTGGAATGAAAGTTGATAATAGAAACCTTGTTTGATAAGCATTGTTGGAAATATTGAAGTAAGCTTTCATATGCTTGAACTAGGGTTTGTGAAATATCATGAGTATCATTGTTATGTGAAGTTTGTTTGATAAGCATTGTTGACTAAGATTTCATTGAGTGATTGGTTGAGTGGAGTTAAGTCTTGGAAGACTAAGGTTGAGAAATTTGAGGTAAGTCTTTGAGAAGACTTGAGAGCAGAGTTGATTGATTGATTTGTTCAAACCTTGAGTTAAGGTTTGGGGCAGATCTAGCAGAGTTGATTTGTGATTGAGTCAAGCTTTGTGTTAAGGCTTGAGGATAGATTTGAGGATAGAGTTGTGTGTAGATTTGAGGATAGGTTTATGCTAGACCAGAGATAGATATTGAGAAGATTTATGCTAGATCGAAGGACTATTTAGTAGAATATAAGATAGAGATTAGAAAGGACTAGTGTTTAGTACAGATCTAAATAGAGACAGATAGAGTAAGACAAGCTTTGGAGGTGATAGAGTAGAGGATAATAGTCTCTAGTGGATAGAGATCCATTAGCTAGGGTAGTGAGGATAAAGGTCTTCGAGTGAGGGACAGGAGTCTTCAGTGGAGAGAGATCCACAAGCCAGTATAGTGGAGGTAGTAGTCTTCTAGAGGATCACCAGCCAGAGCAGAGGAGAAGGAGTTCTCCTATGGATAGAGATCCATAAACTTGATTAGGGGATTGGTGTCTCCTTTGGATAGAGGTCCATAAACATTGTAATAGGGAAAGGATTCCCAAGAGAATTTATTTGAGAAAATTTTAGTGAAATATTTTCTCCGTGGAGTAGCCCACATTGGGTGAACCATGTTAAATCATGTCTCTCATGTGTGTGATGCTTTATGTAATGATTATTACTTTAATACTATTAATGTTATCATATGGATTGAAAAGTAAAAATTTTATCTTATACTGTTCACCCCCCTCTCAGTATAAGCACATGTTCTTCAATTGGTATCAGAGCGGGTCTCTCCATGAAAAGACTAACAACTTGGAGAAAGATCCATCAGAAACACACATGACTTCAGAAAATGAAGAAGAGACCATGTTTGATATAAAAGAGGAATTCTTCACTACTCTCAAGAATCTTGAAAAGGATTAGAAATAAGAACTCAAGTTTGAAGGATCAAATTCAAGAAGATGAAGAAGCAAAGATAGAACTTCTACAGAGTCTCACAGAACTCAAGATAAAGGTAGAAGAAGGAAATAAAATTGAACAGGATATGACAGATCTATTAAGAGCAAGAGAAATAGAGTGTGAAATATTGGAAGCAAAAATTGTATCTCTAAGGAATGAAGTTGAAAATACCAAGCTTCAACAAGATATAAAGTTAGGGAAATAGAAAGAGGAATCCAACTTTCAAGAAATAGAGACATCAAACAGAGATAAGCTCACTACTCATACCCCAAAAGGAAAGGATATCAAGAAAGAAGAAAGCAAAGAAGAACCATGGATGAGAGTTAATCACAAAAGGAGAAGCACTCAACCACATTATCAAAGGCATCCAAATAGGTTACATAATTTCTTCCATGGCTATTGCTTTTCTTGTAACAAATATGGTCATAGAGTTGTACATTGCACTGGTTATGTGAAAAATGATGTCAATAGAAATTTCAACTCTTTTGCACCTCTTATGAATGATGATATCATATGTTACAAATGCAATAATTTTGGGCACAAGGCTAGATGGTGCAAAATGGTACTTCCTGAGTCTAGTAAAAAGAATACAACTTCAACAACTAGGAAAGAGAAAAAGGGGAATGAAAAGGCTAGATCAATGTTAGTTCAAACAACTCTTCATGCTCAGGATAAAGAAGAACAATGGTTTCTTGATAGTGGTTGCTCTAGACACATGACAGGAGACAAAGACAAATTTCTTGTACTCAAAGAAACTAATAGAGGATCAATAAGTTTTGGTGATAATGGATCAACAAAAATTTGTGGAAAAGGAACTCTGAGTTTAGATAATGGGAAAACAAGAACAGAAAATGTACTATATGTCAAAGGGTTAAGACACAATCTGCTAAGTGTAAGCCAACTTTGTGATCAAGGTCATATGGTTACATTTCACCCAGATAGATGTGAGATAAGAAAGTCTGAAACTGGAAAAGTCATTGCAAATGCAAGTAGAACTCCAAACAACCTCTATATGCTTAGTGAGATTAAAGGGGAAAAGTGTTTTCTATCACAAGAAGATGAGAGTTGGTTGTGGCATAGAAGAATGGGTCATTTGAATTTTGACAACATAGTCAACATAAGCAATAAATAGGTTGTCAGAGATTTACCCAAGCTAAAAAGGCCACAAAACACAATTTGTGCACCTTGTCAACATGGAAAGCAAACTAGAACAAGTTTCAAATCAAAGGGATATATGTCATCAGAGCCATTAAAACTAATACATACTGATCTATGTGGTCCTACCAGAACACAGAGTATTCAAGGTGAAAGTTACTTCATATTGTTCATAGATGATTACTCCAGAATGACTTGGGTAGCTTTCCTAAAAGATAAGTCGGAAGCATTTGATAAATTCAAGGTATTTAAAGAATGGGTCGAAAATGAAACCGATAAAAGGATTAAGTGTTTGAGATCTGACAGAGGAGGAGAGTTTACCTCAAATGAATTTGTATATTTTTGTGAACAACATGGAATCAAGAGAGAATACTCAGCTACAAGAACTCCTCAACAAAATGGAGTAGTTGAAAGGAAAAATAGGACTATTGAGAATATGGCTAGAGCTATGTTAAATGAGTCCAAGATTTCAGATGGATTTTGGAGGGAAGCAGTCAACACAATAGTATATATAATCACTAGGGCTCAAATGAGGGTAAACCATCACAAGACTCCATATGAGCTTTGGAAAGGAAGACCGACCACTGTAAAACACTTCAAGGTTTTTGGAAGCAAGTGTTACATAAGATGGGAAGAGCAAAACTTGGGCAAGTTTGACCCAAGATGTGATGAGGGTATTTTTCTTGGTTATTCTACTAAGAGTAAAGCCTATAGATGCTACAACAAAAGGACACACACTATTGTAGAAAGTATAAATGTAATAGTTGATGAGAAGATAGATTCAAGAGAACCAGTTCAAAAAATTGTGTATCAGGAAGATGGAAGTTGTCAAGAAGAGTTTCATGAGGAATCAGATGAAGAAGAGGAAGAAACACAAAGACTTCTTCCTAAGACTCCATCCAGGTATGTACAGAAACATCATCCAAAAGAGCTAATCATTGGGAATCCATATGAGAGAGAGACAAGGAGAAGGATAATAACACCATCTCAACAAGCAAATTTTTCCTTATTATCTAAAATTGAGCCAAAAGACTTCAATGAGGCAAGTGAAGATAAGTTATGGATTAAGGCAATGGATGAGGAATTAGATCAGATAGAGAAAAGCAAGACTTGGGAACTTGTTCCATGACCAAAAGATAAAAATGTGATTGGCACTAAATGGGTATTCAGAAACAAGTTAAATGAAGATGGTCAGGTGGTCAGAAATAAAGCAAGATTAGTGTGCAAAGGTTATGCACAGGTAGAGGGAATTGAATTTGATGAGACATTTTCTCCAGTTGCATGACTTGAAGCTATCAGAATATTCTTAGCCTTCTCAAGCTTCAAAAACTTCAAAGTATATCAGATGGATGTTAAATCAACCTTTCTAAATGGTGTTTTAGAAGAAGAGGTCTACATTGAGCAGCCAAAAGGTTTCAACTTGACTGATAAATCAGACTATGTATGCAGATTGAAGAAAGCACTTTATGGACTAAAGCAAGCTCCTAGAGCTTGGTATTCAAGATTGGATAAGTACCTACAGGAATAGGGTTTCAGGAAAGGAATAGTGGATAGTAACTTATACATCAAAAATGAAGGGAATGACTTACTAATTATGGTTGTTTATGTTGATGATATCATTTTTGGAGGAAACAATGATAAGATGTGTCAAAAATTTACAAAGAGCATGCAGAATGAATTTGAGATGTCTATGCTTGGTGAGTTGTCCTTCTTTCTTGGACTCCAGATTTCACAATCAGAGAAAGGGGTGTTCCTTTCACAAACCAAGTATATAAAAGAGATGCTAAAGAAATTCAAGTTAGAATATTGCAAACCAGTAAGTACTCCCATGGTTACAGGATGTAAGTTAAGTAAATATGATGAATCTCCAGAGGTAAATAAAAAATTATACAGATCTATGATTGGTAGCTTATTGTACGTCACAACTACTAGACCAGATATCATGCAGGCAGTGGGATTAGTGGTAAGGTTTCAGGTAGCACCCAAGGAGACACATGTAGCAGTAGTAAAAAGGATTCTCAGGTATTTAAAAGGGACTATGGATTTTGGGCTCTGGTATCCCAAAAGTGATAGTTTCACTCTCACAACTTATACAGATGCAGATTGGGTTGGCAGTATTGATGATAGAAAAAGTACAAGTGGTGGAGCATTCTTTCTTGGAGACTATTTAGTCTCTTGGCTAAGTAAGAAATAGGCATCAGTATCCCTATCTATAGTAGAGGTAGAGTATATTGCAGTAGTTGCTAGTTGTACATAGGTATTATGGATGAAGTGAACTCTAGAGGATTTCAAGATAAAACATGATCATCCTATTCCCATATTGTGTGATAATACAAGTGCTATAAATATCTCAAAGAATCCAGTGATGCACTCTAGGACAAAGCACATTCTGATTAAGTATCATTTTCTGAGAGAATAGGTGACAGACAAGCAAGTCAAGTTGGAATATGTTACTACAAAGGAGCAGATTGCAGATATTTTCACTAAGCCACTTTCGAAAGAGACCTTTGAGTACCTTCGAGAAAATTTGGGAGTAGTTCTACTCCCACCCCAGAATTAACCACCTCAAGAGGAGGTGGGGGAGGGGCTAAGCTAAGAGTTTCATTCTTAGCCCCAAGCCCCAAAGGTGGCCCTTTGCCATTGATGACAAAGGGGGAGAGATTTGAGTTAGGGGGAGAGCATTCAGTCAGGGGAGAGTTTCTAGGGGAGCAAAATAGAAAAAGGTAAAGGAAATGATAAAAGGAAAATGGGTTGCCATCAATGACAAAGGGGGAGATTGTTGGAAATATGAGCAGGTTTTGTTGTCATTGATGTCAAGAGTCAGTTTTAGTGAGCAGGACAAAAGGAAGGATGTCAAGAGTCAGTTTCAGTGAGCAGTGCAAGAGAAAGATTGCTTCTAGACCTAAGGAAAATAATATTATAATATCCCTTATTATAATATTCAAGGTGGTCAGATGAGGTCTAAAGAGCAATAGGAAGGCCCAAGAAAAATAATATTATAATATTAAAGGTCTAAGGTTAAGACCTAAAGATTAAATTAATTATAATAATTTCATTATAAATTAATTTATAATTTAATTTGATTAACTCTAAGAGTTATTAAATTAATTATAATTAATTATAATAATTTAATTATAAATTAGTTTATGATTTAATTTAATAACCCTAAAGGTTAGGGTTATAAGGGCACAAAGTTTTAATTGAATTAAAATCAAATTTAAAAAGGTCATCGATATTTTGAGCACATGGCATATTGCATATAAGAAGGGGCAAGTTTCATTTCAAATAATCATCCATGCGATCCATCGAATGCAATAGAAATTCGTGCGCAAAGTGAAGAGAAAATCACATGTGTTTTAAAAGGTTTAAGGAAGAGAACAAAGGACAAGTAAGTGGGGAGCCCACTTCACATTGCAAGGCACTGGGTAGCATGGTTGGCAGCCGAGGGCTATGCTAAGACGTTCGCAGGTGCAAGGTTAGGGGTTCGATTCTCATGGTCTTCATTTTTGGCAAGTGGAGAAAGTTTTGGTCTACACCATCAGAGAGGAACAAAGGGAAGGTGTGTGCCTTTCCCTTTGCGTGGAGGCACGTAGCCCACTTGGTGGGCGCATGCTGTGCAAAGGTGCTTGGAAAGAGGGGTTCGCATGTTCGAAACCCATCGAGGCCTTTTTGGTAGTTGGACTAAGGTATGCGCTCACATTGCTAAGGTTTGATTGTTGCATCCAAAAATTGCAAAGGTGGAAATTAATTTTTAATTTCCTAAAGTTTTATTAATTGGAAATTGCATATTTAAAAGGGTTTGTGAGTTATACAAGGGAGATAAAAGGGTATGCAAAGTTTTATTTTTGTGTTTGATTTTTGAGTGGTTAAAGTTTATAAAAGGAGTAATAAGGTGTGCCAAGGGTGTTAGATATTTTTGTTGAAATAAAGTTATATTATAAAAATTGTTTTGAAAGGAGAGATAAGGCATAGTTGATTTTTGATATTTTGACTTGGTGAAATATTTTTGAAAGGAAATATTAAGGACAGATTTTTGTTATCTAACCCTTGAGATTGGCAAAGAGAGTGATTGTGATTGAGACAGGTTTTGAGGTCAAAACTTCATCAAAAAAAAGGTATGGGCATATCTTCCTTGTGAGTGGAATATTGTTGGATGTTGTGAATGCTAAGTTGGAGTGAAAAGGATTGTTTGATAAGCATTGTTGAGTTTGGTTTTTTAGAATGAAAGTTGATACTAGAAACCTTGTTTGATAAGCATTGTTGGAAATATTGAAGTAAGATTTCATATGCTTGAACTAGGGTTTGTGAAAGATCATGAGTATCATTGTTATGTGAGGTTTGTTTGATAAGCATTGTTGACTAAGCTTTCATTGAGTGATTGGTTGAGTGGAGTTGATTGGGAATAAGTTTTGTGGAAGCTTACAATCGATTTGAAGTAAGTCTTAGTGAAGACTTGTTGAGTAGATTGGACAAGTTCTAAAGAGGACTTGTGGATATATTTGAGGTAAGTCTTTGAGAAGACTTGAGAGCAGAGTTGATTGATTGATTTGTTCAAACCTTGAGTTAAGATTTGGGGCAGATCTAGCAGAGTTGATTTATGATTGAGTCAAGCTTTGTGTTAAGTCTTGAGGATAGATTTGAGGACAAATTTTGGTGCAGATTTGAGGATAGGTTTGTGCCAGATCAGAGATAGATATTGAGAATATTTGTGCTAGACCGAAGGACTGTGTTTAGTGCAGATCAGAGATAGAGATTGAGCAGATTTGTGCTAGAGGATAGTGTTTAGGTACAAAGAGAAAAATAGAGTAAGAGCAAGCTTTGGAGGTGATAGAGTAGAGGACAGTAGTCTCTAGTGGATAGAGATCCATTAGCTAGGGCAGTGAGGATAGAGGTCTTCTAAGTGAGGATAGGGTCTTCAGTGGAGAGAGATCCACAAGCCAGTGTAGTGGAGGTAGTAGTCTTCTAGAGGATCACCAACCAGAGTAGAGGAGAAGGAGTTCTCCTATGGATAGAGATCCACGAACTTGATTAGGGGATTGGTGTCTCCTTTGGACAGAGGTCCATAAACATTGTAATAGGGAAGGATTCCCAAGAGAATTTATTTGAGAAAATTTTATAAGAAATATTTTCTCCGTGGAGTAGCCCACATTGGGTGAACCACGTTAAATCATGTCTCTCATGTGTGTGATGCTTTGTGTAATGTTTACTGCTTTAATATTGTTGATGTTATCATATGGATTGAAAAGTAAAAAGTTTTATCTTATACTGTTCACCCCCTCTCAGTATAAGCACATGTTCTTCAATTTCCAAGTGTCACAATAAGAAGGTAACTCCAAATAATGTAAGCAAAGTGAAACATATTCTTTGCATGAATGAAAATTCATACAAGCATACTCTTGAGATAACAAAGTAATGCAAGTTAGGGAGCATAGCATAGTCGATGCTCAGAGAAAACAACCAGCAATAGGAGGATAGTCAAAGTCTTAGAGAGCACCACACATAAGGGAGAATATTAAATACAGTGAAGGAGGATGTGGTATTGAATTAAATTTTGGAAAAGAGGATAGCACCTAAATTAGAGTTCAATTTGCAAAATAAAGGAAATATAGGAGAAGCAAACCGAATATGTAGTGTTCCATACTTGAGAAGGTACATAAATTTCAAATCAATTTACATTTGCATAAAGGTCAAGGAGGTATAAGGAATATCAACACTAAGGTTAAATTTAGATAATATTTTATGCATGATATTAATTAAATAAATGGAGGTATAAGGAATTGCATTGATGAACTATAACCTTAGATGATTGAATGATTTGAAATATTTTTGAAGTAAGAAATATTTAATTTGAAATCTATTGGAATTACTTTATTCAAGCATAGAAATATTTGCAAATAACTTGACTTGGAGGAATAAGGACTTATACATAGAAATTGAAATATTAATTTTTCAAATACCCTTATATTCTAAATTTCTAAATTAGGGAGTTATAAGGAATTCATCACCATCGTAGATTATTGAAATTTAGAAATTATTTTATTGAAAATTGAAAGATATAAGTACAACATAGAGTTGTTAGAAAATTGGAAAACTACATTGGAATTAGTCTCTTGCCCAAATTAATGAGACATAAGGAATCCAAATTAAAAGTACTTGAAGATAGAGAATATTATCATTTAAAATTACATCAAAATTATCTTAAGTTTTCTATTCATAGATAGGGAGAAATAAGGTGAAGACTAGAAGTTGAAAATTAAGGAGACATAAGAGATTCAACTCAAAGGAAACCTTGGAAAGGTAAGTATTTTATAAAAACTATTTTATATTCAAAATACTAGGGAGCTAAAAGGAATTCTACCTAGAAATTTAACTATTGCTTGATAATTCTCCAAACATTAGAAAAATAAGATATACTACAAGTTTTGAATAATTGAAAGTTAGAGTTTGATCATATACTCAAATTCAACTTAGAATTTAAAAGTTAAAAGATAGGGAGATATAAGGCTTACAACATAATTGGTTGAAAATTTGAAAAGTGTTCTTAGTCTATCATACAAAGACTAAGGTGGAATAAGGAATTCTATTTCAAAGGTTTAAAATATTAAATTAAAAGAAACATGGATGAAATAGTGAAGAATGCATTTAAGGATGAAGAACTATTTCATGAACTGAAGTTCTATTCACAAAACTTAATAGATACTTTTGATGGATACAAATATTTATCCACTAGTTTAAAAGAAATATTTTCTTTGTTTCTCAAAGAAGAAAATTTTGACATTAATTGATTATCTTCATGAAGTACTTTTCAAGACTTTGTGGAATACTCAAAACATAGCTATGCTTACTTCAAAAGAATGTTTGATGATATATCTATCATTAATCACTTTTGAAATCTTTCAAAGGATGAAATGAAAGGAAGATAAACATATTAAAAATAAAGTATTGAATTTTGGTCAATACTATTGTGATGATGTACTAACTCATTGTATTGAAGGTTCACCATTAGTAAAGGTACAAAGAAGAAGAAGATGAAGAAACAAGAAAATAAATCAAACCAAGAAAGACAAAATGAAGACTGAACCAAATGAAGAGACTAATTATTTGCTTGATCAAGATATAGACAGAGAACAAAATGAAGAAAGCAAAAAAGAAGAGTTCAAGTTCTAGAACCAAGATGAATACCATATTGAATACTAAAGTCTCAAATAACCAAATAATGTAATACAATGGGGGTGTGAAGAACACAAGATTATACTGAGAGGAGGGGTGAACAGTATAATACCACTTTTTACTTTTATTTCCCAAAAAATATTATGCAATATTATCAATGGTAATATAAATTGTAGTAATAAAAGCAATGCACAAATCATCACACAGAATAGAGACACCAATTTAACGTGGTTCATCCAATGTGGGCTACATCCACGGAGAAAATATTTCACTAAAATTTTCTCAACAAATCTCTTAGGAATCCTTCCCTATTACAATGTTTATGGACCTTTGTCCAAAGGAGATACCAATCCCCTAATCAAGTTCATGGAAACCTATCCACAGGAGAACTCTTTCCCCTTTGCTGGTTCATGGATATTTATCCACAGGAGAACTCCTTCTTCTCTGCTCTAGCTGGTGATCCTCTTAGAAGGCTTACTACCTCCACTACTCTAGCTTGTGGATCTATCTCCATAGAAGACTCTATCATCACTCATAAGTCCTCTATCCTAACTATCCTAGGGGAGATCAGGTGATTCTTTCCATGGAGGAGAGTTTTTCTAGATGATCTCCTAGTCTTGTAGTAGTGGAAAATGGTAGTGCATCTTGTGTTGTTTATTTGTAAGGTGTTTTATAGACCTCTCTCTCCATGGCTATTTGTGGTCTTGAGGGGGACCAGGTGCTTTCTTTTTGCCCATGGAGGAGGGGTTTCAGATCTCACATTTCTATTTGGAAGCCTTGTACCTTTGCTTTCTTATCATGGAAGCCTTTGCAAGCCTTTCTTTGTGGATTTTACTTTATCTTGATCGAGAGAGACTTTTGATTTATCGAAGGTCACAGTTGAGAGGTTCTTCATTGGATTCTTGGGCATGCCATTGGGTGGTCAGGGGTCTCTATTTCATTTGAAGTATATTTTACCCTTTTAACTCTATTTCCTATAGTTTTTTGAGGTCTTGATTGGGGACCTGGTGCTTTCACGTTGACTATAAGGGGAGTTATAAGGTTTATTTTTAGATAAAATATTCAGAGGGGAATAGATAGGTGGTGGTGTTGCTGGTTCACATCTTCCAAGTCATTCTTTGCAATTGAATCTTTTTATAGATTTCCTTGCTTTGCATTCTAGTGGATGGTCCTATGGAATACTATTCTAGCGGATGGTCCTACGAAATGTTGTTCTAGTGGATGATCTTGTGGATTTCTATTTGCTTGATGGGCCTCCTATGTTTATGAGGTTTTTTCCTGGGTGAGAAAACCCTTTTCATTTTTTTTGGGTTCGAGG
Organism: Wollemia nobilis; assembly: GCA_028583015.1. Lineage (NCBI taxonomy): Eukaryota > Viridiplantae > Streptophyta > Pinopsida > Araucariales > Araucariaceae > Wollemia > Wollemia nobilis. Next base: position 731,358 of record JAQPPZ010016951.1, read on the forward strand.
AGACCTATCTCTGTGCTTGTGAGATTTTCTCTTGAGTGGGAAAACCTTTTTCAAACTGTTGTGTGCTGCAAGGCTCACCTCCATGGTTGTGGTCCTTGGGCATGATAGCCTATTTCAAATTTTGAATGGTTCAAGCATTTTCTAGTTTTTTGAAATTCATGAGGTTTTATCCTTGGTGGGAAAACTCTTTTCAAACTATTGTGTGTATAGAGGCTTGTCTCCGTCGTAGTAAGGCTTTTCGTGAGAGGAAAAGCCTGTTTCACATTTCAAGTGGTGCAGGGTTTTCCTGGTCTATCAGGAAACCTATTTTTTCATTTTTGTTCTTGTCCAGAGTTGATTTTGAGGAGATCATATCTAGTTTTTTGTGACCTTCTGTAGAGATTTTCTCCTTGTTCTTGCTTACCTCAGGGAGGTTGTTTCATTTGTTTTTCCTCTTTGTAAAAGGTTTGAGGACCCTTTAAAAACCCCTTCTTTCAACCTATCAAAAACAATGACAATTCATGAGTAATTACAGAAGTTTATTATGAGTTTTACATTCTTTGCATATTACCATTATCTTATATTTAATATTGCATGCTCATTTTATACCTTGTGGTAGATTTTACATTAAGTATTTAGTATCAAAAGCTAACAAACACATTATTATATACATTAATGGTCTTGATAGGTATTTGATGTGATTCATAGAAGCCACTCAATTGAAACCCTCACATAAATCTCTCTTTATCATAAGAAACTCTGATCAATGCATCAAAACAAGGGCACACATAACTAGAAATTACAAAGTAAAAGAGCATAAACAGAAACAAACATTTACAAGTAAACCAAACACAATGAAACAAGTATACCATAACTTATATGGGGAAACCATATAGGACAACACCCATAAAAAAATGCTACTGTAGCTTATGTTTTTTAAATACAATTTAGAGCACAATGCACACAAAGAATTATATAATTCTTCTAAATTAATCCTAAAAGGTTCTACCTTGCTAATGGTTGGGAAATGCAATAATTCCTCCAATTTATACTTTTCCAACAATGGAGAAGGAAAGTAGGGCATGAAAGGTCAAAAGTCATGATCCTCTTCAACTTCTTTGGTGATATTATATTTTATCACTTCTCTTTAAATAGGGAAGTAGAATTTTTCCTATTTTATTAGCCTTTAGTCTTGATCACACCTCTTCTATGAGAGGCTATTATTATTCAAAAGCATATTCAAGAGATTGATCTTTACTCACAATTTGGATATATGGAATTCAAGTTCAATGCAACTTGAATAAAAAACTAGATAAAATAACAACAATAAATACCTCCTATGAAGTGGTAAAATTACAATCAATACCAATGCCATGTGTTCGTCCTATAAAATTATCTATACCTCATTATTTTCTAATGGAAAACAAGTCCAAATACCAAAATAATTTCCCTTTATTTGGGCTATATAAGTCATACATACTATCAACAAGGATTTACAAGTAGAAAGTCACCACATTAAGACCAAAGCAACTACCCCTCCTCATTTTCCTTAGGGTCAAAAATTATCTATGGTAGCTACTGCCTCTTCCTCATAGACATGCCACCTAAACAATACGCCTTTTGGAAAGAGTCTCATTCTTGGCAAGTTTATTATTCCAACTCACTTGGAAAATATATTATCCAATGATTTTTTGTTCTCTTCTAGCTCCTCTACTATAATTGAATCCACTTTATCATTAGCGCATCTCTCTTTGCAATAGTGGTACAAAGAAAAGAAATGTATATGCTTAGTAGTTATATTATTGTTGCATAAAATGTGAGTTCTACAACAAGCCTTAGGGAAATACAATGAGACAATGAGAAATCATGGAAACATCTTTAGGGGAAAACTAAAAGTGGAGGCCTCTAGTTTGACAAATAATATATTTGAATTCTCAATATTTTCTAGAAATATTTTGAAACAAGCATTCACCATAATCACATGCAAAAAATAAGTACAAGCAAATCAAAATATAACAATGATAAATAAATTAGGTCCGAGGTGTAGACCAATTGGTTCATCCAAACCCCATAAGGGGGGTGGAGGTCCAAGGTTCAAATCTCGGGCCTCATCGGACTAAATGCTTGTCCCTTTCCTGGTGCTTTTAGTGACGTAAAAGGTTTAAAATGATTGTGGCATGGTGGTTATAGGGGTAGACTGCGCGAAGATCTGTGTGGTGGCTTCAGGGCGGACAACACAGAATACTGTGGCGGCCATAAAAAGTCGGACAGCCTGCCCGGATTCATGGCGGCTACCGATTCCACCATGTAAATTCAAAAAAAAAAACAATAATAAATAAATTAAAGAGGAGGGTGACAACAAGAAGGAATAAAAGGAATGTTTCCATAGACACCTTAATATATCACTTTTTTCACACTTATGATATAAATGACAAATATTTGAGGGATATTTATAGTGATACAAAAAATCCAATAAGAGGTTAATATCAAGTTGACATAAATGATAAATTACCAAAGGCTTATATAATCAAATTTCCATAGGCTACAAAGTCTACTATAGTATACATGAAGCTATGCTAGTTCTATTATTTCTACAATGCTTTGTCACCAATATATAATTACATGTGACTCCTCACATGCATATCTCTTGACCTTCTCTTTTCTCTCATAATGAAAAAGTATCTCATAATAACATCTCATACATAACTCTTCACTTGCCTACTTGACACCTTGCACTCTCACAACTCACATTTACACACCTCACACTCAAATATTAAACACACTCCTAAATATTCACTGCTAGTCCATCCAACACAACCTTCATAGCCCTTTTATGTTCCTTACTAAGCATGTCTAAAGTATGAGACAAGCCCTCATCATCACTTATTCATACTTGGGAGACACATAAATAGAGGAGTTATTATGAATACCAATATCACATAGCTTCTCTTACTACCCTTTCACTATATTTGGAGCGTAGCTCAAACATCCATCATATTGATTATCATTCTCTATAACATCCCTAGGAAACAATATTTAAAAAAAAATTCAAGATACTCTCATCTCAATGTTATTGCAAGTGCAATTGTGCATAAGGAACACCTTCAAACTATGAAGGATTTCAATCTTCACATTCATATTCATATTGTCCTTTATATTGACATTTATTATTGTTGTCCTTACTATACCAGATACACATTATATCATTCTCCATTCTTTTGAGTTTAGATTTATGAATTGCATCGAAACCAAGTGCCTTATAACTACAATGACCATATTTATTTTCTTAGTCAAGAATAAACTTAAACATAGAGACATATAGTGCAGCAAAAGTATTGTCATTGTTGTCAACACAGACAGATAAATCAGTTGATGCAGTTGAAGCGAGGATCGATTGATGCGATTGAAGCGGTGGACGGGAGTTCGGGAGATCAGTCAGATCATGTACAGTGAAATTCCAAGAAAACAAAAGTGACCCAGATCCAAAAAATCAAAGAAAAAGACAAGTAAGAAAACTGTCGCGATATCGCGACATGTTTTCTGTCGCGATATCGCGACAGGTTGAGAAGTTAGAAGGCAGAAAGAAAAACGTCGCGATTTCGTGACATGTGGAGGAGAGAGAAGGCGCAAAGAAAATTGTCATGATTTCATGACATGGCGGAGGAGAGAGAAGGCGCAAAGAAAATTGTCGCGATTTCGTGACATGGACGAGGAGAGAGAAGGCACAAGCAAAACTGTCATGATTTCGTGACATGTTGCAGGCAAAGAAGCCAAGTGGAAAAACTGTCGTGATTTCGCGACATGTTGGAAGCAAAGAAGGCAAGCAAGAAAACTGTCATGATTTCGTGACATGTTCAGAGAAAAAGCGCCAAGGAACAAAAGTGTAGCGATTTCGCTACATGTTGAAGTATCGCGGGCCGAAGCAAAGTTGGAAGTGCAAGGAACAGAAGTGTAGCGATTTCGCTACATGTTGGATTTTCGGAGGCCGAAGCAAAAGAAAGTGCAAAGGGAAAAAGGTGTAGCGATTTCGCTACATGTTGGATTTCGAAGGCCGAAGCAAAAGCAAGTGCTAAGGCAAAAAGATGTGATTTCGCGACATGGTCCGATTTCACTGAGACTTGCGAAGTAGAGTGTACGACAGCAAAAAGTGTCACGATTTCGTGACATGTTCCATTTTCGTTGGCCAAAGAAAGAAAAGGCACAAGGCAGCGAAAGTGTCACGATTTCGTGACATGTTCCGTTTTCACGAGCGGAAGGAAGAAAAGGCACAAGGAAGAGAGAGATGTCACGATTTCGTGACATGTTTCATTTTCGTGAGCGAAAGGCAGAAAAGGCACAAGGCAGCGAAGATGTCACGATTTCGTGACATGTTTCGTTTTCGTGGGCAGATGGCAGAAAAGGCACAAGGCAGCGAAGATGTCATGATTTCATGACATGTTCCATTTTCACGACGGCAAGACAGAAGGAGAGCAAGGAGGCCGAGAATGTCATGATTTCATGACATGCTATTTTTTCGCGTGTTAAAGCCGAGAAGGGCAGAAAGAGACAGAAGTGTCACGATTTCGCGACAGGCCGCAACTACACGATAACAAACTGTTAACTGGAACAGAATGACAGTTAAAGGGGCAGTTGTAGAAGAAAAACATGCAACCAATTTTAGAAGAGTCAACTAGAGTAAAAGCGACGATTCATGAGTGCAATTTATAGATAGAAATCATGCAGCTTTTTAAAGAACAATCGAAGAAGGAGAAATCGAACAGTCGCATAAATAGAATCAAAAAATGCATCGTGTTGACAAAAGGCCTACTCTATATTAGACAAAAGCAATTATGGTTAGAAAGGGATACAAGCGACAAGTGGCGCATGAGAAATATTAAAACGATTACAATGAAAGTGGACATGAGAAATATTAAAAGCAGTTACAGTTGACAAGTGGCGAAAAAGATCTTTTAAAAGAAATAGTTACGGGTTGCATGCGAATTTATGAAAGCTAAAAATAGAGACTTTCATGCTATAAAAATAGGTCTGCGTGAAGAATATAGTTGCTGCTGTAATTGTGAAAAGTGCTATCGTAAGAGGGTGAGAAGAGTGTTGTAAGAGAGAAACAAGCTGAGCAGTGAGTAATTACTGTGTTTTAAATTGGAGACCAGTCAGGGTCTTGTAATAGTGAAGGCATTTGTATGTCATTGATATAACTTTCTATCTGTGATTCAAGTTGGTGCTTGGATAGGGGTTGGTGCTCCTTTCTGTAGGTGCGGATAAATCGGGGGTTGGTGCTCCTTCCAGTGGGTGCTTGGTAAACAGATTGTAAAATTGGTGTTTTGCAAAGGCTGGATTTGGACCGTAGTCCAAGCAGTCATTCTTGAGGAGTAGCCAAATTGGTGAACCTCGTTACATTGTGTGTTGTGGTGTGCTCTCTTGTGTTTACTGCTTTATTTGTTTTTAGTTCTCTTTGCTTCAGTTTTAAGAATTGCAGATCAAAATTTTTAGCTACACTGATTCACCCCCCTCTCAGTGTCATTGTGAGAATATCAATTGGTATCAGAGCAAGGTTCCTGAACAAGCTTAATCGGCTAAGGTGATCTTGGAAGGAACACAATGGCAGGTAGTGAAGGTTTCTCATCAAACAAAGCTCCTCTGTTCAATGGAACTAATTACTCATTCTGGAGACTCGGGATGCAGACATATCTGAGTGCTTTAGGATACGACATTTGGGAGTCAGTAGAAAGTGGATACACAACACCCACTACTCCTCCAACAGATGCTATCGATAAGAAACTGTCTGAGAATAATGCCAAAGCAAAGAATGCAATAATGTGTGGGCTAGTAGACGGTGAACTGATAAGGGTCATGAGCTGTAAATCTGCAAAAGACATATGGGACAAACTGAAAAGCATTCATGAAGGAGACAACAAGATCAAGGAAGCCAAACTGCAAACTCATCGAGCTCAGTTCGAGGCATTACAAATGAATGACGAAGAGAACATTGAGACCTATATGCTTGAGAGTCAATGGAGTCATCAATGCAATCAGAGGACTCGGCGAAGAGATCGAAGATGCGAGTTGTCGTGAAAAAGGTACTTAGAACTCTTCACAAAAGATTTAATTCTAAAGTTTCTGCAATAGAAGAGGCTAAAGATCTAAACAATTTTAGCATGGACGAGATGCATGGTTCCTTGACTGCATACGAAATGAGAATAGGACAAACTAAGCCCATAGACAAAGAAGCTGCTTTTAAAGCACACAAGAATACAAAAGCTGAACAAGAATCTGAGGCTGAAGAAACATCGGATGAAACTGAAGCCAACTTTGTTCGAAAACTTACAAAAGGAAAAGGAAAATATAGAGGAAAGTTGCCATTTAAGTGTTTCAATTGTGGAGGGGTCGGTCACTTTGTAGCTAAGTGTCCCATGAATGAGAAAACTAATAGTAATGAAGGGTCACACAAAGAAAGAAGTGACTGGAAAAAGAAACCAAACTTCAAGAAAAGCAATTTCAAAAAGAAAAGTTTCATATCCAAGAATGTCAGCTCTTTTGAAGATAGCTCAGGTGAAGATTCTGAAGAAGAAACAGGTGAAGCTCTGTTCATGGCATTTGAAGAAGCAAAAATAGAAGAAAAATAGGAAGATGATACAAAAAATAAGGATGAGGCTGAAGTTTATCTGGAAGGTGAGTTGGTTGCGGCACTTAAAGAGTTGAAGTCAGAAAGGAAAAAGAATAATAAAGTCTCAAGAAAGCTTGAAGATGCGAATGACATAATAAACAACTTAAAAGTACAGACAGAAGAATTTAAGAAAATGTCTGAAGAACTTGAAGTACAATTAACCATGAGAATAGATGAGTGCAGCAAACTAGAAGAAGAGATTGTTATTTTAAGAATGCGGCTAGAAGAAAAGAATAAAAAATTGAGCTGCTATCACAAACTTGAAGGAAGTTCTGCAAAGCTTGAAAAGATTATAAATAGTCAGAGGACTACGGACATCAAGTTTGGCTTGGGGTTTGTCGAAGGAGAATCATCAAGTGGATCAAAGGCCATAAGCTGTAGAACCGGTAAAGAAAGAGGATAAAATCAAGGTTGACCAAAGAAAAATGAATCTTGCAAAAGAAAGCAACAATGGCAAGCACGAGAAGACTGTTGACAATGAGGGATTCACAAAAGTCACTCATCAAAGGAGAAGAAAATTTGTGGCTCCTACTACAAATTGGCAAAGACCAACTCCCAGGTTCAATCATTCTTTTTTTGGTTATTGTTTTAAATGCAATACTTACGGTCATAAGATTTCAGACTGCATTTATAATATAGGACAAAGAAATTTTTCCAGTAGAAATGTATTTTCACCCTTGATAGATTATGCAGTAGAATGCTATAACTGTCACAACTTTGGACATATTGCAAGAAACTGTAGAAGCACATATGCAGCAAATAAATATCAGGGAAGAAGAACTCAACCAAACAGTTTAAAGCAAAACAGAAAATTCCCAGATAAACATGCACAGGCCACTGACAAAGAAAAGTCTAAACAAATGACCAAAACTACAGCCAAATCAGAATGGAAAGAAAAAGAGCAACTCAAAGAAGAAAAGGAATCCTTGATTGTCCAGACAACATTCAAAGCACAGAACAAATCAGCACCATGGATATTGGACAGTGGATGCTCCGAGTCACATGACCGAAGATAAACAAAAATTTGAAAAATTACAGAAATATGAAGGGGGCTCGGTAAAGTTTGGAAATAATGATGGAGCCAAAATAGTTGGAAAAGGATCAGTCAAGATAAGTGATGGAAAGATCAATTCCAAAGAAGTTCTATTTGTAGTTGGTTTGAAGCACAACTTATTGAGCGTAAGTCAAATCGTGATGAGAGGTCATGAAGTCATCTTTAAAAAATAGGGCTGTGAAGTAAAAAAAGCACACAGTGGGAAGCTGGTAGCTATTGGATCGAGGACTTCTGGAAATCTATACACTCTCTCAGAAACTTCAGAAGGATCATGCTTGATTGGACAGGAAGATGAAAACTGGCTGTGGCACAAGAGGCTCGGGCATATTAGCTTTGACAATCTGGTAAAAATAAGTTCAAAAAGAGCAGTAAGAGATATACCCACCATTGGCAAACCGGTAAATAGCATATGTGCTTCATGCCAAAAAGGGAAGCAAACCAGATCCACATTTAAAGCAAAGGAATATTTCACCAGCAAACCGTTAGAGCTGATTCATACTGATTTATGTGGACCCATGAGAACACAAAGCATAAATGGTGACAAATACTTTATGTTGTTCATAGATGACTACTCCAGAATGACATGGGTACTATTTTTAAAGCTTAAATCAGATGCCTTTGAGATGTTCAAGATTTTTAAAAAGTAGGTTGAGAATCAGATTGGAAAAAGAATTAAATGCCTAAGATCAGACGAGAGGAGGAGAGTTTATCTCAGAGGAGTTTGCAGAATACTATCAAAAATATGGGATTAGAAGACAGTTTTCAGCAGCAAGGACACCTCAGCAGAATGGTGTTGTTGAAAGGAAGAACAGGATTGTGCAAGAAATGGCACGGACAATGTTGGCTGAGAACAAAATAGCCGACAGATTCTAGAAAGAGGCAGTACATACTGCAGTTTACATTCAAAATAGGTGCATGCTAAGAACACATGAAAGCAAAACACCGTATGAACTGTGGTTCGATAGGAAAGCAACAACAAGGTACTTCAAAGTGTTCGACAGCAAGTGTTATATCAAACGAACTGAAGATAATCTCGGTAAGTTCGAAGATAGAGCTGACGAAGGTATTTTTCTCGGTTACTCAACTAAAAGCAAAGCCTACACATGTTACAACAAGCGGCTAAAGAAAATTATTGAGAGTGCTGATGTTAAAGTTGATGAAGGTAGAGAACGAGAAGTTACGTATCAAGAAAACTACCCTATTTATGAAGACGTCATTGAAGGAGATGAAGAAATAGAAAAAGAAGAAAATCAAAAAATTGACACAGCTGATTTAAGAATCGACTCAGAAGAAGAAGAGAACAATAAATTCAAAACAGGCAGCTGGCAAAAAAATCATCCCAGAGAACAGATTATTGGGGACCCAACAGTTGGTATTCAGACAAGAAGAGTAGTAATTCGAAACTACTCTTTATTATCCAACATTGAACCCAAAAATATTGTTGAAGCAAGCACAGATGAAAGTTGGATGAAGGCAATTAATGAAGAACTAGATCAGATTGAGAAAAACAAAACCTAGGAATTAGTACCACGACCAGCAAATAAAAACATAATTGGCACTAAATGGATTTTTTGAAATAAATTAAATGAAGACGGACAGGTTGTCAGAAATAAGGCAAGATTGGTCTGTAAAGGCTATGCTCAGGTTGAAGGCATTGATTTTGAGGAAACATTTGCACCAGTTTCCAGACTAGAAGCAATCAGAATGTTTTTGGCTTTAGCAGTCCATAAAAACTTCAAAGTATATCAAATGGATGTAAAATCAGCATTTCTGAATGGAAAACTGGAAGAAGAGGTTTACATTGAACAACCAGATGGCTTCCAACTCGGTGACAATCCTGATTTTGTTTGCAGGTTAAAGAAAGCGTTGTATGGTCTGAAACAGGCACCCAGAGCATGGTATGCAAGGCTGGATAACTATCTTATTAAACAGGGGTTCAAGAAAGGTATGGTGGACAACAATTTATATATCAAAACTGAGAATGGCCATCTTATTGTACTTGTTGTTTATGTAGATGATATAATATTTGGCAGCAGCATGGATAAATATTGTAGAGACATAGCTAATAAAATGAAGACAGAATTTGAGATGTCAATGATTGGTGAACTTTCTTATTTCCTCGGATTGCAAGTCAATCAAAGTGAAAAGGGGATTTTTATCTCTCAAGTAAAATATGTGAAAGAAATGCTGAAAAAGTTCACAATGGAGGATAGTAAACCTGTCAGCACTCCCATGACAATAGGTTGCAAGTTGAGCAAGGATGACAAATCTCCAGATGTAGATCAAACCATGTACAGGTCTATGATTGGAAGCCTCATTGTATTTGATGACCACTAGACCGAGATATATTACGAGCGGTATGCATGGTAGCAAGATTTCAGGCTAGTCCCAAAGAGACTCATGTGACAATTGTGAAGAGGATTTTTAGGTACCTCAAGGGTACTATGGAGTATGGGTTGTGGTACCCAAAAGGTAAGGACTTCACTCTTATTGCATATTCTGATGCAGATTGGGGAGGATGTATTGATGACGAGAAGAGTACCGGTGGAGGAGCATTTTATCTTGGAGACAGTTGGTAGCATGGCACATCAAGAAACAAGAATCGGTCTCTCTATCCACAACGGGAGGCGAGAATACATTGCGGCAACAACATGCTATACTCGGATATTATGGATGAGACAAACACTGAAAGATCTTGGTATTCACTTCAAAGAGCCAATTTCAGTTAAATGTGATAACACCGGTGCTATAAACATATCAAAGAATCCGGTTATGCATTCTCGAACCAAACATATTGCAATCCGGTATCACTTCTTGAAGGATAAAGTTGCAGAAGGTGAGGTCAAATTGGATTTTGTTCCAACTACAGAGCAAGTAGCAGATATATTCACAAAACCATTGCCCAAGGAAGTTTTTGAGTACCTTCGGAGTAAGTTGGGAGTAGTCACATTTCCAAAGAACTGACTATCAATTGGGATCACATTCTCGGGGGGAGTACTTATGCCTATGTTTATAGTTTTGCTCATATTCATTATTTTTGCTAACTATAACAATGTGTATCCGAGAATGTTGTGCATAGACTCAGGGGGAGTCTGCAGCAACCCTTTGGTATTATTGTCAAAGGGGGAGAAGAATTATAGGAGAGTGCATGAGTGTTGCCAACAATTCCAAAGGGGGAGATTGTTGAGCAAGGTGCAACAAAAGTATTGTCATTGTTGTCAACACAGACAGATAGATCAGTTGATGCAGTTGAAGCAGGATCAGTTGATGCAGTTGAAGCAGTGGACAGGAGTTCAGAGATCAGTCAGATCATGTACAGTGAAATTCTAGGAAAACAGAAGTGACCCAGATCCAAAAAATCAAAGAAAAAGACAAGTAAGAAAACTGTCGCGATATCGCGACATGTTTTTTGTCGCGATATCGCGACAGGTTGAGAAGTTAGAAGGCAGAAAGAAAAACGTCGCGATTTCGTGACATGTCGGAGGAGAGAGAAGGCGCAAAGAAAATTGTCACGATTTCGTGACATGTGAGGAGAGAGAAGGCGCAAAGAAAATTGTCATGATTTCGTGACATGGACGAGGAGAGAGAAGGCACAAGCAAAACTGTCATGATTTCGTGACATGTTGCAGGCAAAGAAGCCAAGTGGAAAAACTGTCACGATTTCGTGACATGTTGGAAGCAAAGAAGGCAAGGAGAAAAACTGTCGCGATTTCGTGACATGTTCGAAGAAAAAGTGCCAAGGAACAAAAGTGTAGCGATTTCGCTACATGTTGAAGAGGGGGAAGCAAAGTGGAAGTGCAAAGAAAAGTGTAGCGATTTTGCTACATGTTGGATTTTCGGAGGCGAAGCAAAAGAAAGTGCAAAGGAGAAGAAGGTGTAGCGATTTTGCTACATGTTGGATTTTGAGGCGAAGCAAAGAAAGTGCTAAGGAAAAAGATGTCACGATTTCGTGACATGGTCCGATTTGGAGACTTGCGAAGAGAGTGCACGAAGGAAAAGTGTCACGATTTCGCGACATGTTCCATTTTGCTGGCCAAAGACAGAAAAGGCACAAGGCAGCGAAAGTGTCACGATTTCGTGACATGTTCCGTTTTCGCGGGCGGAAGGAAGAAAAGGCACAAGGAAGAGAGAGATGTCGCGATTTCGCGACATGTTCCGTTTTCACGAGCGAAAGGCAGAAAAGGCACAAGGCAGCGAAGATGTCGCGATTTCGCGACATGTTCCGTTTTCGTGGGCAGATGGCAGAAAAGGCACAAGGCAGCGAAGATGTCACGATTTCGTGACATGTTTCGTTTTCGCGACGACAAGACAGAAGGAGAGCAAGGAGGCCGAGAATGTCGCGATTTCGCGACATGCTATTTTTTCGCGTGTTAAAGCCGAGAAGGGCAGAAAGAGACAGAAGTGTCACGATTTTGTGACAGGCCGCAACTGCACGATAACAGACTGTTAACTGGAACAGAACGACAGTTAAAGGGGCAGTTGTAGAAGAAAAGCATGCAACCAATTTTAGAAGAGTCAACTGGAGTAAAAGCGACGATTATGAGTGCAATTTTAGTTAGAATTCATGCAGCTTTTTAAAGAACAGTCGTAGAAGGAGAAATCGAACAGTCGCATAAATAGAGTCGTAACATGCATCGTGTTTGAGAAAAGGCCTACTCTATATTAGACAAAAGTAGTTATAGTTAGAAAGCGATACAACTAACAAGTGGCGCATGAGAAATATTAAAAGCAGTTACAGTTGACAAGTGGCGCATGAGAAATATTAAAAGCAGTTATAGTTGACAAGTGGCGAAAGAGATCTTTTAAAAGAAACAGTTACGGGTTGCATGCAAATTTATGAAAGCTAAAAATAGAGACTTTCATGCTATAAAAATAGGTTTGCGTGAAGAATATAGTTGCTGCTGTAATTGTGAAAAGTGCTACCGTAAGAGGGTGAAAAGAGTGTTGTAAGAGAGCAACAAGCTGAGCAGTGAGTAATTACTGTGTTTTAAATTGGAGACCAGTCAGGGTCTTGTAATAGTGAAGGCATTTGTATGTCATTGATTTAACTTTCAAATCTGTGATTCAAGTTGGTGCTTGGATAGGGGTTGGTGCTCCTTTTTGTAGGAGCAGATAAATCGGGGGTTGGTGCTCCTTCCGGTGGGTGCTTGGTAAACAGATTGTAAAATTGGTGTTTTGCAAAGGCTGGATTTGGACCGTAGTCCAAGCAGTCATTCTTGAGGAGTAGCCAAATTGGTGAACCTCGTTACATTGTGTGTTGTGGTGTGCTCTCTTGTGTTTACTGCTTTATTTGTTTTCAGTTCTCTTTGCTTCAGTTTTAAGAATTGCAGATCAAAATTTTTAGCTACACTGATTCACCCCCCCTCTCAGTGTCATTGTGAGAATATCAGGAACACCTTCAAACTATGAAGGATTTCAATCTTCACATTCATATTCATATTGTCCTTTATATTGACATTTATTATTGTTGTCCTTACTATACCAGATACACATTATATCATTCTCCATTCTTTTGAGTTTAGATTTATGAATTGCATCGAAACCAAGTGCCTTATAACTACAATGACCATACTTCTTTTCTTAGTCAAGAATAAACTTAAACATAGAGACATATAATTTCTTAATATGACAACATTCCTAAATTTTTTTTACAACATTTTAAATAGATTTACCTCCAAAATATTCTTCTATTTTGTAACAACCCAAAATTCCAACCTACTCTAGAGAGAGATTTTTCTTTTTTAATACACTTGTTAGGGATTTACCTAAATTTCCTCTGGAGATGTCTACTATCTTAATTCCTCATAGTTTAAGTTATCCATATTATCTCTGTGATGAGCCAAATTACTCCTTTTAGTCCTTCAAAAGGGTATGCCCATCTCTACACTCTACATAAGTCTATCTATGTAGGTACTAAGCGTATTGCCATAAGTCTGTCCTTCGTTTATTATTAGTAATAAATGATTTATACATTCTATGCATAGTTATTAACTTCAAGCATCTACTTAGAATAGAATATTAGAGGAAGTATTTAGATCAAAGTCCTTGGAGCACTTCCCTCTCTCTCTTTGTCACACTATTCATACCTCTTTACCATGTATTGTTATTTAATAGATGTTATTTTTATTTCATCTAATATTTCCTCATAACAAGGGTTACTTGAGAGCATGGAGTGCATTCATAATTTCTTTTTCACAACTATAGAACTTATTTTTCCTTTAAGTTAACCATTCACATTTATTATGGAAAATATCAATTTAGTTCAATAAACCTTTATTAAAAACTAAAGTATAATTTAAAAAATTACAATAGTATTTCAACCAAATAATATCAATAAAATAGCACTAGCATAAGTAAGAAATCAAATTAGAGATCATCCACATAATCACAACACATCATTTATCCTGGAAAATCCCTTACAGGAAAAACCCATCCTTAAATATCCTTTATATTTTGCAAGTCAAACTGTTATCCAATACAGTTATTCAAGAAATTCCATACTTTTTTAACAAGATCAAACATAAGAACCCCATAGATCTTATGTTCCTAAAAATTATGAATTAATCCTGTAATTCATGATACAAAATTGGGTGAGGGAACCCCATTATTTTCTTGAATGAATTCCACATTCATTCTTCACACGTTATTATCCTTTCTTGGAGGGAAACATCCTAAGGAATAACTCCTCCTAATAGTATAATGTACCCATCTTATTTTAAGTAGCACATAACATATTATTTAGAGATGACCCCATAATCCTCCCCAAATGATCCCACTAGGAAAAATATCATCCTTAATACACTTCATAATATTATCTATCTCATCTATATTACAATTCCACCTTAACTTTCTTTAATCAGGATTTGTAACCTCCTTGGTACATCATAAACATTATTTAACTCAAAATATGAAATATAACAATTGTAGTATATTTCAAATCATCATTTACCTTAAACATGAAATAAATTATCTTTATATTTTACAAATCATCATATGATCCAAGCATGAAATATATCATCTTTAATATTTCAAAATACCATAATCTTCAACATGAAATATAAAAGCTTTCACAAAAGCTTACTCAACTCTGTCCTTAAGTTTCCTCTAGGACTTACTCAAACCTGCCCTCTAGCTTTCACAAAATCTTATTTAAATCAATTGCAAAAATTGCATACACAACTCAACTCAATCCTTTCATAAAACCTCTTCAATCACACAAACAAGTTTAACTTAGAATCTTGTTTAATCATAGAAACATATAGATAATTGTAAGAGACTCAACATGTTTCACACTCACAAATCACTCAAACACTTTCAAACTCACTTTAAAATTAATTAAAAAATAAAGAACAATTTGTTTCACAAAACTTGAACTATCACTCCAATGCTTTCAATCAATCAAATTCACTCAACCATCCACTCAATGAAACACAACTTGCTTATAAACCCTAACCAAGTGTTTCACTTTAATTCCAAAAAATCACACTATGAAATCGACCCTTGAATCAAGATGATTCCACATTCACATAATAATGATGCTCATGATCTTTTCACAAACCTTAATCATTTACATGAAAGCTTACTCAAATATCTCCAACAATGCTTATCAAACAATATCACATAACAATGATACTCATGTTATTTCATAAACCCTAGTTCAATATAGTTCTCAATTTCACACTCAATTGTTCTCACAAACATTCACCAATCATGTATATGAAAATTCACTCAACAGTGCTTATCAAACAAACCTTTTCACT
Organism: Wollemia nobilis; assembly: GCA_028583015.1. Taxonomy (NCBI): domain Eukaryota; kingdom Viridiplantae; phylum Streptophyta; class Pinopsida; order Araucariales; family Araucariaceae; genus Wollemia; species Wollemia nobilis. The sequence goes on from JAQPPZ010016951.1 coordinate 746,815, forward strand.
CCAACTTAGCATTTCACAACATTCAACCCAACAATATTTTACTCACAAGTAAGATGTACCATACCTTTTTTTTTTATGGATATATGTCTTCTAAACCTGTCTTACTCATAATCAAAACCTCTTTGTCAATTCCAAGGTTAGGTAGCAATAATCTATCTCAAAACACCACTCAAAATTCTCCTCAATATTTATTCCACCACACAAAAATAACAAGTCTCAAGTACACCTTATAATCTCCAAACTTTTCAAGTATAACTAGCAAATGTTCAATTAACTCAATTTCACAATAATACTTTTCATAATTTTAATGCATAAAATAATCAAAATAACTCCCTTATATATCCCTACTCAAAATGCATTATCAAATAGTCACCACACCTTTCCAAAAATAATTCAATTCACATTTAAGCTAAAATTAAATCTTCCTCAATCTTCAACTAAGACAAAAATTAAAATATATCTTAATCACCTTATATCTCCCAACTTAAAATTGCATTTCGAAATAAATAACACTTCTTATCCAGAAATAATGCAATTCACTTTTAAAAAATAATTAAATTCTTCACAACCTAAAAATAAAGAAAAAACTTTAATCACCTTATATCTCCCAAGGTGCTCACAATACAACTTTAGACCACATGCACATACAACAAAAATTTAAGTACCTTTGCACACTCCACAGTGGGATTCAATCCCAGGTCAAGCCATCGCCTGCACCCTAGCCGCGACCACACTGTTGCGTGAGCTAGGTGCTCACATGGGAGTAAAAAGCACTTCGAGTCCTTTGTCTCTTCAACCAGTGCCAAAGACAAACAAAAGGCTTTGTCCCTTCGCAACCGTCAAGAATCAAACGCATAACCTCTGTGTACCTTGCGCCTTACACACCACAAACTTGCCACTAGTCCAACCGATTGGTTGGTGTCAAGGCTTTATGCCTTGGTCACTTTGACCTTCACATTTTTGGTTGCAATAAAAAATTAAATCCTCTTGTATTTATTTGCTCATGAACTTTCGCATCCACTTTCAATAATCGCATGTGCTCTAATATTTAGAGACTTAGTCTTTTGGTTGGCAACCATATGGTATTTGTTGGAAATATGAGCAAGATTTGTTGTCATTGATGTCAAGAGTCAGTCTCAGTGAGCAGTACAAAAGGAAGGATGTCAGGAGTCAATTTTAGTAATCAATGCAAGAGAAAGATTGCTTCTAGGCCTAAGGAAAAAGATGAGGTCTAAAGAGCAAAAGGAAGGCGTGAGAAAATAATATTATAATTTTGTATTATAATATTAAAGGTCTAAGGTTGAGACCTAAAGATTTAAATTAATTATAAATTAATTATAATAATTTCATTATAAATTAATTTATAATTTAATTTAATTAACTTTAAAGTTATTAAGTTAATTATAAATTAATTATAATAAATTATAAATTAGTTTATGATTTAATTTAATAACCCTAAGGTTAGGGTTACAAAGGGAAAGCAAGCAAAGTCAAGGCATCGACGTCGATTACCCCTTCCACCCACCGACGTGTTAAAAGGGAGAGAAAATTTTCATATTAATACCATATGCTTTGGAGAGAAAACATTATCCTTCGAATATTAATTGAAGTGCATGCGATTTGTGCGAACTGCGTGGAAGAAGAGGAGAAGAGGATAAAGTTTTGAAAACATGGTAGTCAACGAGTGGATAAAGGGAAGATGACTTGGAGATTGGTTGCCAACCATGGTGGTTGGGCCAACGACAGGTGATTGTGGCTTAAGGTGCTAGTAGGCGGAAGGTTCCATGATCGAAACCCGGTGACAACTTTTTGCTAAGGTACATGTGTTAGAGTTTTTGGTTTGGGCACCAAGGGAAGATTCAAGGTGCACGAGGTGCCTTTTGGTGCCAAGGTGAGCACCTAGCTCACGTGGCACGTGGGCCATGGCTAGGGCACTGTGGAAGGTGCAAGCGGGGTTTCGAATCCCGTCGAGAGCAAGGTATTTAATTTTTTAAATATTAAATTGCTTCTAAGGTTTAAAAGGTGGCATGAATGATTTTTACTAAGGGGGAGTTATAAGGTCTTTGAGGGTTAATTGTTTTATTGTGATTTCTGAAAAAGTGAATTGAAATAGGAGTTATAAGATTTTGAGGATTAATTGTTTTATTGTGATTTTTGATAAAGTGAATTGAAATAGGAGTTATAAGGTTGAAAAAGGGAATTATATTTTTAATTGAGATAAGCTATGATGTGTTAAAGAGATAAGGGTTTATAAAGAAAATTATTGTGATTATTTTCTTTACACAAATTGTTGGCTTGCATTTTGAAGTGTGGAGATTATAAGGTGTAATAAAGATTTATTGCTATGTATGGTGAAATATTTTGAGGGATCAAATTGAGTGAATGATTGAGAAGACATTGTTATCTAACCTTTGAAATTGGCAAAGAGTTGATTGTGATTGAGATAGGTGTTTGAGGTCAAATCTTCTTCAAACAAAGAGGTAAGGGCACATTATCCTTGAGAGTGATTGTTGGATGTTGTGAATGCTAAGTTGGAGTGAAAAGGGTTGTTTGATAAGCATTGTTGAGTTTGATTGTTAAAGGTTTTTCTGAGTGGAAGTTGATGATAAAAACCTTGTTTGATAAGCATTATTGGAAACCACTGAATGAGCCTTCATATGCATGACTAGGGTTTGTGCAAGATCATGAGTATCATTGTTATGTGAAGTTGAGAACTATCTTGAACTAGGGTTTGTGCAAGATCATGAGTATCATTGTTATGTGAGATTGTTTGATAAGCATTGTTGGAAATACTTGAGTGAGTGTTCATATGCTTGAACTAGGGTTTGTAAGCAAGGAGTGTTTCATTGAGTGATTGGTTGAGTGGAGTTGATTGAGCCTAGTCGATTGGAAGTGTTGAAGTGATAGTTCAAGTTCTGTGAAACAAATTGTTCTATATTCTAAATTGATTTGAGAAAGAGATTGTAAGTGATTGAGTGGTTGTGAGTGTGAAACATATTGAGTCTCTAACCATTCTCTATATGTTTCTATGAGATTAAAACAATATTCTATGTGAAACTTGTTTGTGTGATTGAAGAGGCTTTTGTGATATATTGAGTTGAGTTGAGTAAGATTTTGTGGAAGCTTACAATACAGATTTGAGGTAAGTCTTGGTGAAGACTTGTTGATAGATTAGTGTGAAATTCTCTGTGAGAACTTACAATGCAGATTTGAGATAAGTCTTTGAGAAGACTTGAAAGCAGAGTTGATTGATTGATTTGTTCAAACCTTGAGTTAAGGTTTGGGGAAGATCTAGCAGAGTTGATTTATGATTGGATCAAGCTGTGTGTTAAGGCTTGAAGACAGATTTGAGGATAGGCTATGTTTAGTGTAGATTTGAGGATAGATATTGAGCAGATTTGTGCTAGACCAAAGGATTGTGTTTAGTGCAGATTTGAGGATAAATATTGAGCAGATTTGTGCTAGATCGAAGGACTATGTTTAGTGCAAATTTGAGGATAGATATTGAGTAGATTTGTGCTAGATCGAAGGACTATGTTTAGTGTAGATTTGAGGATAGATATTGAGCAGATTTGTGCTAGATCGAAGGACTATGTTTAGTGTAGATTTGAGATAGAGCTGAGAGTAAGCTTTGGAGGTGACAGAGTATAGAGGACAATAATCTCTAGTGGATAGAGGTCCATTAGCCAGGGTAGTGAGGATAGGTCTTCTGAGTGAGGACAAGAGTCTTTAGTGGATAGAGATCCATAAGCCAGTGTAGTGGAGGCAATAGTTCTTCTAGAAGATCACCAACCAAAGCAAAGGAGAAGGAGTTATCCTATGGATAGAGATCCATGAACTTGATTAGGGGATTGGTGTCTCCTTTGGATAGAGGTCCATAAATATTGTAATAGGGAAAGGATTCCCAAGAGATTTGTTGAGAAAATTTTAGTGAAATATTTTCTTCATGGAGTAGCCCACATTGGGTGAACCACGTTAAATTGGTGTCTCTATTGTGTATGGTGATTTATGCATTGCTTTGATTACTATTGTTGATATTGCCATTGATATACTACTTAATATTGTTTGGGAAAGAAAAGTAAAAAGTGGTCTTATACTATTCACCCCCCTCTCAGTATAAGCTTGTGTTCTTCAATTGGTATCAGAGTGGGTTCCTTCGAAAGAGTTTAACAACTTGAAGGAAAATCTTACAAGAACACAGATGGATTCTCAGAGTGGATCTTCAAGAAATTCAGCACCATTGTTCGATGGGAACAATTATACACTATGGAGCACAAGGATGAAGTTTCATCTAATGGCACTTGGAAATAAAATATGGGAAGTAGTTGAAAATGGATACACACCACCAAAAACTCCACCTACAGATAAATATGGTAAGCTTCTACATCATTACAATTCAAAAGCAATGAATGCAATTCAAAAGGGCTTGCGTGAAATAGAGTTTATAAAGATTATGCATTGCAAATAAACAAAGGAAATTTGGGATAAGTTGCAAGGCATATATGAAGGAGATAAAAAGGTCAAAAGGGTAAAGTTGCAAAATTTCAAGAGAGCATTTGAAGACCTAAAAATGAAGGATGAAGAAAACATTGTGGAATATCTACTTCATGTGGATGAGGTTGTTAACTCTATGCAAGGACTTGGGCTTGAAGTTCAAGAACCTGATGTATGTGATAAGATTCTAAGGTCACTCCCAAAAAGGTTTAGTGAAAATATTTCAGCAATAGAAGAGTCGAAAGATATTGATCTTTTGACAAGGGATGAATTACATGGCATTCTCACAACATTTGAGATAAGAACAAAAGAGGAACCTATTCCCCATAAAGAAGCAACATTTAAAGCCACTAAGAAGACTAAGGGTAAGAAGTTAGATTCAAGCAATGAGTTATCCAGTGATGAAGAAGCAAATTATGGCAGAAGGAACAAGGACTCAAGAAAGTATAAAGGTATGAAATCAGTTAGATGTTTTAAGTGTGGAAAATATGGTCACTATGCATCTGATTATCCAGAAGCTAGAAATAGCAATGGTGATGAGAAACAGGATCATAAGAACAGGGATGCAGGAAAGCACAGGTACCAAAAGAAAAATAGGGATGGACAAGGTACACAAGGAAAGAAGTTTTTCCAAAGGCATAAGAAGAGTTTCTATGCAGATAAGGTAGGTAAGAGCTCAAGTGATAGTGATGATAGTTCCTCAGATAATGAACAAGATGAAGTTCTATTTCTAGAAAAAGAAAAGGAAGTGGTTAGGAAAAGGTCACCAATGATTCTCAAGTGTTTTAGATGTGGTAACTTTGGTCATCTTGAAGATAGTTGTACAAGGAATGGATTTAGTTTCAGTGATGATGAATATGAAGATACACTTGAAGGACTAGAAGAGAATCTACTCTTGGCATTAGAGGAAGAAGGAGGTGATCCTATAGAAGACAAGTCAAAAAGGAATGAAGATGATCCCAAAGGCAAACAAATAGAGGAAGAATCAGAGAAAGGAGAATTTGACCTTGAGGGTGAGCTTATTCATGCCCTTGATGCATTAAGGGAGGTAAGAAAGCAAAACTCAAAACTCAAGCTTAAATTTCAAGAATGTGATGAAGAGAAAGGAAAGCTTATAGAGGATCTAACTAACTCAATAGCTAAGACAAGGAGATTCAAAGAGAAGTTAGAAGCAAAGGTTTTAGAATGTGAAAGGTTAGAGCATGAGGTAGCTCTACTAAGGAAAGAAGTAAAAGAGTCTAAGGACAAGTTACACAGGTTTGGAAGAAGCTCAAAGAACTTGGATAAGATTATCAAAGTACAAAGATCTTCGTCAAACAAAACAGGACTTGGTTTTGAACAGGTACAAAAGAAACAAGGAGAGGAGTCAATATCAAGTTCTGAAGAAGAAGAAACTTCAGAAGAAGAGAGTGTAAGAGAAAGTGAGACTTCTGAGGATGAGTTGGACAATAGAAAGTTCAACAAGGAAAGGAACAATGCACAAATGAGGAACAGATGGAACAGGAAGCAACACAGGGTAGAAGAGACTAAGAGACCAATGAGGTCAAGGCAAGGCAATTTCAATGGATGATGCTTCTCATGTCACAGGTTTGGGCACAAGGCTACATAGTGCAGGACACATGGAAAATAGGAATATGGAAATTTCAGAAATAGGCATCTTTTTCAAGGGTATTGCTACTCTTGTAATCAGTTTGGTCACAAGGCAATGAATTGCAGGGTTCATGACAGGAATAGATATGGCTTCACCAGGAGAAATCCCAAGATATTTGCACATCCAAGGAATAACAACATTAAGTGTTATAAGTGCAATAATTATGGACATACAACAAAGTGGTGTAGAGCAAAAATTCCAGAGACAAGCAGGAACAAGAATAGTCAGAGGAATTAGAAGGATCAGATGAGGAAGAAAGTGGACAAAGGTAAAGATCAGTGCTTGTTGGGAGTAGAAATACTCCCACCCTAGAATTAACCACCTCAAAAGGAGGTGGGGGAGGGGCTAAGCTAAGAGTCTCATTCTTAGCCCCGAGCCCCAAAGGTGACCCTTTGCCATTGATGACAAAGGGGGAGAGATTTGAGTTAGGGGAGAGCATTCGATTAGGAGGAGAGTTTCTCAAGGGGAGCAAAACAAAAAAGGTAAAGGAAATGGTAAAAGGTAAATGGGTTGCCATCAATGACAAAGGGGGAGATTGTTGGAAATATGAGCAAGATTTGTTGTCATTGATGTCAAGAGTCAGTCTCAGTGAGCAGTACAAAAGGAAGGATGTCAGGAGTCAGTTTTAGTAATCAGTGCAAGAGAAAGATTGCTTCTAGGCCTAAGGAAAAATATGAGGTCTAAAGAGCAAAAGGAAGGCCCGAGAAAATAATATTATAATTTTGTATTATAATATTAAAGGTCTAAGGTTGAGACCTAAATATTTAAATTAATTATAATAATTTCATTATAAATTAATTTATAATTTAATTTAATTAACTTTAAAGTTATTAAGTTAATTATAAATTAATTATAATAAATTATAAATTAATTATAATAAATTATAAATTAGTTTATGATTTAATTTAATAACCCTAAGGTTAGGGTTACAAAGGGCAAGCAAGAAAATTCAAGGAACCGATGTCGATTACCCCTTCCACCCGCTGACATGTTAAAAGGGAGAGCAAAATTCATATTAATACCATATGCTTTGGAGAGAAAACATTATCCTTTGAATCTTAATCAAAGTGCATGCGATTTGTGCGAACTGCGTGGAAGAAGAGGAGAAGAGGATAAAGTTTTGAAAACGTGGTAGTCAACGAGTGGATAAAGGGAAGACGCTTGGAGATTTGTTGCCAACCATGGCGGTTGGGCCAACGATAGGCGGTTGTGGCTTAAGGTGCTAGTAGGCAGAAGGTTTCGTGATCGAAACCCGATGGCAACTTTTTGCTAAGGTACATGTGTTAGAGTTTTTGGTTTGGGCACCAAGGGAAGATTCAAGGTGCACGAGGTACCTTTTGGTGCCAAGGTGAGCGCCTAGCTCACGTGGCATGTGGGCCATGGCTAGGGCACTGTGGAAGGCGCAAGCGGGGTTTCGAATCCCGTTGAGAGCAAGGTATTTAATTTTTTAAATATTAAATTGCTTCTAAGGTTTATAAGGTGGCATGAATGATTTTTACTAAGGGGGAGTTATAAGGTCTTTGAGGGTTAATTGTTTTATTGTGATTTCTAAAAAGTGAATTGAAATAGGAGTTATAAGGTTTTGAGGATTAATTGTTTTATTGTGATTTTTGATAAAGTGAATTGAAATAGGAGTTATAAGGTTGAAAAAGGGAATTATATTTTTAATTGAGATAAGCTATGATGTGTTAAAGAGATAAGGGTTTATAAAGAAAATTATTGTGATTATTTTCTTTACACAAATTGTTGGCTTGCATTTTGAAGTGTGGAGATTATAAGGTGTAATAAATATTTATTGCTATGTATGGTGAAATATTTTGAGGGATAAAATTGAGTGAATGATTGAGAAGACATTGCTATCTAACCTTTGAAATTGGCAAAGAGTTGATTGTGATTGAGACAGGTGTTTGAGGTCAAATATTCTTCAAACAAAGAGGTAAGGGCACATTATCCTTGAGAGTGATTGTTGGATGTTGTGAATGCTAAGTTGGAGTGAAAAGGGTTGTTTGATAAGCATTGTTGAGTTTGATTGTTAAAGGTTTTTCTAAGTGGAAGTTGATGATAAAAACCTTGTTTGATAAGCATTGTTGAAACCACTGAATGAGCCTTCATATGCATGACTAGGTTTTGTGCAAGATCATGAGTATCATTGTTATGTGAAGTTGAGAACTATCTTGAACTAGGGTTTGTGCAAGATCATGAGTATCATTGTTATGTGAGATTGTTTGATAAGCATTGTTGGAAATACTTGAGTGAGTGTTCATATGCTTGGACTAGGGTTTGTAAGCAAGGAGTGTTTCATTGAGTGATTGGTTGAGTGGAGTTGATTGAGCCTAGTCGATTGGAAGTGTTGAAGTGATAGTTCAAGTTCTATGAAATAAATTGTTCTATATTCTGAATTGATTTGAGAAAGAGATTGTAAGTGATTGAGTGGTTGTGAGTGTGAAACATATTGAGTCTCTAACCATTCTCTATATGTTTCTATGAGATTAAAACAAGATTCTGTGTGAAACTTGTTTGTGTGATTGAAGAGTATCTTTAGTGAAGCTTTTGAGTTGAGTTACATACATAGATTAGTCTTGGTGAAGACTTGTTGAGAAGATTGGACAAGTTCTAGTGAGGACTTGTGGAAAAATTAGTGAGATTTTGTGGAATCAAAGATTTGAGACAAGTCTTTGAGAAGACTTGTAAGCAGAGTTGATTGATTGATTTGTTCAAACCTTGAGTTAAGGTTTGGGGCAGATCTAGCAGAGTTGATTTGTGATTGGATCAAGCTGTGTGTTAAGGCTTGAGGACAAATTTGAGGATAGATTGTAGATTTGAGGATAGATTTATAATAGAGGATAGATATTGAGTAGATTTGTGCTAGACCGAAGGACTGTGTTTAGTGCAGATTTGAGGATAGATATTGAGCAGATTTGTGCTAGACCGAAGGACTATGTTTAGTGTAGATTTGAGGATAGATATTGAGTATATTTGTGCTAGATTGAAGGACTATGTTTAGTGTAGATTTAAGGATAGATATTGAGCAGATTTGTGCTAGACCGAAGGACTATGTTTAGTATAAATTTGAGATAGAGCTGAGAGTAAGCTTTGGAGGTGATAGAGTATAGAGGACAACAGTCTCTAGTGGATAGAGGTCCATTAGCCAAGGTAGTGAGGATAGGTCTTCTGAGTGAGGATAAGAGTCTTTAGTGGATAGATATCCATAAGCCAGTGTAGTGGAGGTAGTAGTTCTTCTAGAAGATCACCAGCCAGAGCAGAGGAGGAGTTCTCCTATGGATAGAGATCCATGAACTTGATTAGGGGATTGGTGTCTCCTTTGGACAGAGGTCCATAAACATTGTAATAGGGAAAGGATTCCCAAGAGATTTATTGAGAAAATTTTAGTGAAATATTTTCTCCATGGAGTAGCCCACATTGGGTGAACCACATTAAATTGGTGTCTCTATTGTGTATGGTGATTTATGCATTGCTTTGATTACTGCTGTTGATATTTCCATTGATATACTACTTAATATTGTTTGGGAAAGAAAAGTAAAAAGTGGTCTTATATTGTTCACCCCCCCTCTCGGTATAAGCTTGTGTTCTTCAGTATTTATACCATATACCAATCTTATCAAAAATCGATGGGGAGGAGAATAATTTAAAATGAATTTGTGCCCACCCTAACTTTAGGGTTTAAATAATATTATTTTATAAATTAATTTATAATATAAATATTATAAATAATTTATAAACTACCTTAGGATTTAATTTTAACCTTTAATATTATAGTAAAAACATTATAATATCATTTCCATTTGGCCTAGGTATTTTTCTCTTTCACCCTTAGACCTTTTATGACCTCATTTTAATATTATAATATTATAATAATACATATTATAATGCTATTTTACTTTAGGTATTTTATTCAGATTTAACCATACTTTTGACCAATCATGTGAAGAGCTTAAAACAAATATCTTGGGCTTAAAATATAAATATTTTAATCCTCCTTTTGCCAAAACTTGCACTTACTCTTGATATCAATGACAACACAACTAACTCAAAATTTCCAACAGGGTGTTGGAATATATTACATTATTTGGTACATAATAATCTACCACCTTGGGTACATATTTAGATTAGGAGTGTGAGTCATAGATCAGGGTTTGAGTATTTACTTTATGCAATGTAATAAATGCACAAGTAATTTTAGAATGTGCAAAGTATTCAATAATTTAAATGTGCATCATAGTCTATGTGCACATGAGTTCATAGAATAGGAAAGTGAAGAGTCATAGGAAGATGAAAGGCCAAGAGTTACATCCCATTATATATTGTTCTTTGTGTAAGCATTATAAAACAATCTCATCATTTTCATAGGAGAAGATAGAGTAGATTAGAATACACGTTTGCTACAATGTATACTTTTATGGATCATGGAGTATTAGTGATCTCCTCATTTTGTATGAAGATACTATTTTTGTGAGATTTTATTAATGGTAATTTTATGAGTACACCCAGATGGGATAGACCTCGTAGAACAAAAAGTACTGACCTCCAGGGGATAAGGAGAACAATTTTCCTTAACAAAGGATTACCTCCTTCTCCCTCGAAGGTGATCCTGGATGGATTCCCTTCCTGGATTCCATGGAGGTATCCCTAGGTGGATCTCCTTATTTTTCATCCCTATTTTTTGGTGTTGGCTAGGCTAGAGTGCAAGATATTATTTGATGTGGATCAATAGTTCCTCTTTGGTGGTGGTTCATCCTCTGCTTGTTGTTTCTCAAGGTGGTTTGGTGGGAATTTTATCCATGTTTTTGGGTGGTCTTTGAGGGGAGACCAGGTGCTTCTTGCCACGGAGGAGGGTTTTTCTAGATGATCTCCTAGTCTTGTAGTAGTAGAAAAGGGTAGTGTGGCTTGTGCTGTCTATTTATGAGGTGTTTGATAGACCTCTATCTCCGTGGCTATTTGTGGTCTTGAGGGGGACTAGGGGATTTCTTGTTGCCCATGGAGGAGGGGTTTCAGAGATCACATTTCTTTTTGGAAGCATTGTGCCTTTGCTCACTTAGCATGGAAGCCTTTGCAAGAATTTCTTTATGGCTTTTCATTTGTCTTGATCAAGAGAGACTTGTGCTTTATGGAAGGTCACATTTGAGAGGTTATTTGTTGGCTTCTTGGGCATGCCCTTGGGTTGTCAGGGGTATCTATTTCATCTGAAGTGGATTGTACCCTTTTAACTCTATTTCCTATAGTTTTTTGAGGTCTTGATTGGGGATCTGGTGCTTCCACGTTGACTGTAAAGGGAGTTCTAGGGTTGGTTTCTATAAAAACTAAAATTTGGTCAATCTGATTATGCTACCAAAAGTAATGACTAAAATAACATACCTAGGCCCCTAGGGCAACCATTAGTAGGTATACATCGGTTCAAACCACTCTGTGCAAGGTTTAGGAAGGTTTCATGCCACTTTTGGGACCTTTTTGGCACCCTATTTCTATTTGTCCCACCCTGGGATGAATATAGATCCTATTCATCTCACCCTAGAAAGAATAGCAACATTCATACCAGGGTGGGACGAATAGTAGGTTTGACAAAAAAAAGTTAAATTTGGACAAATAATGCCCGGTAATGGTCAAATTCCTATCTATTCTTACCTGCAAGTCAAATAATGCAGTAAAAACTATGACATGATCCATGAATGAGGCCAAATTGGAAGATTCTCTTCCCCCTCCAATGCATGTCACCCCGGTGGCCAAGTGGCACTTCTTGCCATGCATGCCATTTTGCACATGAGCCTCCTTAGGCTATAAAGTGGATGTATTTTCCACACAAGAAAGAGGGAGGAGTTTTAGGAAAAATAAACGGAGTGCTGCTAAGATTTTCTTTCACCTTTTGTTCTCATTTTTACCTCGAAATCTCTACCTAGCGAAGGAGATTTGCGAAGGAATTAGTAGGCGCAATATGTCACATAACCGAACCATATGAGTGAATTTATTCATAAAATTTGATGAAAATACCCACCATAGTGTTTTGAATTAATACCTAGTGGAATTGGTGGCAAAATTTAGGCAGAACCGGTGGGCATCCCACCCCCGAGCCCCCCCCAATTTATGATAGTCCTATTCGTCCCACCCTATGAAAAATAGAAATATGTCAATTTTTTTTGAATATTTTTAATTATTTATTTTCTACATATTCATATTATTCTTAAATTAAAATTTCATGTCATTCTGAGTTATATTGGTCGAGATATCGTAATTTTAGTGTTTTGTAGGGTCTCACGTAGGTCTACGATGGTCATTTGGAGAAACACCTAGACTGTCATTGGTTTTACATATCTTATCATATGGGTTTTATTAAAATGTTATTTTATGCACTTTTGCTAATGTTCATGTGTTTTGGATATCTGTAGGGGCAGAAATTGGTTGCTTTGGGTTTTGCAATTATGAGGCACCATCGGACTCAATTTTGGCATAAGTTTTTATGATATTTTCCCAAAACATTTTATTTTACATCCATATTCAATTTCAAGTCATTTGGAGTTGATTTGATATAATATCTATGCATATGCCCATTACTAGTCTTTTAGTGCCTGTGGGGATTGCATGTTTTACATCATACACACTTGCTATTTGATGCTTTTGGTTTCCTTGTGTGCAGGAACATGTATCTATAGTGCATTATAAAGGAGCATAGGACATCAAGATCTAAGATATGAGTAATGACAACCTTGGCCCGCCCACTTTGATTGTGGGTACGAGGAAAGACACTAAATGTGCACCCGAGTTACTTGAAGGATTTTGATCCTTGGGCACCCGATTTGTAAAAAATTGTATCAATAATTTGAGCCCTCAAAGGGGATATTCTATAACCTGGATTTTATCCATTTTATTAATAATAAAGCAATTTACCTCACGTCATTTCTTGTTATTTGATGTCTTTTCCATATTACTTGCATGTTTCCGTTTGATGCTCATAAGAAATAGGACATAGATACACATATTTTTTATCATGTTTTGGTGCATCATTTTTTCCTACTTTAGTGGTGATCATGGTGGGACCCAGTCCTTTTTGCCTTAGGTGATTTTTGGAGCTCATTTTTCATCTTTTTATGTTGCAGGTGCTCTTCGTTCCAGACTGAAATGAACTCTGACCTGTTATTCGTGCTACCCTGGGATGAATGAGAATTTGTACCACCCTAGAATGAATGCAGACCTGCTATTCATCCCACCCTAGGGTGAATAGAAACCAAAGAGCTTTCTGAGCAGAATTCCAAAAATAGCAAGTTTTGGTAGTGATGAGGTAGGCATTTGAATCTTCCATCTCTGATTTGCACTTTCAAAAACAGTTTTTATTTGTTTTTTCTTGCATATTTTTCTCGTTTAGAAAGGTTAAAAGTTAGTTTTCCTTTTTTATTAAACACAAAATAAAAAAAATATAGAAAAGGAGAAAAATAAAAATAAATTCAAAGTAGAAATGCATCTCTATGGTTTGCTTTCTTGTAGCCTACCCAATGGGTAGGCTAACATTTAGGGTTTGGAATTTCTAGATACATTTTTGAGTTCTTTTGATAGTAAAATTTCGAAATTAAAACACACATTTTGCATGTATTTAGTGAATTATCATAGAATACTTCTTTGCTTACTTTCTTTGGATTAAAAATAATCACACCCACCACGATTCACTTAAATGCTAGTGAGGTGGATTTAGTCACCACCCACTAGTAGAGTTCAATGAGGTGGATTTCATCCTCACCTGTTGTCTCAAATACCATGAAACTTATTCATTTCCAAGGTCGGTTCCAAGATCTATCATAGCCCGTATCTCTCTTCAGAGAGGTATATCACAGACTTCAGGTGAAATGGGTGAGGAACTGGTAGGACCTATGCTCCCTGGCCATGTGTGGAACTCATCACCACACATTATAGGTGGGATAACGTGACCTAGAGTTCATAGCCAGGTTGTTGAGCTACGATTATATAGGTGAAATCCAATTAAATATAATATTATCATCCAACAAGATTTCAAACATGTGACACAAGGTCATTCTTTATAAAAAACACATATGAAACACACAAAATAGTTTAGGGATTCACATCTAAAAATTAAAAGAGATAATCATCTATCTTATTGAGTGTTTACTTTTCATGTTTACTATTTCATTAAGAATTTGTAAAAAATATAATCACTCAGGGTTTGGTAGAGAGTTACAATGGTGTGTACTCACAACCAATCCCAATCATGGGCAAAAGCTATGGAGAGTGGACTAGGAGACATGAGTCATCTCCGCTATAGCCCCAGGGACCTGGTCATACATCCCTGGAAAGCCTCTACTCACTCTAGCCCTAAGATAATGGGGCACGAGCCACACCTACAAGGGAGCCCTATGCAGGACACCCCGAGGGGTGATGATATTTACTTGGGAGAGTGTTCTCGATATTTAGATACATCACATGATTTCTTTATTGAAAAGCAACAACACGTTGAGGCACTAGTAGATAGAGTAGTGCCATGTATTCACATACCTATTAGGGATGACACGCCTATTCATAGGCCAGAGCACAACTTCACAAACTAGGCAGAGCAGGTTGATACGACCTTGCCTACACATCACCTTGATAGGGTACAACAACATAGGCAACCTAACGGGTATGATACTCGTTGCTCAGGGCGAGCCAAATCCACCCTGCCCTTCCTCATCCATGAAGGAAGGCATGAGGAAATCTCAAATTTTCCTCAAGAGCAGTATTTTACACATGCATGATGTGCCTCTATGCCCAATGAGTATAATGAGCATGTGCTCTAGCCTGAACCTCAAGTCAATGCGGTGGCCCTTGATCGAGGGAAACGCCCAATAGATATTACTGATTATATTGAACGAGGTTGGCCTCAAGGTGAGACTCACAAGTCTCCTAGGACCCGAACTATAGAATAAGTCAAGTAGGTAGTTGTAAGATATGCAGAGCACCAAGCTCAGTTCAAACAGCTTTGGCAAGACAAGGAACAACTAGACTGCTTGAATTAGCTTGAGAAAGAAATAATCGAATGACAGACCAATGAGCTATTCCAGAAGACTTTATGAGAGAGGATTCCTACCCCTAAGACACATAGACAGGAAGTCCACCCGAGGCAACCCACACTCATTCAAGATAGATCTCCTAGGCCTTATCCAATATTACCTCCATGACCTCCTGGGCCAAATCGGGACTTACCTCCTAGTCCAAACATGGGGTGCCCATAGCGGGAAGACACCCCTCTTTATAGACCAGCTCAAGAAATGCCCTATGGGGCCTACATTAAGCATGAGCCAAAGGTAGAATATTTGGATATTCCTTACCAAGGTAGGGGGGTGACATGCCACAACCCCACAATAGGTTAGAGGATTCTAGACCTCCACCATAGGATGTAAGCAAAGATGAGGATATTAAATCCTCAGGCCCGTATAAAGCATTGCTAGAGTACCTAGAGTCAGTAGAGAACAAGACCTATGGGTCTAGATCTCAAAAGACTACTATGCGCTAGTTGCATAGTCAATCCATCCATCCTTTAGTGCTTATGCCTCCCTATCCAAAGCAATTTAAGTTACCTCAATTGGGTACATTTAAGGGAGAGGAAGATGCACAGGAACATGTCATAAATTCCTAGGTCAATGCTTTGGCATTCACAATGATGATGCTTTACTATTATAGAAATTCATGACTGCCCTCTCTGGCCTAGCCTTAGAATGGTTTTACCAAATTCCTAAGCATAGCATCCTCAACTTGGACCAACTTGCAGATGCGTTCCTAGAATGCTTCACCTTGAATACCAAGAGGAAGGCGACACTAGCCAATCTAGGTGGATTGAAACAATATGACGATGAGTCAATATCAAACTATGGCAATAGGTGGTGAGACCTACTCACCAAGCTATCGTACCTTTTCACCATGTTAGAGTTGACTTAGATGTTATCCAAGAGCTGCTTGAAGCTGATCTCCTTGTTGTTATAGCTGCAACAGTATGCGACTCTTAAAGATGCCCTAGCACAGGCTAGGATCATCAAAGAAATCAATATTCAAGAGGGTAATATTGTGAAGCCTTGCAAGGAGTGGGAAAAAAATTCTAAAAGCACCCCAGTGCAGCCTAAGCTAACAACAGTAAATCATATTTCTATTAGTGTCCCAGGGCCAGTGCAAGCCACACCACCTCAAAAGTCTAATTATCAGGCCACTCATAGGAACTATGCCAAGGAAAACCAGAATAATCAAGGGCAAAATCAAAATCACCCTAAGAGATAGTTGATGGGGCACCGGGAAGAACAGGGACCTTACTTTCTTTGCAATCTCATTCCAATTTCAAATATTTACATGCATTAAAATCAAATAGCCCGCAGGCTTACAATGGCCGGTCTCGGCTTCGGCTCTGTTCTCCCCTGTCCTCCTTCCTCCAATCCCCGAACTTCCCGCAGCCCTTACAAATTTTGAGTTTTTATCGAGGCCTCGATCCTCTCGAAAACTAATGTTCCCGCCTAACAGCCATTTCAAATTTTACCTTCTCCCGGTTCCATTTTCAAATTTTGGTCCTCTATCATAAATGTGCAACTGCCCGATCCGCCCAGGGGTGTGCATTAATGGCTTCCCACACCCTGCACTGGTTGCCTTGTTCTGATTGTACTCTGTACTGCCATTTTCTTCTTTAAAGCCATCCTCCGTAAATACTGTGTTGCCAGTCGCAATAAAGAGGAAAGCGTGGCCGACACTTCCCTTCAACAACCTTCGAGAACTTCATCTTTAGTCTCTTACACGTGGCCACACTATCTCACCAAGCCCCCGTCTTGTCACCATTTAGTTGCTCCACGTAGCTTTTACAATGGTTAAGATACACATGGCCTCCATGCTCTCTTCCCACGTGTCAAAACTGGTCTTGCCTGGTTGCCTGCAAGACCCCCTTCCCCCTTTAACTACGCCTCCTCTTATCGAAGTCTTCGCTATGCCTTCTATTTTGTGTTTGCTTTTGGGCCACCTTAAGACTCTGCCACGTGTCCCCTTCATGACCGCCACGTGTCGCCCCTTTACTGGTCGCGATATCACGATCGAACTCCAACTCCACTGCTTCATACTTCTCCCCCTCCTTTCTTTTCTACGCCTTCACTTTAATGATACCTTGCCATGCCTTTCGCTTGCCACGTGTCGGCTTCACACTGGCCGCGATATCGCGACAGGACTCCTTCCTCCGCTTTGCCTTCGAAGACCGTCGCGATAACGCAACGTCGCGATAACGCGACGTCGCGATATCGCGACGTCGCGATATCGCGACGTCGCGATATCGTGACGTCTAGAGCTCCTCCTCCCATTCTTTGTAATACCATCATGATATCGCGACGTTTGAAGACCCTCTCCTCTGCGTCTTAAAACCGATCGCGATATCGTGACGTCGCGATATCGCGACGACTTACGCTCTCTCCCTCTGCTTTGGACTACGATCGCGATATCGCGACGTCGCGATATCGCGACGTCGCGATATCGTGACAAAACTGGCTCAAGCCCCGCCAAGCCTTTTGAGGTCATGATTTCGTGACCCCAACTCAATTTACGCACAAAATTTACAAACTTCCCCCTTCTACTTCGCACAACTTCCCCTCCCGGGAATGAATTAATGTAATTCAAAATACAAGTACTTGAAGAAAATTTTGAAGGATGCGAGATTGCCCACACTGTCATCGGATGCTCCTGCATCAGATTCCCGGGGTAACAAGAGAAGTGACCTTCACTTCTAAGTTGTTCGGTCTGCGTCCTTTGCAATGTTTCCGAACACTCCTCTATCCTTTCAACCTGTTCAAATCCTGCTTCTTGGCAAAATTTTATGCCTTCTACCAGACAAATCCTGGCATTGCTGCACATCTTCTCGTCTTCTATCTGCAACGGCTTCAACTTGTGCCGCACTCCATCCTTCACCAAGGAATAAGTATTTGCACGACCATCATGTACTGCACTCCGATCAAACTGCCATGGCCTGCCCAATAGCAAATGGCATGCATCCATAGGGAATACATCACACAGGACTTCATCCTGGTATCTCCCAATCTGGAACGTGACTAAACACTGTTCCCGGACCCAAGCTCTATGGTCCTTCCGCAACCACACAATTCGGTATGGGTGCGGGTGTCTCCTTCTCTCCAACTGCAACTTAGAAACCATTTCCTTAGAAACTAAGTTGTCTGTACTTCCATTGTCGATGATCACATTGCAAACTTTGCCTGCACTCTTGCACCGGGTGCGGAACAGGCTTCTCCTTTGCTCTGACTTGTCTTCATCCACCAGCATGGTCCTTCTCACAATCATGGCTTCCCCTTTTTCAGCTTCTTCAGAATGTTCTGAGTCAGCATCCTCAACTGCCATAACTGTTTTGGCAGGACCCACTGGCCTCTTGTTTGTCCTTTCTCGGTGTTGTGGGCACTCAAATGCCCGGTGTCCTTCTTCTCCATAATGGAAACATGTTCCACAAAATATTCCTCTTCCATACCCGCGTCCAGATCTACCTCTTCCTCTCGGGTAGCTATCATTCTGAACTTGCAGTTTTGGGTCTTCATCTTCTTCTTCCTGATCTCGGCTGTTGCTCTCTTCTTCCTTTCCTTCTTTCTTTCCACCGTTCTTTCCTCCCGATCCTTTTAATTTTTGCTTGCTGTCAAACTTTCGATTCAGCTTTTCTTCCACTTTCAAAGAAAATTGGTAAGCATCTTCGATGGTGCTTACCCGAACCAAGCTCAACTCCTCCTGCACACTCGGTCTCAATGTAACGGGCCACTTTTTCCTTGCTAGCTTCCAAATGCCCGGTTCTGATGGAGATTTTATAGAATTCCTCCGTGTATTCTTGAACTGTCCTGTTCATCTGCCTCAAGCTTTGCATTTTTCGTAGTAGATCCAGTTCATAGTCAATGGGGATAAACTATCTTTTTAACTTCTCCACCATTCTGTCCCACCTCGTTATTCTCTCCTTTCCTCTTCGGTTTCTCTCCAGCTGCACCCCCTTCCACCAGATGCTAGCATGACCCTTCAGTCGGGTCTTAGCAAATCTGACCCGGTTAGGGTCTTCAACTTCTTCGTATTCGAAGTATTCTTCTAATTCATTCACCCAGTCTATTAATTCCTCTGGGTTCAAGTTCCCGAAATACGTGGGAACCTCTAACTTCGGCCTCTTCCCAATCTGGGATATGGCCTTGTATAGCCGAGCCTGTGCCGGGTCTACATCTTCCTCCTCTTCTTCAAACTCATTCCCCTCTTCCACTTCATCCTCACTGTCTACATCCCTTCTCGGCTCACGTCCTCTGCGTAGCTCTTCTTGCAGGGCCTGGACTTGCCGCTGCAAAGCCCAAAAATCTTTCGTTGCCATGCCTCTGCCACCCACCGGGTTTCTTCTCGGAGGCATCTTCTCTGAACTCAAGCCCTCCCACACGTCCTGGTACAACTGCCTCTCTCTTTTGGTGGTCTATTGTATGCTCAAGATCTACGGGCTCTGATACCACTGATGGGGCACAGGGAAGAACAGGGACCTTACTTTCTTTGCAATCTCATTCCAATTTCAAATATTTACATGCATTAAAATCAAATAGCCCGCAGGCTTACAATGGCCGGTCTCGGCTTCGGCTCTGTTCTCCCCTGTCCTCCTTCCTCCAATCCCCGAACTCCCCACAACCCTTACAAATTTTGAGTTTTTATCGAGGCCTCGATCCTCTCAGAAACTAATGTTCCCGCCTAACAGCCATTTCAAATTTTACCTTCTCCCGGTTCCATTTTCAAATTTTGGTCCTCTATCATAAATGTGCAACTGCCCGATCCGCCCAGGGGTGTGCATTAATGGCTTCCCACACCCTGACTTTGGTTGCCTTGTTCTGATTGTACTCTATACTGCCCTTTTCTTCTTTAAAGCCATCCTCTGTAAATACTGTGTTGCCAGTCGCAATAAAGAGGAAAGCGTGGCCGACACTTCCCTTCAACAACCTTCGAGAACTTCATCTTTAGTCTCTTACACGTGGCCACACTATCTCGCCAAGCCCCCGTCTTGTCACCATTTAGTTGTTCCACGTAGCTTTTACAATGGTTAAGATACACGTGGCCTCCATGCTCTCTTCCCACGTGTCAAAACTGGTCTTGCCTGGTTGCCTGCAAGACCCCCTTCCCCCTTTAACTGTGCCTCCTCTTATCGAAGTCTTCGCTATGCCTTCTGTTTTGTGTTTGCTTTTGGGCCACCTTAAGACTCTGCCACGTGTCCCCTTCACGACCGCCACGTGTCGCCCCTTTACTGGCCGTGATATCACGACCGAACTCCAACTCCACTGCTTCATACTTCTCCCCCTCCTTTCTTTTCTGTGCCTTCACTTTAATGATACCTTGCCATGCCTTTCGCTTGCCACGTGTCGGCTTCACACTGGTCGCGATATCGTGACAGGACTCCTTCCTCCGCTTTGCCTTCGAATACCGTCGCGATAACACGACGTCGCGATATCACGATGTCGTGATATCGCGACGTCTAGAGCTCCTCCTCCCCTTCTTTGTAATACCGTCACGATATCGCGACGTCACGATATCGCGACGTTTGAAGACCCTCTCCTCTGCATCTTAAAACCGGTCGTGATATCGCGACGACTTACGCTCTCTCCCTCTGCTTTGGACTACGGTCGCGATATCACGACAAAACTGGCTCAAGCCCCGCCAAGCCTTTTGAGGTCATGATTTCACGACCCCAACTCAATTTATGCACAAACTTTACAAACTTCCCCCTTCTGCTTCGCACAACTTCCCCTCCCGGGAATGAATTAATGTAATTCAAAATACAAGTACTTGAAGAAAATTTTGAAGGATGCGAGATTGCCCACACTGTCACCGGATGCTCCTGCATCAATAGTTCATGCCCATTGTAGAGTCTATGGGCTCATTGTTTGATCACCTCTTAGCGGCCAATGTAATCCACCTGCCTGAGAGTTGACCCGTCAGCACAAATACATCGAAGCCCAAAGGATATAGAGAAGACCTATATTGCAAGTTTCATAGGTAAAATGGGCATGATGTGCAAATGTGCTACAATTTTAAGCACTTTGTGTAGGAAATAATCGATAGAAATGCCCTTCAGGTGGACAATCCTATCGTGCCAAACAACCAATAGATGGAGGTCTTTTAAAGACCCTTTGCTTGCCCATGCGGAGCAGACCACACCTGTACCCCAAGTGAATGAGGTAAACATGACCCCCCTAAGAAGGGGTATGTCGACATGACAACATTGTAACAAGGAATAGGTGGTACCTAAGTCCAGCCATGCCACCCACAGCTCAGAGTGATGTTCCTTCAACATCACAACCTTTACCACCTCTTGGGCCAAGACTCCTACCTAGGCCTATGGTCATAATTAAGAGTAAGCTCGCTCAGAGCTTAAGAATTTTTTTTTCCTAGCTCTCTATCTATGAGCTCATCTAGCAATCACCTCCTCATAGAGAAGCCTTGATGGATATCCTTAAGGCAATTGAGCTTCCACATTAAGAGTCCAACTCCATCAACAACTTCATGGGGCATGTGTGATAATGCACAAAACTGGTGATTACCTTTTGAGAATATGAGCTTAAATTGGTTCCAAATGATATGGTAGATCCCCCTTTGCACATCATCACATGCATGAACATAACACCATACAAGAGAGTGTTGATAGACACTGGGTCTTCTAGCAACATCATCACTAAAATAACTCTCAATCACTTGAAGCTCCTAACATCCCACATTGTCACATCTACCTACACTCTCCAAGCATTCAATGATGCCATATGCTCAATGGTTGGTACAATAATCCTGCCTATTTAGGTAGGGGAAAAGATCATCCCGATGCTGTGCCACATCTTGGAGGGTGAGATGACGTACAATATCTTGTTAGGTATACCATGGATCAAGGACATGAAGCATGTCCTTTCCATCGCTCACTAGTACCTTAAGTACAACCATGAAGGGCAAGTTCATGTCATCCTTGAAGAACACAATCTTATACTGAGAGGGGGGGTGAATAGTATAGTGCCCACTTTTTACTTTCTTTCCAAACCAATATCAATTAATGTCCTTGATTGCAATAACTAAATATAGCAGTGTGCATTAATAACTCAGATAACAATAGTAAGCAAGAGCACAAGTCACCACACACAATTGAGACATAATATTTAATGTGGTTCCCCCAATGTGGGGTACTCCAGAAGATAATCTCCTTATAATATTTCACACAAAAATAATGATCCTTATCTAATACAATTATTACTTTGATCTGCTAGGCAACATACTGATCTGCTCAGGTAGGCAACACACTGATCTGCTCAACTAGGCACTCCACTGATCTGCTCAACAAGCTCACACATAACTTATCCAAATGTGCTCAACAAGCTCACACAAAACATGTCCAAATTTGCTCAACAAGCTCACACAGAACTTGTCCAAATTTGCTCAATAAGATCACACAAAACTTGTCCAAATTTTTTCAACAATCTCACATAGAACTTGTCCAAATATGACACAAAACTTGTCCAAACCTACTCAACAAACTCACATAGAACTTGTCCAAACCTGCTTAACAAGCTCACACAGAACTTGTCCAAATCTGCTCAACAAGTTCACACAAAACTTGTCCAAATATTTCCCAAAAACTGTCCACAAAGTTATCCAGAAATCTATCCTAAAATCCTTCTCAAAGGCTTAATCAATCATACTCAAGCAGTACTCAAATATCATCCACAAATCTTATGAAGGCAAGGCTCAAATATGAACTCAACAATGAAAGGTAATACACTCTTCAAAGGATGACAACTATGATCCACAATGATCTCAACTCAAATCAATCTCATAGAAGCATAAAGAGAATTGTTAGAGACTCAATATGTTCTATACTCAAATCCAATATCTTTCTCAACTCAAGGCAATCTCATAGAAGCATAAAGAGAATTGTTAGAGACTCAATATGTTCTATCCTCAAATCTCAATCTCAACTTAAATCCAGAATATAGAATAGTTTGTTTCAGTAGCACCCTAAAATTGGCACGGTTAAAACTTTAGTAAAAATATAAAAGATTAAAATTTGAATTTCAACCCCAAACTGCCCGTTAAACCGCCTATTACCCGCTTTCCCCATTTTTCGTGCCATTTTTAGGATTTGTTTTGACCGTTGGATGATATCATCGCAAATTAGATGAAATCGTCCCCGATCTGATGAATTCGTCTGGAACAGAACGTCCAGACGATTTCGTCCCAAAACCAAATTTTCATAATTAGCTTTTGTTTCAACAGCCTCTCCAACTCGGGTAGAAGCATGTCTACGCAGTTGCAGATTTCCTTGTTGGAGATCTCCAAGATTGGGATGATCCCCAACCTCCCAAACCTCTTCCTAATCCTATATAAACTAGGATTTTTCTAGTTTATCCCCTTGATTCCCCTTGATTCTCCCTGAACCCCCTGAACCCCTTAGTTGATGGATTTCATTGCAGAGTTAGCTCCTTATTCCCTCGCATTATTGCTTGCATTTGGTATTTTTGCATTTTTATTGCAGGAACTCTACTATTTTTCAGTCGAAGCTAGCTTGGATCGTCGCGGATGATCTCGGACGATTACGGATGATTTTGAGAGGAGCGTAGACAATCTCGTACGATTGGAGGTGATCCTAACTGTAGTCCAGATTTGGGGCAGTCAGAGTCTAGATTTTGCATTTTCTTAGCTTTCTCTGCATTTTCATATTGTATTTCTGCACTGTTTTAAGTTATTATGTTTTTTTTTGCATCTTGGAGTTCACCTCATTTAGCATAATCGCATGATAAAATTAAAATCAATCATTAAATCTACTGCATTTCCTTATTTGTTATTAGAATTTATTATTTAGGCATGTTTGCTGTTATTTCTACCATTATCCTTTGCTTCTGCACTCGCATATTTGGTATTTTGCGTCTATTTTTGTGATTGCAGGTTTTTGATGAATTCGTTTGACGAATTCGTCAGATTTCAAACGATTCTATCTGATTTCAGATGACCTTCTGTGATTTGGGACGATCTCATGAAATATCGGATGATTATGTACAAATTGAGACAATCTGAACTGCTACAAGACTCAAAATCTTCATCAGACATCTGGAATCAGGTATGACACCTTCTAGTTAGCATATTCTCTGTTATCTGCATCCATTTCTGTTTTCTGTATTCATTTAAATCAGCTTTGGCATTTAGAATAGTTTAGATTCATATTGGCCAAACCTAGGAGTTGAATGATCAAGTATAAAAATAAACACATCAAACTCACTATCAACCTAGGCATGGAAACTGCCATTCAAAAGTTTCTTGGTGAACCCACCATCCGTCGAAAATTCACCCTTATACACCTCCCCCGAGAGGCGGGACCTTCCAAGGACATCTCAGTTTGAGGTATTGTCCCATCCTTTTCACATCCCCATTTCGGGCACGGATCCTATAGCCTGAAGGTAAGGGTGCGAAAAATTTGGAGCGATACATTTTGGTGAACCCGACATGAAACATAAACCTTTTGAAAACAAAAAATTTCTAAAATAAAAATAATAAAAATCAAAACATAAATGCATTTAGACTTAAAAAAATTGCACATCATATTTAGATGGTAGACTATAATAAAAGACGAGTTGTCACTATTAATGTTGAAAATCAATTAGCAGCTATAGAGATTACTTCTGTGCTTAGAGTACCTCAGACAAATAGGGTTCAACCTTTGTGGGACGAACTTGATAGGAGATTGGATCTCATTTCATCTAGAGCAACCGAACTTAGGCAAATCAAGAGGTTTGTCCTAGATAGAATCCTAGATCCCGATCAAGTGATTTTGTATCATGAACTTCAGAGAGCTTGCCATAGGTGGTTAGCAGATAAAAGAGCCCTTGTGTCTTCTGAGTTGTATACCTTTGAGGAATACCTTGAGAATGCAGCCATAGTACATTAGTTTCTAGCTCGTATAGAGGACCAAGAAGCTGATCTTACGGATAGAAAAAGATGGAATAGAGTTCCCAGAGCTGTGTTATATCGAGAATATTGCCATGAGATTTATTTTTACAAAACAAAATATGAAACAAATAATATCACCATAGCACACTTTGTTGACTTCTTGAAAAACAATTTCCAATTTGAAGAGGAGCATTTTATGACTCCTGATGAACTTGATCCTATCAAATGATATCTATAAACTATTTATAGAAAACTAAGCTATTATTTTATTATTGTTATTTCTTGTATTTAGTGTGTTGTTTATTGTCTTTATAAGCATAAAAAAAAACAAAAAAAAATCATAACAAAAAAAAAAAAAAATCAAAACATTTTCTTTTAAGTATTATAGTAGGTATATAATTAGAATATATACCTCTCAATATTTGTTGCAAATATATTAATATATATTTGCTAAAACCTAAATTTAGACACAATGACTAGACTCAGGAATGGAAAACAAATTGAAGTAGAAGAAGATTGGTTAGGAAAAACCATAAATAAACCAGATGCCCTTATTGAAGACCCAATTCAGGAAGAAGTAACCTTAAACCAACAAGAAGAAGAATTTGTGGATGCAAATGAACAAAAAGAAAATGATAGAGAGGAAGGATCATCATCTCCTAAAATAACTCCAGGAGGAGCTGTTACTTTTGAGAACATGAAACATTTTTGAAAATTTCTTAATATAAATATTGGCACTCTTAATAGAGCAGTTCATATGGATAAAGATCAAATTAGTGACACTCAAGCAACCCTAGAAGATATATATCACACACGCACTAATCCTTTGTCCTTTGTTGATCAAGAGAGTGATCAAGCTAGACCGTCCAATTTGGACATGGCTGTTATAATAAAAAAAATGCAACAACAACAGGCTACCCAACCACTTAGAGTGCCTGTTACCAAGCCAAGGGTTATTCCCACACAAAAGAAACCTTCATTCACTACTTTATTTCTCCAAGCTATTGATCAATATACCTCAAATCAACAAAAGCCTAAAACAAAACCAAATACCAATTTCCAACAATTTGGGATACAACATAATGCTACAACAAATCTTCTTCATAATACTCTTCCTACCAACCATTTGCATAACAACAATATAGCATCTAATCCTTATGTCCCGCCTTCCTATGGTCACAAATCCCATACTCAAGTACCACCAAACCAATATGGTGGACAAACTGGTAATTTGGAAGCCATGGTGAAACAGTTAGTCCCTCGCATGGACCAGATAGATCCCTACCGTCCCTTGTACAATTATCGAGAGATGTGTAGTCAACCTCTAGATCCTATAGTTGTAGCACAACCATATCCCAAACACTTTCCTATGCCTGTCCTACCTATATATAAAGGAACTGAAGATCACATAGAGCATCTTCGTATGTTTAGGATAGCACGTCATGACATATCACATGATTATTTGCTATTACTAAAAATGTTCCCGAAAAGCTTAGGGGGGATGGCATTGGAGTGGTATTATCAACTACCCACTCATTATTTGAGAAATTTTGAAGAGACCGTTGAGTCTTTTGTGCATCAATTTAGTGCCTATATCGAAAGGCATGTAACCATTAAAGATTTGTACAACCTAAAACAAGATAAAGATGAGTGTTTTGCTGACTTCTTAGCTCGATGGAGACAGTTGATAGGAAAATTACACTTTGTGTTACCTTATCGGGAAATGTTGGATATTTTTGTCAATAATTTACAAGAACAACTATCCTATGAATTATCAACTGCTACCTTGACCACCTTCTATCAAGCTATAGATTTATATCGAAGGGTGGAAGATGCTCTCATTAGAAGAGGTCATCTCAAAAATAAAGATGATGAGAAAACATCCAGAAATCAATACAAAAATAAACAAGTTGTGGGTGACGGAGTCACTGATAGCAGAAACATTCCCAATTTTAATACTTTGAAAACAATAGAGAAGTTTATATTGAAACCTCCTGATAAACCACCCCAAGAATTTACTAGGTTAAATCAACCTTTATCAACTATTCTCCCGTAATTACTAGCACGAGGCTTGATCCAATTACCATCTATTTGGGAACCTGATCCAACCATACCCGGATACAGAGTCGACTTACACTGTGATTTTCATAGAGGACCTGGACATGATACCAATTATTGTAAAAGACTAAAACATAAAATACAAGATTTGATTGATAATAATGAGATGGAGGTGCAAGCCTTCCAACCTAAACAAAATGCTGCTAATAATGCTCAAAAGAACATTCCCCAAAATCAGAATCAGAATGACAATCAATCATTGGACATATTTCAACATCCTTACCAAAACATGGTAAAGAGGTGGCCAATCAAATTGAGCATCACAATGTTCCTCCTCCTACCCGATATGTAGGGACTATTAGTGGACAATTACCTGTTTGTGATCTTCAAATATTTGACACAACTTTATCCATAGTTACGACCAGACCTCTACATAATATTCGAATACTTGATCTTAGTGACACCGAATATGAGGATGAAAGTGACATGGAAATCACTTCAAATCAATTGAATAGTTCTGAAGATGAATCAGATCCTATTCAACCTATCACAAGTTCTATGATTCCAGAAGAACCATTTTCTAGAAGAGTCACTTCTAGACCATCTTCTCACCAATTATTTTCTAATGAACAAGCTATAAACGCTAGACCAAGACCTATTCATCACCCACAAAATAATATTGTAGGAACCATCAGAGTCGTTACCAGACAATAGGCTCAAAACCTCTCAACAGGATCGAACTCAGAATGATGGATCAACTCCATTTGTTTTGAAAAATCCCAATAAAGGGAATTATGCATCTAATGTTCAACCTAAACCTCCTTATAATATTCCAATACTACAACTAGAATTTCCATTTTGGACCTGTTAAGATCTTCTCCTACCCATAGGGATGAATTAATGCTCACATTAAGCCAAATGATGGTACCACAAAATATTCAACCTGAAGCCATGTCCAATACTATCATAACTCGTGAAGTCGATTGCATTGATTTTCAAGATAGAGATATCCCGCAACATAGTTTACATAAGGATAACCCCTTATATATTACTGCCCTAATTGGAGATGTAGTCGTTAAACGAGTCTTGATTGATAATGGTTCATCTTTAAACATATGCACTTTTGACTTCTACCAACGATTCGGGTTTAGAAGTGATGAAATGAAAAGAACTGATATGATTATAAAATCCTTCAATGACGAGACACAAGAAACATGTGGAGTCATTACTATACCCTTGCAAGTTGGTCCTAGAACCTTGGATACGATCGTGTTTATTGTACACTGCCCTGCATCGTACAATATACTTCTGGGATGCCATTGGATTAATGCGATGCGAGCAGTTCCCTCCACCTTACATCAGTGTGTTAAATTTGAATTTAAAAACTAGTTGGTTACCATTCATGGTGATCCTAGACCCTTTGATATGTGTGCTTTGGTAGAACCTGTT
The DNA here is from genome assembly GCA_028583015.1 of Wollemia nobilis. Taxonomy (NCBI): domain Eukaryota; kingdom Viridiplantae; phylum Streptophyta; class Pinopsida; order Araucariales; family Araucariaceae; genus Wollemia; species Wollemia nobilis. Next base: position 775,406 of record JAQPPZ010016951.1, read on the forward strand.
GGAGTGCAATTTTGTCCTGCCTTGTCATCCACACATCCTAGTTCTTATCATCCGTCCAAACATGTGAAACACACACCCATAACATCATCTACTCTTTCCACTACACCTATACATATAGTTCAACCATCTTCTGAACAAACCACATTAGGACCTCGAAAAGATCCTAAATCGACAACCAATGCTTCTTGTCTCACTCCTATATCTTCCATACCTATAGATTCACCCGTCAATATCCCTATGACATCTACATCCACTACTGGCATCCTTTCTACACCCGACGATGTAGGAAATGTTCCTTCTACCTCTTATGCTCTTACTGATGAGCTCTTACCCGATTTATCTAAAATTCTTATATCATAAGAAGCCAACACTGCCCTGCAGACTTCCCTCCTTTTAAATAAACTCCCACCCTCTCCTCGTACCTTGTGCCTCCCACAACCTATGGGAAGTATCTACCAATTCGGGAGTTGTGCTTTTATTTATAAAGGATATGATTGGGGAAGAATACCCAGGAATATTAAGACACATTGTGATGGATATGCTAGATGCTATTTTGCTAATGATTATCTTAAAGCTAAACCCATAATGCTTAAATTGGGATATAAAGGGAAAGGTTTGGGACCTTTCCAAAATGGTATGAAAGAACCTTTTGAGGTAGAACCGTGGCCTGCCTAATGTGGTGTGGGCCTATTTCCTAGTAAGGGTCAGCCCTTTCCATTTGAGGATGATGACCATCTCGTATGTTATCAAGATTATCTAGATAAACAAGATTCTTTGTGCCCAAAGAATAATTCTTTTACCTGTAATATGCTATCCATAGCCTACCTTGAAATGATTGCCGACTCCGATGAAGAGTTGGAAGGGGATATTTTCCATGATGTCTCCGTTGAGGAAATGTTACATAACGAATTTTATTTTGATGGCTCTATACCTAGTATAGCCTAGCTTGAGGCCTCGACTCCTCAAGACGAATTATCCAAGCTAACCTTGGAAGAATTACAAGAATTAGGTGTTTCATCCGCCCCACCTAATTTTGAGAGATATTTACATATGGAAGTTGAAAACGTTATCAAAATTAACATTGGAACCGAACATAACCCTCACATAATCAATATTGGATCAGAATTAAGTCAAGAAAAACAAGATAAATACATTTCATTTCTTAAAGACTATGAAGATGTCTTTGCTTGGACATATGAAGACATGCTAGGTTTGCACCCTTCTGTAGTTATGCATCATCTAGTGGTCCATCCAGATGCTAAACCTGTTAAATAGAAACTCAGAAAAATGCATCCTAAAGTGGCCTTACTAGTCCAAGGAGAACTAGAAAAACTGTTGAAAGTCATTTTTATACAAGCTATTGATTATGTCGAATGGATCTCAAATGTAGTTCCAGTAACCAAGAAAGAAGCCACTAAAGTTAGGGTTTGCACCAATTTCAGAGACATTAATGTTGCATGCCCTAAAGATGATTTTCCTCTTCCCAATATGGATCAAATCATTGACTTTACTGCTAGAAGCGGAATGATATACTTAATGGATGGATTTTCTGATTATAATCATATTAGGATAGCTCCTAAAGATCAGGCCAAAAAAGCCTTTATTACCCCTTGGGGAACCTTTTGTTGGAAAGTGATGCCATTTGGATTAAAGAATGCGAGTGCAACCTATCAACGAGCTATGACTTATATCTTTCATGATATGATGCATGATATCCTACATGATTATGTAGATGATATCATAGCTCGTTCCATCAAAGAATATGATCATTTAAATGACTTAAGAAAAGTGTTTGATCGGTTAAGGGAATATCTTATCCGACTAAATCCAACTAAATGCATATTCAAAGTTAAGTCCGGTAAATTATTAGGGGTTATAGTTTCTTTACGTGGCATTGAAATTGACCCTCTCAAGATCACGGCTATCACAGATATGCCCGCACCCACAAATATATCAGAATTACAAAGTTTACAAGGTAAGCTTCAAGCTATTGACCACTTCATCGACAAGTTGGCAGACAAAATTGGACCCTTTCTTAAGCTTCTGCATCTTATTGTTCTGCATCTTGGAGTTCACCCATATAGTTAATTCTATGGTTATTCCTTAATTCTATGGTTATTCCTTATTATTCTGCATCTTGGAGTTCACCCATATAGTTTTAATGCATAATAAAATCATAATTTGTCATTAAATCATTGTAATGCACTCATATTTTTGTTTATAATTATCAGTTTAATATTATTGTTATCATTCTACATCATTGCTCTATGTTGGAATAGTTGCATTTCTGGTATTTTGTATCTATTTCTCTGATTGCAGGTCTCTGACGAATTCGTCTGACAAATTTGTCAGATCTCAGACGATCTTGTCTGATCTCAGACGATCCTGTAATATCAGAGGCGATCTGGACTGCTTCAAAAATCAGAACCTCCATCAGACATCCGGATTAGGTATGGCTTTTTAATCTAGTATATTTCTTGTATTCTCTGTTTAATTTTGTTTTTTGTATTCATTTAAATCTGCATTTCATATAGAACAGTTTAGATTCATTTTGCCAAACCTAGGAGTTGAATGAGCAAACATAAAAATGAACATATCAAACACCTTCTCAACCTAGGCGTGGAAACTGCCACTCAAAAGTTTCCTGGTGAACCCACCATCCATCAAAAATTCACCTTTATACACCTCCCCCGAGAGGCGGGACCTTCAAAGGCCTCTCAATCCGAGGTATTGTCCCATCCTTTTCACATCCCCCTTTCGGGCGTGGATCCTATAGCCTGAAGGTAAGGGTGCAAAAAATTTGGAGCGATACATTTTTGTGAACCCGACGTGAAACAGAAACCTTTTGAAAACAAAACCATCTTAAAAACTAAAAAAAATAATAAAAAATAAATAAAAACCAAAAACATAAATGCATTTAGACTTAAGAAAATTTGCATGTCATATTTAGATGGTAGACTATAATAAAAGACGAGTTGTCACTATTAATGTTGAAAATCAATTAGAAGCCATAGAGATTAATTCTTTACTTAGAGTAGCTCCAACATATAGAGTCCCACCTTTATGGGACAGGACTAATAGGAGATTGAATCTCATTTCATCTAGAGCAACCGAACTTAGGCAAATCAAGAGGTTTGTCCTAGATAGAATCCCGGATCCCGATCAAGTGATTTTGTATCATGAACTTCAGAGAGCTTGCCATAGGTGGTTAGCAGATAAAAGAGCCCTTGTGTCTTTTGAGTTGTATACCTTTGAGGAATACCTTGATAATGCAGCTGTAGTGCATCAATTTCTATCTCGTGTAGAGGACCAAGAGGTCGTTCTTACGGATAGAAAAAGATGGAATAGAGTTCCCAGAGCTGTGTTATATCGAGAGTATTGCCATGAGATTTATTTTTACAAAACAAAATATGAAACAGATAATATCACCATAGCACACTTTGTTGACTTCCTGAAAAACAATTTCCAATTTTAAGAGGAGCACTTTATGACTCTTGATGAACTTGATCCTATCAATGACATCTATAAATTATTTATAGAAAACTAGGTTATTATTTTATTATTGTTATTTCTTGTATTTAGTGTGCTATTTATTGTCTTTATAAAAACAAAATAAAATCATAACAAAAAAAAAAAAATTAAAACATTTCCTTTTAAGTATTATAGTAGGTATATAATTAAAATATATACCTCCCAAGATCTGTTGCAAATATATTAATATATATATTTGCTAAAACCTAAATTTAGGTACAATGACTAGACTTAGGAATGGAAAACAAATTGAAGTAGAAGAAGATTGGTTAAGAAAACCAGAAAATAACCCAGATGTTCTTCCTGAAGACCCAATTCAGGAAGAAGGAACCTTAAACCCACAAGAAGAAGAACTTGTGGACGCAAATGAACAAAAAGAAAATGATAGAGAGGAAGGACCCTCATCTCCTAAAATAACTCCAGACGGAGCTATTACTTTTGAGAACATGGACCATTTTTGGAAATTTCTCAATAATAATATTGGCACCCTTAATAGAGCAGTTCATATGGATAAAGATCAAATTAGTGACACTCAAGCAACCCTAGAAGACATATATCACACACGCACTAATCCTTTGTCCTTTGTTGATCAAGAGAGTGATCAAGCTGGACCGTCCAATTTGGACATGGCTCCTATAATCCAAAACATGCAACAACAACCGGCTACCCAACCACCTAGAGTTCCTCTTACCAAGCCAAGGGTTATCCCCACACAAAAAGAAACCTTCATTCACTACTCTATTTCACCAAGCTATTGATCAATATACCTCAAATCAACAAAAGCCTAAAACAAAACCAAATACCAATTTCCAACAATTTGGGATACAACATAATGCTACAACAAATCTTCTTCATAATACTTTTCCTACCAACCATTTGCATAACAGTAATATAGCATCTAATCCTTATGTCCCCCCTTCCTACGGTCATAAAAGCCATACTCATGTACCACCAAACCAATATGGTGGACAAACTGGTAATTTGGAAGCCATGGTGAAACAGTTAGTCTCTCGCATGGACCAGATAGATCCCTACCATCCCTCATACAATTATCGAGAGATGTGTAGTCAACCTCTAGATCCTATAGTTGTAGCACAACCATATCCCAAACACTTTCCTATGCCTGTCCTACCTATATATAAAGGAACCGAAGATCCCATAGAGCATCTTCGTATGTTTAGGATAGCATGTCATGACATATCACATGATGATTTGCTATTACTAAAAATGTTCCCAAAAAGCTTAGGGGGGATGGCATTGGAATGGTATTATCAATTACCTACTCATTCTTTGAGAAATTTTGAAGAGACCGCTGAGTCTTTTGTGCATCAATTTAGTGCCTATATCGAAAGGCATGTAACCATTAAATATTTGTACAACCTAAAACAAGACAAAGATGAGTGTTTTTCTGACTTCTTAGCTCGATGGAGGCAGTTGATAGGAAAATTACACTTTGTGTTACCTTATCGGGAAATGTTGGATATTTTTATCAATAATTTACAAGAACAACTATCCTATGAATTATCAACTGCTACTTTGACTACCTTCGATCAAGCTATAGACTTAGCTCGAAGGGTGGAAGATGCTCTCATTAGAAGAGGTCAGCTCAAAAGGAAAGATGATGAGAAAACATCCAAAAATCAATATAAAAATAAACAAGTTGTGGGTGACGGAGTCACTAATAGCAGAAACATTGCTAATGTTAACACTACGAAAAAAACAGAGAAGTTTATATTGAAACCTCCTGATAAACCACCCCAAGAATTTACTAGGTTAAATCAACCTTTATCAACCATTCTCCCGCAATTACTAGCACGAGGCTTGATCCAATTACCAGCTATCCGAGAACCTGATCCAACTATACCCGGATACAAAGTGGATTTACATTGTGATTTTCATAGAGGACCTGGACACGCTACCAACTCTTGTAAAATATTAAAACATAAAATACAAGATTTGATTGATAATAATGAGATGGAGGTGCAAGCCTTCCAACCTAAACAAAATCCTTCTAATAACACTCAAAAGAGCATTCCCCAAAATCAGAATCAGAATGCCAATCAATCATTGGACATATTTCAGCATCCTTTACCAAAACATGGTAAAGAGGTGCCTAATCAAATTGAGCATCATAATGTTCCTCCTACCCAATATGTAGGGACTATTAAACTCGAATTTAAAAGCTAGTTGGTTACCATTCATGGTGATCCTAGACCCTTTGATATGTGTGCTTTGGCAAAACCTGTTGGAGTGCAATTTTGTCCTGCCTTGTCATCCACACATCCTAGTTCTTATCATCCATCTAAACGTGTGAAACACACACCCATAACATCATCTACTATTTCCACTACACCTATACATATAGTTCAACCATCTTCTGAACAAACCACATTAGGACCTCGAAAAGATCCTAAACCGACAACCACTGCTTCTTGTCTCACTCCTATATCTTCCATACCTATAGATTCACCCGTCAATATCCCTATGACATCTACATCCACTACTAGCATCCTTTCTACACCCGAAGATGTAGGAAATGTTCCTTCTACCTCTTATGCTCTTACTGATGAGCTCTTACCCAATTTATCTAAAATTCTTATATCAAAAGAAGCCAACATTGCCCTGCAGACTTCCCTCCTTTTAAATAAACTCCCACCCTCTCCTTGTACCTTGGGCCTCCCACAACCTATGGGAAGTATCTACCAAGTCGGGAGTTGTGCTTTTATTTATAAAGGATATGATTGGGGAAGAATACCCAGGAATATTAAGACACATTGTGATGGATATGCTAGATGCTATTTTGCTGATTATCTTAAAGCCAAACCCATAATGCTTAAATTGGAATATAAAGGGAAAGGTTTGGGACATTTCCAAAATGGTATGAAAGAACCTTTTGAGGTAGAACCGTGGCCTGCCCGCTGTGGTGTGGGCCTATTTCCTAGTAAGGGTCAGCCCTTTCCATTTGAGGATGATGACCATCTCGTATGTTATCAAGATTATCTAGATAAACAAGATTCTTTGTGCCCAAAGAATAATTCTTTTACCTGCAATATGCTATCCATAGCCTACCCTGAAATGATTGTCGACTCCGATGAAGAGTTGGAAGGGGATATTTTCCATGATGTCTCCGTTGAGGAAATGTTACACAATGAATTTTATTTTGATGGCTCTATACCTAGTATAGCCCAGCTTGAGGCCTCGACTCCTCAAGACGAATTATCCAAGCTAACCTTGGAAGAATTACAAGAATTAGGTGTTTCATCCACCCCACCTAATTTTGAGAGAGATTTACATATGGAAGTTGAAAACGTTATAAAAATTAACATTGGAACCGAACATAACCCTCACATAATCAATATTGGATCAGAATTGAGTCAAGAAAAACAAGATAAATACATTTCATTTCTTAAAGACTATGAAGATGTCTTTGCTTGGACATATGAAGACATGCTAGGTTTGGACCCTTCTATAGTTATGCATCATCTAGTAGTCCATCCAGATGCTAAACCTGTTAAACAGAAACTCAGAAAAATGCATCCTAAAGTGGCCTTACTAGTCAAAGGAGAACTAGAAAAAACTGTTGAAAGTCATTTTTATACAAGCTATTGATTATGCCGAATGGATCTCAAATGTAGTTCCAGTAACCAAGAAAGAAGCCACTAAAGTTAGGGTTTGCACCGATTTCAGAGACATTAATGTTGCATGCCCTAAAGATGATTTTCCTCTTCCCAATATGGATCAAATCATTGAATTTACTGCTGGAAGTGGAATGATATCCTTAATGGATGGATTTTTCGGTTATAATCAGATCAGGATAGCTCCTGAAGATCAGGCCAAAACAGCCTTTATTACCCCTTGGGGAACCTTTTGTTGGAAAGTGATGCCATTTGGCTTAAAGAATGCAGGTGCAACCTATCAACGAGCTATGACTTATATCTTTCATGATATGATGCATGATATCCTACATGATTATGTAGATGATATCATAGCTCGTTCCATCAAAGAAGATGATCATTTAAATGACTTAAGAAAAGTATTTGATCGGTTAAGGGAATATCTTATCCGACTAAATCTAGCTAAATGCATATTCGAAGTTAAGTCCGGTAAATTATTAGGGGTTATAGTTTCTTTACGTGGCATTGAAATTGACCCTCTCAAGATCGTGGCTATCACAGATATGCCCGCACCCACAAATATATCAGAATTACGAAGTTTACAAGGTAAGCTTCAAGCTATTCGCCGCTTCATCGACAAGTTGGCGGACAAAACTGGACCCTTTCTTAAGCTTCTTAAGAAAGATGTCTCTTTTCATTGGGACGACGAATGCCAAGAAGCATTTGAACTCCTTAAGCAATATCTCCTCAAACCACCAGTGCTTTCCCCACCTAGATCTGATCGTCCTTTTATCTTGTACATTTTTGCTTTTGATTCTGCCTTAGGAGCTATGTTAGCTCAGCTTGACGATGAGAAGAAAGAACGCGCTAATTATTATATTAGCAGAACCTTAATCAATTATGAAACTCGATATACCACATTAGAGAAATTATGTCTAGCAGTCATATTTTCTACATAGAAACTATGACATTATATGCTTAGTCAGAAAACGTATGTTATTGCCAAATTCGACCCTTTGCGATATCTCATGAGTCGACCATATTTATCTGGTCGCACAGCCAAGTGGGTTCTTGCGCTAAGCGAATTTGAACTCACCTTTATAGGACAAAAGTCTGTTAAGGGTCAAATCATAGCAGATCAATTAGCTATTGCACCCTTAGAATCTACTCATCCCCTCATCATTGAGTTTCTTGATGAATGCCTTAAACTAGAGGCAGACCATTCAGAGCAATGGTCCCTATACTTTGACGGAGCCCGATGCATGAGTGGGGCTGGTGCGGGTATTATTTTAATATCTCCACAAAAACATCTTATACCTCTGTCCTTCAAATTAACATTTGCTTGCACCAATAACATCTGCTGAATATGAAGCTCTTATCCTTGGATTACGAGCTGCCTTGGCATTGAAAATCAAAAGTTTATTGGTTTTCGGTGACTCCCAACTTGTCATAAACCAAATCAATGATGTTTATCAGACCAGAGATGATAAATTATGCCCATATAAAGCATATGTTTTGCAGTTATTATCCTTGTTTGATCAAGTTACTTTGGAAGCTATTCCTCGAACTAGCAATCGTGCGGTTGACGCTATGGCTGCAACTGCATCTCTTTTACCCTTGGAGTTAGATGATGAATATGCTACCATCATTATTCATCGACTCTAGGAACCCGCTTCAAGCAAATCATGCTTAGAACCTTTGGACGTGTTTCTCATCAACGAAACAACTCCTGAACCATGGTATACTGATATATTTAATTTTTTGCAGAAAGGAACCTTCCTTGATGGTTGTACTAGCAACCAACGTAGGTTATTACGTAGACAAGCAAGTCGCTTTGTGATTATTGGTAATACCTTGTACAGAAGATCTTTTGAAGGCATCTTATTGAGATGTTTGAATCTAGAAGAATCCAGATCAGCTTTGAATGAAGCCCACAATGGATCTTGTGGGGGACATTTTAGTGGTAGCGCCATTGCTAAGAAACTCCTTCGGATAGGATATTTTTGGCCTACCATGGAAAATGATGCACATAATTATGTGCGACATTGCGACAAGTGCCAGAAACATGCTGACCTTGTCCATGCGCCTGCACAAGAACTGCAAGCTATTTCATCTCCTTGGCCCTTTTCAAAATGGGGCCTCGACATTATTGGAAAAATCAACCCCGTGTCATCCGATGGACACAAATTCATCATAACCGCCACTGAGTATTTCACGAAGTGGGTTGAAGCTATGCCATTAGCTTCTTGCATGGGAACACAAGTTTCCAAGTTTATTTTTAATCAAATTATTTGTAGGTTTGGAATTCCTGCCAATCTCATTTTCGATAATGGAACTTGTTTCAAAAATAAAGATGTCAAGAAACTATGTCAAAAATATAAAATTCAACATCGTTGGTCCACTCCCTATTATCCTCAGGGTAATGGTCAAGTAGAAGCATCTAATAAAACCTTAATCAAAATTCTCAAAAAATTGGTCAATAAAACCGGTCGAGATTGGCACATTCAATTATATCCTGCTTTGTGGGCCTATCGAACTAGTGTTCGAACCCCCACCGGAACTTCACCTTTTGTCTTGGTTTATGGTGCTGAAGCCATTTTTCCCTTTGAATTAGAAGTTCCTTCTTTAGCTCTACTACTTCAAGATACTGAAGTAGGGGATGAATATCGTGCTGGCAGATTTAGTCAACTAGAACTTCTAGATGAAAAGCGCATCAATGCTTTGGAGCATCTTCGTGCCTACCAAAACAAGCTTAAGAGAGCATATCTTAAGAAAGTTCATCCTCGATCCTTTGAGATCGGTGACCTTGTCTTAAAAGAAAATAAAAAAATACTAATGCAACTCAAAACCTTAAAGGTAAATTTGAGCCCAACTGGCTTGGACCATATGTCATCACTGCTAAATTTGGATCAGGAGCATACAAATTATCTACCTTGGATGGTAAAGAACTTAAAGAACCTATGAACATTATGCATCTTAAACGTTACTATGCGTAAAAATTGGTCATTTCATCATTGTATATATTTGTTTTGCATATTATTTCCTTTTAGTCACTTATTTAAAACATTTCAAAAAACAATCATCTTGTATTTCTTTTAATTCATCACTTAAAATTAAAAACATTCAAAATCATCAAAATCTTCAAAAACATCTTTTATTTTTGTACTTCTCAAACTGTGAAGTATTGCAGTTATATTTTCGGTTATTTTGGATAAATTAGCATTTATTTGGAATCCCGCACTTTCACATTCACATGAATAAATATCTTGATTTTATTTGGTATGATTATTAATCTCTCTTATATCAAAGTCCACAGTTGAATTAAATAAAGTTTTGAGCATAGAGAACTGATCTTGTTATTTACTTGAACTAAGTATATCTTTTCACATTAAAATGATTTCATTGCAAATTCGATATGATGCTACATAGTAGAACTGGTTTCCTGAGCGAAAAGTTTCCCCTGCTATCCTATCATGCACATGGTCTAGAATCTTTGAGAATTGACAAAAGGACAAGCTCACCCCTACCCAAAATAAAAATCCCTTGCTCTACAGCTAATCCGAGCAAGTATCCCTAGCATAGGAAGAAAAGAAAAAGTTCAAAGAAAAGAGAAAAAGAAAAAGGTTATTTTTCATCACAGCAATATTTCAGCATTATCTCAGTATCAAGCAACAATACAAAAGTACAAAAAAAAAAGAAAAAGAAAAAAGAAGCAAAAGAGAAACGCAAAAGCAAAAATGCAATAAAATCCTTTCCCTACCCCTTGAAAAGAAAAGAAGGGTGAATGAGCTTGAATCCCTGGAATTCTCAATTATTCGAAAACTGTGAGGTAAGCCCCATAACAGGTGGTTTGTGCCCAACCCGCTTGGCCTTGGGTAATCCCTAGCGTGGCGATATGTCTGTCACATTAGCGACCTTCTTTTGTACGAACCTATGTCTACTTATGGATTAGCTAGCTCTTGATAAACCTAACTTACATAGTAGTCTGATACGGTTACATGCATATAAATCATGGTCAACGAACATTCATTTGGTCAAGGCAAATTACTTGTATCAAATTATCTTGCTCAAAATTGGTGAATGAACAATACAATCGCACACACATTTGTATTTGAGAGATTTTGTATCATTATGATAAATCAAGATCGGTAATGAATTCACATTTGCACATGAGGATTCCTTATAAATCTATATTTCTCTTTGAGATAATTTAAAATATTTCTGTAATTCTTTTCGAAATAATCTTATCCTTTTTCAGAATTTTGTTTTTGTTGTTTGTATCAAAGCAATTACATACACCTTTTTACAAAATCAAAATCTCAAAATAATAATTTCAAACAAAATTTTCATATTATTATTTATCACAAAAATCAAAAATTAATCTTGCAATAAAACCAACAATCTCTTTTCTTCTTTGGATTTCGCGATGATGGTATAAGTCTATACCTATAATTCTATGCCTAGCGCAAACCATTGTTCTAATTTTATGTTCCATTTATTTTTAAAACAAATTCATCAAAACATATGACTTGCATCATTATGTTACACAATTATGCTTTACAAACAAACGAACACTTATTCTATTTCATGACATTATGTTCAAATTCAATATTGCAACCATGGTATAAATTCTAAGGAATTGTTCAAAATTTTATCACACTTAGGAATTTATGCCTAGCAAAATCATATTTTCGTATCTCATGCATACTATTTTTTTATGAAAATCTGAAAACAAATCATCAAAACCATCATCATTTCTATCATCACAACACAAAGTCTTAAGACAGTCTCTTAAGCACTCTTTTACTTTTAACAATATTTCTATACTGGGATTAGCTTGACGACCGAGTGAGCGGCGACTCCATGAAATGGTCTATAACAGCGACAATGTCCTTTGAAATTATTGTTAGAAGTCCCTTTTTATTTCTTTTATCAAATCACACCACCACAACCAATTGTTTACATCAGATTATTTCATTTAAAATCTTACAGCATGACATCAAATTATACTATTTCAAATGACATAATTACATGAATCATCAATCCAATCAACAAACAATTCAAACATTAAAGCATCATAACAACATATGAACAAGTCATATCATCAGAAACAAGATCATATATATATATATATATATATATCAAAAAATTATATACATCATATCAAAGCTGGATTGGTATGCCACAATCTATACCCTGGCATACTCAATCCTCTCAACAAATCTCTCAAAATCTATAAATCTCTAGCACCTAGCCTCGAGAAGCCCTCGAGCTCTCAGCCTCATCTCCTCCCCCACCCTACCATGGAGGAGGTGGTCCCATAGAGGTCCGAGGTGTATCTCGGGTCCTCATCGTCGATCGGGAGGATGTCCTCGTCGATCCCAGCATGACTGGTTCTGCAATGTTGGCTGGCAGCTGTACCCTCTGGCCCTCTGGAACCAGTTGATAGTATACACCCTGGTAAAATGCGGTCTGCATCATGGACCGCACTAGGTCATCCCTGCTCACCCCTCCGCCCCGAGCTCTAAGTCGTGTAGCCTCATCCTGTAATGTTTGCACCTGAGCCCGAAGGCGGGCAACCTCAGCTCGGAGAGCCATTGTCTCGTTGCTCTCCCTTGTGTCAACACCCTTGCCCTTATCAGGCGATGGTGGTCTCTCACCCTACTATGAAGGGAGTCCCTCCTCCCTCTGTCCTGTCTCCCATGGCCTCTGTGGAGCCCATGCCATCCTCTGGCATCTCTCCTATGGGATCCACCATTGCTCTCTCCCCCCGTGACCTCGCATTGCCTCAATAGCAGCCTGTCATCGCCTCCCCATTCGTTGCACAATCGCGTGCATCGGACCCTGCACCCTCATCATCCGAGGAGGGTGGATGCCTATGTACCAGGCATCATAGCCATCCGCAACCTCGACATTGTCACCATCCATTGGCTGGATGGGGGCATCGTCTACGTCCTGACTCCAGAATCATTGCATATCTGGAGCCCCGCTCAATGTAGTACTATCCCGAACAGTCTGGGAGTACTCATAATCCCTGAGAGAAGGGATCCCCTGCTGTAGACCGAACTGTCGTAGTACTCGATCATAGCGGTGGAGCTCTACCTCTCCTCGCTCCATCCTTAGCCAGTAGACTCGCCTGATGCGAGCCAGCTCCTGCCCATCCTCTGCCCACCCGGGGTGCTCTCGCCATGGCCTCCAGGTGATCTGGTCCGGGATGAGGTCATCTAGCAACCTCCGTGACATCGGCAGATCTATCCGCCATTGTGACCCCCTCTGTAGCCACCAATAGAAAACCCGGGGCCTCTCCCGGTCAACCCCTATCAGTGGGAGCCCTACCGGCCTTCGCATCGCAATGTGCTCCCAGCACCAAACCTATAGCAGCGATGTCAAAACCAGACATCGACCTCCCTTGTATACGACCCCATGCAGGATCCTATACAAGCGGCATAGAACAAAGCTGCCCCATGCAAATCTATGCCCGTGGTCTCTCATGTCACAGACTATGTCTGAGAGCACCCATGGTAGTCTGCATCCGCTCTGGTGGCACAACAGCAAGCCACCGACAACTCCTACCAAAACCTGTGTCAGTCTAGATGCCCCAGGCATCTGCCGTAGTGACTCGATGTTCACTCCGCCCTTCTCCAGGGTGAAGCTCGGGTCTCCCGTGAGCCTCATCATCGCTTGGCCCTGATTGGCCGTAGGCATCATCAACCATCCTTGTATGGGGATCCTCATGATCCTCCATACGTCCTCTAGAGTGGGAGCCATCTCCCCTATCGGTAACCGAAAGTAGGATGACCCCGGATACCATCTCTCTGCTAGGGCTGTCAGTAGCCCTATGTCAGTCGATACTTGTGGCATCTCTGCCACATGTGCTGTAGACCGACCTGTCCAAGTCGGTCATGCTTTGCCTGGTCAAGTGCGGCTATGTCATCTCTTAGCCCATCGTATTTCCATTCTTGACTCTTTAGTAATCCCTTCTGCAAAACAAACAATAAAACAACAAAATCATTAATAAATCATTCAAATTAAACAACTTAAAATCAAGTTTAAAATGATATCGTCCACCATTGGATGATATCGTCCAACATTGGGCAAAATCATCCTTTGTGAGGACGAAATCATCTTCGATTTTGCAACTTGGGAATCGCCCCTTGTTGGACGAAATCGCCCCTAATTCGTCGATTTCATCGTCAGACGAAATCGACGATTTAGGGACGATTTCGACGAAATCGGGACGATTTTGTCCCGACGACGTCGACGGCCTAAAAACGGCCGCGATGCCCCAAACAATCAAATTTAAATCACAAGAATTGCACAAAGATTAATTAAACCTAATCTACTAGGATTAGATCCTTACCCGTAGCCCGCGTCGGACCTCTGTCGCTCTGTGCGCTGTCTCCACCATTTTTCTCTCTGTAGAGCTCTGGAACAGTAAAAATGAATAGTAAAAATGAATTAGGGTTTTCCCTATTTTTCTTAATTTTATTCAAAACCAACAACATTTTAATTTTGCTTTTTCACATTTTTACCTCAAACGTTCGATTTGGGTAAAAACACGGAGGGGGCACCATAGTCAGCATTCGTACGATTCGACCAAGAATCGTCGTCTAAAAAATTGAGTATATTTTTGCTTTCTCGTAAAACGGGAAAAACTCGTCTTTAACGCATTTTCTTTGAAAAATTTGCTAAAGAGGGGGCAAAATGTAGCACCCTAAAATTGGCACGGTTAAACCTTAGTAAAAAGATAAAATATTAAAATTTGAATTTCAACCCCAAACTGCCCGTTAAACCGCCTTTTACCCGCTTTCCCTATTTTTTGCGCCATTTTTAGGATTTGTTGTGACCGTTGGACGATATCATCGCCGATCAGACGATATCGCCTCAGATCGGACGAATTCGTCTGGAGCAGAACGTCCAGACGATTTCGTCCCAAACTGATTTGTTCATAATTAGCTTCTGTTTCAACGACGTCTCTAACCGGGGCAAAAGCGTGTCTGCGCCGTTAGAGACCTTCCCCATTGGAGATCTCCCAGATTGGGATGATCTCCAACCTCCCAACCTCCTTCCTATGCCTATTTAATCTTAGGCCCTCCCCTTGACCTACCCCTGGCTGAATTCCCCTGTAATTTGATCTTTGTGTGCGTTAGAATACCCTGAATTATCATTTGCATTTGTGCCTTTCTAAGTTTTCTTGCAGGAACCTCATTGTTTTTCAGTCGAAGCAAGCTCAGATCATCGCAGACGATCCTATACGATCTCGGACGATCACGCTGCAATTAGAGATGATTTCGTATTCTGTAGACTATTTCGACTACAGTCAACATTGGGGGCAATCAGTGCCCAGAGTTTGCGTTTCTTCACTCTTTTCTGCTGCATTATTCTGCATTTAGTTAATTCTATGGTTATTCCTTATTGTTCTGCATCTTGGAGTTCACCCATATAGTTTTAATGCATAATAAAATCATAATTTGTCATTAAATCATTGTAATGCACTCATATTTTTGTTTATAATTATCAGTTTAATATTATTGTTATCATTCTACATCATTGCCCTCTGTTGGAATAGTTGCATTTTTGGTATTTTGTATCTATTTCTCTGATTGCAGGTCTCTGACGAATTCGTTTGATGAATTCATCAGATCTCAGATGATCTTGTCTGATCTCAGATGATCCTGTCATATCAGAGGCGATCTGGACTGCTTCAAAAATCAGAACCTCCATCAGACATCCGAATCAGGTATGGCTTTTTAATCTAGTATATTTCCTGTATTCTCTGTTTAATTCTATTTTCTGTATTCATTTAAATCTGCATTTCATATAGAACAGTTTAGATTCATTTGGCCAAACCTAGGAGTTGAATGATCAAACATAAAAATGAACACATCAAACACCCTCTCAACCTAGGCATGGAAACTGCCATTCAAAAGTTTCCTGGTGAACCCACCATCCATCAAAAATTCACCTTTATACACCTCCCCCGAGAGGCGGGACCTTCAAAGGCCTCTCAGTCCGAGGTATTGTCCCATCCTTTTCACATCCCCCTTCGGGCGCGGATCCTATAGCCTGAAGGTAAGGGTGCAAAAAATTTGGAGCGATACACCTATTTTTTCATTTTTGTTTTTGTCTAGAGTTTATTTTGAGGAGATCATCTCTGGTTTTTTATGGCTTTCTATAGAGATTGTCTCCTTGTTCTTGCTTGCATCAGGGAGGTTGTTTCATTTGTTTTTCCTCTTTGTAAAAGGTTTGGGGACCCTTTTAAAACCCCTTAATTCAGCGTATAAAAAACAATGATAATTTATGAGTAATTACAAAATTTTCTTATGATTTCTACATGCTTTTCATATTTCCATTATCTTATATTTAATATTGCATGCTCATTTTATAAATTATGGTAGATTTTACATTAAGTATTTAGTATCAAAAGTTAACAAACATATTCTTCTATACATTAATGGTCTTGATGGGAATTTGATGTGATTCATAGAAGCCCCTCAATTGAAACCCTCACATAAATATCTCTTCATAGAATATTTTATAACATAAGAAAATCTGATCAATGCATCAAAACAAGGGCACACATAACTAGAAATTACAAAGTAAAAGAGCATAAATTGAAACAACCATTAACAAGTAAACCAAACACAATGATAATGGAGATATGAAGCTCTTATCCTTGGATTACGAGCTTCCTTGGCATTGAAAATTAAAAGTTTATTGGTTTTCGATGACTCTCAACTCGTCATAAATCAAATCAATGATGTTTATCAGACCAAAGATGATAAATTATGCCCATATAAAGCATATGTTTTGCAGTTATTATCCTTGTTTGATCAAGTTACTTTGGAAGCTATTCCTCGAACTAGCAATCGTGTGGCTGACGCTATGGCTGCAGCTGCATCTCTTTTACCCTTGGAGTTAGACGATGAATATGCTACCATCATTATTCGTTGACTCTAGGAACCCACTTCAAGAAAATCATGCTTAGAACCTTTGGATGTGTTTCTCATCAAAGAAACCATTCCTGAACCATGGTATACTGATATATTTAATTTTTTGTAGAAAGGAACCTTCCCTGATTGTTGTACTAGCAACCAGCATAGGTTATTATGTAGACAAGTAAGCCGCTTTGTGATTATTGGTAATACCTTGTATAGAAGATCTTTCGAAGGCATCTTACTGAGATGTTTGAATCTAGAAGAATATAGATTAGCTTTGAATGAAGCCCACAATGGATCTTGTGGGGGACATTTTAGTGGTAGCACCATTGCTAAGAAACTCCTTTGGATAGGATATTTTTGGCCTACCATGGAAAATGATGCACATAATTATGTGCGACATTACGACAAGTACCAGAAACACGTTGACCTTGTCCATGCGCCTACACAAGAACTACAGGCTATTTCATCTCCTTGGCCCTTTTCAAAATGGGGCTTAGACATCATTGGAAAAATCAACCCTGTGTCATCCGATGGACACAAATTCATCATAACCGCCACTGAGTATTTCACGAAGTGGGTTGAAGCTATGCCATTAGCTTCTTGCACTGGAACACAAGTTTCCAAGTTTATTTTCAATCAAATTATTTGTAGGTTTGGAATTCCTGCCAACCTCATTTCAGATAATGGAACTTGTTTCAAAAATAAAGATGTTAAAAAATTATGTCAAAAATATAAAATTCAACATCGTTGGTCCACTCCCTATTACCCTCAAGGTAATGGCCAAGCAGAAGCATCTAATAAAACCTTAATCAAAATTCTCAAAAAATTGGTCAATAAATTCGGTCGAGATTGGCACATTCAATTATATCCTGCTTTGTGGGCCTATCGAACTAGTGTTCGAACCCCCAGTGGAACTTCACCTTTTGTCTTGGTTTATGGTGCTGAAGCCGTTTTCCCATTTGAATTAGAAGTTCCTTCTTTAGCTCTACTACTTCAAGATACTGAAGTAGGGGATGAATATCGTGCTGGCAGATTTAGTTAGCTAGAACTTCTAGATGAAAAGCGCATCAATGCTTTGGAACATCTTTGCGCCTACCAAAATAAACTTAAGAGAGCATATCTTAAGAAATTTCATCCTCGATATTTTGAGATCGGTGACCTTGTCTTAAAATAAAATAAAAAAAATACTAATGCAACTAAAAACCTTAAAGGTAAATTTGAGCCCAACTAGCTTGGACCATATGTCATCACTGCTAAATTTGGATCGAGAGCATACAAATTATCTACCTTAGATGGTAAAGAACTTAAAGAACCTATGAACATTATGCATCTTAAACGTTACTATGCATAAAAATTGGTCATTTCATCATTGTATATATTTGTTTTGCATATTATTTCCTTTTAGTCACTTATTTAAAACATTTCAAAAACAATCACTTTGTATTTCTTTCAATTCTTAAAATTAAAAACATCCAAATTATCAAAATCTTCAAAAACATCTTTTATTTTTGTACCTGTCAAATTGTGAAGTATTGCAATTATATTTTCAGTTATTTTGGATAAATTAGCATTTTTTTGGAATCCCGCACTTTCACATTCACATGAATAAATATCTTGATTTTATTTGGTATGATTATTCATATCTATTATATCAAAGTCCACAGTTGAATTAAATAAAGTTTTGAGCATAGAGAACTGATATTGCTATTTACTTAAACCAAGTATATATTTTCACATTAAAATGATTTCCTTGCAAATTTGATATGATGCTACATAGTAGAAATGGTTTCCTGAGCGACAAGTTTTCCCTGCTATCCTATTCTGCATATGGTCTAGAATCTTTGAGAATTGAAAAAAGGACAAGCTCACCCCTACCAAGAATAAAAATCCCTTGCTCTACAGCTAATCCGAGCAAGTATCCCTAGCATAGGAAGAAAAGAAAAGTTCAAGAAAAAGAGAAAAAGAAAAAGGTTATTTTGTATCATCACCACAATATTTCAGTATTTTCTCAAATATCAAGCAAAAATACAAAAGTACAAAAAAAAAAAAGAAGCAAAAGAGAAACGCAAAATCAAAATGCAATAAAATCCTTTCCCTACCCCTTGAAAAGAAAAGAAGGGTGAATGAGCTTGAATCCTTGGAATTCTCAATTATTCGAAAACTGTGAGGTAAGCCCCATAACAGGTGGTTTGTGCCCAACCCGCTTGGCCTTGGGTAATTCCTAGCGTGGTGATATGTCTGTCACATTAGCGACCTTCTTTTGTATAGACCTATGTCAGTTTATGGATTAGCTATCTCTTGATAACCTAACTTACATAGTAGTCCGGTACGGTTACATGCATATAAATAATGGTCAACGAACATTCATTTGGTTAAGGCAAATTACTTGTATCACATTATCTTGCTCAAAATTGGTGAATGAACAATACAATCGCACACACATTTGTATTTGAGAGATTTTGTATCATTATGATAAATCAAGATCGGTAATGAACTCACCTTTGCACATGAGGATTCCTTATAAATCTACATTTCTCTTTAAGATTATTTAAAATATTTCTGTAATTCTTTCCAGAGTAATTTTATCCTTTTATTTCAGAATTTTTGTTTTGTATAAAAGCAATTATATAAATTTTCTCACAAAATCACAAAAATGATTTCAAACATGTTCCTATTATTATTTTCCTGTTTATCAAAAGTCACAAATTCATCTTGCAATAAAACCAAAAAATCTATTTTTCTTCTTTGGATTTCGCGATGATGGTATAGGTCTATACCTATAATTCTATGCCTAGCGCAAACCATTGTTCTAATTTTATTTTCCATTTATTTTAAAAAACCAATTCATCAAAAACATATGAATTGCATCATTATGTTACACAATTATGCTTTACAAACAAATGAACACTTATTCTATTTCATGTCATTATGTTAAAATTCAATTTTGCAACCATGGTATAAATTCTAAGGAATTGTTCAACATTTTATCACACTTAGGAATTTATGCCTATGCAAAATCATATTTATTTTCGTGCATACTATTTTTATGAAAATCTGAAAACAAATCATCAAACCATCATTATCTCCATCATTACAACACAAAGTCTTAAGACAAGTATCTTAAGCACTCTTTTACTTTAAACAATATTTCTATACTAGGATTAGCTTGACGACCGAGTGAGCGACGACTCCATGAAATGGTCTATAACAACGACAATGTCCTTTGAAATTATTGTTAGAAGTCCCTCTTATTTTCATCAAATCACACCACAACAACCAATTGTTTACATCAAACTATTTCATTTAAAATCTTACAGCATGACATCAAATTATAATATTTCAAAATGACATAATTACATGAATCATCAACCAAATAAGCAAAAAATTCAAACATTGAAGCATCATAAAAACATATGAACAAGTCATATCATCAGAAACAAGATTATATATATATATATATATATATATATATATATATATATATATATATATATATATATATATATATATATATATATATCAAAAAATTATATACATCATATCAAAATTGGATTGGTATGCCACAATCTATACCCTGGCATACTCAATCCTCTTAAAAATATCTACAAAATCTACAGTCCATAGACACCTAGCCTCGAGAAGCCCTCGAGATCTCAGCCTCATCTCCTCCCCCACCCTAATGTGGAGGAGGTGGTCCCATAGAGGTCCGGGATGTATCTCGGGTCCTCGTCATCGATCGGGAGGATGTCCTCGTTAATCCCAGCCTGACTGGTTCTGTAATGTTGGCCGGCAGCTGTACTCTATGGCCCTCTAGAACCAGTTGGAAGTATACACCCTAGTAGAATGGGGTCTGCATCATAGACCGCACTAGTTCATCTCTGCTTACCCCTCCACTCCATGCCCTGAGCCGTGTCATCTCATCCTGTAGTGTCTATACCTGCATCCTCAGCTGAGTGGCCTCATCCTGTAGTGACTGCACTTGAGCTCGAAGGTGGGTAGCCTCAGCCCGGAGAGTCACTGTCTCACTGCTCTCCCCTATGTCAACACCCTTGCCCTTATCAGGCGATGGTGGTCTCTCCCCATGCTATGAAGGGAGTCTCTCCTCCCTCCGTCCTGTCTCTCGCGGCCTCTGTGGAGCCCGTGCCATCCTTTGGTCTCTCCTATGGGGACCGCCGCTGCTCTCTCCCCCCGCAACCTTGCACTGCCTCAATAGCAGCCTACTGTTGCCTCCCCATCTGGCGCACCATAGTGTGCACTGGACCCTACGCCCTCATCATTCGAGGAGGGTGGATGCCTACGTACTAGGCATCGTAGCCATCCGCAACCTTGGCATCATCACCATCCACTGGCTGGATGGGGGCATCGTCCATGTCCTGACTCCAAAATCATTGCATATCTAGAGCCTCGATCAGTGTAGTACTATCTCGAATAGTTTGAGAGTACTCGTAATCCCTGATAGAAGGGATCCCCTACTGTAGACTAAACTATCATAGTACTCGGTCATCATGGTGGAGCTCTACCTCTCCCCACTTCATCCTTAACCAGTAGACCTGCCTGATGCGATCCAGCTCCTACCCATCCTCTACCCACCCGGGGTGCTCTTGCCACAGCCTCCAGGTGATCTAGTCTGGGATGAGGTCGTCTAGCAACCTCCATGACATCGACAGATCTATTCGCCACTGTGACCCCCGTTGTAGCCACCAATAGAAAACTCGGGGCCTCTCTCGGTCAACCCCTGTCAATGGGAGCCTTATCGGCCTTCGCACCACAATGTGCTCCTAGCACCAAACTTGCAGCAATGATGTCAAGACCAGACATCGACCTCCCTTTTATATGACCCCATGCAGGATCCTATACAAGTGGCAAAGAGCAAAGCTACCCCATGCAAATCTGTACTCGTGGTCTCTCATGTCGCAAACTATGTCTGAGAGCACCCACGGTAGTCTGCATCCACTTTGGTGGCACAACAGTAAGCCACTGACAACTCCTGTCAAAACCCAAGTCAGCCTAGATGCCCCAGGCATCTGCTATAGCGACTTGATGTTCACTTTGCCCTTCTCCAGGCTGAAGCTCGGGTCTCCCATGAGCCTCATCATCGCCTGGCCCTGATTGGCCATAGGTGTCATCAACCGTCCTTGTATGGGGATCCTCATGATCCTCCATACGTCCTCTAGAGTGGGAGCCATCTCCCCTATCGGTAATAAAAAATAGGATGACCCTGGATACCACCTCTCTGCTAGGGCTGTTAGTAGCCCCATGTCAGTCGGTACTTGTGGCATCTCTGCCACATGCTATAGACCGACCTGTCCAAGTCGGTCACGCTCTTCCTGGTCGAGCATGGCTATGTCATCTCTTAGCCCACCGTATTTCCATTCTCGGCTCTTTAGTAACCCCTTCTGCAAAACAATCAAATTTAAATCAACAAACTTGCACAAAGTTAAATCAAACCTAATCTACTAGGATTAGATCCTTACCCGTAGCCCGCACCGGACCTCTGTCACTCTGTGCGCTGTCTCCACCATTTTTTTTCTTCTCTACAGAGCTCTGGAACAGTAAAAATGAACAGTAAAAAAAATTATTTAGGGTTTTACCCTATTTTCTTAGTTTTATTTAAAAGTCTACATTTTAATTTTTTGTTTTTTCGCATTTTTACCTCAAACATTCGATTTGGGTAAAAACACGGAGGGGGCATCATAGTCAGAATTCGTACGATTCGACCAAGAATCGTCGTCTAAAAAATTGAGTATATTTTTGCTTTCTCGTAAAACAGGAAAACTCGTATTTAACGCATTTTCTTCAAAAAATTCCCTAAAGAGGGGGCAAAATGTAGCACCCTAAAATTGGCATGGTTAAAAATTTAGTAAAAAGATAAAAGATTAAAATTTGAATTTCAACCCCAAACTGCCCGTTAAACCGCCTATTACTTGCTTTCCCCATTTTCCACACCATTTTTAGGATTTGTTTTGACCGTTGGACGATATCGTCCCCGATTAGACGAAATCGTCCCCGATCTGACGAATTCGTCTGGAACAGAAAGTCTAGACGATTTTGTCCCAAAACCAAATTTTCATAATTAGCTTCTATTTCAACAGCCTCTCCAAATCGGGCAGAAGTGTGTCTGCACAGTTGAAGATTTCCCTGTTGGATATCTCCCAGATTGGGATGATCCCCAACCTCCCAAACCTCTTCCTAATCCTATATAAACTAGGATTTTTCTAGTTTATCCCCCTGATTCCCATTGATTCTCCCTGAACCCCCTGAACCCCTTAGTTGATGGATTTCATTGCAGAGTTAGCTCCTTATTCCCTCACATTATTGCTTACATTTGGTATTTTTGCATTTTTATTGCAGGAACTCTACTATTTTTCAGTCGAAGCTAGCTCGAATCATCGTAGACGATCTCGGACGATTACAAACGATTTTGAGAGGAGCGTAGACGATCTCGTACGATTGGAGGTGATCCTTAATGTAGTCCAGATTAGGGGCAGTCAGAGTCTAGAGTTTGCATTTTCTTAGCTTTCTCTGCATTTTCATATTGTATTTCTGCACTGTTTTAAGTTATGTTTTTTTTTGCATCTTGGAGTTCACCTCATTTAGCATAATCACATGATAAAATTAAAATCAATCATTAAATCTATTGCATTTCCTTATTTGTTATTGGAATTTATTATTTAGGCATGTTTGTTGTTATTTCTACCACTATCCTTTGCTTCTGCACTCACATATTTGATATTTTGCATCTGTTTTTGTGATTGTAGGTTTCTGATGAATTTGTCAGACGAATTCATCAAATTTTAGATGATTCTATCTGATTTCAGATGACCTTCTGTGATTTGGGATGATCCCATGAAATATCAGACGATTATGTACAAATTGAGATGATCTGAACTGCTATAAGACTCAGAATCTTCATTAGACATCCAGAATCAGGTATGACACCTTCTAGTTAGCATATTCTCTGTTATCTGCATCCATTTCTATTTTTTGTATTCATTTAAATCAGCATTGGCATATAGAATAGTTTAGATTCATATTGGCCAAACCTAGGAGTTGAATGATCAAGTATAAAAATAAACACATCAAACTCACTGTCAACCTAGGTGTGGAAACTGCCATTCAAAAGCTTCCTGGTGAACCCACCATCCGTAAAAAATTCACCCTTATACACCTCCCCCAAGAGTTGGGACCTTCCAAGGGCCTCTCAGTTCGAGGTATTGTCCCATACTTTTCACATCCCCCTTCCGAGTGCGGATCCTATAGCCTGAAGGTAAGGGTGCAAAAAATTTGGAGCGATACAGTTTCATGGAACTTGAACAACCACTTCACACAATCACTTGACTAGGCTCAAACAACTCAACTCAACCAATGATCACAAAAGACATATCTTTCTCACAAAACCTAGTCCAAGCATGTATCAACCAACTCAAATATTTCCAACAATGCTCAACCACAAATCTCACATAAAAATGATACTCATGTTCTTCTCAAGTTCAAGTTATTTTCATAACCAATGGACTTCAGTAACTATGCCTATAAAACAAGGTTTAAACACAACTCTCAAAATAGAAAACCTTGAAGCATTCAAACAACCACTTTAGAAAAGGAAATCACAATAAATCCTTTTATCTCTAATGATATTTCAAAAATCAATTACCATAAACAAACAATAGGAGAATGTGCCCATACCTTTTATGAAGATGAAGAAACCCCTTTGGAAATATGCCACACTCAACACACTTTGAAAAATAACAAATTAACCTTCACTTTGAACCCCTTTACAAAAATAGAAATATCTCTTTACATACACCTTATTTCTCCATCTAATCAAGTTAATCAAATATCCCTCGAAATAAGATTTCCAACGATATATAATATGGTATACTTCTAAAAGAGGAAAAAACCAAAAATTTCTCTTTTTCTAAAAGTGCATTTCAACCCTTATATCTTGCCTTCCAAGTAAATAAAAATTTAATCAAAAATTATTTCCTTAGCATCACTTTATTCCTCCAACATTAGGCAATAATAAAAAATATTCAATAAAATGTTTATTTACCTCTTAGAGGGAATCAAACCCTCTTCACTGCCAACTCAACACCACAAACGTGGTGCCAAAGACCACATGAGCTATCTGCTCACATAGGACAAAGAGTAGAAATGCTCCCTATATTTCGTTGCCCTTGCTGTTAGTCTCACAATGACACTGAGAGGGGGGGGTGAATCAGTGTAGCTATTTAAATTCTTAAATCTTCAACTCTTAATGCCAAAACAATGAAAACTTAAAACCCAATAAAGCAAATATAACAAGAGAGCATTCCACAACACACGATGTAACGAGGTTCACCAATTTGGCTACTCCTCAAAAATGACTGCTTGGATTCCCATCCAAATCTAGCCTTTGCAAAATACCAATTTTACAATCAATTTACCAAAACCCATTGGAAGGAGCACCAACCCCCGATTTATCTGCACCAACAGAAAGGAGCACCAACCCCTAATTTATCTGCACCAATAGAAAGGAGCACCAACCCCTAATTCCAAGCACCAACTTGGACTGCAATTTTGAAACTATAAGATTGACATAAAAATGCCTTCGCTTATACAAGACCCCGACTGGTCTATTGCTAACCCAACCTCTCTCGCTATTCACCAAAACACCACACACTCTTAAGGCTCTGCTTACTACACTTTTACGGCTCTCACGGCTCTGCTTAACGCTCTCTTACGACACTCTTCCAACCCCCCTTTTGCAGCACTTTCACTCTGTTTCAGCAACACTTTAATTCTCCACATAGACCTCCTTTTATAACAAAGTTCTGACTCTATTTTTAACTTCCATATTTTCGCATGCAACCCATAACTAGCCCTGTAACTATCGTTCTGACTTTAGTTCACTGTTCTTATTTTAGCTGCATGATTTTTCCCTGTAACTGCACTTGTAACTGTCGTACTGACTTCGATTAACTCTTCTTATTTTAGCTGCATGATTTTTCTTCTACAACGGCCCCTGTAACTGTCGTATAACTTCAGTTAACTGTCACATATCTTATTTTAGCTAGGTTCTCTTCTTAGCTCACGCCAAAGCGACCTGTCATGAAATCGTGACACTTTCACCTCCTTGCTTCTTTTCTTGGCTTGTACCCGCAAAAACATAACATGTCGCGATATCACGACACTTTCGCCTCCTTGCTACTTTTCTTGGCTTGTACCCATGAAAACACAACATGTCACGATATCGTGACACTTTCGCCTTCTTACTTTCTCTCTCCTCCTTTAGTCACGAAAATGTGACATGTCGCGATATCACGACACTTTTCCTTCTCTGCCTTCCTACTCTTTTCAAGTCATGAAAATGCGACATGTCGCGATATCATGACACTTTTCCTTCTCTGCCTTCCTACTCTTTTCAAGTCGCAAAAATGTGACATGTCGCGATATCGCGACACTTTTCCTTCTCGGCCTTCCTGCTCTTTTCAAGTCATGAAAATGTGACATGTCGCGATATCATGACACTTTTTCTTTCTCTTCCTTCTTGCCCTTTTCGAGTTACAAAAATGCGACATGTCGCGATATCATGACACTTTTTCTCCTTTGCACTTTCTCTTACCTTCAAGTCACAAAAATGTGACATGTCGCGATATCGCGACACTTTTTCTCTCGGACTCTCTCTCTTGCAATATGTCACGAAATCGCGACACTTTTTCTTCCGTACAATCTCTCTTGCAATATGTCACGAAATCGTGACACTTTTTCTACTTGCCTTTTTCTCTTCCAACATGTCACGAAATTGTGACACTTTTTCTTCCATACTATCTCTCTTGCAATATGTCACGAAATCGTGACACTTTTTCTTCCGTACAATCTCTCTTGCAATATGTCACGAAATCGCGACACTTTTTCTACTTGCCTTTTTCTCTTCCAACATGTCGTGAAATCGTGACACTTTTTCTTCCGTACTATCTCTCTTGCAATATGTCATGAAATCGCGACACTTTTTCTACTTGCCTTTTTCTCTTCCAACATGTCGCGAAATCGTGACACTTTTTCTTTCGTACTATCTCTCTTGCAATATGTCATAAAATTGTGACAATTTTTCTTGCTTGCACTTTCTCTTCGAACATGTCACGAAATCGTGACAATTTTTTTTTCTTGCGCTTTCTCTTCGAACATGTCACGAAATCGCGATAATTTTTCTTTCTTGCGCTTTCTCTTCGAACATGTCACGAAATCGTGATAGTTTTTCTTGCTTACGCTTTCTCTTCGAACATGTCATGATATCACGATAGTTTTTCTTTCTTGCTCAACATGTCGCGATATCGCGACAGTTTTTCTTTCTTGCTCAACATGTCGCGATATCGCGACAGTTTTTCTTCCTTGTGATTTTCTTTTGATTTTTAGCATATGGGCCACTTCGATCTTTTGGAAAATCACTGTACATACTCGAAGAACCTCTTAACTCCCGTCCACTCGCATCAACCGATCTGTCTGACTGTGTTGACAACAATGACAATACTCTTGCCGCACCTTGCTCAACAATCTCCCCCTTTGGAATTGTTGGCAACACACGTGCAATTTCCTGTAATTCTTCTCCCCCTTTGACAATAATACCAAAGGGCTGCTGCAGACTCCCCCTGAGTCCATGCACAACATTCTCAGGCACAAATTATTCCAGTTAGCAAAAATTACAAACATGAGCAAAAAGATAATCAAATATATAAATGCTCCCCCCGAGAATGTGGTCCCGATAGCTAGTCGCTTCTTGGGAAGCGTGACCACTCCCAATTTATTGCGAAGGTACTCAAAAATTTCCTTGGGCAACGGTTTTGTGAAGATATCCGCTACTTGCTCTGTAGTTGGGACAAAATCCAACTTAACCTCACCTTTCGCAACTTTCTCCTTCAAAAAGTGATATCGGATAGCAATATGTTTTGTGCGAGAATGCATAACCGGATTCTTTGAGATGTTAATGGCACTGGTGTTATCACACTTAACCGAAATTGGCTCACCGAAGTTAATGCCAAGATCTTTCAGGGTTTGTTTCATACATAAGACCTACGTACAACTCGTAGTTTCTACAATATATTCTGCCTCTACTATGGATAAGGAGACTGACTCTTGTTTCTTACCATGCCATGGGACCAACCTGTCTCCAAGATAGAATGCACCTCCACTGGTACTCTTTCTGTCATCGACACATCCTGCCCAATCTACATTTGAATACGCAATAAGGGTGAATTCCTTACCTTTCAGATACCATAACCCATACTCCATAGTTCCCTTCAGATATCGAATAATCCTCTTCACCGCTGTCACATGAGTCTCCTTGGGACTAGCCTAAAATTGTGCTACCATGCAAACCACCTGCAAGATATCTGGTCTGGTAGCCATCAAATACAATAGGCTCCCAATCATTGATCTGTACATGGTTTGATCAACATCTAGAGATTTGTCATCCTTGCTCAACTTGCAACCTGTCGTCATGGGAGTGCTAACAGGCTTACAATCCTCCATTGTGAACTTTTTTAGCATCTCTTTCACATATTTAACTTGAGAAATAAATATGCCCTTCTCATTTTGATTAACTTGCAATCCGAGGAAATACGAAAGTTCACCAATCATTGACATTTCAAATTCTTTCTGCATCTTATTTGCTAAATCTTTACACGACTCATCATTGTCGCTGCCAAAAATGATATCATCTACGTATACAACAAGGACAATGAGATGGCCATTCTCTATTTTGACATACAAATTGCTATCCACCATACCTTTTTTGAACCCTTGTTGAGTAAGATAGTTGTCTAGCCTTGCATACCATGCTCGGGTGCCTCGTTTCAAGCCATACAATGCTTTCTTCAACTTGCAGATGAAGTTGGGATTATCACCGAGTTGGAAACCATCAGGCTGCTCAATATAGACCTCTTCTTCAAGTTTTCCATTCAAAAATGCTGATTTCACGTCCATTTGATAAACTTTGAAATTCTTGTGAACTCGCTAAAGCCGTAAACATTCTGATTGCCTCTAGTCTAGCCACCGGTGCAAAGGTTTCCTCAAAGTCAATACCTTCAACTTGTGCATAGCCTTTACTGCACCAATCTTGCTTTATTCCCGACTACCCGTCCATCTTCATTCAATTTGTTTTGAAAAATCCATTTAGTACCGATTATATTTTTATTTGTAGGTCTTGGTACTAACTCCCGGGTTTTGTTTTTCTCGATCTGATCTAATTCTTCATTTATTGCCGTCATCCAACTTTCATCTTTGCTTGCTTCAGCAACATTTTTGGGCTCAATTCTGGATAATAGAGAGTAGTTACTTACTACTCTTCTTCTTGTCCGAACACCAACTGTGGGGTCTCCAATTATTTGCTCTCTAGGATGATTTTTCTGCCAGATTTCCTGTTTTGAATTTCTTGTTTTCTTCCTCTTCTGAATCACTACTTAAATCATCTGAGTCAATTTTCTGTTTCTTTTCCGTTTCCTTTTCCTCATCTCCTTCAATAACCTCTTCATAAATTGGGTAGTTTTCTTTATAGCTTATTTCTCGTTCCCTACCTTCATCAACTTTAACATCGACACTCTCCACAATTTTCTTTAGCCTCTTGTTGTAGCATGTGTAGGCTTTGCTTTTTGTCGAATAGCCAAGAAAAATACCTTCATCAGCTCTATCTTCAAACTTACCAAGATTATCTTTAGTTCTTTTGATGTAGCACTTGCTGCCAAAAACTTTAAAGTATCTTGCTGTTGCCTTTTTACCAAACCACAGCTCATACGGAGTTTTGCTTTCATGCATCCTCAACATGCACCTATTTTGGATGTATACCGCAGTATGGACTCGCCTCTTTCCAAAATTTGTCTGCTATTTTGCTCTCAATCAACATAGTCCGTGCCATTTTCTGCACTCGTCCTGTTTCTTTCTTTCTACCACACCATTCTCACCGAGGTGTCCTTGCTGCTGGAAAACTGTCTCCTAATCCCATATTTTTCACAAGACTCGCAAACTCCTCCGAAATGAACTCTCCTCCTCTATCTGATCTTAAACTTTTAATCATTTTTCCTTTTTGATTCTCAACTTGTTTTTTGAAAATCTTGAACATCTCAAAGGCATCCGATTTAAGCTTAAAAAATAGTACCCATGTCATCCTGGAATAGTCATCTATGCACAACATAAAGTATTTGTCACCATTTATGCTTTGCGTTCTCATGGGTCCACATAAATCAGTATGTATTAGTTCTAAAGGTTTGCTTGTGAAGTACTCTTTTGTTTTGAATGTGGCTCTAGTTTGCTTCCCCTTTTGGCATGAAGCACAAATGCTATTTAATGGTTTGCCAATGGTGGGAATATCTCTCACCGCCCTTTTTGAGCTGATTTTTACTAGATTGTCAAAACCGATATGACCGAGCCTCTTGTGCCACAACCAATTTTTCTTCTTCCCCGTCCAATCAAGCACGCTCCTTCCGAAGTCTCTGAGAGAGTATACAAGGTTGCCGATGTCCTTGATCCAATTGCTATCAACTTTCCATAGTTTGCTGTTCCGACTTCACAACCCCCGCTTCTTGAAAATTACTTCATGACCTCTCGTCACAAATCTGACTTACGCTTAACAAGTTATGCTTCGGACCAATCACAAACAAGACTTCTTTTGACTTGATTTTTCCATCACCGATCTTAATTGATCCTTTGCCAACTATCTTAGCTCCATCATTATTTCCAAATTTTACGGAACCACCTTCATATTTTCGTAACTTCTCAAATTTTTGTTTGTCACCTGTCATATGACCGGAGCATCCACTATCAAGTATCCATGGTGCAGATTTGTTCTGTGCTTTGAATGTTTTCTATGATCAAGGATTCCTTTTATTCCTTGGTTTTCTCCTTTTCTTTCCACTCTGGTTTGATTACAGTTTTGGTCACTTGTTTTGAATTTTCTTTGTTAGTAGCTCGTGCATGTTTTTCGAGAAATTTTCTATTGTGTCTCAAACAATTTGGTTGAAATTTTCTTCCCCGATGTTTATTTGCTCGCAAATGTACTTCGACAATTTCTTGCAATGTGCCCAAAATTATGACAGCTTATAACATTCTACCGCATAATCCATCAACGGTGAAAAAACATTTCTACTCGGTAAAGTTCCTTTGTCCTACATTATACTTGCAATCTAAAATCTTATGTCCATAACCATTGCATTTAAAACAATAACCATAAAAGGAATGAGTGAACCTGGGTGATGGTCTTTGCCATTTTGTAGTGGGAGCCATAAATCTTCTTCTCCTTTGATGAGTGACATTGGTGAATCCATCATTGTCCATACTCCTCTCGTGCCTGGCATTATTGCTTTCTTTAGCATGATTCATTTTTTCTTGATCAACCCTGATCTTATCTTCATTCTTTATGGGTTCTACAGTTATGGCCTTTGATCCATTTGATGATTCTCCTTCGACGAAGCCTAAACCAAATTTGATGCCAGTAGTCCTTTGGTTATTTATAATCTTATTCAGCTTCATAGAACTTTCTTCAAGTTTGTGATAACAACTCATTTTTTGATTCATCTCTTCTAGCCGCATCCTTAAACCAACAATCTCTTCTTCTAGCTTGCTGCACTCATCTATTTTCATGGTTAATTGTACTTCGATATCTTCAGATATTTTTTGAAATTCGTCTATCTGTACTTTCAAGCTGGTTATGATTTCATTGTCATCCTCAAGCTTTCTTGAAATTTTCTTATTCTTTTTTCTTTCTATACTCAGCTCTTTAAGTGTAGCGACCAACTCACCTTCCAGATCTACTTCAGCCTCAGCCTCAAGGTTTTTATTACTTTCCTATTTTTCCTCTATTTTTTCTTCTTCGAATGCCATGAAAAGAGCTTCACCTGTTTCTTCTTCAGAATCCTCACCGGAGCTGTCTTCTGAAGGACTGATATTCTTGGATATGAAACTTTTCTTCTTGAAGTTGCCTTTTCTAAAATTTGGTTTCTTCTTCCAGTCACTTCTTTCTTGGTGTGAACCTTCATCACTTTTGTTTTTCTCATTAAGTGGACATTTAGCAGCAAAGTGCCCAACGCCTCCATAGTTGAAACACTTAAATGGTAGCTTTCCTCTGTATTTTCCTTTTCCCCTTATTAGTTTCCAAACAAAGTTTGCTTCCGTTTCATCTGATGTCTCTTCTTCCTCGGATTCTTGTTTTGCTTTTATATTTTTATGTGCTTTAAAAGCAACTTCTCTGTCTGTGGGTTTAGTTTTTCCTATTCTCATCTCATATGCAATCAAAGAACCATGCATCTCATCCATACTAAAAGTATTTAGATCTTTAGCTTCTTCTATTGCTGAAACTTTAGAATCAAATCTTTGGGGAAGAGATCTTAGTACCTTTTTCATGATGACAACATCTTCCATTTCCTCATCGAGTCCTCTAATCGCATTAATGATTCCATTAACTCTCAACATGTATGCCTCTATGTTCTCATCATCATTCATCTTTAATGCTTCGAACTGAGCTCGATGCGTTTGTAACTTGGCCTCCTTGATCTTGCCGTCTCCTTCATGAATGCTCCTTAGTTTGTCCCACATGTCTTTTGCCATTTTACAACTCATAATCTTTATCAGTTTGCTGTCCACTAAACCGCACATGATAGCATTCTTTGCTTTAGAGTTATTCTCAAACAGTTTCTTACCGGTAGCATCGGTTGGAGGAGTGGTGGGTATTGTGTATCCACTATCCACTGACTCCCAAATGTCGTATCCCAAAGCACACAGATATGTCTGCATCCTAAGTCTCCAAAATGTGTAATTAGTTCCATCAAACAATGGTGCTTTGTTTGATGAGAATCCTTCACCACCTGCCATTGTCTCACTTCCAAGATCACCTTAGCCGATTAAGCTTGTTCAAGAACTTGGCTCTGATACCAATTGTTAGTCTCACAATGACACTGAGAGGGGGGGTGAATCAGTGTAGCTATTTAAATTCTTAAATCTTCAACTCTTAATGCCGAAACAATGAAAACTTAAAACCCAATAAAGCAAATATAACAAGAGAGCATTCCACAACACACGATGTAACGAGGTTCACCAATTTGGCTACTCCTCAAAAATGACTGCTTGGATTCCCGTCCAAATCCAACCTTTGCAAAATACCAATTTTACAATCAATTTACCAGCACCCACTGGAAGGAGCACCAACCCCCGATTTATCTACACCAACAGAAAGGAGCACCAACCCCTAATTTATCTGCACCAACATAAAGGAGCACCAACCCCTAATTCCAAGCACCAACTTGGACTACAATTTTGAAACTATAAGATTGACATAAAAATGCCTTCGCTTATACAAGACCCTGACTGGTCTATTGCTAACCCAACCTTTCTCGCTATTCACCAAAACACCACACACTCTTAAGGCTCTACTTACTACACTTTTACGGCTCTCACGACTCTACTTACTACACTTTTACGGCTCTCACGGCTCTGCTTAACGCTCTATTACAACACTCTTCCAACCCTCCTTTTGCAGCACTTTCACTCTATTTCAGTAGCACTTTAATTCTCCACATGCAGACCTCCTTTTATAACAAAGTTCTGACTCTATTTTTAACTTCCATATTTTTGCATGCAACCCGTAACTGGCCCTGTAACTGTCGTTCTGACTTTAGTTCACTGTTCTTATTTTAGCTGCATGATTTTTCTCTGTCAATGCACCTATAACTATCGTACTGAATTTAGTTAACTCTTCTTATTTTAGCTGCATGATTTTCTTCTGCAACGACCCCTGTAACTATTGTATAACTTTAGTTAACTGTCACATATCTTATTTCAGCTGGGTTCTCTTCTTAGCTCGTGCCAAAGCGACCTATCATGAAATCGTGACACTTTCGCCTCCTTGCTTCTTTTCTTGGCTTGTACCCATGAAAACACATGTCGCGATATCGTGACACTTTCGCCTCCTTGCTTCTTTACTTGGCTTGTACCCACGAAAACACAACATGTCATGATATCGTGACACTTTTGCCTCTGTACTCTTCCTCTTTACTTTTGTCGCGATATCGTGACACTTCTGCCTTCTTACTTTCTCTCTCCTCCTTTAGTCACAAAAATGCGACATGTCGCGATATCGTGACACTTTTCCTTCTCTGCCTTCCTACTCTTTTCAAGTCACGAAAATGCGACATGTCGTGATATCACGACACTTTTCCTTCTCGGCCTTCCTACTCTTTTCAAGTCGCAAAAATGCGACATGTCATGATATCGCGACACTTTTCCTTCTCGGCCTTCCTACTCTTTTCAAGTCGCAAAAATGCGACATGTCGCGATATCACGACACTTTTTCTTTCTCTTCCTTCCTACCATTTTTGAGTCACGAAAATGCGACATGTCGCGATATCGCGACACTTTTTCTCCTTTGCACTTTCTCTTACCTTCAGGTCACAAAAATGCAACATGTCACGATATCGTGACACTTTTTCTCTCGGACTCTCTCTCTTGCAATATGTCGTGAAATCGTGACACTTTTTCTTCCGTACAATCTCTCTTGCAATATTTCATGAAATCGTGACACTTTTTCTACTTGCCTTTTTCTCTTCCAACATGTCACGAAATCGCGACACTTTTTCTTCCGTACTATCTCTCTTGCAATATGTCACGAAATCGTGACACTTTTTCTTCCGTACAATCTCTCTTGCAATATGTCACGAAATCGTGACACTTTTTCTACTTGCCTTTTTCTCTTCCAACATGTCACGAAATCGTGACACTTTTTCTTCCGTACTATCTCTCTTGCAATATGTCATGAAATCGTGACACTTTTTCTACTTGCATTTTTCTCTTCCAACATGTCACGAAATCGTGACACTTTTTCTTCCATACTATCTCTCTTGCAATATGTCATGAAATCATGACAGTTTTTCTTGCTTGTGCTTTCTCTTCGAACATGTCGTGAAATCGTGATAGTTTTTCTTGCTTGCGCTTTCTCTTCGAACATGTCACGAAATCACGATAGTTTTTCTTGCTTGCGCTTTCTCTTCGAACATGTCGCGAAATCGCGATTGTTTTTCTTGCTTGCGCTTTCTCTTCGAACATGTCGCGAAATCGTGATAGTTTTTCTTGCTTGCTTTCTCTTCAACATGTCACGATATCGTGACAATTTTTCTTTCTTGCTCAACATGTTGCGATATCGCGACAGTTTTTCTTTCTTGCTCAACATGTCGCGATATCGTGACGCTTTTCTTCCTTGTGATTTTCTTTTGATTTTTAGCATATGGGCCACTTCGATCTTTTGGAAAATCACTGTACATACTCTAAAGAACCTCTTAACTCCTGTCCACTGCATCAACCGATCTGTCTGACTGTGTTGACAACAATGACAATACTGTTGCTGCACCTTGCTCAACACTTGCTCATGCCAAAAATGTGCACCAAATACTCTTCTCCCAACATCTATGAAAATCAAACCTGGTGGAAATCGAATGCATGCCCTATCGCAACCAAAAAATCCATGCTTTCCAAGCTCACCGTTGGACCACGCTATCATATCGAAGGATTTCG
Source organism: Wollemia nobilis (assembly GCA_028583015.1). Lineage (NCBI taxonomy): Eukaryota > Viridiplantae > Streptophyta > Pinopsida > Araucariales > Araucariaceae > Wollemia > Wollemia nobilis. Next base: position 811,020 of record JAQPPZ010016951.1, read on the forward strand.
GGGCTTTCACTTTTTGTTCTCTTCATTCGATTCTTAGACTTTTCAATCGAAAGCCTTTACATATATATGCAACCCTCATTTAATTTCACATACGTCAACACCTTTAATTATTAATTTCCTTTTGATGGCGCATGGTTTTTATGACGTCGGTGATGACTTTAATTTTAATTTTAAATAATTAAAATTTAAACTAAATATTTAAAATTAAATATCTCCATCATTGGGGCACCTTTTTCAACGAAACAAAAAGCCAACCTGGGTTTTAAGAAAAACCCATTTCAAATCTACCATCCATGGTTTTAAATAAAACCTTTTATTTTCCCACCTTGGTTTTCACAAAAACCCTGTATATATCCATGCTTTCCAAAATATCATAAATTCTTATTTATGAAATACTTTGGCCACCAAAACTCAATGTGATCCATGTGACATCAATGAAAACATAAAATACCTCAAATTTCTAACAATCTCCCCATTTGTCATTGATGGCAACACCTCTAATGCAAATCACCACAGTCACTGCAAAAACTAATTTTGAGAATCAAAGCTGCTCCCCCTGACTCAATACTTTACTTGGAGGCTGCTCCCCTAACTCAATGCTCTCTTTGGAGGCTGCTCCCCCTAACTCAAATCTCCCACCCTTACTCAAATATCTCCCCCTTTGACATCAATGGCAAAACAAGGGACACCTATGGGGCTAAAATATATGACTCTTAAGATTAGCCCCCTCACCACATTCTCTCTTGAGGTGATTAATTTTGGGGTGGGAGTACTTTTAATCCTAGCTGTTCTCTCAAATGCTCAAACGTTTCTCTTGGTAATGGTTTTGTAAATATGTCTGCAATCTAATATTTTGTAGGAACATATTCCAATATTACTTGTTTCTCTGTAACCTGTTATCTTAAAAAGTAATACTTGATTGAAATGTGCTTTGTTCTGGCATGCATTACTGGATTCTTCGAGATAATTATAGCACTAGTATTATCACATAGAATAGGAATGGGATGATCATGTTCTATGCTGAAATATTTGAGAGTCCGTTTCATCCATAATACCTGTGAACAACATGCTGCTGCTGCAATATATTTTACCTCTATTGTGGAAAGTGACACTGATGGTTGTTTCTTACTTAGCCAAGAAACTAAGCAATCACTAAGAAAGAATGATCCTCCACTTGTGCTTTTTATATAATTAATGTTTCCTTCCCAATATGCATCTGTGTATGTTGTGAGAGTAAACTTACTACTTCTAGGATACCATAGACCATACTCCATTGTTCCTTTGAGATATCTGAGTATTCTTTTCACTGTTGTCACATGTGATTCTTTTGGAGCTACTTGAAATATTCCCACTAAACCAACTACCTGTATTATATCTGGTCTTATAGCTATAACATATAAAAAGCTACCAATCATAGATTTGTATAGTGTTTTATTTGCATCAATATATTCATCATATTTGCTTAATTTACACCCTATAACCATTGGAGTACTAACTGGATTACTATCTTCCATTTTTAATTTCTTCAACATCTCCTTTATATACTTTGTTTGTGAAAGAAATATCCCTTTTTCTAATTGTGAAATCTGTAATCCGAGGAAAAAGGTTAATTCACCAAGCATAGATATTTCAAACTCATTAGTCATGTTTCTTGCAAATTCTTGACACATTCTGTCATTGCTACCCCAAAAAATAATATCATCCACATAAAATTCCACAATCATCAAATCATTTCCCTTATTTTTAATATACAGATTGCTATCAACTATTCCCTTTTTGAAACCTTGCTCTCGAAGATATTTATCCAATCTTGAATACCATGCTCTAGGAGCTTGTTTTAAGCCATAAAGAGTCTTTTTCAATATACACACATAATCTGGCTTATCTGCTTGATTAAACCCATCTGGTTGTTCAATATAAACTTCTTCTAAATGACCATTTGAAAAAGTTGATTTGACATCCATATGATATACTTTGAAATTCCTATAGATTGAAAGTGCCAAAAACATCCGTATAGCTTCCAATCTTGCAACTGGTGCAAAGGTCTCATAAAAATCAATTCCTTCTACTTGTGCATACCCTTTACACACCAATCTTTCCTTATTTCTGATGACTTGACCATCTTCATTTAGTTTATTCCTGTAGACCCATTTAGTACCAATTACATTTTTTCCTTTTGATCTTGGAACTAATTCCCAAGTCTTACTTTTTTCAATCTGATCTAGTTCTTCCTTCATTGCTTTAATCCAACATTCATCATTTTTTGCCTCTCTAAAATCCTTTGGTTCTATCTCGGATAGTAGTGAAATATTTACTTGTTCTTTTGAGCCTATGATTCCTCTTCTTGTTCGTATTACATCAGGTCTGCCAATGATCAAGTCCTTTGGATGATTTTTTTGAATATATCTTGATGTAGTTTTGGAAGGTATATTCTACAAATCTTCTTCATCTGAATCTTCACCCATTTCTTCCTAACAACTTTTTTCTTCTTCAAGAATATCTTCCTGAGATGGCTCATTTATTCCTGTTCTTTCATCAAATCTGACATTTATACTTTCGACCATGGTATGTGTTATTTTATTGTGGCATCTGTAGACCTTACTCTTTGTAGAGTATCCAAGAAAAATACCTTCATTGCATCTAGGATCAAACTTGCCCAAGTCCTTATCCTCTCTTATGATATAACACTTACTTCCAAATTTTTTGAAGTAGTTTACCATGGGAGATATTCCTTTCCAAAACTCATATGGAGTCTTATGTTGCTTTGTTCTAACTTGAGATCTATTCATAACATAGACTATTGTACTGATTGCTTCCTTCCAAAATCCATATGAGATTCTTGATTCATTTAGCATTGCTTTGGCCATATTCTCAAGAGTTCTATTCTTTATTTCTACTACTCTATTTTTTTGTGGAGTCCTGGCTACTAAATATTATTTTTTGATTCCATGTTCTGCACAAAACTCAATGAATTCTGTAGAGATGAATTCCCCTCTATTTGATCACAAACACTTGATCTTATTTCCTATTTTATTTTCTACCATTTCTTTGAACACTTTGAAATGTTCAAATACCTCTGATTTCTCTTTCAGAAAAACAACCCAAGTCATTCTAGAATAATCATCTATGAACAACATGAAGTAAATTTCACCTTGTAGACTTTTGGTTCTCATAGGACCACATAAATCAGTATGAATCAATTCTAATACCTTGGAAGAGGAATATTCTTTTGCCTTGAAACTTGATCTTGTCTACTTTCCATACTGACAGTGTGCACAAATTGTATTTGAAGGTCTTTTTATCTTTGGTAGATCTTTGACAATTTGTTTGTTGCTTATCCTTACTATGTTATCGAAGTTCAAGTGACACAACCTTTTATGCCATAACAAACTTTCTTCTTCTTGAGATAAAAGATATTTTTCCTTTTTTATTTCATTGAGTATGTAGATATTGTTATTGGTTCTTTCTGCATTTGCAACAAGCTTCCTTGTTTTTGTTTTCCTAATTTTGCATCCTGTAGAGGAAAACATAACTGTGTACACTTGATCACAAAGCTGACTTACACTTAGTAGATTATTTTTTAGACCCTCAACATAGAGTACACCCTGTGTAGTAGTCTTTCCATCATCCAAAATTAAAGTTCCTCTCCCTTTGATTTTAGCTGAAGCATTATCACCAAATCTCATAGATCCATTGTTGTTCCATTTTAAATAAATAAAATATCCTTATATCCAGTCATATGACTAGAGCACCCACTGTCAATATACCATTTTTCCATCCTATAACCTAGTAGAATCTGCCCTCAAGTTGTTAGCCTTTCCTAAGGAACCCGCTCCGATACCAATTGAAGAACACAAGCTTATACTGAGAGGGGGGTGAATAGTATAACACCCACTTTTTACTTTCTTTCCAAACCAATATTAATTAATTTCCTTAATTGCAATAACCAAATACAACAGTGTGCATTAATAACTCAGATAACAATAGTAAGCAAGAGCACAAGTCACCACACACAATTGAGACACAAGATTTAACATGGTTCCTCCAATGTGGGGTACTCCACAAGATAATCTCCTTATAATATTTCACACAAAAATAAGTATCTTTATCTAATACAATGATTACTTTGATCTACTCAAATCTAGGCAATACACTAATCTATTCAGGTAGGCAATCCATTGATCTTCTTAACTAGGCAACACATTGATCTAATCATGTAGGCAATCCACTGATCTGCTTAGTTAGGCAACACAATGATCTGCTCAGGTAGGCAATCCACTGATCTGCTCAGCTAGGCAACACACTGATCTACTCAGGTAGGAAACACACTAATCTACTCAGCTAGGCTTTTCACTGATCTGCTCAACAAGCTCACACAAAACTTGTCCAAATATGCTTAAAAAGCTCACACAAAACTTGTCCAAATATGCTCAACAAGCTCACACAAAAATTATCCAAATATGCTCAACAAGCTCACATAGAACTTGTCTAAATTTTCTCAATAAGCTCACATAGAACTTGTCCAAATCTGCTCAACAAGCTCACACATAACTTGTCCAAATCTGCTCAACAAGTCGACACAGAACTTGTCCAAACCTGATTAACAAGCTCACACAAAACTTGTCCAAATCTGCTCAACAAGCTCACATAGAACTTGTCCAAATCTGTCCCAAAAATTGTCCACAAAGCTGTCCAAAAATCTATCCCAAAAGCCTTCTCAAAGGCTCAATCAATCATACTCAAGTAGTACTCAAATCTCATCCACAAATCTTATGAAGGCAAGGCTCAAAGATGAACTCAATAATGAATGGTAATACACTCTTCAAAGGATGACAACTATGATCCATAATGATCTCAAATTAAATCAATCTCATAGAAGCATAAAGAGAATTGTTAGAGACTCAATATGTTCTATACTCAAATTCAATATCTTTCTCAACTCAAGGAAATCTCATAGAAGCATAAAGAGAATTGTTAGAGACTCAATATGTTCTATCCTCAAATATCAATCTAAACTTAAATCCAGAATATAGAATAGTTTGTTTCATGGAACTTGAACAACCACTTCACACAATCACTTGACTAGGCTCAAACAACTAAACTCAACAAATCATCACAAAAGACATCTCTTTCTCACAAAACCTCATCCAAGCATGTGTCAACCAACTCAAATGTTTCCAAAAATGCTCAACAACAAATCTCACATAACAATGATACTCATGTTCTTCTCAAGTTCAAGTTCTTTTCATAACCAATGGGCTTCAACAACTATGCTTATAAAACAAGGTTTAAACACAATTCTCAAACCAGAAAACCTTGAAGCATTCAACCAACCACTTTCAAAAAGGAAACCACAATCAATCCTTTTCTGTCCAATGATATTTTAGAAATAAACTACCATAAACAAACAATAGGAGAATGTGCCCATACCTTTTATGAAGATGAATAAACCCCTTTGGAAATATGCCACACTCAACACACTTTGAAAAATAACAAAACAAACTTCACTTTGAACCCCTTTACAAAAACATAAATATCTCTTTAAATACACCTTATTTCTCCATCTATTCAAGTTAGTCAAATAGCTCTCGAAATAATATTTCCAACGATATATAATATGGTATACTTCTAAAAGAGGACAACACCAAAAATTTCTCTTTTTCTAGAAGTGCATTTCAACCCTTATATATTGCCTTCCAAGTAAATAAAAATTTAATCAAACATTATTCCCTTAGCATCATCTTATTCCTCCAACATTAGGCAATAATAAAAAATATTCAATAAAAAGTTTACTTACCTCTTAGAGGGAATCGAACCCTCGTCACTGCCCACTAAACACCATAACCGCGGCACCAAAGACCATGTGAGCTATCTGCTCACATAGGACAAAGAAAAAAAATGCTCCTTATATTTTGCTGCCCTTGCTCATGCCAAAAACGTGTGCCAAATGCTCTTCTTCCACACTACAAAAATTGAACCCGGTGAGAATCGAACGCATGCCCTGTCACAACCAAAAACTCCATGCTTCCCAAGCTCACCGTTGAACCATGCTGTCACATCGAAGGATTTCGGGGCTTCTATTTTTTGTTCTCTTTGTTCAATGCTTAGACTTTTGAATCGAAAGCCTTTGCTATATATATATATATATATATATATATATATATATATATATATATATATATATATATATGCAACCTTCCTTTAATTTCACATACGTCGACACCTTTAATTATTAATTTCCTTTTGATGGTGCATGGTTTTTATGACGTCGGCGATGACTTTAATTTTAATTTTAAAATTAAAATTAAAATTTTAAATAATTAAAATTTAAACTAAATATTTAAAATTAAATATCTCCATCACCGGGGCGCCTTTTTCGACAAACAAAAATCCAACCTGGGTTTTAAGAAAAACCCATTTCAGATCTGCCATCCATGGTTTCAAATAAAACCTATTATTTTGCCTACCTTGGTTTTCACAAAAACCTTGTATATATTCATGCTTTCCAAAATATCATAAATGCTTATTAATGAAATACTTTGACCACCATAACTCAATGTGATCCATGTGACATCAATGATGCATGTGACATCAATGACAACATAAAATACTTCAAATTTCCAATAGTCTCTACGGACCTAGAGCCCTTCAACTATTGCAATATGGTGCAGCAGCTCCCCGATTAAACCTTGCCATCAACCCATCTGGATTTCCAACCAAATAAATCCAGCCCTAGGTTTGACTCCATCACCATCGCATGTCATACCATCCTCATCATCGACAACCCCCAGATGCCCAGTGCACCTGTGGATCCTTTGCCTAGGAACCCAGGGAAGTGACCTATTGATGAGGTCCAACCAACCATATCCACCATCTCCATAGAGGAGATACCTAGCCCAGATGATGAGGAGCTACCACATGAGACAAATGATGAATCAAATCAGGTCTCGCTCTCATCCCTCTTTTATCCATAGCCTCAGGTCATAGTGCACCTAGCTTCCACCGGATTGGGAGAGTACATGGTTAGGAATGTTACAACTACCCCTGCTATAGAGTCGGTGCAAGACATGGGTCGACCCCATCTTCCCATAGGCACTATCGTACCTCTTGGCCTCCCCCCTAATCAAACGAATTTTATCTATGGGGGCCTTGACTATGGCATCAAACCTTATCAGCAGTAGGAGGAAGATGAAGAGCCCTTCAGAGAAGACATTAACTACTTGTCTAACCCTAACTTCACCCTGAAGTACCTTGACCTATGCAATTGGCATGGTTTTGGGTTAGGCCTGTATGAGCAAGGCACCAGAATCCCTTACCAACCATAGTATCAAATGCCTTATGACAAGTCTGGTTTGGGGTACAACACACCTTTGCCCCTTGATGTCCTAGCAGATAACTTGGAGTGCATGATGCTCAACTTTTGGGATGAGCTGGTGCGAGATCCGTTTGCCAACCCCAATCGTGTCTACTCACTGGGGGACTACTTCCCTATGCCCTTAGGGGATGACGAACCACCTCATGATGATATTTGATCTTACGAGAGAGGTGAAGGTTCGCATGCACTTCCCCATGATAGTGAGGAAGAAGATCAGGGGCCCCCATATGAGTGGACCACCGATGATGAGTCGGATTATGGGGTAGCACCCATTGACTCTAGTAGTTCGGATGGGGAAGGCCCATGGGTCATCCCTATAGATGATGAGGATGAGTTCTATCTAAGAATGTTCCCATTACACCACCCCATCTGGTGACAACTTCTACCTTTAGAAGAGCAGGCTCACCCGTAGCCACACCGACCACCTCCGGTCATTCCACCACCTCCGCAGCCACCTCCTCAGGTCTTGTGACATCCTGATGTCCATGAACACCACCAACCACATAGGGGAAATCATCCATCCATAAATATGATTTCCATAGATCTGTTTGAGCCCTTGCGAGATCCGAATAACCCATCACAGCCGTTGCACCTCGACTTGGGGGTAATTGACTTTGATCGGGGAGATTCAAACCCCTTGCCCTTCGAGTACTGGCCTTGCGATGAGATGCTACAACCATTTCATTTCTCTCCAGGGCCAACTCATGATGTCTTCCATGCTGAGGAGGAACCCGAGGTTCCCATTGATGATCTAAATCTAGCTGATGACATCCATTTGATCCCTACCCCCCACCAGTTGGAGGAGGGGTCGCATATGTCAATCGAGCCTACGATTGACAAAGATATCAGCTCAGATCCCGAGATTCCACAATGTATCAAGCTAGGGGAAAGTCTATCCCCTAAAGAGCAAGCTGATTACATAGCCCTTCTCATAGAGAAGAAGGCAACTTTTGCATGGTCTTACAAAGACATGCCGGGACTGGATCCAAATCTAGTCACCCATAATATGACGCTTGACCCCAAGGCCAAGCCTATCAAGAAAAAGCTGAGAAAGATGCATCCAACAGTGGCCCTAATGGTCAAATATGAGCTACAGAAGTTGTTGGATGCTAGGTTTATCATTTCTATAGACTATCCACCATGGTTGTCCAACATGGTTCCCATCAAGAAGCCTCGATGGGAGGATTCACATTTGCATCAATTTTTGAGACCTAAACAAAGTGAGTCCTAAGGATGATTTTCCTTTGTCGAGCATCGATGCCCTAGTAGATGCCATAATGGGCCATGAAATTTTATCCCTTATGGATGGTTTCTCTGGGTACAATCAGATTCATATCAACCCAGAGGACCAGCTCAAAACGACGTTCACAATGCCTTGGGGAACATTTTGCTATAAGGTCATGCCTTTTGGCCTTAAAAATATCGGTGCCACCTACCAGCGTGCCATGACATACATCTTCCATGACTACATGCATAAGATTTTGGAAGATTACATGGATGACTTACTAGCTAAATCTTTGTTATGCCATGAGCATCTCGATGTCCTGCGCAAAGTCCTCGATCGCCTTATTGAGCATAACATGAGATTGAACCCCAAGAAGTGCATCTTCGACATCACATCTAGAAAACTCTTGGGATTTATAGTTTCTAAATGAGGCATCGAAGTGGACCCCAACAAGGTCAAGGCCATCCTCGAGATGCCTCCCTCGACTACCATCAAGCAACTTCAAAGTCTGTAGGGCAAGATCATGTCCATCAAATGCTTCATAGCGCAATTGTCGGACAAGTGTCGACCCATGAACAAGTTATTGCACAAGGGGGTCGCATTCCATTGGGATGATGAGTGTCAGGAGGCCTTTGATGCAATAAAGTAGTACCTAGATTCACCACCAGTATTGGCCCCACCTAGACCAGGAGTGTCATTCTGCTTATACATCTCAGCCACTGAGATTGCATTGGGTGCCATGTTAGCCCAAAATAATGAACTGCATAAGGAACAGGCTACTTACTATCTCAGCCGCACCCTAGTCAGCTATGAGATCAAGTATGCATACATTGAGAAGTTATGCCTAGCGGTGGTTTTTACCACTAAGAAGCTATGACATTACATGCTTAGCCATACCACGTATGTTGTATCTAAAGAGAATCCATTGTGATACATGATGAGCCGCACTTATCATAATAGTCGCACAGTGAAATGGATCATGTTGTTGATGGAGTTCGACCTAGAATTTATTGGACAAAAATCAATTAAGGGTTAGGTCATCATCGATCAACTCATAGAGGCTCCTCTCCAGGATGATCAACCTCTTAGCATGGAGCTTCCCGATGATGGAGTCTTCCAAATATCAGAATCACTTGATTCTGATGAGCTTGAGCCATAGGCAGAGATGACTCTATTTTTTGATGGCTCCAAATGCGAGCAAGGGGGTGGCGTAGGGATCATGTTTTTCACACCGCATGGGGCTCCCATACCCCTATCATTTAAACTCGATTTCCCATGCACCAACAACAATGTCGAGTACGAAGCCCTGCTCATAGGTCTTCAAATGGCTATCACCATGAAAATCACCAAGCTTAATATTTTTGGTGACTCCTTGCTCATTGTTAACCAGGTCAAAGGGATCTACCAATGCAAGTGCCCAGTTATGCAAGCCTACAAAGCCCTTGTGGATAAATTCTTGGTGAAGTTTGAATGGTATGACATCGAGGCACTCCCTCGATCATCTAATCATTTTGTGGATACGATGGCCTCCCTAGGGTCCTTGATCCCATAGAACCCTACTGATGAGATGACAACCATTCAGGTCAAAATGCTCTCATAGTCTATGGTTGAGCGTGAGAACACTCAGGCCATGTCGAAAGTCCACTTGATTCAAATTGAACCTCATCAAGAGAGATTCTCACACATTCATGAATGCTTGAATCATGCCGATTGGGGGACTTTGTTCCCTCAAGCCCCTTTTGATAGTAGTACGATGCTATTCTTACAAGTTCTTTCCCACTCAACATTTTCTCGAGATGAATTTCAAGAGGGATAGGTAGTTCACGCGCTCGAGGCTTCCTCACAATAGGACTGGTCCACACAAGTCAGGGAGTATCTAAAGTTGGGTAATCTCCCTCCTAGATTATCGCACACCGCTAAAAGAACATTCAAATGAAAGGTGACAAAATATGTCTTGCTAGGAGATATTATGTATCATTGGAGCTATGAAGGGATTCTCCTTCATTGCTTAGAGCATCAAGAGTCAGCTTGGGCAATTGCCCAAGCACACGATGGTACATGTGGTGGCCATTTCAATGGCATGGCCATCACAAAGTGCATTCTTCGCATGGGCTATTATTGGCCAACTTTAGAGTGAGATTGTTGTGCATATGTGAAGAAGTGTGTAAAGTGTCAACACCATGCTAACTTGACACATGTACCTTCTCAAGCCTTACAACCGATCCAATCGGCTTGGCCATTTTCGCAATGGGGGTTGGATTTAATCGAGAAAATCTCCCTCGCATCCTTGGGCCATCACACATTTATCATTATGGCTACTGAGTATTTTACAAAGTGGGTGGAAGCGATCCCCCTTACCACTATGATCGGACCCTACATCGTGGAGTTCATATTGCACAATATCATTTGTCATTTTGGTATTCCATCCAAGATCATTTCGGATAATGGGACATCATTTAAGAATAAATATGTGCGTGCTTTGACAGCTAAGTATAACATCCAACACAGCTTTTTGATACCCTACTATCCACAAGCAAATGGGCAAGCAGAGGCTTCCAACAAAACATTGATTGCCATTCTCAAGAAGACTGTTAAAGAGAATCACACCGATTGGCACACGCAAATACCCCTTGCTCTATGGGCCTATCGCACTAGCATTCAGATGCCCACTAGGGCTACTCCATTTTCACTAGTGTATGGCACCGAGGCAGTCATACCTCTAGAGCTAGAAATCCCATCACTGCGCATATCCATGCAGGAGTTCATCGATGATGACACCACATGGTAGGCTCGCCTAGATCAGCTTACATTGCTTGATGAACATCGCGTTAATGCTCTTGAGCACTTACGCATCTATCAAGAGTGACTTAAGAGAGCCTACAATATGAAAGTCCATCTTAGATATTTTTAGGTTGGTGACCTCATTCTGAAAGAAAACCAACAGAATTCTAACTTGCCACCCCATCTGAGGGATAAGTTTATGGTAAACTGGTTAGGTCCTTTTGTCATTACTAGTCAGATAAGACCCGAAACTTACCGCCTAGCCTCCCTTGAAGGAATCAAGGATCCTAAACCCTTGAACATCCTTCATTTATGGCCTTTCCATGCCTAGAGTGTTGTGGCTCAACCTAAAATGCTCCTAGGCGGTCTATAACCATCTAGGTCACCCCAAAATGCTCCAAGGGTGTCTATAACCCACTTGGTCAACCTAAAATGCTCCTAGGTGGTCTATGACCATCTAGGTCACCCCAAAATTCTCCAAGGGTGTCTACAACCCGCTTGGTCAACCTAAAATGCTCCTAGGTAGTCTATGACCATCTAGGTCACCCCAAAATTCTCCAAGGGTGTCTATAACCCGCTTGGTCAACCTAAAATGCTCCTAGGTGGTCTATAACCATCTAGGTCACCCCAAATGCCCAAAGGCACCCATAAGCCCTTTGGTCACATACTATATCCAAAATCCCCCAAAAACTGCCTTCAAATTAAAACATCATATATATCAATCAAAATACAAAAATATTGCATCGATTTGCATCTTCAAACATCATCAAAAATAAAAAACATCATATATATCAATCAAAAATACAAAAATATTGCATCACATTGCATCTTCAAACATCATCAAAACAACAAAAACACAAAAATATCATATTGCATTTCATTACATCGCATCTCATTGCATTCTCAAAATCATTTGCATTAGGTACACTCATTATTGCACTTTGCATTATAGAGTTGCTCATACGTGTCTAGCACTAAGACTGTACATCCTGCATCAGTCCAAAAAAAAACAAAAGAAAACAATTATGTCAAAATCATTATCCACATCATTCCATTTTTCCACTTATCATGTTCACCTACATTTTACATTGGTCATAATAGTGTTTGTCCCATGTCACATAGTCATTTGTTCTAGAATGTCTTAATGGGTTTTTAGTCACTCACTCATCTCTAGTTTTCTTTTCAGATTTTGTAGAAAGCTATCATGATTTTTAGGAGGTAGAGTCTTGCTTAGATTATACCTTGTATACAACAAATCCCAACACATTTACACATTAATAAATCCAAGTTTTGCACAAGGAAATATGAAACCCACGAAGTGGTCTAGGTTGCTTTAAGTGAAAAGGTTATCCTACTCATCCCCCTGTGCGAATGGTTCAAGAATGCTGAGAATTGGCAAAAGGACAAGCTCTTCCCTACCCAATTCCCCAAAATAAATAGTGGTTTTCACCACTATCAAAAATCCCAATTCCCAAAATCCCAAAAGTTAAAATTTCAAAAATCAAAATCCCAAAAGTTCAAAAGCAAAATCCCACAAAAAGCAAAAAAGCAAAAGCAAAATAAATAGTGGTTATCACCACTCCCCAAATCCCTTGCTCAAAGAAAACAAAATACAAAATAAATAGTGATTATAATCACTACACATGAGCAAGTATCCCAATAAAATTGAAGAAAAGAAGGGAGCTTGAACTTGAATCCCTAGAATTCTCAGCATTTGGAAAACCATAAGGTGATCCTCATTACGGGTTTGGTGGATAGCCTATCTAGAAATGGTGGTATCCTTACGCATGATGATATGTCTATCACATTAGCTTTTGGTGTGTGTGCAGACCAATGTTTGCATGTGGATGAGCTAGCTTTTGGTAGCCTATACTACCTAGTGGTCTAATCCTACTAAGTACAAAACCTAGGATCGTGACATTCATAGGGTGATCCTCATTACAGGTTTGGTGGATAGCCTATCTGGCAATGGTGGTATCTTTATGCATCTCACAGGAATGAACTCACTTGCACACATAGGGATATGAAGTATCTTGGTCATCCTAGCAGATTCATACCTTGTCAAAAAGTCTTGCATAGTCAGTATACAACCTTTGATCAAGTTAGCTAGAGTGTTTGAGTCTCAGGAAAACCTCATCTACATTCTCTAACATCTCATTTCATTTATTCCATTTTATCACATTGCAATAATACATTTCCATATATCCATTACACAAAAACAATACAAAAAAAATAAAACACAAAGAAGGAAGTAATGCATTTTGTTACAGTCTATGGTGTTAACATAGTGTGTCAAATCATTAGTCATAGTTCATCATATCAAAGCACTCAAGTCATCCATCTCATTGTACATCCACTCATATACATAGCATCAAATTACACCATATTAAAACATATGCATCCATAATAAACATCCATCAATATGCCATCATATCACAAAAGCATACATATGCATACATGGTAAGCATCAATCAAAATTGCATCACATCATAAAAGCATACATATGCATACATGGTACAACATCCATCAATACTACAACAAATCACATAACAATATCCATCTACATCCATCATTAGCATTTAACATACCATCATAAATCAAATACATACATTGCATCCATCTCATAAACAATAATGGAGACATATGATGACCATAACAAAATATCATATATATATGGGGTAAAAATATACATCATAGTTTCCAAAAATGCCCATAGGCTACAATAAAGTGGGTCCTCAGACCTCACCAATACCAAAAATCCAAACCCCAAAAATAATCCCAAGAGTCTCCATCACCATGGTCATGTAGGACCGGTGCTACGACTCGCACTACCACCCATAGTCTGGGTCCATTGTGATCCCCCATGCTTGCTACCACCAGCCCTATCAGTCCTCCACCTAGAAGAAGACTGCACTATCTCACTCTATCGAGTCCGGTGTGATCCACTAGTCTCCCCATCATCAAGAAGATGCCCTCCAAGGTGCACTACCTCCATATCCAGCCGATCCACATAAGCCTACCTCTATTGCCCCCATGCTTGGTACATCTCCACCACTAACTATAGTCATAGCACCTCCACCCATAGCCTCTCTACCTCCCCAATGTTGGATCCCTCCTACCTAGGACCCTATGCTCTCAGCTATGCCCATAGGGAGGATATCTCAGCCTGGTCCTCCTATGCCTGCACCCGAAGGAGATCCCTCTCCTATCTGACCCTACTCAGCTCAGCCTACAGCTCCAGATATCGGTCACCCTATGGACCCTACTGCACTTGCACCCCCTGATCCTCGACCTCCCCATCATCACCCTGATCTCCCAAGTCTAGGAGGTCTACCTACTCATCTATCTATTGGTGATGCCCATGTGGCTCACCCACCTCTACCTGGTCATCCTCCGGGGCATCCTCCATCACCTCATCTACTACCCTAGCCACCTCACCCCCTAGGGCCCCCACGCCTCACCATTGGTGCATCACCCACCATGAGTCATACTCCTCTATAGTCCTAACATCATCCACATCAGGAACATCTACTATAGGATCCACCTCCTCACCCACATCCTCCACTATCAGCCAGTCCAGTGTCCTCTCATCCCCATGTCGATATACTACTGGCTCCCTAGGAAACCCCTACCATAGCCCAAACTATCACATAACCCAAGAAAAATGGAAGTACTCCCACTCGGTCCCATACCTCATAATCAACCATCTACCCCACCTCACCCATCAAAGCTACTCTCCAACATCCACCCAATCTGAACAGTCCCTATACGATCACCATATCACCTACCCTAGCACCAATCATGAGAATGCATCAACATAGTGCTCCACATCGCCTACATGATGATGACTCTACCCTCTCTCCTATGCCCTCTACCATAGGATACCATATCCTATCTCCCTATCAGCTAGCTACACCTAGGTCATCCACGATAGTCCATGTGGTCACCCCACAACTATGTGCTACCACCCCCAACACTACAATAAGAAGCTACATCCTAAGCCCTTCCATCGATGGTAGTGGATCTCATACAACTCATCATAGAGCTATGCCAGTAGGGTAGACCCCCAAGCCATCACTAGAGGCTCCTCCTTGGTGCACCCCACTAGGGCGTACACCAGCTCCAACAGGTTCCAAGGGAACCTAGCTCCTGAGGAATCAAGGAGGAGCATATTAGAGATGAGGGTCATCAATAGTGCATGCCTCACCCCCAACACCCCCTCCTCATGCCAGAACCCCACCAGTATCCCTCCATTCTGGTAGTCTAACTCCATCGCATCCGCATCCTCACCAAAATACCTCATCAGCACTACACCTCTTCGGTCATGATGCATAGAGTGGATCGATCACCCCTCTATCAAAATCCATAGAATCTGGTAGATGTCCTCTAGCATCACCATCATCTCCCTCATGGGTAGGTGGAAGGTGTTGGTGCATGAGTCCCATAGGCTAATAAGAGTGGTCAAATATGCTTGATCGCCTATCACAAGCTCCAACCGGGTAACCTTCTTGAGCCCCATGGCATCAAGCCACTCCCAATCAGCCTCAATCAAGGCATCTCGAGTGGTCTCGAAGAGCTTCGATGTGCGGTACTGACTCTTCACCACCTAAAAAAAAAAATAGGTAAAGTAATAAGCAGGCATTCACCATGCTCCAAGATGGCCTCCAAAAGGCCCAAAAATAAATGCACAACTAATCTATTACAACAATCTAATTGCACAAAAACATAAACAAAATACAAAAATTCAAAATCTGGCATATTCCCTTTACATTAGGTTTAATTACCTATCCCGTAATGTGATGTGCCTAAAACAAAATACAAAAACAAAAATTTTGGTATATTTCATCTACATTAGGTTTAATTACCTATCCGGTAATGTGATATGCCTCAAAATAAAACAAGTCAAAAATACGATGTATTCCAGTTAAATTAGGGTTAATTATCTATTATGAACAAATCAAATAACAACAAAACAAAATTGCAATTTTAAAAGCAAAAATAATGAGGAAGTCGAGTCAGCACATACCCGCCTAGCATCGGCTCCTCCACTAGATGCCTCTGCTTGCTGACTCATGGTGGTCATAGGGTGATTTCGACAATGCTTCGCTATGGAAAAATAACTCTCCTCCTCCTCACCTCTCAAATCGCCAAAGAAAACATGCAATAATGAGCCCAAAACTCACATTTGAGGTTTATATAGGCTTACAGTAGTTCTATTCATCCCAGGGTGGGATGAACACACTTTTGGCCATTCATCCCACCCTAGGATGAATACCAAATTTGCATTCATCCCACCCTAGGATGAATACAAAATTTGTAGGTTAAAACAACTTAAAAAGCACCAAAAAGGGTCCAAAAACCCACCAAAAACAAGTCAAATATGATGGAATTCATTCAGGGTCAATATGGAATGCAAAATTCTCATGGATGCATGGAAAAGTTACTACTTCACTCCCCAAGAAGGCCATTGTGGCCGGACCGCCCCACGGGAATGAAGTTTTCAACTCTTTGCTTCCAAGAAACCTCCATAGCATCATCAAAATCCTTTCAAAATTATGCCATTTTTCAATGGATACAACTGAAGGTAACCTTAACAAAAGTCATCTAGGTCAAGTGACTCATCACTTTTCTCATGAGTCATTCCCTCATCGACTCATCACTTGAGGGGGTAGTCATACTCAGTTCAAAATCAACAAGCACACACTCAATCAGGCAAATTGCATTCGTTCAACGAATCATTGACAAAGACAATCATGCTCCTGCTTGGGGTAGCAAACAAGCACAAAATATCAAATCAAAATGCTTGGCATCTAGTAAGCATGTGTAACATCGGGAACCCCCACATCATGACTGAGTGATAGCCAAGATAAAGCAAGTTCCTTAGCTCATCGAAAGCAAGGATTCAAGAACGCATGCTCTTTCCAGGATTGGGGCATCTAAAGTTGGTTAGGTTATTGAGTAACCCTAATCATTGAATATTTTAGTCATCTATTTTTGCTCGACGTTGTGCTGCACACAATGCATCCCAAAAAGGGGCATCTATAGACACTAAAATCTGGTCAATCCGATTATGCTACCAAAAGCAACGGCTAAAATGACATACCAAGGCCCCTAGGGCAGCCCTCAGGAGGTATACAATGGTTCTAACCACTCTGTGCAAGGTTTTGGAAGGTTTCAGGCCACTTTTGAGACCTTTTTGGCACCCTATTTCTATTCATCCCACCCTGGGATGAATACAGATCCTATTCGTCCCACCCTGGAGCGAATAGCAGCATTCATCCCAGGGTGGGACGAATAGCAGGTTTGACCAGAAAAAAGTCAAATCTGGACAAATGGCACCTGGTAATGGTTATATTCCTACCTATTCTCACCTACAAGTTAGAGCACACAGTAAAACTTATGACATGCTCCATGAATGAGGCCAAATTGGGAGATTCTCTTCCCCCTCCAATGCATGCCACCCCGGTGGCCAAGTGGCACCTCTTGCCATGCATGCCCTTGCATGCCTTTTGACCCATGAGCCTCCTTAGGCTATAAAGTGGATGTATTTTCCACACAAGAAAAGGAGAGGAGTTTTAGGACAAAGCAACGGAGTGCTGCTAAGATTTCCTTTCACCTTTTGTGCCCATTTTTACCTCGGAATCTCTACCTAGCGAAGGAGGTTTGCGAGTGAACTAGTAGGCGCAATTTGTCACATAACCGAACCATATGAGTGAATTTCCTCACCAAATTTGATGACAATACCCCCATAGTGTTTTGCATCAATCCCCAGTGGAATTGGTGGTAAAATTTAGGCAGAATCGGTGGGCGTCCCACCCCCGGGCGCCCCCAATTTGTGATAGTCCTATTCGTCCCACCCTATGATGAATAGAAATATGTCAATAATTTTCTGACTATTTTTAATTATTTATTTTCTACATGTTCATATTATGTTGCAGTTCAAATTTCATGTCATTCTGAGTTATATTGGCCGAGATATCGCAATTTTAGTGTTTTGTAGGGTCTCACGCAGGTCTACGGTGGTCATCTGGAGAAACACCTAAACTGTCACTTATTTTGCAAATATGATCATATGGGTTTTCTTAAAATGTTATTTTATGCATTCTTCCCAATTTTCATGTGTTTTGGATATATGTAGGGGCATAAATTGGTTGCTTTGGGTTTTGCAGGTTGTGAACGGTCATCGCAATTACGAGGCACCATCGGACTCAATTTTGGTGCAATTTTTGGTGATATCTTCCCAAAACCTCTTATTTTACATCCCTCTACAATTTCAAGTCATTTGGAGTTGATTTGATATAATATCTATGCATATGCCCATTACTAGTCTTTTAGTGCCTGTGGGGATTGCATGTTTTACATCATACGCACTTGCTATTTGATGCTTTTGGTTTCCTTGTGTGTAGGTGCAGGTCTCTATAGTGCATTAGGAAGGAGCATAGGACATCAAGATCTAAGATACAAGTGGCGGTAACCTTGGCCCGCCCACTTCGATTGTGGGTACGAGGAAAGACACTGGATGTGCACCCGAGTTACTTGAAGGATTTTGATCCTTGGGCACCCAATTTGTAAATAGTTGTATCAATAATTTGAGCCCTCAAAGGGGACATTTTGTAACCTATATTTGATCTATTTAATTAATAAGAAGTCAATTTACCTTGCCTCATTTCTTGTTATTTGCTATCTTTTCCATCTTACTTGCATGCTTTCGTTTGATGCTCATAAGCAATAGGACATAGATACATATATTGTTTATCATAATTTGGTGCACCATTTTTCCCTACTTCAGTTTCATATCAAATTTTTAGAGGGGCCTAGATAGGTTGTGGTGTTTTTGGTTCACATCTTCCAAGTCGTTCTTTGCAATCGAATCTTTTTCTAGCTTTCCTTGCTCTGCATTCTAGTGGATGGTCTTGTGGAATACTGTTCTAGTGGATGGTCCTACGGAATTTTGTTCTAGTAGATGATCCTATGGATTTCTATTTGCTTGATGAGTTTCCTGTGTTTGTGAGATTTTTTCCTAGGTGAGAAAACCCTTTTCATTTTTTTTGGGTTTGAGGAGACCTGTCTCTGTGCTTGTGAGATTTTCTCTTGAGTGGGAAAACCTTTTTCAAATTGTAGTGTGTTGCAAGGCTTGCCTCAGTGGTTGTGGTCCTTGGGCATGATAGCCTATTTCAAATTTTGAATGGTTCAGGCATTTCCTATTTTTCTAGATTCATGAGGTTTTCTCATTGGCGGGAAAACTATTTTGAAACTATTATGTGTATAGAGGCTTGTCTGCGTCGTAGTAAGGCTTTTCGTAAGAGGGAAAGCATATTTCAAATTTCAAGTAGTGCAAGGTTTTTCTGGTCTATTAGGAAACCTATTGTAGCACCCTAAAATTGGCACGGTTAAACCTTAGTAAAAAGATAAAATATTAAAATTTGAATTTCAACCCCAAACTGCCCGTTAAACCGCCTTTTACCCGCTTTCCTCATTTTTTGCACCATTTTTAGGATTTGTTGTGACCGTTGGACGATATCGTCGTCGATCAGACGATATCGCCTCAGATCGGACGAATTCGTCTAGAGCAGAACGTCCAGACGATTTCGTCCCAAACTGATTTTGTTCATAATTAGCTTCTGTTTCAACGGCGTCTCTAACCGGGGCAAAAGCGTGTCTGCACCGTTAGAGACCTTCCCCATTGGAGATCTCCCAGATTGGGATGATCTCCAACCTCCCAACCTCCTTCCTATGCCTATTTAATCTTAGGCCCTCCCCTTGACCTACCCCTGGCTGAATTCCCCTGTAATTTGATCTTTGTGTGCGTTAGAATACCCTGAATTATCATTTGCATTTGTGCCTTTCTAAGTTTTCTTGTAGGAACCTCATTGTTTTTCAGCCGGAGCAAGCTCAGATCGTCGCAGACGATCCTGTACGATCTCGGACGATCACGTTGCAATTAGAGATGATTTCGTATTCTGCAGACGATTTCGACTGCAGTCAACATTGGGGGCAATCAGTGCCCAGAGTTTGCATTTCTTCACTCTTTTCTGTTGCATTATTCTGCATTTAGTTAATTCTATGGTTATTCCTTATTGTTCTGCATCTTGGAGTTCACCCATATAGTTTTAATGCATAATAAAATCATAATTTGTCATTAAATCATTGTAATGCACTCATATTTTTGTTTATAATTATCAGTTTAATATTATTGTTATCATTCTACATCATTGCCCTCTGTTGGAATAGTTGCATTTCTGGTATTTTGTATCTATTTCTCTGATTGCAGGTCTCTGACGAATTCGTCTGATGAATTCGTCAGATCTCAGACGATCTTGTCTGATCTCAGACGATCCTGTCATATCAGAGGCGATCTGGACTGCTTCAAAAATTAGAACCTCCATCAGACATCCGGATCAGGTATGGCTTTTTAATCTAGTATATTTCCTGTATTTTTTGTTTAATTCTATTTTTTGTATTCATTTAAATCTGCATTTCATATAGAACAGTTTAGATTCATTTGGCCAAACCTAGGAGTTGAATGATCAAACATAAAAATGAACACATCAAACACCCTCTCAACCTAGGCATGGAAACTGCCATTCAAAAGTTTCCTGGTGAACCCACCATCCATCAAAAATTCACCTTTATACACCTCCCCCGAGAGGCGGGACCTTCGAAAGGCCTCTCAGTCCGAGGTATTGTCCCATCCTTTTCACATCCCCCTTTCGGGCGTGGATCCTATAGCCTGAAGGTAAGGGTGCAAAAAATTTGGAGCGATACATTTTGGTGAACCCGACGTGAAACATAAACCTTTTGAAAACAAAACCATCTTAAAAACTAAAAAAAAAAATATAATAAAAACCAAAAACATAAATGCATTTAGACTTAAGAAAATTTGCATGTCAAATTTAGATGGTAGACTATAATAAAAGACGAGCTGTCACTATTAATGTTGAAAATCAATTAGTGGCCATAGAGATTAATTCTTTACTTAGAGTAGCTCAAACAGATAGGGTCCAACCTTTATGGGACGAACTTGATAGGAGATTGAATCTCATTTCATCTAGAGCAACAGAACTTAGGCAAATCAAGAGGTTTGTCCTAGATAGAATCCTGGATCCCGATCAAGTGATTTTGTATCATGAACTTCAGAGAGCTTGCCATAGGTGGTTAGCAGATAAAAGAGCTCTTGTGTCTTCTGAGTTGTATACCTTTGAGGAATACCTTGATAATGCAGCTATAGTGCATAAATTTCTAGCTCGTGTAGAAGACCAAGAGGTCATTCTTACAGATAGAAAAATATGGAATAGAGTTCCTAGAGCTGTGTTATATCGAGAGTATTGCCATGAGATTTATTTTTACAAAACAGAATCTGAAATAGATAATATCACCATAGCACACTTTGTTGAATTCTTGAAAAACAATTTCCAATTTGAAGAGGAGCACTTTATGACTCCTGATGAACTTGATCCTATCAATGATATCTATAAATTATTTATAGAAAACTAAATTATTATTTTATTATTGTTATTTCTTGTATTTAGTGTGTTGTTTATTGTCTTTATAAAATTACAAAAACAAAAACAAAAACAAAAAAAACATAACAAAAAAATCAAAATATTTTCTTTTAAGTATTATAGTAGGTATATAATTAAAATATATACCTCCTAAGATCTGTTGCAAATATATTATATATATATATTTGCTAAAACCTAAATTTAGACACAATGACTAGACTTAGGAATGGAAAACAAATTGAAGTAGAAGAAGATTGGTTAAGAAAACCAAAAAATAACCCAGATGTTCTTCCTGAAGACCCAATTCAGGAAGAAGGAACCTTAAACCAACAAGAAGAAGAACTTGTGGAAGCAAATGAACAAAAAGAAAATGATAGAGAGGAAGGATCCTCATCTCCTAAAATAACTCCAGACAGAAGTCATTACTTTTGAGAACATGGATCATTTTTGGAAATTTCTCAATAATAATATTGGTACCCTTAATAGAGCAGTTCATATGGATAAAGATCAAATTAGTGACACTCAAGCAACCCTAGAAGACATATATCACACACGCACTAATCCTTTGTCCTTCGTTGATCAAGAGAGTGATCAAGTTGGACCATCCAATTTGGACATGGCTGCTATAATCCAAAACATGCAACAACAACAGGCTACCCAACCACCTAGAGTGCCTGTTACCAAGCCAAGGGTCATTCCCACACAAAAGAAACCTTCATTCACTACTTTATTTCGCCAAACTATTGATCAATATACTTCAAATCAACAAAAGCCTAAAACAAAACCAAATACCAATTTCCAACAATCCGGGATACAACATAATGCTACAACAAATCTTCTTCATAATACTCTTCCTACCAACCATTTGCATAATAGTAATATAGCATCTAATCCTTATGTCCCGCCTTCCTACGGTCACAAGACCCATACTCATGTGCCATCAAACCAATATGGTGGACAAACTGGTAATTTGGAAGCCATGGTGAAATAGTTAGTCTCTCGCATGGACCAAATAGATCCCTACCGTCCCTCATACAATTATCGAGAGATGTGTAGTCAACCTCTAGATCCTATAGTTGTAGCACAACCATATCCCAAACACTTTCCTATGCCTGTCCTACCTATATATAAAGGAACTGAAGATCCCATAGAGCATCTTCGTATGTTTAGGATAGCATGTCATGACATATCACATGATGATTTGCTATTACTAAAAATGTTCCCGAAAAGCTTAGGGGGGATGGCATTGGAATGGTATTATCAATTACCTACTCATTCTTTGAGAAATTTTGAAGAGACCGCTGAGTCTTTTGTGCATCAATTTAGTGCCTATATCGAAAGGCATGTAACCATTAAAGATTTGTACAACCTAAAACAAGACAAAGATGAGTGTTTTGCTGACTTCTTAGCTCGATGGAGACAGTTGATAGGAAAATTACACTTTGTGTTACCTTATCGGGAGATGTTGGATATTTTTATCAATAATTTACAAGAACAACTATCCTATGAATTATCAACTGCTACTTTGACTACCTTCGATCAAGCTATAGACTTAGCTCGAAGGGTGGAAGATGCTCTCATTAGAAGAGGTCAGCTCAAAAGGAAAGATGATGAGAAAACATCCAGAAATCAATATAAAAATAAACAAGTTGTGGGTGACGGAGTCACTGATAGCATAAACATTGCTAATGTTAATATTGTGAAAAAAATAGAGAAGTTTATATTGAAACCTCCTGATAAACCACCCCGAGAATTTACTAGGTTAAATCAACCTTTATCAACCATTCTCCCGCAATTACTAGCACGAGGCTTGATCCAATTACCAGCTATCCGAGAACCTGATCCAACTATACCCGGATACAGAGCTGATTTACATTGTGATTTTCATAGAGGACCTGGACACGCTACCAACTCTTGTAAAATATTAAAACATAAAATACAAGATTTGATTGATAATAATGAGATGGAGGTGCAAGCCTTCCAACCTAAACAAAATCCTTCTAATAACGCTCAAAAGAGCATTCCCCAAAATCAGAATCAGAATGCCAATCAATCATTGGACATATTTCAACATCCTTTACCAAAACATGGTAAAGAGGTGGCTAATCAAATTGAGCATCATAATGTTCCTCCTCCTACCCGATATGTAGGGACTATTAGTGGACAATTACCTGTTCATGATCCTCAAATATTTGACACAACTTTATCCATAGTTACGACCAGACCTCTACATAATATTCAGACACTTGATCTTAGTGACACTGAATATGAGACTGAAAGTGACATGGAAATCACTTCAAATCAATCGAATAGTTCTGAAGATGAATCAGATCCTATTCAACCTATCACCAGTTCTATGGTTCCAGAAGAACCATTTCCTAGAAGAGTTACTACTCGACCCTCCTCTCATCAGTTCCTTTCTAATGAACAAGCTATAAATGCTAGACCAAGACCTATTCATCATCCGCAAAATAATATTGTAGGAACCATCGGAGCCGTTACCAGACAACAGGCTCAAACTTCTCAACAGGATCAAACTCAAAATGATGGATCAGCCCCATTTGTTTTGAAAAATCCCAATAAAGGGAATTATGCATCTAATGTTCAACCTAAACCTCCTTACAATATTAATGAACAATTATCCAATACTACAGCCAGAATTTCCCTTTTGGACCTATTAAGATCTTCTCCTACACATAGGGATGAATTAATGCTTACATTGAGCCAAATGATGGTACCACAAAACATTCAACCTGAAGCCATGGCCAATACTATCATCACTAGAGAAGTCGATTGTATTGACTTTCGAGATAAAGATATCCCGCAACATAGTTTACATAAAGATAACCCCTTATATATTACTGCCCTAATTGGAGATGTAGTTGTTAAACGAGTCTTGATTGATAATGGTTCATCTTTAAACATATGCACTTTTGACTTCTACCAACGATTCGGGTTTAGAAGTGATGAAATGAAAAGAACTGATATGATTATAAAAGCCTTCAATGACGAGACACAAGAAACGTGTGGAGTCATTACTATACCCTTGCAAGTTGGTCCTAGAACCCTAGATACGACCGTGTTTATTGTACACTACCCTGCATCGTACAATATACTTTTGGGTCGCCCTTGGATCAATGCGATGCGAGCGGTTCCCTCCACCTTACATCAGTGTGTTAAATTCGAATTTAAAAACCAGTTGGTTACCATTCATGGTGATCCTAGACCCTTTGATATGTGTGCTTTGGCAGAACCTGTTGGAGTGCAATTTTGTCCTGCCTTGTCATCCACACATCCTAGTTCTTATCATCCATCCAAACGTGTGAAACACACACCCATAACATCATCTACTCTTTCAACTACACCTATACATATAGCTCAACCATCTTCTGAACCAACCACATTAGGACCTCGAAAAGATCCTAAACCGACAACCAATGCTTCTTGTCTTACTCCTATATCTTCCATACCTATAGATTCACCCGTCAATATCACCATGACATCCACATCCACTACTGGCATCCTTTCTACACCCGACGATGTAGGAAATGTTCCTTCTACCTCTTATGCTCTTACTGATGAGCTCTTACCCGATTTATCTAAAATTCTTATATCAGAAGAAGCCAACACTGCCATGCAGACTTCCCTCCTTTTAAATAAACTCCCACCCTCTCCTCGTACCTTGGGCCTCCCACAACCTATGGGAAGTATCTACCAAGTCGGGAGTTGTGCTTTTATTTATAAAGGATATGATTGGGGAAGAATACCCAGGAATATTAAGACACATTGTGATGGATATGCTAGATGCTATTTTGCTAATGATTATCTTAAAGCTAAACCCATAATGCTTAAATTGGGATATAAAGGGAAAGGTTTGGGACCTTTCCAAAATGGTATGAAAGAACCTTTTGAGGTAGAACCGTGGCCTGCCCGATGTGGTGTGGGCCTATTTCCTAGTAAGGGTCAGCCCTTTCCATTTGAGGATGATGACCATCTCGTATGTTATCAAGATTATCTAGATAAACAAGATTCTTTGTGCCCAAAGAATAATTCTTTTACCTGTAATATGCTATCCATAGCCTACCCTGAAATGATTGCCGACTCCGATGAAGAGTTGGAAGGGGATATTTTCCATGATGTCTCCATTGAGGAAATGTTACATAACGAATTTTATTTTGATGGCTCTATACCTAGTATAGCCCAGCTTGAGGCCTCGACTCCTCAAGACGAATTATCCAAGCTAACCTTGGAAGAATTACAAGAATTAGGTGTTTCATCCGCCCCACCTAATTTTGAGAGAGATTTACATATGGAAGTTGAAAACGTTATAAAAATTAACATTGGAACCGAACATAACCCTCACATAATCAATATTGGATCAGAATTGAGTCAAGAAAAACAAGATAAATACATTTCATTTCTTAAAGACTATGAAGATGTCTTTGCTTGGACATATGAAGACATGCCAGGTTTGGACCCTTACGTAGTTATGCATCATCTAGTAGTCCATCCAGATGCTAAACCTGTTAAACAGAAACTCAGAAAAATGCATCCTAAAGTGGCCTTACTAGTCAAAGGAGAACTAGAAAAACTGTTGAAAGTCATTTTTATACAAGCTATTGATTATGCCGAATGGATCTCAAATGTAGTTCCAGTAACTAAGAAAGAAGCCACTAAAGTTAGGGTTTGCACCGATTTCAGAGACATTAATGTTGCATGCCCTAAAGATGATTTTCCTCTTCCCAATATGGATCAAATCATTGACTTTACTATTGGAAGCGGAATGATATCCTTAATGGATGGATTTTTTGGTTATAATCAGATCAGGATAGCTCCTGAAGATCAGGCCAAAACAACCTTTATTACCCCTTGGGGAACCTTTTGTTGGAAAGTGATGCCATTTGGCTTAAAGAATGCAGGTGCAACCTATCAACGAGCTATGACTTATATCTTTCATGATATGATGCATGATATCCTACATGATTATGTAGATGATATCATAGCTCGTTCCATCAAAGAAGATGATCATCTAAATGACTTAAGAAAAGTATTTGATCGGTTAAGGGAATATCTTATCCGACTAAATCCAGCTAAATGCATATTCGGAGTTAAGTCCGATAAATTATTAGGGGTTATAGTTTCTTTACGTGGCATTGAAATTGACCCTCTCAAGATCGTGGCTATCACAGATATGCCCGCACCCACAAATATATCAGAATTACGAAGTTTACAAGGTAAGCTTCAAGCTATTCGCCGCTTCATCGACAAGTTGGCGGACAAAACTGGACCCTTTCTTAAGCTTCTTAAGAAAGATGTCTCTTTTCATTGGGATGACGAATGCCAAGAAGCATTTGAACTCCTTAAGCAATATCTCCTCAAACCACCAGTGCTTTCCCCACCTAGATCTGATCGTCCTTTTATCTTGTACATTTTTGCTTCTGATTCTACCTTAGGAGCTATGTTAGCTCAGCTTGACGATGAGAAGAAAGAACGCGCTAATTATTATATTAGCAGGACCTTAATCAGTTATGAAACTCGATATACCATATTAGAGAAATTATGTCTAGCAGTCATATTTTCTACACAGAAACTATGACATTATATGCTCGATCAGAAAACGTATGTTATTGCCAAATTCGACCCTTTGCGATATCTCATGAGTCGACCATATTTATCTGGTCGCACAGCCAAGTGGGTTCTTGCGCTAAGCGAATTTGAACTCACCTTTATAGGACAGAAGTTTGTTAAGGGTCAAATCATAGCAGATCAATTAGCTGTTGCACCCTTAGAATCTACTCATCCCCTCATCATTGAGTTTCCTGATGAATGCCTTAAACTAGAGGCAGACCATTCAGAGCAATGGTCCCTATACTTTGACGGAGCCCGATGCATGAGTGGGGCTGGTGCGGGTATTATTTTAATATCTCCGCAAAAACATCTTATACCTCTGTCCTTCAAATTAACATTTGCTTGCACCAATAACACTGCTGAATATGAAGCTCTTATCCTTGGATTACGAGCTGCCTTGGCATTGAAAATCAAAATTTTATTGGTTTTCGATGACTCCCAACTTGTCATAAACCAAATCAATGATGTTTATCAGACCAGAGATGATAAATTACGCCCATATAAAGCATATGTTTTGCAGTTATTATCCTTGTTTGATCAAGTTACTTTGGAAGCTATTCCTCGAACTAGCAATCGTGCGGTGACGCTATGGCTGCAGTTGCATCTCTTTTACCCTTGGAGTTAGATGATGAATATGCTACCATCATTATTCATCGACTCCAGGAACCCGCTTCAAGCAAATCATGCTTAGAACCTTTGGACGTGTTTCTCATCAATGAAACAACTCCTGAACCATGGTATATCGATATATTTAATTTTTTGCAGAAAGGAACCTTCCCCGATGGTTGTACTAGCAACCAACGTAGGTTATTACGTAGACAAGCAAGTCGCTTTGTGATTATTGGTAATACCTTGTACAGAAGATCTTTTGAAGGCATCTTATTGAGATGTTTGAATCTAGAAGAATCTAGATCAGCTTTGAATGAAGCCCACAATGGATCTTGTGGGGGACATTTTAGTGGTAGCGCCATTGCTAAGAAACTCCTTCGGATAGGATATTTTTGGCCTACCATGGAAAATGATGCACATAATTATGTGCGACATTGCGACAAGTGCCAGAAACACGCTGACCTTGTCCATGCGCCTGCACAAGAACTGCAGGCTATTTCATCTCCTTGGCCCTTTTCAAAATGGGGCCTCGACATTATTGGAAAAATCAACCCTGTGTCATCCGATGGACACAAATTCATCATAACCGCCACTGAGTATTTCACGAAGTGGGTTGAAGCTATGCCATTAGCTTCTTGCACTGGAACACAAGTTTCCAAATTTATTTTTAATCAAATTATTTGTAGGTTTGGAATTCTTGCCAATCTCATTTTCGATAATGGAACTTGTTTCAAAAATAAAGATGTCAAGAAACTATGTCAAAAATATAAAATTCAACATCGCTGGTCCACTCCCTATTATCCTCAGGGTAATGGTCAAGCAGAAGCATCTAATAAAACCTTAATCAAAATTCTCAAAAAATTGGTCAATAAAACCGGTCGAGATTGGCACATTCAATTATATCCTGCTTTGTGGGCCTATCGAACTAGTGTTCGAACCCCCACCGGAACTTCACCTTTTGTCTTGGTTTATGGTGCTGAAGCCATTTTTCCCTTTGAATTAGAAGTTCCTTCTTTAGCTCTACTACTTCAAGATACTGAAGTAGGGGATGAATATCGTGGTTGGCAGATTTAGTCAACTAGAACTTCTAGATGAAAAGCGCATCAATGCTTTGGAGCATCTTCGCGCCTACCAAAACAAGCTTAAGAGAGCATATCTTAAGAAAGTTCATCCTCGATCCTTTGAGATCGGTGACCTTGTCTTAAAAGAAAATCAAAAAATACTAATGCAACTCAAAACCTTAAAGGTAAATTTGAGCCCAACTGGCTTGGACCATATGTCATCACTGCTAAATTTGGATCAGGAGCATACAAATTATCTACCTTGGATGGTAAAGAACTTAAAGAACCTATGAACATTATGCATCTTAAACGTTACTATGCATAAAAATTGGTCATTTCATCATTGTATATATTTGTTTTGCATATTATTTCCTTTTAGTCACTTATTTAAAACATTTCAAAAACAATTATCTTGTATTTCTTTTAATTCATCACTTAAAATTAAAAACATTCAAAATCATCAAAATCTTCAAAAACATCTTTTATTTTTGTACTTCTCAAATTGTGAAGTATTGCAATTATATTTTCAGTTATTTTGGATAAATTAGCATTTATTTGGAATCCCGCACTTTCACATTCACATGAATAAATATCTTGATTTTATTTGGTATGATTATTAATCTCTCTTATATCAAAGTCCACAGTTGAATTAAATAAAGTTTTGAGCATAGAGAACTGATCTTGTTATTTACTTGAACTAAGTATATATTTTCACATTAAAATGATTTCATTGCAAATTCGATATGATGCTACATAGTAGAACTGGTTTCCTGAGCGAAAAGTTTCCCCTGCTATCCTATCATGCACATGGTCTAGAATCTTTGAGAATTGACAAAAGGACAAGCTCACCCCTACCCAGAATAAAAATCCCTTGCTCTACAGCTAATCCGAGCAAGTATCCCTAGCATAGGAAGAAAAGAAAAAGTTCAAAGAAAAGAGAAAAAGAAAAAGGTTATTTTTCATCACAACAATATTTCAGCATTATCTCAGTATCAAGCAACAATACAAAAGTACAAAAAAAAAAAAGAAAAAAAAAGAAGCAAAAGAGAAACGCAAAAGCAAAAATGCAATAAAATCCTTTCCCTACCCCTTGAAAAGAAAAGAAGGGTGAATGAGCTTGAATCCCTGGAATTCTCAATTATTCGAAAACTGTGAGGTAAGCCCCATAACAGGTGGTTTGTGCCCAACCCGCTTGGCCTTGGGTAATCCCTAGCATGGCGATATGTCTGTCACATTAGCGACCTTCTTTTGTACAGACCTCTGTCAGCTTATGGATTAGCTAGCTCTTGATAAACCTAACTTACATAGTAGTCTGGTACGGTTACATGCATATAAATCATGGTCAACGAACATTCATTTGGTCAAGGCAAATTACTTGTATCAAATTATCTTGCTCAAAATTGGTGAATGAATAATACAATCGCACACACATTTGTATTTGAGAGATTTTGTATCATTATGATAAATCAAGATCGGTAATGAATTCACATTTGCACATGAGGATTCCTTATAAATCTATATTTCTCTTTGAGATAATTTAAAATATTTCTGTAACTCTTTTCGGAATGATTTTATCCTTTTATTTCAGAATTTGTTGTTTGTATCAACGCAATTACATACACCTTTTTACAAAATCAAAATCTCAAAATAATAATTTCAAACAAAATTTTCATATTATTATTTATCACAAAAATCAAAAATTAATCTTGCAATAAAACTAAAACAATCTCTTTTCTTCTTTGGATTTCGTGATGATGGTATAAGTCTATACCTATAATTCTATGCCTAGCGCAAACCATTGTTCTAATTTTATGTTCCATTTATTTTTAAAACAAATTCATCAAAACATATGACTTGCATCATTATGTTACACAATTATGCTTTACAAACAAACGAACACTTATTCTATTTCATGACATTATGTTCAAATTCAATATTGCAACCATGGTATAAATTCTAAGGAATTGTTCAAAATTTTATCACACTTAGGAATTTATGCCTAGCAAAATCATATTTTCGTATCTCATGCATACTATTTTTTTATGAAAATCTGAAAACAAATCATCAAACCATCATCATTTCTATCATCACAACACAAAGTCTTAAGACAGTCTCTTAAGCACTCTTTTACTTTTAACAATATTTCTATACTGGGATTAGCTTGACGACCGAGTGAGCGGTGACTCCATGAAATGGTCTATAACAACGACAATGTCCTTTGAAATTATTGTTAGAAGTCCCTTTTTATTTCTTTTATCAAATCACACCACCACAACCAATTGTTTACATCAGATTATTTCATTTAAAATCTTACAGCATGACATCAAATTATACTATTTCAAACGACATAATTACATGAATCATCAATCCAATCAGCAAACAATTCAAACATTAAAGCATCATAACAACATATGAACAAGTCATATCATCAGAAACAAGATCATATATATATATATCAAAAAATTATATACATCATATCAAAGCTGGATTGGTATGCCACAATCTATACCCTGGCATACTCAATCCTCTCAACAATCTCTCAAAATCTATAATCTCTAGCACCTAGCCTCGAGAAGCCCTCGAGCTCTCAGCCTCATCTCCTCCCCCACCCTGCCATGGAGGAGGTGGTCCCATAGAGGTCCGGGGTGTATCTCGGGTCCTCGTCGTCGATCGGGAGGATGTCCTCGTCGATCCCATCATGACCGGCTCTGCAATAGGGGGTGGTAGTGGTACCCTCTGGTTCTCTGGAACCATGTGATAGTATACCCCTGGTAGAATGCGGTCTGAGCATCATAGACCACGATAGATCATCCCTGCTCACCCCTCCACCCCGAGCTCTGAGCCGTGTAGCCTCATCCTGCAATGTCTGCACCTGAGCCCGGAGGCGGGCAACCTCAGCTCGGAGAGCCACTGTCTCGCTGCTCTCCCCTATGTCAACACCCTTGCCCTTATCAGGCGATGGTGGTCTCTCACCCTGCTATGAAGGGAGTCCCTCCTCCCTCCGTCCTGTCTCCCATGGCCTCTGTGGAGCCCGTGCCATCCTCTGGCATCTCTCCTATGGGATCCGCCGTTGCTCTCTCCCCCGTGACCCCGCGCTGCCTCAATAGCAGCCTGTCGTCGCCTCCCCATCCGTCGCACAACCGCGTGCATCGGACCCTGCACCCTCATCATCCGAGGAGGGCGGATGCCTGTGTACCAGGCATCGTAGCCATCCGCAACCCCGGCGTCATCACCATCCACTGGCTGGATGGGGGCATCGTCCGCATCCTGACTCTAGAATCGCTGCATATCTGGAGCCCCGCTCAGTGTGGTATTATCTCGAATAGTTTAGGAGTACTCATAATCCCTGAGAGAAGGGATCCCCTATAGACCGAACTATCATAGTACTCGGTCATAGCGGTGGAGCTCTACCTCTCCTCGCTCCATCCTAAGCCAGTAGACTCGCCTGATGCGAGCCAGCTCCTACCCATCCTCTGCCCACCTGGGGTGCTCTCGCCATGGCCTCCAGGTGATCTAGTCTGGGATGAGGTCGTCTAGCAACCTCCGTGACATCGACAGATCTATCCATCGATGTGACCCCCTCTGTAGCCACCAATAGAAAACTCAGGGCCTCTCCCGATCAACCCCTATCAGTGGAAGCCCTATCGGCCTCCGCACCGCAATGTGCTCCCAGCACCAAACCTACAGTAGCGATGTCAAAACCAGACATCGACCTCCCTTGTATACGACCCCATGCAGGATCCTATACAAGCGGCATAGAACAAAGCTGCCCCATGCAAATCTGTGCCCGTGGTCTCTCATGTCGTAGACTATGTCTGAGAGCATCCATGGTAGTCTGCATCCACTCTGGTGGCACAACAGTAAGCCACCGACAACTCCTACCAAAACTCGTGTCAGTCTAGATGCCCCAGGCATCTACCGTAGCGACTCGATGTTCACTCCGCCCTTCTCCAGGGTGAAGCTCGGGTCTCCCGTGAGCCTCATCATCGCCTGGCCCTGATTGGCCATAGGCATCATCAACCATCCTTGTATGGGGATCCTCATGATCCTCCATACGTCCTCTAGAGTGGGAGCCATCTCCCCTATCGATAACCGAAAGTAGGACGACCCCGGATACCATCTCTCTGCTAGGGCTGTCAGTAGCCCTATGTCAGTCGATATTTGTGGCATCTCTGCCACATGCTGTAGACCGACCTGTCCAAGTCGGTCACGCTCTGCCTGGTCAAGTGTGGCTATGTCATCTCTTAGCCCATCGTATTTCCATTCTCGGATCTTTAGTAATCCCTTCTACAAAACAAACAATAAAATAACAAAATCATTAATAAATCATTCAAATTAAACAACTTAAAATCAAGTTTAAAATGATATCGTCCACCATTGGATGATATCGTCCAACATTGGGAAAAATCATCCTTTGTGAGGATGAAATCGTCTTCGATTTCGCAACTTGGGAATCGCCCCTTGTTGGATGAAATCGCCCCTAATTCATCGATTTCGTCGTCAGACGAAATCGACGATTTAGGGACGATTTCGATGAAATCGGGACGATTTTGTCCCGACGACGTCGACGGCCTAAAAATGGCCGTGATGCCCCAAACAATCAAATTTAAATCACAAGAATTGCACAAAGATTAATTAAACCTAATCTACTAGGATTAGATCCTTACCCGTAGCCCGCGTCGGACCTCTGTCGCTCTATGCGTTGTCTCCACCATTTTTCTCTTTGTAGAGCTCTGGAACAGTAAAAATGAATAGTAAAAATGAATTAGGGTTTTCCCTATTTTTCTTAATTTTATTCAAAACCAACAACATTTTAATTTTTGCTTTTCCACGTTTTTACCTCAAACGTTCGATTTGGGTAAAAACACGGAGGGGGCACCATAGTCAGCATTCGTACGATTCGACCAAGAATCGTCGTCTAAAAAATTGAGTATATTTTTGCTTTCTCGTAAAATGGGAAAAACTCGTCTTTAACGCATTTTCTTCAAAAAATTCGCTAAAGAGGGGGCAAAATGTAGCACCCTAAAATTGGCACGGTTAAACCTTAGTAAAAAGATAAAATATTAAAATTTGAATTTCAACCCCAAACTGCTCGTTAAACCGCCTTTTACCCGCTTTCCCCATTTTTCGTGCCATTTTTAGGATTTGTTGTGACCGTTGGATGATATCGTCGTCGATCAGACGATATCGCCTCAGATCGGATGAATTCGTCTAGAGCAGAACGTCCAGACGATTTCGTCCCAAACTGATTTTTCATAATTAGCTTCTATTTCAACGGCATCTCTAACTAGGGCAAAAGCGTGTCTGCGTCGTTAGAGACCTTCCCCGTTGGAGATCTCCCAGATTGGGATGATCTCCAACCTCCCAACCTCCTTCCTATGCCTATTTAATCTTAGGCCCTCCCCTTGACCTACCCCTGGCTGAATTCCCTTGTAATTTGATCTTTGTGTGCGTTAGAATACCTTGAATTATCATTTGCATTTGTGCCTTTCTAAGTTTTCTTGTAGGAACCTCATTGTTTTCAGCCGGAGCAAGCTCAGATCGTCGCAGACGATCCTGTACGATCTCGGACGATCACGTTGCAATTAGAGACGATTTCGTATTCTGCAGACGATTTCGACTGTAGTCAACATTGGGGGCAATCAGTGCCCAGAGTTTGCGTTTCTTCACTCTTTTCTGCTGCATTATTCTG
This sequence comes from Wollemia nobilis, assembly GCA_028583015.1. Taxonomy (NCBI): domain Eukaryota; kingdom Viridiplantae; phylum Streptophyta; class Pinopsida; order Araucariales; family Araucariaceae; genus Wollemia; species Wollemia nobilis. The sequence goes on from JAQPPZ010016951.1 coordinate 845,893, forward strand.
CATTTAGTTAATTCTATGGTTATTCCTTATTGTTCTGCATCTTGGAGTTCACCCATATAGTTTTAATGCATAATAAAATCATAATTTGTCATTAAATCATTGTAATGCACTCATATTTTTGTTTATAATTATCAGTTTAATATTATTGTTATCATTCTACATCATTGCCCTCTGTTGGAATAGTTGCATTTCTAGTATTTTGTATCTATTTCTCTGATTGCAGGTCTCTGACGAATTCTCTGACGAATTCGTCAGATCTCAGACGATCTTGTCTGATCTCAGACGATCCTGTCATATCAGAGGCGATCTGGACTGCTTCAAAAATCAGAACCTCCATCAGACATCCGGATCAGGTATGGCTTTTTAATCTAGTATATTTCCTGTATTTTCTGTTTAATTCTGTTTTCTGTATTCATTTAAATCTGCATTTCATATAGAACAGTTTAGATTCATTTGGCCAAACCTAGGAGTTGAATGATCAAACATAAAAATGAACACATCAAACACCCTCTCAACCTAGGCGTGGAAACTGCCATTCAAAAGTTTCCTGGTGAACCCACCATCCATCGAAAATTCACCTTTATACACCTCCCCCGAGAGGCGGGACCTTCGAAAGGCCTCTCAGTCCGAGGTATTGTCCCATCCTTTTCACATCCCCCTTCCGGGCGCGGATCCTATAGCCTGAAGGTAAGGGTGCAAAAAATTTGGAGCGATACACCTATTTTTTCATTTTTGTTTTTGTCTAGAGTTTATTTTGAGGAGATCATCTCTGGTTTTTTATGGCTTTCTGTAGAGATTGTCTCCTTGTTCTTGCTTGCCTCAGGGAGGTTTTTTCATTTGTTTTTCCTCTTTGTAAAAGGTTTGGGGACCCTTTTAAAACCCCTTAATTCAGCATATCAAAAACAATGATAATTTATGAGTAATTACAAAATTTTCTTATGATTTCTACATGCTTTTCATATTTCCATTATCTTATATTTAATATTGCATGCTCATTTTATACCTTATGGTAGATTTTACATTAAGTATTTAGTATCAAAAGTTAAAAAACATATTCTTCTATACATTAATGGTCTTGATGAGAATTTGATGTGATTCATAGAAGCCCCTCAATTGAAACCCTCACATAAATATCTCTTCATAGAATATTTTATAACATAAGAAAATCTGATCAATGCATCAAAACAAGGGCACACATAACTAGAAATTACAAAGTAAAAGAGCATAAATTGAAACAACCATTAACAAGTAAACCAAACACAATGAAACAAGTATACCATAACTTATATAGGGAAACCATATAGGAGAACACCTATAAAAATATGCTACTGTAGCTTATGTTTTTTAAATGCAATTTAGAGCACAATGCACACAAAGAATCATATAATTCTTCTAAATTAATCCTAAAATATTCAACCTTGCTAATGGTTGGGAAATGCAACAATTCCCCCAATTTATGTTTTTCCAACAATGGAGAAGGAAAGTAGGGCATGGAAGGTCAAAATTCATGATCCTCTTCAACTTATTTGGTGATATTATATTTGATCATTTCTCTTCAAATAGGCAAGTATAATTTGTCCTATTTTATTAGCCTTTAGTCTTGATCACACCTCTTCGATGAGAGGCTCTTATTATCCAAACACTTATTTAAGAGATTGATCTTTACTCAACAATTTGGATATATGGAATTCAATTTCAATGCAACTTGAATAAAAAACTAGATAAAAATCACAACAATAAATACCTCCTATGAAGTGGTAAAATTACAACCAATACCAATTCCATGTGTTCATCCTATAAAATTATCTAAACCTTATTATTTTCTAATGGAAAACAAGTCCAAATACCAAAATAATTTCCATTTATTTGGGCTATATAAGTCATAAAAAATGTCAACAAGGATTTACAAGTAGAAAGTCACCACCTTAAGACCAAAGCAACTACCCCTCCTCATTTTCCTTAGGCTCAAAACTTGTCTATGGTAGCTACTACCTCTTCCTAATAGACATGCCACCTAAACAATAGGTCTTTTGGAAAGAGTCCCATTATTGGAAAGATTGTTATTCCAACTCACTTGGAAAATATATTCTCCAATGATTGTTTGTTATCTTCTAGCTCCTCTACTATAAGTGAATCCACTTTATCATTAGCACATCTCTCTTTGCAATAGTGGAACAAAGAAAAGAAATGTATATGCTTAGTAGTTATATTCTTGTTGCATAAAAGGTGAGTTCTACAACAAGCCTTATGGAAAGACAATGAGACAATGAGAAATCATGGAAACATATTTAGGGGAAAATTAAAAGTGGAGGGAATTATAAAACATTATAAGAAGATGGTAGGAACGGGATTAGGAGCAGGAACTGAAGCTGGTGCGCAAGCCTCTGATGGTGGCTTAGGGATCTAGGACTCAGGATCCCGATAGGAGACAGGGGACTCAGGCCTAGGTAACGGTGAAGAAGATGTGACAACATGCCCCTCTGGAAATGTACACATAGATCCATCGAAGAAAGAGCCCCATTACAAGGTGGTAGAGGAGTCTTCCCTTGGAGGGCTTAGCAAAACCTCATATGTCCAGGTCCTTGCGGGAGAGGTGAACCATCCACGTCCCCTACCCTTGGGATTATCCCTAAATGGGATACATATTTCCATCCCATATGACATTTTCTCTACCTATGTGTTAGAGGCCTCATATTCCCTAGTCGAGAAATTCATTGGGTGTCGTCTGGACATGGAAAACATCCACCATTGAGCCTACTCCAAAAGGAAGACCTTTGGGAATACGGAGATTGTGGCCCTGTCGAGAGGGTTTTTTCTCATCAAGCTCAATAATAGGGATGACACCAATCGGATCCTCAAGGGAAAAACCTGGTTTTTGGGCCACATAAGCCTTTTCCACAAGTGCTAGGCTACAAACTTCAACCCCAACACCTAGAGCATGTCCTAATATGAGTCTGGCTACTAGACCTTTCATTTCACCTCTAGCAAGAGGATGTACTCAAAATCATCATGCGGGCCATCAAGGAACTTATGGCTTTCAACTTTGCAACCAAGGTATGATCCTGAATGGTCCATGCCAGACTATGTGTCAATATAGACCTTAAATCTAAGCTTTCATATTCATTCACCTTAACATCTGGTTCCTGTCAATGGCACCAATCCTTAGAATATGAGAATAGGCCAACCTTCTACACCCAGTGCAGCATGCAAGGGAACCTCCTCAACCAATGCCCCCTATCCAAATACCCCAAAGTACCAACAACTAGGGACTCCTTCCCTAAGGCTCAGTCTAGCAATAGATTTCCCCCCGTGGCCCATCCCATAGTGGGTTGCCCCATCAAAGGCCACCAATGACCCCGTCGTGGTGCAACAAGAGTCTAGATATGACTGAAAAAGGAAAATAGAAGGTTGATTCCATCCTGATGACTAATCTTGACTAGGTATGTAGCTATCCCAACCCTACCCTTAAACTTTCAATAGAAGTCCTAGTCTCCCTTGAAGATCCTCCACATCCGACTGATGATCTAGTTGATCCCCCCACCTCTCTAGTGGGTCCCCCCATAGATCCACTCCCATACCATCCCTTGGCCATGGGATTATCGAAGCCACGCTTAGAAGACCCCTCAGAGCATCCCCCGTCCCCCCTCCCTATGTGCCTTTCGATGCCCCCAACCCTTCTCCCCCCTAGATTCCCCCACCCTTCCCAATCTTGCTTGAAGGCTCACTCAGATATGTCCAAGGATGATGATGAGGGTAGTCCATCCTTCTCCCATTCATCCCCAGAAGGATTCAGTCCCAAACGGACCCGCAATAAAATATTCACAATTGATTACGACAGTGATAGGAAAATAGGGCGTCCCACATTAGGTGAATAAAGAAGGAATAAAGCAGAATATGACATTGCCAGTGGCCTCTAGATGACCCTCTTATTTGATGCCCTAAACCTCATGAAAGAAGAACCATCGAGATCCAAACCTCCCTCCCAGCCAGGGAAGGGAGGCAAAAGACCCCCCAAATGTGCAAAATGAAGATCCTCACTTGGAATGTGTGAGGGCTCAACAGAGCCCCCAAGAGATGCACCCTTGCCCATATTAGAAAGTACCATAAGCCATCCATCCTCATTCTCCAGGAAATCAAACTTGACAATATTTCCTCTCATAGAGTAGCTAAAGCAGTTTGGAGCAACAATAATTTCTTCTTTACCATGGCCCTAGGCACAACTGGGGGTCTGTTGTGTTTATGGGACCCAACCACTGTTTAAGAGAGGCTAATTTCATCCTCTCTAAGAATCATTAACATCATGTTCCATAGCTTGGTGTCCTGCTAGACCTGGATCCTCTCCAATATTTATGCCCTAAACAACCCGATTGAACGGGTCTCCCTCTAGGATGAAATTATCCTTATGCGGGAAGAGTTCAAACCCCTTCCTTAGATCTTGGAAGGTGACTTCAACAACCCTTTATTCCTATAAGACAAGCGAGGGGGAACCACCTTGAATACCAGAAGTATGGAGGACTTAGGGGTACTCATTGATTCCAATGATCTCATGGACGTCCACCTAAATGGAGTAAATTTCACCTGGAGCAACAGAAGAGTCGGGGCCAACCTTATCCAAGTCAAGCTTGATAGAGTCTGCATTTCAAGAGAATCCATCCCCCTGTTTGTAGACTCAACCCTCCTTGCTCTTCCCAAAATTGGATTGGACCATAGCCCCATCCTATTTGAAGCTAGCAAGCCTTATCCTTCCAAGTGCCCCTTTCTATTCGAGGCTATGTGGTTCCATCACCTAGAATTCAGGTCACAGGTGAGTAGATGGTGGAACCAACCCTTCGGTGGATCCCTCATAGGGCAAATCTCCTAGAAACTTAGGTCCCTCAAAGACAACCTTAAGACCTGGAACATAGAGGTGTTCGGTAACATCTTTGAGAGAAAAAAAAATTTGAAGGAGAAGTTGGAAGACCTTGATTGCAAGTTCTAGGAAGGTACTTAGGAACCCGGGTCTAGATAGGAGGAAAGTAGAATCCTAGATGATTATCACAATGTTCTAACTAGGGAGGAGACCTTTTGGAAATAGAAGTTGAGAGCCCTGTGGCTAAAGGATGGTGATGCAAATACCAAATTATTTCACACATCAACTCTCAAAAACATAAGCACCAATAGAATTTTTGAGCTCACTTGTAGTGACGGTAAGTCCATTAGGGATGATGAAGAAATCAGATCAAAGGCTTCTAGTTTCTTCCAGGATCTCCTTGGCACAACATCCCATTCCTCCCCCTAAGTGGCCAAGATGCTCCTTGAGCATATCCCCCCTCCATCTCCCTGGGAACCAATGACATGCTCCTCAACCCTCTTATTGATGTGGAAATCAAGGCAACCCTATTCTCCATGAAGGCTGATGCCGCCCCCAGCCCAGATGGCTTTCCATCCATTTCTTCCAAGATTTTTTGGAACTAGTGGGTCAAGAAGTGTGCACTATTGTTAGGGACCTTTAGTTTTTTGACTCCATACCCAGAGGCATAAACTCCATATTCATTGCCTTTATTCCCAAAACCCAGGTGGCCAAATCTCTATCTGAATTTTGCCCCATCAACATGTGTAATTTTTTGTAAAAAATTCTAACCAAGGCTCTTGCTACTAGACTCAAGGACATCCTCCCCAAATAATAGACTCCTACTAGGGGAGCTCTATCAAACGAAGGGTTATTACATATGGAATCATCATTATCCATAAATTTATGCACTCTGCTTCTCTAGCCAAGAAACCAACATTCCTTCTCAAGCTGGACATGAACAAAGCCTTCGATGGAGCAAGCCGGGATTTTCTTATCGAAGTCCTCCTCAAGTTTAGCTTCCACCTATCCTGGGTTGATCTCATCAAATGGTGTGTGTCATCCCCTTTTTTTTTAGTTTTGGTCAATGAATCCCCTGTAGGGTTCTTCCCCAACACCAGAGGACTGAGGCAGGGTGATCCCCTATCCTCAATCCTATTCATCATCCTAGCTGAAGCCCTTGGGTGTACCATTATGAGTGCAACCAAGAGAGGGATCATCTCTGGGATCAGACCAGCCTCAGTACTAGCCTTGGATTCCCACCAATAATTTGTGGATGACACCATCTTAGCCATCTCTGCCTCTATGGCTTAAGCCAAGATCATCAATTAGATTCTCAATTTGTACGAGAATGCAACCGAGTAGAAGATAAATATCCTAAAAAGCAAAATCTACTTCACCACACTTGCCAAGCAAGGTAGGTCAAAATAGCTCAGATCCTAGGATGCACCCTGGATGCCCTCCCCACCACCTATCTCGAACTACCCCTGTTCTACGATTTCCTCTCCAAAGCCTTGTGGACCAACATTGTCGAGAGAATCTAGAAGAAGCTGGCCTCCTGTAAATGGCACCTTATCTCCCAGGCCGCTAAAGCCACCCTCATGGTTTCCTGCCTTCAAAGCATCCTGGTGTATTTCATATCAGTTTTTAGAATCCTGACCTCTATCAGCTCCCACATTGAGCAGATCCAGAAGCATTTTTTGTGGTCTAGGAGTGAAGAAAAAAATGGATCCCACTAGTCTCTTGGCCCATGGTTTTTCGACCCAAGAATGAAGGCGAGATTGGCCTCAGACGGGTATCCCAAATGAATATTTACCTCCTGTCCAAGCACACATGGAAAGTATTCACCAATTTCTTGGTCGAGCGGGTTCGTATAGTGAGAAGGAAACACCTCCAACACCACCCCTTATTTCACCCCACCCTCTATTCCTTTTGGGCCTTCTACCTTTCCCACCTGACCTGACAGCTTTGGCTGGAGCACAATAGCAGAGCGTTCTCCTCCCCGCTCAGGGATCCCCTTACGATGGTGAACAAAGCATTTGACTACGCCTCAGAGAACTTCCACCTAATTTCCCTACCCCAATCCCCCCTTCGATGAGAGAGCTTACCCTACTCAGCTCCCTTGGCTTCCAGGCGCATCCCCCATACCCCGTCCCCCCCAACCCTAGAGCCTATGTCAGGTGAACGGCCCCCCTCTTGAGTGGATCAAGCTTAATTTTTACAGGGCATCCAAAGGCAATCCCAGGCCCTCAGCAGCTAGCAGTGTCATCCGTGACCACGAGGGGGACCTGATCCTCATCTACATAGAGTTTCTTGCTATCCAAACCAATAATTTTGTGGAATCTTTGATGCTCCTTCGTGGGATGGAAATCCTCCAAGAAGACCCTAAAAAGGTGATAATCAAGGGAGATTCCTTGAACACCATAAGCTTCATGATAAAGCAAAGGGATTCATCATGGAGAATCTTCAACATTATCCAAGAAGCTCAAACTATTCTCTAAGTTCTCCCCCAGTCATCTCTTCGCCACATCTACAAGGAAGATAACATGCTGGCAGACACCATGGACAACTCTGAAACCTCATTATCAAGGCTTCAGATCTAGAGAGAAGACTTTCTAGAAGATCTAACAGCTACGAATTCCCAAGAAAAAATCTCCTGCCACAATGCGAACACCTCCCATGCAAATTCTTAGAGGCTCCAATCGGTGGGCCACATTGACTTTGTGCTTTAGCCTCTCTCCTAGCCCCATGTGTCCCTTTGACCCCATTGCGGTCTTACCTATCAAGCCTCTTGCCAGTGGGCCGCACTCTAGCTACCACCTCACCCTTGGCCTTGGTAGCCGGTTGGCTCTGAGCAAGCTCCTTATTTACCGTGCTAGCCTTATCATTCTTTCCAAGTTTTTCTTCGTGCCTGATCATCTCACACGTCATAGTGATCTAACCTTATCTCTCCACCTTTTTGAGGAGATAGATTTCTCGTGTCTGATGCCAATTTGGCCCTCGCTCAAGTCACCACCTTACTACCCGCATCCCGAGAAGCTCACCTTCCATCGTCGTTTGCTCGTCAATTATCATGCCCATCCTTCGACTCCCCACCCCTACCACATTTCGAGCGTATGTCCCAATTTTTACATCATTGAGTCCTCATGCATGTGTTAGTTCCATGGTTTTTCATCTCCCCTAAGGCCTTTATTTCACTATCGAAGAGCGCCCGCCTCACTTCTCCACCCCCTTCCCCATCCCGTTGTAGGCTATTTACTCAGTGCATGGTTTTAGATCTAGAATCTCTTCCCAAGTTCTCTGTGGAATCTGATCCTCCTCCCCTCCCTGATGGCTACCACTTACGTTGAACCAACCACCCTGTCCCTCAGCGACACTACCCTAGTTTTCATGGAAGCAAAATCCCTTACCCATTTCATTCACAATTTTGTTGGTCTTGATGATGAAGTCACCCAGAATTTCATTGATACTTGGCAAGATGGTGAGGTGGTGGTCAAGGGCATCCAATTCAGAGTCATCAAAGAGTTGCTGTTCAAATTCACTAGGCTACATAGGCAAATAAAATTCATTAGGAAGGATAAGCATAACTGGGAGGAAGAGCTCAAACAGTTTCCAGAACAAGCTAAAGGTTATGGATGGGATAAATTGGTCCTCTATAGATCTTAATTGCCCAAACCCTACAATGATGCCATTGTCCCTGTCATGCAGTTCATCACCTGCGATGACCCTGAACAACCCCTCCGTAGTTTCCACCTGAGCTTCGTGAACCACCTCCATGAGTCCACTTAGCTCTGCACCCCTAGGTATCTTATGTATTCGCTTACCATTGTAATTGAGAAAGCTAAGAAAACTTAGCTCAAGCCCATTCACTAGGGGCTCATGACCTTCATCTACCACCATGTGCTTTCTAACCATCCCCCTGCTCAGGAGATCCCCCCTCTATGTGAACCCCCCTGATTCCTCGACCTCCTCTAATGATCCCAATTCCAAGGATGGGGAGGACAACAATGAAATATTTGACAAGATGCTTCCTAAGAGAGGAAAACATAACATTTCTAGGAAGCGAAGGGTGTCTGATAGGTCCCCTAGCAATCCCAGTTGTCTTGATGGTTCCAACGTTCCTAGTGGTTGCAGTGGCCCGGGTGGTCCCAGTGCTCCTAGTGGTACTAGAGCTTTAGTGCGGCTAAAAAAGATGAAACAAAATAGGAAGGGTTCCCTTGAGGTCATCTCAGACACTGAGAGTGACCTCGAAGCCTTCCCCACCAATATCCTCTTGGACATGGCGATCAAATACATGAATTCAGTGGCCAATGTTGTGTCCTCTTTAGCACACATCTTCAAGCAGCTTCGCTGTAGGCTGGGACCAAGGTCCGATAGGGATGGCCATTGATGATGTTGGTACCTATTCCCGTGTGTCCCCCTGTCCTAGATTTTTTGTAGCATTTTTACAGGGGTAGTCTTCCTTGTTCAAGTTTATCTCCTATGTGGTGTTCTGCCCTGGTTCAGGGGTATGCAGGTGTAAGTTTTTATCTGGGTTTCCAATCCCCCGATCTTGTCTGGGATTTTTACTATGGGTTTAAGTATAGTATGTATAAGTTTTGTGTTAGATTCAAAGTTTTGTCTGTCATGACAATGATTTGGCATCTATTGTAATAAGGTTTTGGGATCCTTTAAGAAACCCCTTTTGTATATAAATCTCTACTTATAAAAAAAAAATTAAAAGTGGAGGCCTCTAGTTTGACAAATAATGCATTTGAATTCTCAATATTTTCTAGAAATATTTTGAAAGAAGCATTCACCGTAATCACATGCAAAAAATAAGTACAAGCAAATCAAAAGATAACAATAATAAAAAAAGTAAAGAGGAGGGTGACAAAAAGAAGGAATGAAAGGAAGGTTTCCATAGACACATCAATATATCACATTTTTCACACTTATGATATAAATGACAACTCTTTGAGGGATATTTATAGTGATACCAAACTACAATAAGAGGTTAATCTCAATTTGATATAAATGATAAATTGCCAAAGGCTTATATAATCAAATTCCCATAGGCTACATTAATAGTACTCTTTAACACTTCTTCACAATTTTTGCCTTAGCCTAAAAAGATCATATTACACATATTTCAACATAATGTATTGGACTACACCAATTGAAACATGGTCATATAAATTTTGATTTTCTATTATCAAAATGAATATTAGTAATTGAAAAGTAAAATCTAAAATATTGGTAATTTAGCAAAATTATCTTACAAGTTAATATCACCAAGATCATACAATAATACTCACAATAATAATGCACACAAAATATTGAAAATATTATTAATAAAGTCTACTATAGCATGCATGAAGCTATGCTAGTTTGATGATTTTTACAATGCTTTGTCACCAATATATAATTACATGTGACTCCTCACATGCATATCTCTTGACCTTCTCTCTTCTCTCATAATGACAAAGTATCTCATAATAACATCTCCTACATAACTCTTCACTTGAATACTTGACACCTTGCACTCTCACAACTCACATTGGCACACCTTACAATAAAATATTAAACACACTCCTAAATATTCACTACTAGTCCATCCAACACAACTTGCATAGCCCTTTTATGTTCCTTACTAAGCATGTCTAAATATGATACAAACCCTCATCATCACTTCTTCATACTTGGGAGACACATAAATAGAGGATTTATTATGAATACCAATATCACGTAGCTTCTCTTACTACCCTTTCACTATATTTGGAGCATAGCTCATACATCCATCATATTGATTATCATTCTCCACATCCCTAGGAACCAATATTTCAAAAAAAATCAAGATACTCTCATCTCAGTGTTATTACAAGTGCAATTGTGCATCATGAACACCTTCAAACTATGAAGGATTTCAATATTCACATTCATCTTCATATTGTCCTTTGTATTGACATTTATTATTGTTGTCCTTACTATACTAGATACACATTATATCATTCTCCATTCTTTTGATTTTAGATTTATGAATTGCATTGAAACCGCGTGCCTTCTAACTGCAATGACCATCCTTCTTTGCTTAGTCAAGAATAAACTTAAACATAGAGACATATCCTTTCTTAATATGAACAACATTCCTAAATTTTTTTACAATATTTTAAATAAATCTACCTCCATGTAGTGTAATGTCCAAAATATTCTTCTATTTTGTAACAACCCAAAATTCCAACCTACTCGAGAGAGAGCTTTTTATATTTTAATAAGTCTATATATGTAGGTACTAAGCGTATTGCCATAAGTTTGTCCTTCGTGTATTCTTAATGATAAATAATTTGTACATTCTATGCCTAGTTATTAACTTCAAACATCTACTTAGAATTAAATCTTAGAGTAATTATTTAGAACAAAGTCCTTGGAACACTTCCCCTCTCTCTCTGTCACACTCTTCATGCCTATTTACCATGTATTGTTATTTAATAGATGTTATTTTTATTTCATCTAAGATTTCCTCATAACAGAGAGCATGGAGTGCATTCATAATTTATTTTTTCACAACTATAGAACTTATTTTTTCTTTAAGTTAACCATTCACATTTATTATGGAAAACATCAATTTAGTTCAATAAACCTTTACTAAAAACTAAAGTATGATTTACAAAATTACAATAATATTTCAACAACATAATATCAATAAACTAGCACTAGCATAAGTAAGAAATCAAATTAGAGATCATCCACATAATCACAACACATCATTTATCCTGGAAAAACCCTTACGAGAAAAACCTAGCCTTAAAATATCCTTCATATTTCGTAAGTCAAACTGTTATCCAATACAGTTATTCAAGGAATTCCATATTTTTTCAGCAAGATCAAACATAAGAACCCCATAGCTCTTATGTTCCTAAAAAGCATGAATTACTCCTTTAATTCATGATACAAAACTGGGTGAGGGAACCCCATAATTCCCTCGAATGAATTCCACATTCATTTGTCACACGTTATTATCATTTCTTGGAGGGTAACATCCTAATGAATAATTCCTAATAATCTAATGTACCCATATTATTTTAAGTAACACATAACGAATTATTTAGATAGGACCCCATAATCCTCTCCAAATGATCCCACTAGAAAAAGTATTGTCCTTAATACACTTCATAATATTATCTATCTCATCTATATTTCAATTCCACCTTAACTTTCTTTAATCAGGATTTGTAACCTCCTTGGTACATCATAAACATTATTTAACTCAAAATATGAAATATAACAATTGTAGTATATTTCAAATCATCATTCACCTTAAACATAAATAAATCATATTTATATTTTACAAATCATCATCTGACCCAAGCATGGAATATATCATCTTTAATATTTCAAAAAAACCATAATCTTCAACATGAAATATAAAATCTTTATTATTTCATTATATCAACATCCATATTAAACATGAAATATATCATCTTTTATATTTCAAAATAACATCCGTAACATATTTTATATTTCAAAATAACATCTATAACATATTTTATATTTCAAAATAACATCTATAACATATTTTATATTTCAAAATAACATCTATAACATCTTTTATATTTATAAATAACATGTATAACATTTTTTATATTTCAAAATAACATCTAAATCATATTTTATATTTTGAAATAACATCTATAATATTTTTTATATTTCAAAATAACAACATCTATAAAAAACTTTATATTTCAAAATAAAAACATCTATATCATCTTTTATATTTTGAAAAAACAAGCAAAGGTGAGTCAAATAGGTGGAAAAAAGGGACCATGTGTTAACAATTTGTGCGACAACCATCACTAAGTGTCAAAAAACAAGGGGAAGTGTCCACTTGTCATTAAATTGCACTATAACCAACACTACATGGCCACTAAGTAGTTTTTTTTTACCACCACTTGGTGGTCGAATAACCATGGGAGCCTTCGTCGACTTGAACATATCCCATGTGGGGTAATGTTCGAGTTAGATGAAAATGGCCCTCTATATTCGTGTGTCTTTGCACGAGCATCACATCACATAGGCAGCGCTGTAGTGGTGCAATGATGATGGTGCAATGATGATGGTGGTGGATATGATTCATATACCCTAAGATTTAAACCTTAGGGTATTTCCAAAATGGGGTAGAAAAATTCAAGAAATGCACTTCGAGGTGTTTTAAAAGGGGAATAAAAACAATAAAATAAATGATCCCTCCTTTTGAACTAGGGCAAAAATCCCAAACATTAACATAGAGATCATAGAGGTAAAAATAAAATCCAAGGAATATTATTTTATTTATTCATTTTTTATTAGAAAAAAGGAAAACAAAGGATCAAGGCCATCATGAGCAACAAAATATATTCAGGGATGTCTACACAACTAGACTCCAACAATGAGACCATACAAGTGACAACCAAAGGTTTTATTCACATAGATGGATACATCATCACCAAACAATAGGACAACATAATAAAATGTTTTAAGAAAAATGTTTAAGGGTACTAGGGAATTCCAATGATAAGTCCATACAGAAAGGTAGAATCCAAACAAGAGCAACACAATCCAAACAATAAACTTGTGCGATCCAATCATAAATATTTTTTTTAACATCAAAAACTTTGCATGGAAAGGGAACATATTTTCAAACTTGAAAATGAGCGCGAGCTCCTTTCACCTCCCAGATAAATCTTCCTTCTCTCTAAATATCAAAAGCTTCTCAGACCTCCAAAAACTTTTTCTCCTTCCTCCTTGTCTCATTGTTGGAATATATTACATTATTTGGTACATACCAATGTACCATCATGGGTACATCTATAGATTAGGAAAGAGTGTCTTAGATTAGGATTTACTTTATGCAATGTAATGCACAAGTGTGCAATGATATTTTGGCAATGTAAATGTGCATAGTTGTCCCTATGTACATGTGTCAATAGAGTAGGAAGATGAAGAGTCATAGGAAGAGTGAGGGCCAAGAAACCTCCATATGAAGAGTCACATTCCATTCTATATATATGGATGTATTGATGTAAAAGAGATATAGCGAAGGAGAAAGAGTCACCTATGTAAGCAATGGAAGGTGATGTAGTATGATGTATTTTGAGCTCTTCATTCAATAAATATTTCTTAGTATTTTTGAGCATTTGTCATTAGCATTCTTTGAGTTATTATATAGTTGATTATGAGTTTATATGCTTGATTGATCAACATTATTATATCTTTCATATTGCAATTGTATTATTGATCTTGAGGCAATATTATTTTGAGTATTTACTCATCAAAAGCTAATAGTGGTATCAGAGCCACAAGGGATCACCATTGCTACTATCAATCTGAATCCCGCTACATCTTTGCAAATCGGATCAACCACTATGCACTATTGCATGCAAACATCATTGTTTTGGGATTGTTTGATAGAAGTCATAATATAGATCAGAAGCAAAGAAGATTTCTACTAGTTAAGAAGAGACCAATAACGATAAAGGAATTACCTCTAGAAAAGGAACCAGAGAAGATAAAGGAATTACCTCTAGAAAAGAAACCAGAGAAGATAAAGGAATTACCTCTAGAAAGAGAAACCAGAGAAGATAGCATTTCTCACTATGTTGAAGAAAAACTAGTGATATTTAAGGACATACCTATTCCAAGAGCAAAATCAGAATAGAAGGAGATAGAAAGGTCTTGAAGATAGACCTTATCATTGAAGAGATTAAGAGACCCTTAGAAGAGGTCCTATTGATAAGCTTGATAAGAAAGTAAAGATTCTAGATTATTATTTGGCTAGAATATTTCCATAGGGTTGAAAGGAAAACCTGTGAAGACTAGGATTCAATATAGATTTGATTCCACTAGTTTTTTAAGATAGCTAGTGAAGATTATTATTTCTAGAACTTTGAATACATCTGATTATTACTGTCTAAGTTTTGTTGTAGAATATTGGTTCTTAGAAGTTGAGAAGCTTCCTACAATAGATAGAGAAGAATTTTATCTTCGATTGCCTGAAAGTCTATGTGCTTTCCTAGTGCAGGGATTAACTCTTTTGTTGCAGAAAAGTAGACATTGAAGGAGGTCCAAGAAGGAGATCTTATTGAATATTGAGAAGAACCAAGAAGAAGGTTCTCATTACAAGATTGTAGATTGAAGATAAAGACCCAAGAAGAGGTCACATTGAAGAACTTCCAAGTTTTAGAGATTAAGAACCAAGAAGAGGTCACATTGAAGAACTTCAAGTGTATGAAGATTAAGATTGAAGAAAAAATAACAAGGAGAGGTCATATTGAAGAACTTCCAATATTGGAAGATTGAATATTGAAGATAGAAGATAGAAGGACTACAGAAGGTCCTATTGTAGATAGAAGCAGTAGAGTCTAGAGATCCAAGAAAGAGATCTCATTGAAGAATTTCCCATAGTTGGAAAATTGAAGAAACCAAGGTAAGGTTTCATTAAAGCATTTACTAAGAGAATTGAAGGTTGTAGGATTAGAAGACCCAAGAGTAGAGGTCTCAAGAAGATTTCATTGAAGAAAGAAAAGGCAAGAGAAAGCCTTATTGCAGAAGTTGAAGTAGTGACCATTAGAAGAGATTCAAAGTAGAGTTCATGGTAGAATATTGCAAGCAGAAGGAGCACCTGACCAGAAGATATTGGGATAATTGTCACCATACGACAACAAGCCCAAAAGGAAAAAGGATTTGGCAAGAAGTTTGTCAAATTTTGAGAAGATCTTGGAGAGATCAAGACATCCAGATTCTAGTGAAAGAAGATAGAGAAAGAGGTCATATTTGAAGTCAGAATTCAGCAAGAAGTTAGAAGAAAGCAAGAATATTGTAGAGGTCATAGTTTAGAGAGATTTGGAGGCAGCCACAAAATTTTTGTAGGCTGATTTGTAAAAGCATAAGTTGTTGATTCTTGAAGGAGAAGATGAAAGGTCATAGGACAACAAATAGTAGAAGCAGAAAGTTGCATTTTGGAAAAGCTTTGGAGAAGCTTTTGGAGCATTTTTGGACAGCCAACTAAGAGAAGGCTTGACAAAAAAGAGAGCAGTAGATTTGGAAATTCGTGGACATCACCAAATCAGATTTTGTAAGCAGTAATCAGAGGAGTTTAAGCTGCAATTTTGGGTAGCATTGAAAGAGTAAAGCTAGCTGCATTTTGGAGGAGTTTTTGAAATAGATTTGGAATAGCTTTGGACAACAAAGCTCAAGCATTCTTAGAAGCACCTAAGGAGGATATTGACTGCATATTTGAACAATGAAAGGGCAGCATTTGGAGCTGCAAATTTTAGAGATAGCTAGCACATATTTGAAGGAGAAGAAAGCAGATTTTGGGCAGCAACTATAGCTGCAAATTGAAGAGTCCACTAACAACAAAAGAAAGGTGCATTACAACAAATACAAGACAACAAGCTATAAAGAAAGGAGCTACAAAAAGGTGTGTTAAATTTGATGCCATATAAAGTATTATTGCAGAGATTTTGAAGGTGCATATTAAGAGTTTTTTAGAGCATCAAATTTTAGAGCTATTTAGAGCTAGCAAAAGGAAATTTTTTTAGAAGTGTCATTAAGCCAAAGAAAAGACACTATTACACACCATTATTTTTAGAGAAATCTGCAAGATTATAACAACATTAGTTAAAGCTTTTAAAGGAGTGATAAGTGAATAGTATATGTTGTTTTTAAAGTAAATTTAAGAGCAGATTTATCCTACGTTTGTGAGGAAGAATATCCCTCAAAATACAGTAGATTTTGGAAAGCAAAGAGTTCCAAATTTAAAGGTAGATTTTAGGTGTTTAAAAACACTAGACGTGCAGTCAAAAGTGGTGAAGAAAACCACTAAAAGAGTGGTGTGGATCACCACCATATTAAGCACCATTGAGCAACAGATCACAAGGGGGCAAGATCTTCATCAACGTCCACCCATTTGTAGGAAAGAAGCACTAACAAGAGTGCTTAAGGAAAGAGCCATTAGGCTCAAGAATCGGCCAACCAAGGAGCTAGAAGACGTCAGCTGCAACCTGCAAAATATTACCCTACGTAAATCCTACGTAGCACAACCATTCTATCTACACAAAGCAAGGCAGATTGCAAATACAGGGTGCATTATCAAAGGAATATTACCAATAGATCAAACTACCAAAAAGGAAGCACCATAGAGCCACCATTGGAGTGCTCTAAAATAGTCACAACTGGAGCCAGCCTTGGGTGAATTCATCATCATCCAAAGAGAGAAGAAACAACACCAATTGTTGTTACAAAGAAGCAAGAATACGTTGGAGGAATAGTGAAGAAGAAATACATTGGAATAGTCTTGAAATTCCATACGTTGGAGAAGGGAGCGCATGCATAGAAGGTTGTAACACTTGTCCCAAGCAAGGAAGAGGAATATTACCATTTGGCACAAGGGTGAGAGTTGGCACATAGTCATAACGTACATCTCTAGGAAAGAAGAGCGCTCAATGCTCTAAATCATCACCCAACACTCAAGGAAGGATTAGTAATGCCCAAACAACACAAGGAATATTGTGCCAAGTGTCCATTCATCTTACAAGAATATTAGCGCCACCTAAGGGGAGTCAAGAAGTCTCCATAATGTATGCTACAAGTGGCACATTGCACAAGAGGACAGAAGCACCCATATAGCCACCAGTGTAAGAGAGTAAAGGTAGATTCGTAGCAAGTGTGAAGCAAGAGCATTGAAGGCACATTCAAAGTGCTTGTTATCAAGTCCAACGAAAGTTGACCAGAAGGAGGAGCACCCAACAAGTCAAGGAGGAGCGCTTGAATAATTAAGGTAACATTTACCATAATATTTTCATATTAAAGTTTATATTGGTAGGAGGAATAAGGAATAAAGTGAATATATTCTAAGGTTAAATATTTGAAGATTTTAGTGGAGTGATAAGCATTATAGAACCTTAGAAAAATCTGGATATTGCATTTTGAAACATTCTATCATATTTGAAGAATATTTTGAAATTGAAGCATTATATTTGGGTTTTGTAAAATTGCATATTTAGATTTACAAAACAAATTGAATATTTGCAAAATTACTAAGGTTGGAGAAATAAGGCATTCTACATCAAACTAGGATTACAAAAACTTTGCAAATATTATTTTTCTAGAGTTGGGAGATATAAGGAATTCTACATAGAGATATTGCATTTGATAAGTTTAATCTCTAAGTTCAAAATTATTAGAGATTTGAAGATTTGTAAAGGATTGAAATTGCATTCAAATCACACATTGATTGATAGAGTTGATATTAAAATTGCATTACCTTTCAAACATTAGGGAGATAAAAGGTGTTCTACAAAACATAGAATTGAAAGGACTATATTGAGACTAGGGAGTCATAAGGAAGTCTACCTCAAAGGATTAAATTTTTAACAATGGAAGACCTTATTAAATACAAAGGATTCAATAAATCAACTTGGATTAGAGATATACTTGATTCAAAGGGCAATAACAACATGAAATATGTGGATAGAAGAAAAGAACCTATATGGCTTCAAAGCATTCTTGAAGAATCACAAATTAGCCCAATAAGAAGAAATACCTTAGAGACATATTCTAACAATATGATAGAAGACAATCACAGTGAACACTCTCAAAGTCTAGCAAAACATGTAGGACAAGAATTCCTTCTACAAGTCTATGAAAGAAGCAAAAGTAAAATTGCTTCAACCATTCATGCATGGTTATATCAATTGATCAAGAAAATATATGAAGTCAAGGTATTCAAAACAACACAAGAAAACTTGAAATGTACTTACTGTAACAAAGAAGGCCATGAAAAAGTTGATTGTTGGGATTTACATCCTTGCACATATTGTGGGAGAGGATCTCACTCATATTCCTTTTGTCATTACAGAAAGGAGTATTACATGAGTTTTGAAAGAATTCTAACGTTCAGGTTACAATGCCTATTTCAAAGAATTATTTTTAAAGCTTTTGATAACAACAAATATAAGTTTGAAAAAATAGCTATTAATCAAAATAATGAATTAAATGATTGATTTTAGGTTGTAATAATAGTGATTACGTGATGATATTAGGGTGGCAGAGGAGCAAACACATGCAAAAATAGCAATAGAAGCAGATGGGAAGACAACAAAAGTGACAATGCATGGAGGAAAAGCAACTATGGTGGATGAGAATCAGGACCCCAACAAAGGGGAATATGGAAAAGAGCTCAAAGCTTCCCCTGAAAAAACCAAAGAGAAATGCAGCATCCAAAGTGATAGCAAGGGGCTGGTACTCAACAGGAATAGAGAAAGATCATCCCACAATGCAGAGAGCAAACCTCCTCCCGCTTAGGCCACTCAGATTAGTTGGGACAACATCTATGTAAAACAACTAGAAGACCTAGGTCCACCAATCGGGTCAGCTATAGGATCCTGACACCAAGACCCAGAATCAGAACCCAAACCTTAGGAAAATCCTCTTGGTCAGGAAAAGAAAGTTTTGGGAGTAGAGGACAACCTGTCGAAATCCTCTCAAACTTATGCAAAGAGAGTAAACCCTAACCCTAGTCTAATGAATGGGCCTAAAGTAGAGCTACTCCTTTCCAATGGAAACCTCTAGATCCCCTATGAAGTCATGTCCAATGTGCTCAGCCAAAACTCAAACTCATGGGTCAAAAAGTTCCTCGGGTCATGCCCCGACATGGAATCCATTTGCAAATGGGCCAACACCTCTTGGCACCTGATGGGATCCTTGGAGATGATTTCCCTTACCAGAGACTTTTTTCTAATCTGACTAAGTGATCCTATAGACTCTCAATGAATTATCACTGAAGGGCCTTGGTTCTATGATTAGAGGGGCCTTTTTATTTGTAAATGAGGAGTTGAATTCAATCCAACAACCAAAAGCATTAAATTTTATCCAATCTAGGTCCATCTCCCTGACCTTCCCATTCAATTTTATCATGAGGACATCCTCCATGGCATAGCAAGAAGTATTGGAGAGCTCATATCTTTTGATCCCGCAACGTGTGTTGGGACTCGAATGATATAGGCTTGCATGTGCGTTAATGCCAACCTGGACGCTGATCTGCCATCATAAATCAACCTCATCTCCAAGGTCTGTACCTTTACCCAAACTATTTAATATGAGAATAAACCTACATTTTGCAATTGTTGTTCTAATTAGGGTCACCTTCCCTCCCAGTGCCCATCTCAACCCCCAGCTACCTCATCTTGAAGTAATCATCAAACCTCCAAAACCCTTCATACCCAAGGCTCTAACACTACATTAAACCCTTCTGGCACCTTGTTGAAGGCTTTTAGTAATGAGAAGGCCCCTTTTGACCCCGCAAATCAAACCCTTTCCTCCTTGTAGCCCGACTGTCCCTATCTCAAACTACTTCTCCCCCCTGTCATCCGATGACCCTCCCACTAACTCCCTTTAATTGACCTTCAAATATCCATTATGTCCTCCTCCCTCTCCCCCTCCCCCACTCAAGCCTCAACATCCCCGTCTTCCCCCCTTCCCAAGCTCTTGTCCCCCTAGTCCTCTCCCTTCCTGACCCCTCAAGAAGCCTATGGCATATGTGGGATTAGTTAAGAAGAGGGGTCACCCCTCGATTCAAAATATCAAAAATAGGGAAACCCTAGATGATTTCACAAATGGCACCCAACTCACTCTCAGGGAGTCTTCCCAACTTTTGAAGAACTAAGAACAACAAAAAACTAATATTCCCCCCCATTAGGGAGAGGGAAGCATACATCGAACATAATTATCAAATTAAGATCCTCTCATGGAACGTGAGAGGCCTCAATGGGTGAAACAAGCATCACTTAGCATCACGTGGTCAAGTCCATGAGGAAAGAACACAGACCTACAATACTTCTCCTTCAAAAAATAAAACTAGATTCTCAAAATATTTCTTCTATATCAAACTACATCTAAAAGGACTCTATCTCCTACTTTAGTTTAGTCAACGGAGCCTCATGAGGTCTTTTATGCCTATGGGACCCAACCAAGATCAAGGGGATAATGTTTTCAATGACCGAAAGCTACATCAAAATTTTGTTCTTCAATAAGGATGATGGGGTTTGTTGGGTCCTTTAAAATGTATATGCCCAAAAATATCCCTCCTGGAGAACCTCTTTATGGAATTCCCTCAGCCAACTGTGAGATGTTTTTTTTGTAGAGGCTTGGATGCTGGCTGGGGATTTCAACTTCCCTCTCTTCCCCTATAACAAGAAAGGAGGGACTCCAATCATTGAAATATTCTATGAGCAGTTTGCAATATTTGTAGACAATAATGAATTAGTGACTGTTAATCTTAGAGGGCCAAGATTCACCTGGAAAAATCATAGGAAAGGTGACCAGCTAATCCAGATGTGATTGGACTGTGTCCTCATTTCTATCAATACCATCCTACTGTTTGGTGATGCAATCATGATATCTCTCTTGAGGATTAGATATGACTATAATACCATCCTCCTAGAGAGTCATCCACATACCTCATCCTTCAAATCCCCATTTAGATTTGAAGCAATGTGGCTCCATGACCCGAACATTAGATCTCTTGTTGCTCAATGGTGGGCCAGGCCTTTCCATGGGCCCAAAATATCCTAGATAAGCAACAAAATTCAACATGTAAAATACAATCTCAAAATATGGAATAAATATGTGTTTGGGAACATCTTTCAGAAGAAGCAACAAATCCAATCCCAGCTCCAAGAAATTGAGATCACTATTCAGGAAGGTGACCTTGAACCCACCCTACAAGACATTGAGAGAGTCCTCCTATCTGATTATCACAAAATTTTGAGAAGTGAGGAAGTTTTATGTAAGCAAAAATCTAGAGTAACTTATCTCAAATAAGGTGAGTTGAATACCAAGTTTTTTCATTCCACAACAGTGAGACACAGGGGCAACAACAGGATTAGAGAGCTAGTTCATTAGGATGGCTAGGTGGTTTTTGACATACAAGGAATTAGATCAATGGATGTTCTCTTCTTCGAGGAGCTCCTTGGACCCTCCCCTAGATGCAAATACCATAATTTAGAGAGCCTCCTACAATATATCCCAAGGTTAGTCATTATGGACCAGAATCATATGCTTCTTGCTACCCTTGCTACTGAGGAAATTAGGTCTACCATGTTTTCCATGCAATGGGAAAAAGCTCCAGGTCCATACGGTTTCCCTCCCATCATTTTTTAGCACTTTTGGGACATCCTATGCATGGATTTGGTTTTGGCAATCCAACAAATGTAGGTAGATAAGGTGATCCTAGGAGACATCAACTCCACCTTCCTAGCCCTCATTCCCAAATTCAACCATGCCTGCACCATCTCTGACTTCCACCCCATCAACCTATGCAATTTTCTATACAAAATCCTCACCAAAGCCCTAGCCACCAGACTCAAGCTTATCCTCCCCTCCATAATTTTACCTAATCAAGGTAGTTCCATCCATGGGAGGAAAATCACTGATAGCATTATCATCATACATAAGCTCATCCACTTCATCTCCTTGAGTGGCAAAGCAAGCCTCTTCCGTAAGCTCGATATGAACAAAACCTTTGACATAATATCCTAGGATTTTCTATTGGTTGTCCTCCACAGTTTTGGCTTCCACCCATATTGGATCGAGTTGATCAAAGGGTGTATTATCTTAGGGAAATTTTCTATTTTGGTCAATGGTTCCCCTGTGGGTTACTTCAATAATTACAAAGGCCTCAAACAAGGAGATCCCATCTCCCTCTTCCTTTTCATCATTGTTACAAAGGCTCTTGGAAGGGCTCTCACCCAGGCTTATCTTGAAAGGTCCATCTCTAACATCAACTTGCTTCCTCTCTCCAAGCTGTGTCCCACCAAAAGTTCATGGATGACACTATCCTAGCTACTCGAGCCTTGATTCCCCAAGCCTATTGCATCAAGTCCATTCTCCTCTCCTCTCCTTTGAGGCTGTGGTAGGATAGAAGGTGAACTTTGAAAAAATCAAGCTCTATTTTTTTTAAAATTTGGCAATATGTCAATCCTGCATTGCTGCCACCTTGGGATGCTCCATTGGTGCCCTCCCAAAAACTTACCTCAAATTCCCTCTCTTCAAAGGTCAGTCTATAAAATCCCTTTGGAATCCCATCATTGAGTGCATTCATAAAAAGTTGGTCATATAGAAAGGTAGCCTCCTAAATCAAGCTGGCAAGGCCACCCTTGTCAAAGCTACCTTTAGAGAATTCCCATATTCTTCATGTCCATATTCTAGATTCTTTTCAAAGTCTGCAACCACATTGAACAACTAGAAAAGAAATTCCTTTGGTGTGGGTTAGAGGATAAACATAGGATCCATCTGGTGGCTTGGAACTGGGTATGCAATGGGAAGGATTATGGTGGTATTGGGATACATGTGGTTCTTCCCAACCTTTGCATGAGCAGGTATTCTTGGAGTCACAGCCAGTTGTCATTCCAAAATTGGAGACTCATTCACGAGATTGGGCTCACATGGAACTGGGAGAGTGGCAAAACTAAAAGGGGTCACCTTGGAACCAGCTTCACTCCCATTTCTAGTGGTGACAAGTATGCTTGGCCATTGGGAATGTTTGTCCCTGATTCCTGTGTCCTCAATCGGGTCACCATAGCAGTTCCCATTCCCCCTAGCTGCTCAGTATGTTCCCTTAGTTTTAGCTAACCTCTACTAGCTCTCCACATCCTCTCTAGTGCTATTTCAACTAGGTGTGCTATCAGCACCAGTGTGGGCATCAGGGTTATGCATAAGTGTGAAATATCATAAATTGACTCTATTTAGGATTTTCAAGATTTTAAATTTGCTAATTTTGGATCCTTTCACTGGGGCCCATTCACCCAAAATTTACGGGGTGGAAGTTTTTTTGGGGTAAATTCACCCACCGTTAATAATTAAAATATTTTTATTTTAATTCACCGACCTCAAATTATAAATGATTTTTATTTTCCCACCCAATTCGCCTTCAAATTATAAATGATTTTATTTTTTCCGCTCAAATTGCCTCATATACTACCCGTATATATACTGTAGTGGGTACCGATAAACATACATCTAAAATACTCTAACTTAAAAATAGCTATGAAACAATGAAAAACTTGACAAGGTTATAGAGGAGTGTCTATCGAAATAAGCCGATCGGTTGTAGAGGAGTGTTGATCGGTGCAAGACGATCGATTTTAGACTCATGTATATCGATAGAAACCTATTGGTTGTAGAGTCATATTTTTTGACATAATATGATCGATTGTAGAGCTATATCTATCGGTTGTAGAGGTGTCGATTGAAATTAGACTATTGGTTGGAAGGATGTGTCTATTGGCATTAGTTGATTGGTTGTAGAGGTGTTAATTGGAATTCGTCTATTGGTTGCAGAGGTATCGATCGGTTGCAAAGGTGTCAATCGACATAAACCTATTGGTTGTAGGGACTGTTGATTAGAATTTTCTATTAGTTATAAAGGTGTCGATCAGTATTAGTCTATCGATGTAGGGATGTTTCGATCGATATTAGTTTGTTGGTTGTAGGGACATGTCGATCAACATTAGTGTATCAATTGCAAAGGTGTCAGTCGATATAAGTTGATCTATTGTAGGGACATGTTGATTGGTATAAGATGATTGATTGTAGAGAAGTCTTCATTGGCATAAGTTGATCGATTGAAGAGTAGTGTCTATCGGCATAAGGTTGCAGGGACACATTAATTAGCATAAGTTGATCGGTTGTAGAGTAGTGTCTATCAATACAAGGTTACAAATATGCATTAATCGACCTAAGACAATCAATTGCTGAGAAGAGACTCTCAGTAAAAGTCGATCGGTTGTAGAGGAGTGTTTTTGGTCCAACCCATTGCAGAAGTGTGTTGATTAACATAGAGCTATCGATTATAGAGGATTCATGACTAAAAATTGATAAAGTATTCTTCTTCCATTGTTCTTTTGTCCAAATCTCTTTTTCTTCAGTTTTATAGGCACTGTAGGTGAACTATATGCAATTGTGGTAGATAACTATCAATGTCATCTGGTTGTGTATCAAGAGCATTTATCTTGTCAGATACTGCTTCTTATCTCTTAGAGTATGTTTCATAGGCAGTGTAGAAGCACTATCTACAACTGTGGTTGATAAGTATCCATGTCATGTTGTGTGTTAAGAGTATTTTCTTGTCAGATTGCTTCTTATCTTTCAGATGTCATTCTACAGGGCAGTGTAGGTTCATCTTGAGGGATGTCTACTATTTTCCTTAAATTTCATAGATATTTCCTAACATATGAAGGTTTTAATTTACAAATACAATGTCACCTACTGAAGATGGAAACAAGGGACGCCAATATTCTTGTAAAAAGACAATTCTAAAATATTTTACATAAATATCAAAATGCAATGAGGCATCAATCTCTACATATTCTACACAACATGCAAGTACAAACACATTTTACCATTAAATTTTTTATATTTTTGTTGTTATTAAATATAAAACCTTTCTTTATTAATAGATAAATGGTTGTCTACTTATCTACCTCTTTTTAAATTCTTTGTAAAACTATATTCTGTTAATTCTTTAAAATAGTACCTTTTTTACTTCAAAAAATGATAGAGAACACCAAACATTGAATGCAGTAAATATTGTCGACCCTGATGTGCATTCACTCGAAGATATTCCAATAGATGAGATGGGACCACATGATAATTTTCCTAATAATGACATTCAACAACCACTTCAGGAGATTTTAAATTCAGACACATCAATTGAAAAATAAAATGACAGTACAATTAAATTGCAAACCTCTGGGGAATCTTGTAGTCAAAATATAAACGTCAAAAGATAAGCAAATGGACAATTGGAAGGGATTTTAAAAATGAACGGGCACGATTATACCCCTTTATTGAGAGAGATGAGAAACTGAATATGTGTAAATGTATTATTTGTACATGGAATATGGGAAAGGATAATTTATTACAAAATAAAAAGACACAATAGAAAAACACTATGGGAAAGTTTACATAAAAGAAATACAAAGTGATGGAACAATTAACAGATTTCATAGGTGGAAGGATGCATCAGAATGTGTGCATGTGAGATATGCACTTGAATATGAAAAATTAATGAAATAAAAACAAACCCTCATTGAGAAGGTTGGAACAATCGAGGCATAATTTTAAAAAATTAATAAGAATGTATTAGCCTCAAAGAAATTACAGTTTGCTATTGTATACAATATTCTAAAAAAAGGTCGACCCATGTCTGATTTTGCTTATTTTAAGGAAATACTTCAACTAGCCGATGTACAAAACCTTACCAATTCACATTGATCAGATCAAAGTGGTTGGGAAATGGTAAAATATCTATCACTGGTTGAGAAGGAAGACCTGAGAGAGAATGTAAAACAAGCCAAATTTATTTCAATTTCCATTGATGAGGTCACAATTGTTGACAATACATATTAGATTTGCATACATGTTTACACATTTAAAAATCATTTGAGACCACCTCATTTACTAGCACTACATAAGATGATTGAAAATTGTAATGCGAAAAACATTTATAATGTTGTTGTAACTAGTTTAAATGATGTTGCTAGAATGTATGAAAAGGAAATTGCCACAAAGTTAATTTGTGTTGGAGCTGATGGTGTGGCTACAATACAAGGACAAAGGAATGGTATTTGTGTTAGGCTTCAAACATCAATTGCCCCATATGTGATTCCTATTCATTGCATGGCTCATCGAATGAATATTGCATATAAAATTATGAGAAATTTTGATAATGTATCTAGAGTGGAAGAACTCATCCATGAAATACACTCATACTTTTCATGCAGTCCAAAAAGGTTTGTAGAGTTTCAATAGTTTTCTCTAGGTGTAATCGAAGGTAGAAAAATATTAAAAGATGTGGAAACCAGGTGGATTTCACTGTTTCTTCTTGCAAAAAGGGTATTTTTAGAATATCAATCCTTGGTTGGGTTTATGTATGCACATTGTAGAGATGTTGATAAGGTAAAATATTTGCTTTTTTGTATGACTGAATTGGAAACTCTTCTCACATTATGTGGTATTATACCAATGTTACAAGAAATGAATTCTTTGATTAAACTTGCACAGGAAAGGACAATTTATATTGTCAATTTTATGAGGATGAGAAAACAAATATGTATGATTATTGACAAGATTTATTTATCTGAAAAACATTTTGAGGATCCCAAGTTTGATAGTTGGAATACATTAGTTAATGTCAATTAACCGAACAACTTTTTAAAGTTCAACATCAACAATAATATTTGTATTGCTATCCATGGAAATTTGATTCCTGTATATCATTTTGAAAAGCGATTAGACACATTAACAGATGATGTTGAACAAGTGTCCATTACACATTATGGATTCGATGAGGTTTTAGATAGCACTAAGAATAAATTGAAAAGAATTGCAAATGCATTAACAAGTGAAATAAGAGATCGTTTTAAGAGATATGAGACACTTGAGGCCATGGATGTTGTTAATACCATCTTCTAGAATACTTGTGGTGACCATAGTAGTAGAAGTGAGTTGTTTGTAAAATATATGGGTAATATTATGACACATTTCTCTAAAAGTATGGAAATAAATGGCATTGAAATCAATGGTATTCTAAATAAAGATCTTCCGAGACAAAAATCAATTTTTTTTGGAATAACAATGGATAATCAAATTGTATATTTCAAAAATCCACGAGACTGGTTCAATTACATGTTTCTAAAAAAAATTGTATCGAAGAAGTGTCTTACAAGAAACTATGAGTGAATACTTTATTTTATATGAATTATGTCAGACAATGATTTTGGAATCTATTGAAGAAAAAAAAAATTTAGTGCATTATCTTTTTTAAATCAAAAGTTCGTAATAGGTTGGAAAAAAATTTGGAAAATTGTTTGAGAATGTATGTGTCATCGTACGAGGTGGGTAAGTTTCCTTATGATAGAGCATTGACATATTGGGAGTCCCTAGCAGAAAGAAGAGGTCTCACTAATACTGTTGATAATGAAAAAAATGTTTTAGCGTGGAGTGATGATGAGATTATGGAAATGCAAAATACATAGATGATTCTTAGTTCTTTTGGAGAAGTCGATAAAGCTTTGTATCAGCTTCTAGAAATGTAAAAATTGTAATGATTATATGACAAATTCATATAATCTATGATTTTTCCCTAGCACCATGGAGTGACGATCTTGCCTGATGGTGCATACATCAATTGGGAAGCCAAAAACTTCAATAAGTAGTTGGACGTTGATCTAGAACTCCAGGCCCCATACCGATATGTGATCTTGATTCCTTGATTTGAATATCTCCTAAGATACCTTCGTGTCATTGCTAGAAAATTTATTTAGAAAGGGTAAGAAACCATGGCTTACAATATGTTGGTCACAAATCTGCCACAGGAAAGGATTTTGTACATGTATGTGCCCTAGACTTGGCCAACATTGAAAGGCCGAGAGAAAGAGAAGTCTCCCGGGCCAATCTCCAGAGAGGGCTGGCTCCCAAACTAATCTAAACTGGTTTTGAAGATAAGGATGCAGGAAAGAAATGGAAAAATGCTGAAAGAAAGGGAAATAACAAGAAAGAGATGGAAATATGGCCACAGGCCGAAGTGTATAATTTGGGGTAGACTAACAACAAGAATTCCACCAAATTTTATGATAGCATCTAATAAAGGGAAAGCAACAGAATTGAACTCACACCTTTGTAGAGATAACCTCCAGATCGCATTTCAAACTCTACTCACTAACCAACAACGTTCGAATTCAGAATGCAGAATTCAAAACCTAACAGCAAGAGCATGAGCATAAACAGAAATGACTTTTAAAATAGAGGGACATCACACACATAAGAATGCTTGCAAATTTTAGAAGCCGAGTCACTTCTATTGATGCAGAGAACTTAGAGAGTTTCCTTGCAAAATGTCTAACCTCCTTTGCTTTAGATATACATGAATATTTATAGAGGTCTTCCCTCTCTCTTTTGCATCATAGCATTTAAAACATACAACAGATTTCAAAGAAGAGGTCCACAAAATATGCACTTGAAAAGAGAAACAATCCCCCTTAATCTGCCTCGGAGAAATCACACATTAAATGACCATTATCAGGGCAAGCTGGAAATTGTTAGGAGATCATGAACAGAACTTTTAATGCTGGAGGCCTCTTCAATTTTGGTGGCGTCAAAAACTGCCTCAGGTTCTTCTATCTTGCGCACATCGGTAATCAGCAACATTTAATCTTTGAGCCTCTTTGACCACGATCTCACAATCCGTTGGAGAGCCTTTACTTGATCCTTATCTTCTCTTCACATTCTCCTATGCAATCTTGAAGGAAAATGCAAACGAACTGTATCGGGCCTTTGTTATTGCTTCGGTCATGAAAATGTGATAGGTCGTGAAAATGCGACATGTCACGAAATCGTGACACTTTTACCTTACTGTCTTCTGTTTTTGCCACCACGAAAATGCGACATGTCACGATATCATGACATCTTCTCTTAGTTTAGCTTTGTCTTCCTGACATGTCATGAAATCATGACATTCTCCTTTGTTTGGGCTTCTTTCCTCAACATGTAATCGTGACATTTTCCTTTGCCTGCCTTCTTCGCTACTCCAAGTCATGAAAACTCACCATGTCGTGAAATCATGACATCTTCTTCCTTCTATGTCCTTTTCTTTTGTATACCCGCAAAACTACAACATGTCACGAAATCGTGACATCTTTCTCTTCCTTGGCCTTCATCTTCCTGCAAGTAGCGAAAATGGGACATGTCACGAAATCGCGACAGTCCGTACCATTCTTTCTCTCTCGGGCCCCCCCCTCGGAAAAAGGAGACTTGCGGGTCTCCCCGCTATCTCCTCTCTCCCCTCCCCCTCCCTCCTTTCTCTCGCGGGAGGGGGGGGGGGCCTCCCCCCCCCCCTCCCCCCCCCCCTCCATGTTTCTCCATTTGGCTTTATCTCCACAATATGTCGCGAAATCGTGACATTTTCTCTTCCTTTACTTTGATGCTTTTAGCAAAATTTACATGTCACGAAATCCGACATTAAGCCCTCCTCGCTAAAACTGACATGTCGTGAAATCGTGACAATTCTTCGCACTTGGTCCTTCCTCCCATGTCACGAAATCGTGACACTTTCCTGCCTTCGCCTTCATTGTCGCTTCCTGTCATGATATCGCGACAAGTTCCTCTTGCTTGACTTCATCCTCAAAAATGTCACGAAATCATGACATCTTTCATGCCTTGTGTTTATCTTTCAGCTCTTCCGCGATAACGCGACATGTCGCGATATCACGCCAGTCCATACCATTTGCTCCTTTCTCACTTTTCTATCGTGATATCATGACATTTTTCATTGACATTGCCCTTTTGCTTTATGTCACGATATCATGACATTTTCTATCACTCCGCTCCTGGCCACCGTAAGTCGCGAAACCACATGTCACGATATCACGACAACTTTTCATTTTAATGCTCCTCACCGCAACAAGTCGTGAAACTCCAACATGTCGCGATATCGCGACAGTTTGACTTCCTTGCTACCTTTGACTGTTTTGACCGCAAAAACGCGATAGGTCACAAAAATGCGACATGTCATGATATCACGACATTTTCTTTACTTAGCTCTTTTCTCTCACAAGACATGTCACGATTCGACATTTCACTTTTGCACAAACTTGGTTATTTTGCATGAACAACAACAACAAAAACAATGTGGCAAAAATGCCAACATTCTTGGTGGCTCACGGGGTATACAGTTCTGCTGTATGCACGAACCTCAAGCCTTTATCCATTGGGCAACAGAGTCAAGAAACTGGAGGAGAAGAAGAACTGAGTGTTGGTTGATGCTGGACGTCTCTACAGGCTGCTGCAACAAGCTCTTGTTGGTACTCGACACTGAAAAATAGGACCTTCAACAAAAATTTATGGAAGAACAGAACTTCCTTTATTTCTTTAGAACTACTGCACTTTGCCTAGCTCGGATGAGCTGGGTAATCACCAGTGTTGTGCAAGGATCTCCATGGCAGTAGTGAAAAGCACCTGAACTACAAAAAGGGAAATGAATGGAGTGATGACCAGCGGATGTGCAGGCCATGGAACGGGAATGGTGAATGATGGAATGGTGGAAGATGGAGGAGTAGAAGTGGTAGATACAACAACAGGGTGCTACTGTGCTACCAGATGCTATGAAATAGATAATGAAATGGAAGTGGATGGAATGGAGATGGTAGTAGGAACTATGGCTGTGACGAAGTACTCACAAGACAAAGGACTAGAAGAAAGGGAAAGTAGAAATGGGAACATCAGAGAGGGGAGTAGAAACAACAATAGTGGCTTGATTATGTATAGAGGAACAAGGAGTAAAAGGGGAAGGGAATGAAAATGAGGAAGTGGAAGAAAGAAGTAGAGGAAAGCCACTAACTGCTGGGAAGGAAAAGAAAAAAAGAAAGAAAAAGAAACATACCTGCGGGCTCGTGTGCAAAAGGAGCCGAAGTTGACGAAAATTTGTCTTTTTTTTTTTACTGATAATAGGCCTTCAAATGAAGACCATTAACTGGAATTAACATTGCATGACCATCCATATCTTGCAAATAAAAATAATTAACCTGATTGGCACCTGTGATTTGAAATGGACCTTCCCATATTGCCTCAAACTTGTGATGTTTGCCAGGCTTTGATTTCTTTTCATTCCACTTCAATACAAGATCGCCAACCTTAAAAGTCCTTTCAGAGACCTTTTTACTGAACCATTTCTTTGTCATCTCAGCATGTTCTATAAAATTCTGGTAGGATTTCTCCCGTTCTTCTTCCAACTGCAAGAGTTGAGCTAATCTCATGTTCATTGAATCAGATTCATCATCCTGATCATCAATCAAATGCCAAGTCTGGAGGGCCGGTAATTCAATATGAATTGGCAAAACCGCTTCTTTTCCGTATACCAATGAATAAGGGGATGTCTTGATAGATTTTTTCACAGAGATGCGATCAGCCCACAATGCTTGATTCAAAAGTATGTGCCAGCTCCGCTTATTGTCGCCAAGGGTCCTCTTCAAAATTCGAAGCAAGTTCTTGTTTGTGGATTCGGCCAAGCCATTCCCCTACGGATAATAATTAGATGAAGTTTTCAAATAAATTCTGTGCTTACCCACAAATTCACTGATTTTGGCCCCTATGAAAGGAGTTCCATTATCTGTTAGAATCGCATCTGGGATACCAAAGCGAGTGATCAACCCCTCAAGAAAAGTGATGACCGTGGCTTGATCCGCCTGTTTAGTTGGAATTGCTTCAGTCCATCTAGTGAAATAGTCAGTTGCAGTCAAGATATACTTGTGACCAGCAGATGAGTTAGGATCAATGACCCCGATAAAGTCTAGGCCCCATTGCTGAAATGGTGCTTCTACTTGAATCGGGTGAAGAGGTAATGATGCATTCCTGGTTCTACCGATGTATCTTTGGCACTTATCACATTTTTGACTAACTTTGAAGGCATCTGCAAAAAGAGTTGGCCAAAAATAACCTGCTCGAATAATATTTAATGCCATGGGTCTACCTGCATAATGACCTCCTGATAATCCATAATGGAATTCTTCTAAAACTTTCTCCTTCTCTGATTCTTTGACACATCTAAGAAGAACCCCATCAATATTCTTATGAAACAAGCCATTTGGTAGCAAGACATACTTGAGAGCTTGCAGTCTAAATCTTCTTCTCTGTGAGGCATTCAGATGTGAAGGACATTTTCTAGAATAAAAATATTCCATCAGCTCCTCTGTCCACTCTCGATCCACTATAGAATGATTGTCAAAATTACAATTATCTACTACATCCTCATATTCATGAATTGTGGATCCAGAGGAAGCATTCTTTGCAAGCTCTTGGCACAATGCTCGACCTCGAACAAGCTTGGTCGGTCGGATCTCTACATCAAATTCTTGAATTTTAGAAACCCAGCCAGCTCTCCTATCTCCAAGTTCTCCTTGTATGATAAAATTTTGGACATCTGGATGAACAACATAAACTATCGTTTTACTCTGTGAAACAAAGTGCCGAAACTTCTTCAGAGATTTCATTACCGCATACACTTGTTTCTCAATGAAGTTATACTTCTCTTGATGCGGTTGGATGACTTGGCTTAGGAAAGCAATCGGACGTTCATTCTCATCATCTCCCTTCTGTGTAAGCACCGCGGCATAAGCTTCTTGTTCACCAATGGCATAAAGGATAAAATCCTTGGAATAATCAGGATTCACCAGGACCGGAGCTTGAGTGATCCTTTCTTTGATCTCCTCAAATGATTGCTTCCTCTGCTTGGTCCATTTGAATTCAGCATTTTTCTTTAAAAGCTCTGTCATTGGCTTTATTACTTGAGCGAAATCTGCAACAAACTTTCGAACAAAATTAATTTGCCCAAAAAAAGACTGCAAATCCTTCTTATTGGCCGGCAATGGAAGCTTTAAAAGAGCTTGGGCCCTAGCTGGATCAATAGCTAGGCCATTTTCTGAAATTAGATGTCCTAGGAGCTTTCCCTCCTTTACAAAAAAAATTGACTTTTTTGGATTGATAGATATGCCAAATTCTTGACATTTTTCAAATATCTGCCTTAAATGAGATCCGTGGTCCTCCCTATTGTGAGAAAAAATAGTCATATCATCCAAATAAATCACAATAATGTGATTTAACAACTCACCAAAAGCCACATCCATTGCCCTTTGAAAAGTTGCGCCAGCATTTGAGAGTCCAAACGGCATTCGTTGGTAAGCAAAGGTTCCCCATTTTGTGGTGAACGTTGTTTTATGTTGGTCCTCATCCCTGACCCAAATCTGGTTATACCCAGAGAATCCATCCAACAAAGAGAATCTCTGAGCTCCCACAACCACGTGAAGAATCTGGTCAATCCGAGGTAGAGGATAATGATCTTTTAGCGAGGCTTGATTCAAATTTTGAAAATCAACACATAGGCGAATATCTCCATTCTTTTTCCATACTGGGACCAGATTTGCCACCCAAGTTGAATGCTTGATGGGGTAAATGATTTTAGAATCCAACATTTTAAGAAGCTCCGCCTTCATCAGTACTTCAATCTTGGGATTGACTGGTCTCTGCTTTTGTCTGAAGGGTTTCACCCCATCATGCAACTCAATAGTATGCTGGATTACATCTTTGTTATATCCCTTCAAATCATGGTAACTCCAAGCAACTATGTCAGGAAATTCATGACATAAATCTCTGATTTGTTCTAACTCCTCGGGGGTGCAATCCGTTCCAACCTTTATCAATTTTTGGGGACCTATCTCTAGTTCAGTATACTCCTTCTCATCTACTTTGATCCTGTGCTTCTCTGCCCTATCATTCTGATCAAAAAGGCTTTCAAGTGTAATCAATCCTTTGGGGATATGATTATTCCTTAATTGAATAAGCCCTTTGGCTTCTTCCTCATCAAGCGTTCTCTCTTCCACAGTACTCACTTCTCTTATCAAAAAATCTACAATCTGTTCATCACTTTCGAATACTTGCCAATACATGTTCTTGTCTGGGACTGAAGGTCTGTAAACTAACCTTACAGTCTTAGGTTTCCTCACTACATGCTCAATCGGAGAGAAGTTTGCTCCAAGAGATGCTAGAATATCAGCATGCTTATTCATCTCTCATGAAATGGATTGAATATTCAATGTTGTGAAAGCCTCAAACAGGTCCCAAAATTTGTTGTGATACGCCTTTAAATAATGCTGCTTGGAGATGCACTTGTTTGTTACTTGATTCACAATCAATTCAGAGTCACCAAAAATCTGCAATTGTTCAATCCCCAATTTTTTTGCCTTTTTCAAGCCTAGGCACAACGCTTCATACTCAGCAGCATTGTTAGTACAACTCTAGGTCAATCGATATGAATATGTTTTCTATAGGCCAGAGGGAGAAATAAGAACAATCCCTGCTCCCGCACCATTTTTGCATCGTGCTCCATCAAAATACAACTTCCATAATTGATCGGGCACAGAGTCTTGACCAACTTGATCAGGAGGCAGTTTTACTTCAACCTCTTCGGGCTTTGTAATAGAGTAACAACCAATTTTAGTTTCCACCATGGCATTAAAATCGAGCATTGAAAATTCATCCTCTAAGCGAGGCTCATCCAAGACTTCATCCATCAAATCAGAATCTTCCAATTCTTCAGTTATCATGTGAACAGAATGTGTGGACTTTTCTTCTTCTCCCATCTTCTCTATATGAAAAGTAGAAGGCTTCTCATTGGAGATCCGGATTCTTCTTCCTTTGAAAGGAATTTCCAAGTGAGAATAATCCAGAGAAAGATAACCTCCCAGCTTGGCAGTAAATTCTCTCGACAAACACATACTGAAATATGGTTCCAAATCGACCACAACTATCTCCTGAATTACTGTAATCTGAGGCATACTATGTAGAACAATAGGAACATCCTTGATTACACCCACTATTTTCATGGGAGTCCCATCCAACTGCAAGACACCAGGGCTACTTCTTGTATACTCCATTCCCATGACTTCACAAACTGCCTTTGGCATGACAGTTGTTGCAGCACCAGAATCAATCATGCAGTTGTGCACTATCCAACCCTCCATCCTGAGTGACAAATAAAATGGGGGTGGTCTATTTTTTCCAGTGGCTGAAGTAGTTAATGTTTGAGCAAAAATCATCTGGGTAGGATTCTTCTCACTATCTTTCATAGACTTCAATGATTCTTGTAACAGATCAACTTGCCCAGGTAATTGTAAAGCATCATAGAGACTAACCTTGGCTGGAATCTTCTTCAATTCTTCGACAATATTGTATGCAGATGCACCAGACTCCCTCTTTTCATTAATGTCTTCATATTTGCTCCGATATTGCTGAGTGGCTTCTACCCTCGATCTTTTAGTCAAATATGGGTACTTGAGCTTTTCTCTGGCTCGGTCCTCTGTTTCAGCTCTTGCCTGCGAAGTTGAGGCTTTTTCTTGCAATCTTTCCTTTGCTCGTGGTGGCAAAAGATCTTTCAATAGAACAGGTGAATCTGGCTTTGGTACTAAAATAGGAGCTTTCACTTGTACTTGTTTCTTCTCATTCTACATCTTTGGATCAGCTGGTACCCTTAATGGTTCCATCTCTGCTGGATCTACAGTGACTGGCTTCTTCCCAGTTCTCATGAGAACTGAGACTTGTTCTTCAGATGGAACCATAAAATTATGATCTACCTCAAAAATCATATTAACTTGTCCTCCAGAAGAGCTTGCGGCCAATGTTTGCACATAGTTCAGATGAACCATACAAGTGTCTTCGCCGTGTGGATCATTACATGTAGAGCACCAATATGTTCTTTCTGCAGGGCCAGCTTCCTCATTCGTCAACACAGTCAGGTTCTTTTCAGGCACTTTACTTGTTGAAGCCGCTTGTTCTCTAGTGATCGGCGGAGGTTGAAATCTCCTGGGTTGGAAATCTCTCTCAGCCTGCTTTCTTTCAAGAACTGTGATTTTATTTCCCATCGCTCTTATAGCTGAATTAGCCGATTGTACCTCTTGTAATAGGATTGTGAAAGGATCAAGATTTGAGGGCGCAGGAGGTGCCGATAGAGGTAGAGGTGCTGGCGGTGCAGGCAATGCTGGGAATGAAGTGGGAGCTGGTAATTGTAGAATGATTGGTGCAGGCAACTATGGAATAGTTGGAGCAGGGAGCTGGGGAACTGGAATGGGTGCGATCTGAGGTGCACTTGAGCTCCATGATGGAATAGGATACATGGAAGGCATAGGCTATGAAAATGAACCAGAATACAAATGCTTAGGAAGATCAGGTAAGATGGGCATTGTTACCTTTGGAGGAAGCCTACCTATGGCAATCAAGTCAGCTTTCGCCTTTTGCGCTTGTTCGAACAGCTCTGGAAATGTAGTCACATTGGACTGTCGGACAGCCAAGCCGATGTCTGTGTTGAAGGCTCTGAGATAATAGAATGCAGCTAGCTCATGAGCGGGCCGAAGACCATCAGGAATTCTCTGCCAGCTTCTAGTAAATCTGACATTGAAGTCAGCTATCTCCTCCTACGGGTGCCTTTGGATCGCATTAAATTGATGCAACAAGGAGTATGGATCAGCTTGTTCATGAAAGTTTTTGACTAACAGTTCTCCTAATTGATCCCATGATGCAATGGTGCCTGGTTGCAACGTTCGGTACCAATACAACAATTTTCCTCTCAGTGATAACACCAACAATTTTACCATCACATCTTCATCGGTTATGTCATGGATAGCCGCCAAAGAGGCTACATCATTAATATGCTCATAAGCAGTTTTACCAGTACCATCATAGGTCGACAAAGCTTTCAAAGCAGCTTGAGGGACTTGATTCTGTGTCGGTAAATTCAAGGCTCCCGAATCATTCCATGCTGAGAACTTCCTTGGTGGAGGATGTTGGGCCATTTGGACTGGTGCGTATGGCTGTAGAGGTGGAAAACTAGTAGCAGTACTAGATGAATTTGAAGGAACAGAGAACACACCAACAATTTGTGAGGATGTTGCAGAGGATATAAGTGGTGGGGAGACCAACTTAGGGTGTTCGCTTAATCTTTGGTTGTCAAGTTCAAAAAACTCAACGGGATTTTTAGATTTTTTGGCCTTCGATCTTGTGATCATGAAGTACAACTCTCACTGTATCCACGTTCGGAGGCTTCTAGGTAGTGCTGAGTCACCAAATGTTCTAATTATACAGCATGAAGGTGAACATTAAACCTTAATACTATTGGAAGTGGAACTTTCAGGGTCCCACCGGGCGTGCCAAAAATTGTTGGTCACAAATCTGCCACAGGAAAGGATTTTATATATATATGCGCCCTAGACTTGGCCAACATTGAAAGGCCGAGAGAAAGAGAAGTCTCCCGGGCCAATCTCCAGAGAGGGCTAGCTCCCAAACTAATCTAAACTGGTTTTGAAGATAAAGATGCAGGAAAGAAATGGGAAATAATAGAAAGAAAGGGAAATAACAAGAAAGAGATGGAAATATGGCCACAGGCCGAAGTGTATAATTTGGGGTAGACTAACAACAAGAATTCCACCAAATTTTATGATAACATCTAATAAAGGGAAAGCAACAGAATTGAACTCACACCTTTGTCGAGATAACCTCCAGATCGCATTTCAAAATATACTCACTAACCAGCAACGTTCGAATTCAGAATGCAGAATTCAAAACCTAACAGCAAGAGCATGAGCATAAACAGAAATGACTTTTAAAACAGAGGGACATCACACACATAAGAATGCTTGCAAATTTCTAGAGCCGAGTCTCTTCTATTGATGCAGAGAACTTAGAGAGTTTTCTTGCAAAATGTCTAACCTCCTTTGCTTTAGATATACATGAATATTTATAGAGGTCTTCCCTCTCTCTTTTGCATCACAACATTTAAAACATACAACAGATTTCAAAGAAGAGGTCCACAAAATAGGCACTTGAAAAGAGAAACAATCCCCCTTAATCTGCCTCGGAGAAATCACACATTAAATGACCATTATCAGGGCAAGCCAAAAATTGTTAGGAGATCACGAACAGAACTTTTAATGCTGGAGGCCTCTTTAATTTTGGTGGCGTCGAAAACTGCCTCAGGTTCTTCTATCTTGCGCACATCGGTAATCAACAACATTTAATCTTTGAGCCTCTTTGACCACGATCTCAAAATCAGTTGGAGAGCCTTTACTTGATCCTTATCTTCTCTTCACATTCTCCTATGCAATCTTGAAGGAAAATGCAAACAGAACTATATCGGGCCTTTGTTATTGCTTCGGTCGCGAAAATGTGACAGGTCACGAAAATGCGACATGTCGCGAAATCGTGACACTTTTACCTTATTGTCTTCTCTTTCACCACCAGTCATGAAAATGTGACATGTCACGATATCGTGACATCTTCTCTTAGTTTAGCTTTGTCTTCCTGACATGTCGCGAAATCGTGACATTCTCCTTTGTTTGGGCTTCTTTCCTCAACATGTCGTGAAATCGTGACATTTTCCTTCGCCTGCCTTCTTCGCTACTCCAAGTCACGAAAACTCACCATGTCATGAAATCGTGACATCTTCTTCCTTCTGTGTCCTTTTCTTCTGTATACCCATGAAACTGCAACATGTCACAAAATCATGACATCTTTCTCTTCCTTGGCCTTCATCTTCCTACAAGTAGCAAAAATGGGACATGTCACGAAATCGTGACATCCTACCTTACCATTTCTTTCCCCATTCGATAAATCGTGACATGTTTCTCCATTTGGCTTTATCTCCACAATATGTCACGAAATCGTGACATTTTCTATCTTCTTTCACTTTGATGCTTTTAGGCCACGAAAATTTGACATGTCACGAAATCGTGACATTTCGTACAATCTGGCTGCCTCCTTGCTTCCTCCTCGTGAAAACGTGACATGTCACGAAATCACGACATTTCTCCGCACTTGGTCCTTTCGCCCCAATATGTCATGAAATCGTGACACTTTCTTGCCTTCGCCTTCGTTGCCGCTTCCTGTCGCGATATCGCGACATGTTCCTCCTGTTTAGCTTCATCCTCAAAAATGTCATGAAATCGTGACATCTTTCATGCCTTGTGTTTATCTTTCAGCCCTTCCGCGATAACGCGATATCACGACATTTTTTACCATTTTCTCCTTTCTTGCTTTTCTGTCGTGATATCGCGACATTTTTCATTGACATTGCCCTTTGCTGCTTTATGTCGCGATATCGTGACATTTTCTATCACTCTGCTCTGTGGCCACCCAAGTCGCAAAAACGCGACATGTCGCGATATCGCGACAACTTTTCATTTTGATGCTCCCTCACCGCAACAAGTCGCGAAACTCCAACATGTCGCGATATCGCGACAGTTTGACCTCCTTGCTGCCTTTGACTGCTTTGACCGTGAAAACGCGACAGGTCACGAAAATGCGACATGTCGCGATATCGCGACATTTTCTTGACTTAGCTCTTTTTTTGGTACGGACGTCGCGAAAACGCGACAGGTCGCGATATCGTGACATCTTTGCTTTTTCACTTACAAACAGAGGAGTGAGTATCTTTACAATCTGAGCATTCTTTTGCATGAACAACAACAACAAAAACAATGTGGCAAAAATGCCAACATAATAATATCCTTAACCATAGGATCGAGCAAAAGCATCTCAGGCTCAAGCAAGGCCATGGTTAAGAAAAGAAAGGGGATGGAAGGACTGAAGCAAGGGTAGAGAAGAGGGTGAAAATAAAGAATTTTATTCAAGCCCTTAATGTGCATTGGATTATAAAGACAATCACCTCGCATACCGAAATATCTATAAAGACTTTTCCCCTGGGATCAATGCTATATTCGACCTTTGGAGATGTTTGGATCATGTGCCATGGGACCAGGGATGTTTCTCACATGGGAAAGGAACCACTATAGCAATATTATCATATGAGGCACTGGAAATATCAACATCTTAGAAATGATTACATCCCAGGGTGGCACATGAAGAAATTCAACTTGATTATGATTCACACCATTGGGAATTCTCCTAGATTATCTCATAATCCCCTTTACCATAATCATATATTAATCACAATATTAAAGCATACAACTCACTAGACAATATCAATGAATATCATTCATAGAATAACAACAATATTTCTTAATAATAAAACTTACAATATTATTCATAAATCATCAAATATATAAAGGAACTTGTAACTTCTTTGATATAATGGATGGAGATTTATCTCCATAATATAACCATACAAGATGAATCTTCAACACTCAACTATTGCTCTCCTCAATCATCTAAGATATGCATCCTTTCCTATTCCTCACATATGACAAAAATTTCATGAATTGTGACTTTACATCTTGTCATATATCATGTGACTTCACTTGCATATTTGATATCTAACTCATGTGACTCTTGACTTACTTGAAACTTTCCACACTCTTACACTTTGCACACTTGTAGACTTTATTACATAACACTTGGACACTTTTCACACAATGACACATATTAGAGAAAATATAAACACACCCCATAAATGTAATATTTAAATATACCACATGCTACCAAATAATGTAATATCTCCAACACCCCCTTTATTACAGTATTTAGTGTGAAGAAATTTAGTCTTCAGTTTCTAATTTTGTCTTATGTCTATCCATGTATTTTTCCTATTGGCTCTGCTTGATATTCTTGCATTGTGCCTGATCCATTATCCTATTTTATATATTTTGGAAAATTCAAAAAAATCATCATTAAATTGTTCTTGTGGAAAAAT
The DNA here is from genome assembly GCA_028583015.1 of Wollemia nobilis. Classification (NCBI taxonomy): domain Eukaryota; kingdom Viridiplantae; phylum Streptophyta; class Pinopsida; order Araucariales; family Araucariaceae; genus Wollemia; species Wollemia nobilis. Next base: position 886,983 of record JAQPPZ010016951.1, read on the forward strand.
ATGATCTAAAATTTTCTATGATAATCCCATTGTATCCAAAGCAAATATTCCATTCTTGATGGAACCCATGGCTTCAACTTTGTTTTGTTTCTTGATGACACATTTTTTATTTCCATTGATATATTTGAATTCCACTGTTCTACCTCTGTTAACCAATTGGGCTACAAAAATAAGATTATTTGTTAAACTAGGTACATATAATACATCTTCTAGCATGAATTCTAAATATAGATAACTAGGTGCAACATTTCCTTATTCTTGCACATGGTAAATTTTGTCATCGACTATTTTTAGTAGAATATTTTGCGTTGCTTTCAATTAATCAAACCGATGTAAGTTCCCTATCATGTGGTGACTAACACCTGAATCTATATACCATGTGTCTTTTATATTTATCATATTTTGATGTAATCTTGTTTCATGCATTTTATTAAATCTTTGATTCTAAAAATTTCTTCTCATAGTAGTTGGCTCTTTGAATTTGTATGACCTTTGTGATGCATTCATTTTGAACAATTTTAATTTCTTTGAAGTGGAATTCCTTATTGCTCCAAATATTTAGTTTTTAATCAATTCCTTTGATGTAAAATACCTTGTCTCCCAAATTCAATTGAACAATTTCTTCAAATAATCATTTTCAATATTCTTTACATTCAATTATTTCCATTTATCTCCTAAACTCAGAAATTTCAAATTCAATCTTATAACTCCACTTATTTCTTCAAAAATTCAAAATTTTCAAATCACAAATTTATTGAAAAAATATTAATAATTCAATCATTAATTGATTATTTATTCATTCATTCAATTCAATTCTTATCTCTCCAATTCAATTTAGTCTCTCGATTCTTCCTTCAAATTTCAATTTAGTTTTCACTCTTCTCAATTCAATATTCAGTTTAGATTTCAAATGATTTATTGTCTTATATCACATAAGCATTTAATTCATTTCTTAAAATTTAATAATTTATCTGCTTATATCTCCACATAATAAATCCCTTTCTTTTAACCTTAGTATTATCAAAAAACTGATATGTTTAATCAACCTTATAACTTCATTAATTAATCATGACTCAATTTATCTTTCCCAAAATAAAGCAGTTAAATATGTAGTTTTACGTGAGATGCTTACCTTTATTTTTTTGTACACGTGGTAATATGGAATATTCACATGTAATGATTTTGATTCAATGTTACATCTTCTTCACACATGTCTCCAAAATGGTATGCCTCCTCTTTTACTTCTCTCTCAGGCTGATTTTGACCAAACAATTTTAAGTCCTTCACTTCAGTGTGATATTACAATACATGTGCCTTCTGCTTGCTCGAACATAGGTTCTTTCTCAAAGGGATGAATTCACATTCATAGGCTTGTCTCTACTCATTGGTGCTATCAACCTCATATGCTCTTCATAAATTTGGCTTAGATCAAAGATACTATCAACCGTGACTCTGAGGTGTTATCAACCTTGGCAGGTGCCCCAATCTTCAATGTCATTGATGCACTTATTCTCACTCTATGCTTTCTCACATCTTCAATATACTTTCACGTATTTAATCATTGATGGCCTACAAATTTCTTCTTCGTCAAATGACTTTAAATATCTTTCACCAACACTTCTTCCTTCACATCTATAAATCTTGTCCACAATGACAATTCATGTCATTATTCTTTCAAATATATCTTCATAGAGAAATATCAATTGTTCCTCCAATCTTCTTTTTCCTTCTCTTGGAGATTATAACTTTTGACTTAGGAAATTTCAATTCTTTGCTCTCAATGGGATTTAAATAAGTCTTATCTCGTTGGTAGTATGCTTTAATTTCAACAAACTCAAGGTGCAATAAACTTATATTTTCTATCTTTAAATTCTCCTTATCAGTGCAATATCAATCATTCCTTCAACACTTTAATATTCCATTTCTCCAATCTACAACTTGGATGACCTTAACCCTTTCCTTTAAACTTCACAAATTTAAATGGACAAAATGCAGCTCTGACACCACTATTGGTAATTCTCCTAGATTATCTCACAGGTCCCTTTAGTAGCATTAAATATCAATCACAATATTAAAGCATACAACTCATTGAATATAAAAAAACATCATTCATAATATAACAACAATAATTCTTTATAATAAAAATTACAATATTATTCATAAATCATAAAATATACAAAGGAACTTGTAACTTCTTTGATACAATGCATGAAGTTTTATCTCCATAGTATAATCATACAATATGACTCTTCAATACTCAACTATTTCTCTCCTCAATCATCTAGGGGATGCATCCTTTCCTATTCCTATTATATAATAAATATCTCATGAATATTGACTTCAAATCTTGCCACATATCATGTGACTCTTCACTTGCGTATTTGATATATAACTCTTATGGCTCAACTTATTTGACACTTTGCACACTTTATTACATAACACTTGGGCACTTCTAACACATTGACACATACATTAAATAAAATATAAACACATTCTTTACATATAATATTTACAAATGTACCATGTGCTATCAAATAATGTACTATCTCCAACATACACTAGTGTTGTGATGAAGAAATGAGGACATACAACAAAAATGGGCTAGGAATGCTAGGAGGTAAAAGGGTTTGTACTTAAAAATCAACTAATTTTTACCTTGTGGAGGAGAGAAAAGGAGATTTGAAGGATGGATTACAATGATATATTTGATGGTCAAATGCATATGCAAATTGCATTGAATCAACCAATTGATGGTACCTATAGTTGGAGGGGGTCATGAGCACATTTTGCATTGAAAAGTTGATTTTTTAGGTCATTAAATGCCTAAATAAATATGCCCAAAAGAATGGATAATGCCTTTATGCATCAGTGGCACTTTTATTTTATTGTAGCACTATTACCACTTGGGAAGCACTTTCACTAACTAGCGGTACTTTTGCCACCTAGGTAGTTCACTTTTGTTTAGGTGTTGAAACTTTTTCTTGCACTAGATTTTATTTTTGCATTCATTTTTAATTTGATTTTTCTAACTATTGAGATTGATGAGGTGTTTGGATTTTGTTGCAAGAGTGGTTATACACACTAGTTTCTCAAGAGAGGTGACCACATGCACTCAAGACCTTCTAGGGTCTCATAGGGTTTGCTAATGACACACTATTGTTAGAATTAGAGTTGATCATTGGCCTTGATGCCAAAGCTAAGTTTGACTATGCCCTTCTCATAGCATTGGTAGAGTGCTAGGATTTGAAGATAAATATATTTCAACTACTCACCGATGAGATGAAAATCACTTTGGAGGATGTTTAGAGGATTCTATTAGGTACCCATTAGAATAGCACATTTCCACATCAGCTAGGACTAGAGGCATTTCTTGGAGAGACTCATAAGGGAATTATATTTCCCTATTATTAGGTAAAACATTAAAATCAGTATCGACTATGTAGGGGGTCACTTGGAGAGGCATACCATACTATTGTATACCATGGTTTATGGAATCTTTATTAGAGATACCAATAGGTTAGTGGTCCACTAGAAGTGGGGTTAGATAGTGCCCAACATGAAAGACCATTAGATAATTCTTATATGGGCGATTGTGGTGCTAGTGCAAATGTACCATTAACTACATCATGTACTTTACAAATAGAGGAGGATCCTTAGTTACTACACATTGCTCTAGGTGTGGGTCTAGGAGCACATAGTATTCATGAGGTCATTGGGATTTTTAGGATAAGTGGTAGGTTTGAAGGCAACACCAACATATAGATGGGGATGGTATTTTTAGGAGGGACAAAGTAAGCCCAATAGGGGAATTTTGGTGATGGCTAGGAGGATAGTGGATGACCTAATGACATAGTAGATCATATTTCAAACATATAGAATAAATCCTATCTGGTAGGATGATATCTACTAGTTGGCTCACATCAATGAGTTAGGTGGATAGTAGGACTATGGAGATAACAAGAGCTCTTCTGTTTGTTTGTATTGTCCACTAGTTTAATGCTAGGCAAGGGATCATAGGAGAGCTAGTTTGGTACTGATGATTTACATAAGAGAGAGGATTTGGTCTATAGCCAAATATTAACTTATATATAAATCTAGATATAAATTATTCCACAATTCTAGACCTAACTATTAATGATATTGGGACTAGCAAAAAATAGTAGAGATGGAACCAAACTATTAGAACTTAGAGATTGAATGTCATTGGGCTACACTTAGGGAGTAATAGAGACCAAGAAAGGCACAATAAGTGATAGCATTATTAGTCTAATAATATAAATTTTTAAAGATAGAGGGAGGCACAAGAAGTAGCAGGGATGGTGATAGTAGCAACAATACCACCCTTGGAATTATTAATGAGCATGGAAAGCAAGGCAAGACCAAGTAGATCATCTCAATATACCATGAATGTAGAGCAATATTCATTATAAAGGTATGGGTGAGTCTATAGGCTATTATAGTAGCAACTCAGGTAGAGGTAACAATATGGACAATGATGAGAGATCAACTAGCAAGTTAGGTCATTCAGATGTAATAAACCATTTAAGATCTAACTATTGAGCAAGACATGGTGATGGTGAAGACCATAGTAAAAATATAAGGGGCCAAGGGCATTAGGTGGTCTAGACATTTTTGGAATAATTGGCATAGGTGTAGAGGTACTTGTATGTAGAGGTTGTGTAGGTGAACCACTATAGAGTGGCTTACCATACAACCATTTTGGTTAATAGTACCTACTATCACTAAAAAAACATGGTCATAGACACACTCATAGTCTATGATATATTAGTCATGGTAATTGGTTAGGATACCACTACCTATAGAGGAGGAGTAGAGAAAGCACCATATATGGGCTCCCAAAGCTAGCCAATTTTTAGAGTTGTGCTGATTTTGGGATGGATTGTATTATATATGATTGTATATTATGAGATGCACATTATGGTGACATGATGTATATATATTTATTCATATATATAGACCTATTATGGATAATTATACTATGTTATGTGATTATGATGTTTGGATAATAGTATGTTTCATGTATTTAATTATTTCATTTGATGGATGCTAATCTTATGTTTAATTACTTTATTGCTTTATGTTGATGTGTGTTGATTTGATTAATATTTTAGTGATGTGATTGAATTATTAATGATTAGATGATTATATGTTTTAGATTATATTAAAATGAAGGCATGATGATTATCTCTTGAGGTTTGCATGATAGATTCATAAGAGATTATTTGATAAGTGATTTGCCCAAGGGTCCTTTGGATAATGCCAAGAGATATTTCTATAGTACAATTATTTACATATTTAGATTTATGAAAGGAGAATTTAAATTAGATTTTCCTAGGGAAACTTTAACTTAGATAAAATATGTATATGTATGTGTATGTGTCTACAAATATATACCAAAATTTTCTTAGAGATTTACCCAGGGGGACTTTAGTTAGCTATACATAGAGTAATTCTGGGTTAGATTTAAGTTTTGCTTAGGGGGACCTTAGTTACCATTTCCCAGAGGACTTATGGTTAGCTTTAATAATTTTCCCAAGGGGACTTTAGCTATATTTGCTTGGAAAACTTCTAGTTAGCTTTGATATTTTCCCAAGGGTACTTTAGTTAGCTTTACTTGAGGATTTCTAGTTAGCTTGCTATGATACAAAGTATAAATACATAAAAATAAAGATAAAATATTTATCTTTAAATTAATGTTTAAAGAAATTTTACTTATCCCATAGACGTTTTGATTTAGCTTTGCCCATAGAAGTTTTTAATTAAAATTTTCCATTTGAATTTTGAATTAGCATTGCCCATAGGACTTTTGATTTAGCTTTTCTCATATGAATTTGTAATTTAACTTTACACAAGATTTTTTAATTTAGCTTAATTATTATTTTTTTGTATAAATATGTAAAGGATTTTTTCTTGGATTCATTTAACTCATATAGAAGTGTCATATACAACCTTGATATATTAGATATTGAACATGGAATATACCCCCAATCAAGAGGAACAATCTAGTTTCACCATGCTTCCCCCATGCATGTGATGCATAGGAGGCAAGAGATGATTTGGTTGATACTTCCATTAGCACCTACAAGTCTCATAGTATTCATCATGTGATAAGAGGTTGATGATATATAAGATAAATATTTTGATTTGATTGATCTTGCTATTAACAGTTTTAAATCTCACAATAATCATTCAACAAGGGGTTGATTATTAGAATAGTACGTGAAGATAAAGTTAGTGATAAAATATATTAGAGAGAGATTGAGATAAATTAATGTTGTGTGAATCCTAATTAATTTACAAGACATGATTGGGAGGATCCACTTGTATTAGTCACCTAGTAAAAAATATTTTGTCTATCTTAACTAGGATCATCATTTGCATGTCATCATGAATTCCTAACTCAATTTGCAATAGGTAGTCCAAACAAAGACAAGCACGTGCATGTAGGAAAATGTAAGAAAGAAATTGAAAGCAAATAGGCAACCAATATAGACTTAGATATAATACTAAATTTATATGAATTATGTTTATTAGTTAAAATATTTTCCATCAAGTGTGGCAAGGTAATAACCACATAAACCACACTTAGAAGTTATTATGTATAGAACTAATCAATTAGGCTTAAATTTATCTTTGAGCTCGATTTTGATATTGGTGTTTTTTTATTATCTTTGAGATAAGATCATCAACTTTAAAGGAACAATATCCTAACTTCTTGCTATTAGGTATGCTTAAGCCTTTGTTGGTAGACCCATGGGTTTTCTAAAGTGTGGATCTACTTTTTATCAAGTAGTTTCAACTAGATTAGATGGATGCAATAATATTTATCTTGAATAGAGGATTCCTACAATAAAGTATACAAGGAAGGTACATTTAGCTCACAATGGAAGATTACATTAGTTCTCATCGTATTGGTGGGAGTTTAGATAGTGTGATAGGCCCACAAGAAGGATACAATTGGAGATGTCAATCTTGACCAATTGAATCATGAAATTATGAAACTACCTAGAGATTCCTTTATCCTTTCTTCATGTCTCTAATAAGCTTTTGGATATTTGGAGTCTTGGAATTATTAGTAAATAATATCGCAAACTTTATCAACTTTGCATGTGAGTGACATTCTCTTGGATACCACTACACCAAAAAAGGGCTTTAATGACAATTGAATTAAGATGACTTTTTATGACGGTAAAAACCCATCCTAATAGATCCTAAGAGGGTGGTTATAAACTGCCCTCTTAGGACTAATATGGTAGTTATAAACCACCACCTTTGGGTTTCCCTAATAAGGTGGTTATAAACCTTCCTATTATCCCTAAGACGACCCTCTTATCCCTAAGACGATGATTTATAACCGCACTCTTATGAAAGAATTAAAAATTAAAAGAATTGAAAGATGGCAATTATAAACTGTCATCTTAGAAGAATTACAAATAAAATATTAAAATACGACGGTTATAAATCACCATCTTAAAATAATTAAAAATAAATGAATTAAAATATAAACCACCGTCTTAAAATAATTAAAAAAAAATAAAAATGATATATTCTTCTCACCGATCATAGCTATTAGACCCTTCCCTATCCTTTCCAAAAAATTCCAGTTATTAACTCTAAAAGTGTGTCATACCTCACCCATATTGGTTCATGCGGGTGAACAACCAATAAATTTTCTCCCTCCCTCATCCCTCACCCATTCTGGTTCATGCGAGTGAACAAACAATAGGTTTTCTCCCTCCCTCCACTCTCAAGACAAGGGGTCATTTTCGAGCAGGTGAGGCCTATCCAAATACCCTCTGAATATGTGAGGACCCTCAATGATAAGATATCAATATCTAATACATACTAGGTAGTAGCTACCTATAATATTTGGGCTGCCTCCCCATGTATTGTTGACTTGTTTAGAACAATCCCCACCACTATTGTCACTTCCTCCCCTAAACTATATATATCAAGTATATGTGAGGGTCAATGGGTAATTGACTATGTGAAACTATACAACTACAACCTTTAGTTATTTAAAAATATTATCATTGTGTAATTGTATTTTCTCTTTCAGCTAGACGCTCATAGGTTTAGCAATCATACCTTTTTCTCTTGTTTGGTTTCATAAGGGGGTGGGTTCTATTCAAAGTCGCACAATATACATAGGAAGAAGGCTTTGTAGATTTCTTCACCATTGTGGGATGTGATTCTGTTGGGGGATGTTGAGAGAGTCGAAGTAGTTTTCCTACTGTACTTTATCTTGTTGTAGACTTTTGTGTTGTTGGCTAGGGTTTGGCCTAAAGTTTCCTGTGACACCATCTACTTTACCCCTGGTTCTTCACTTAATTGAATAAAATGGTGAGATATAAGGGTTGAAGTAGAATTCAAAGGTATAGAATGAGGTATGAAGGTGAATTAAATATTGGAAGAGATGAGGTCAGTAAATTTTGCATTATTTCTAGTATTTACTGTAACTTTTGTGAACCCATGTCCTTTTAGGGTTTGGAATTTTTTAGTTTGTAAATTTTAAACCCTAGATTACCTTAATCCTACCAAGAAACAAATATTAAAACCCTAGGGTGATTGTATGATCTAAAATTTAAACCTTAGGGCTTAACTTTTGTGAACCCATGTCTTGAAACCCTGGTGTCTCCCATTTCTCCCTTTGAACCACTTTCTATTTTGTTTCTTGTTTCTCATTTCTCAATTCTAGGAACATAGTGCAAGAGATTAAAATTTAAGAAAGTATATTTGTTGATATTTTTGACCAGAGCTTACCTTGGCTTTGTCTGGTGTAACCTTGAATACAATAATTTTTATGATATTAGTCACCATTTAGCCTCACAGTTTGTAATATTGTATTTTTGTGCATGTATAGAGATTTATGCCATCCATAATTTGATGAAATAGGTATTGCAACCATTACAAGTATCCTTTTATAGTATTTTTGTCTTTCCAATTGTATCTTCTCTATCTAGTTTTTCATTTTCCTATATTATCTTGTAACTCCTCGATTGAAAATTGTAGCTTGTACAAGTGACAAATCCTTTGGTCAATATTCTTTATCTAGTGGATGGGTAAAATACCATGATGGGCTACATCCATGATGCCATGGATATGGCAAAGTGGTCTAGTATAGCTTTCTATTAAGGCAAGGAAATCCAGTTCCATTCTATATGGAATATCATAGAAAATGGGTGGAAACATCAGCTCCACAGGTCGCTACATGCACTACGATGCTACTTGAACTCAATATTGCTTTATAACATGTCTTTCAACACAAAATACAACCCAATTTCACCTCATAATCATACCTTTATAAGTGAAAATCAACATTTCATTATACATGTATAGTGGTCTGTAGATGAGGATTACATCAGACTTAAGACTTGGAGCCCCATTCAACCTTGGACTCATATAATGTCTTAATATAATCAAAAGGAAATCTGAAATTTAGGACTTCCTTATCTCATAATTCATACATTCCATATATTACTTGGAAATTTATATTTCAAATTCAGCCTGAATTTAAGTTTTCCATCAAATAGTTCCACAAGTACAAGATTACGATTTCATTCGATGAGTTCAATTCTCCAACTCAAGAAGATGGTCAAGTAACTATTGAGGGAAAACTTACATATATACTTCAGATCAATAACTGATTTCAAAAATTTCCCACCCTCAAATCAGTCAATTATAGTCCTATTATTTTAGATAGTTGTCTTCAAGTTTGATATTGGAATTTGATTACATCACAGGTCAAATTTCTTAACTATTAGTTTGCATTTAGGTCAGATTGTGCATATTTGCACTCCTCTATTTCCTTCCCACTTACAAATTTGGTTTGTGCATATTTATTAAGCTCGAGAAAGAAAAAAGCTGACATTTTCTCATGTTTTCTTATTTTCCCTTCACTAAAATTGGAAAACCAATTGTTTACTCTATTATTGTAGTTGACCACCAAAAGAAAAGGAGGGGAAAATAAAATATAGAATAATATTGTTGCTTTTTGTTCTCATACACCTTACACACACTAGTAAGGCCTCTTAGAATGCACAACACTTTCAACTGGAAACTAGAGACCTTCTAATATTATGAAAAACAAAAATAATATTAAACATAGAAAATGAATTTCTATCCAAGCTTTAAATATTTTTCCCTTGCCACCCCTTTCACTAGTTTAGGTTTCCAAGCCCCTTCATTAGGTCTATTTTATCCCTACACCCAAGAGTGATTTGTTCATCTTTACATACAGTGTGGGATCATCACTACCTCCTTCATTAGGCTTGCTCAAAACCCTAGATTGTAAGAATATATCACTAGTATTGTGTGTAAGACTATGGAGCAAAACATAAGCATTAGATTATTATTCATAACAAAGGTTTAAATACAAATAATTAGGCTAAGAATAGCCTTTAGGAATATTAACAAAACAATATCCCCTAAGTATTGCTAACAGACACGCTTGAGAAATAAGTGCCTAACTACTAACAACTAACCTAATTACGTAGTCAAAATGACTACGATAACTAACCTACTAACCAAGATAATATCTAGGTTAAAGGTAAAGTAAATACTAGTGGTAAAAAGTAACAAGCTACTTTTTACCATGTGGTAAATAAATTCTACCTAATATAGGAAAAGGGTAAATATCCCAAATGATGGAATATTACTCTAACATCCCCCCTTATTACATTATTTGGGTAATGTACTACCCCAATATAGTGAAAAAAATGTTGATTTGTTGGTTCTTGCTTTGTTAGAGTGCTCTGGCTGCTCCTGAGCAAAAAGTGGGTCATTCCTCACTTTGTCTTCACATAAATTAATGTCCTTATTGTAATATTTTCATCCAACTGGATTGCATGGGTAACTAGCTACTGCAACCGCTAGGTGTAGTAGAGTAGATCACTTCATACGAGGTTCATTCTGTTTACAATATGATTTTGAAAAATATGTGTTGATAAGGTAGCTAAGGTGTCGTTCGTTGCCAAAAATGCACCCTTATAAGTTTCCCTCCTTGTTGCAAAACATATTGTATTGAAACTTCTAAAATAAGTGTGACTAAGGTGTCGGTCGCTACTGAAAATGCACCCTTATAAGTTTCTCTTTTTACAAAAAATTGTGTGAAGTAAGAAAATAAATGTTTATCCCCCCTTAATTGCAAAATATGTGCAACTCAATAATATTTATGAAGGATTGTAAAAATATTGCCTCCTCAGCAAATTTTACACCAGGAAATTCCCCCCTTTTATTACAAGTACTTCAAACAAAGAGAGTTTGCTATTTATGAAGCTTAAAAAGAGGTACAATCACCCCTTTATTGCTAGTACTTCAAACAAAAACTTATGCTATTTATGAAGCCTAAAAAGAGGTTTTGGAAAAAGTGCTTGCCTAGGGTGACAAATTTTTTTCCCCTTTACAATATTGTTTGAACCATGAGCACATTGTGTGCTTTTTTTTGAACCAGAATCAGAATCAGACACTTCACTATAAACATGGCTTATATGATGTGCCTTTGCCATTTTAGTTTTTCTTGTTTGGAAACCAACACTGAATGGTTTTATGGTTGTTCTTTTTACAATTTGTGCAAAACATTGCTTCCTAGGAAATATTATTGAAGGTATGCCCGCCCCACGGTGCTTAAAAACATAAAATTGGGACTATTGTCCCACATTGACGCCATGGGGCGTCTTTAGCTTAATAAAATGAATTTTGATTCCTTCTATATTTGATTGCCTATAGGCAATCTGTCACCCGTGCCTCCCTTTTACCGCTCGATGAACAGATATACACCCTACCACGAGTTCGTATGGGAAACATGCCACGTCCATGCCACCTCAGCAATTGGTGAACTAACCACTACATGCCACGTCAACAAAAATATACTTGTCGCCACATCAACAGGAATGCTTCGTGCTTCGATCGCCATGTACAGGTGTGCGGTCTATGGTCTGAGGTGTCCCGTAGTCTTGTCTAGAGTCGAGTATCTTGTCAGAATTGTTCGGTCTACTTGAGTCAGGGATAGTCCATCCCGCATCGATCAGAGTGTCCGTTAGGTCATTAGTCCATATATCCCTCTGATTGAGTCCTCATCCATCTTGGAAAGTGTGTCTACATTAGTCAGAGGTTGTTCACCACTTATTTTTCACTAGCAGTCGAGACACCTCATCTCATTTGTCACTAGTTGTAGCTTAGGGGTCCAGATCAGCCAGTGATTATTCGTCGCTTGTTCACTAGCGATCGAGACACCTCGTCTTATCTGTCGTTAGTTGTAGCTTAGAGGTCCATCGTAGGGATCAGGTTGTCCAAGGTGTGGAATCAAGCAAATATTTCATCACAAGTTGTGCGCGCCTGGACACCATTTGCGAGCTTGGCCGAAACTTTGAAACCACCTCTCCCAATAAAGCCACTAGACCAATACCACCTATGGTGGAACCTAGATCAAAACAGAGCAAGACATTTAGCCTGCTCTGATACCAATGTAAGACTATGGAGCAAAACATAAGCATTAGATTATTATTCATAACAAAGGTTTAAATACAAATAATTAGGCTAAGAATAGCCTTTAGGAATATTAACAAAATAATATCTCCTAAGTATTGCTAACAAACGCGCTTGAGAAATAAACGCCTAACTACTAACAACTAACCTAATTACGTAGTCAAAATGACTTTGATAACTAACCTACTAACCATGATAATATCTAGGTTAAAGGTACAGTAAATACTAGTGGTAAAAAGTAACAAGCTACTTTTTACCATGTGGTAAATAAATTCTACCTAATGTAGAAAAGGGTAAATATCCCAAATGATGGAATATTACTCTAACATTGTGGACTTCTTCACTCTAGAATATGCCTATAAAGGTAAATAATAGATGTAAATTTTTAGGTCCCAACATAACCAGCATGCCAATTTGAAATAGAAAACCTATAAAGATAAAAGGTAAACGCAATTTCTTAGGTATCATCTTGGCTAGGAGACCTATTTCACATACAAAACCACCTTACTAAGGAACATGGGGTGTTTACACTTCATGTTATATATGTTTTTCATATTTTTTAACTCCTTATGTCTCAACCTTGTGACAAAGCTCATTCGTAAATCGAGCCTTGCTAGTCCTCCTATGACTATATCATGCTACATACATTCATCAAATTTAGTCTAATATCATCAAACCTCTAAAAGCTACCATCAAAAGAAAAAGAGAATTTTGTCAAAATATAGCACCAAATAAAGTCTTCAGCTCTGGTATTTCAAATAAAATAACCAATGACAATGCTTTTGAGTGGCAAGTTAATGAAAAATTCTAAACATACATTAAATTAATAACTATGCATGTAAAATATAACCAAGTAATGGCACCTACTAGATAGAATTATTTTTCACCTAAAACAAACAATGATAATGCAACCAATAGTCGATGTTTTTCTTCACATTAAGGCCAACCTTGCACAATATTAAATTTAGAAACTAAGCATAAAAGGAGAATGCAATAAAAAATTTCATACCAGCTAGTACAATTCCAAGAGGTATCTTTATTGCATATTCCCAATCACATCTCTCCAACAAACCATTTAAAACCTAGACCATCATACACTATATATTTAATTAATAGAAAAATAAAAATATTAAAAATTAGATCATAAGTTTGACCAATTGGCAATAAGTACTAGTGTTATCCTAAAAAAGTGGTGCTCTATCAATAAATTCTAGTGGCCATGTGGTATTCTTGCAACTCTATTTTATGTCACAACATGCAATAGACAATGTTGAGTGTCAAGGAAATATCATTTACACTAGCAGGAAATATTATTACTATCAACGTAATAAAAGAAACACAAAAAATAGTGTCGTAATATTGAGTTTGTTTGTTTTACATTTAGAATTTTTTTTGGGAGGAAATATTGTCTAGTACATTGGGATTTATTTTGGCATCAATGTTTCCACTAGAAAAACACGGCACTAGGTAGTACCAAAATTGAATCCAACAACACATAAGTGGCATTTCCATAGTTGTGATAATTTGATAGTTGACTCTTATTCATGATACTGGTTATCCAATGGTGCTACCTATGACCATAGTTCACTAGATCAGAATTAGCTCAAACTTGACAAGGTGAAATGACAAAGTTGATTCAGTACTCAACAAATTTGGCACAAAAACTCAAAGAGATTCTCAACAAAGATATAGACTGAGTTTCCTCAATCCAGACCATTTTTTATAGAGTCTTTGAGAGTTGTCTTCTTTGATGTGTGAATGAATTCTCTATGATAAATTTATAAGAGACTAATATATTGATTTTTAAACTTTCTAATCATTTACCCATGCATGTGTATAAATACCTTGTTATGTTATGTTATAATTAAATGCCTAGTAGCATAAGCTTATGGAGTATGGTATTGTAACACAATGAAGTGTGCATCATGTTGGTGTTATGAGTTGTGTTGAAACATGATAAATTATGTGGACCTAAAATACATAGGTAGGCTGCAAGGAATTTTTTTTCTTCCTTCATGAAGAGTTGACTAAATTGCCTAGCCTTTTTGAGTAAAGTATATTTCATGTTAATTCATAGGATTATGAACAAAGGCATCATGGAACTGGTCAGACAAGGCACTGGATCCTTATTAAGCAAGGTAATTTCCAAGGCCAATAACCCTAATACCTACAACTTGTGGATCAAATTTTGATCCAATAAGCTCTAAGGATTCAACAATCTAAATATTATGCCAGTTGTAAGCAGACAAATTGACACATTTACATAAATGTATGTTTGAGCATATGAATGTATATGCACAAATATGTGCGCATGAAATATTTGTAATAATGTGCATATTGCAAAGTGTTTATAATAATGTAATATAATGGGTTATTTTTAATGTTTTATGTAAATAGGTATTTCAAAGGTGGTTAGGTAATTGCCAACTACATACTCATCCCATTATATCTATAAGTACACATCTATGTGAGAGATGTAGAAGTACTTGTTGTCATTGATCTAATTGTATTGTTGGCCACATTTATTTTTGGTAGATTTTTCATCAAAGTATGTTGTATTGCAGATAGTTCCTATGCTAGATATATACAAAGTGTAGAGTATCAATTTGTTTCTGTAAGTTATTCCCATTGTGTATGTTTGTTTATATAAGTGGTAATATAATTATATTCAAGTGTGTTGTATTCCATTTCTACACAAATAGCCCTCATTGCAATGCATGTGGGAACTCTCCCTTCCCCTCCATCATAATGGTATTCTTGAGAGATTACCAAATATCTTGAATGTAAAATAGTTTTAGCGGGAGTGACATACTACTACCTTGTAGTTCTAGATCATTACCCATTTGTTGTCCTTTCTGACAGTTAAAACTTGTAAGATATGTTAATTCCTCATTCAAATGAAGTCTAGAAGAAGGATTGAGCTTGCTTTTGATCCTTTGTGATCTCAAATATTTTCTTGTGGATCAATACTAAACTTTAAGAGTCTAGTTCTCGATTACCCACACTTTTTCAAGAGTAATGTTTTTTAAATTAAGTATTTTAGTCAAAATCCAAAACTCACGAAGAAGTGGAATAGAGATTTCAAATATCAGATGTAATAAGGTCTTCAAAGATGAACAACACAGTTTTTGGTGATAGAAAATCTACAAAGCATATTATCGGGAAACATCCACTAGCATAGTCCCAACAAAAATAAATAAATTAGTCTACATATGTCATCAAAAATGCAGCTAAAGAAAATTCTTATATTATAGAAGTGATTTGTATAGTAATTTGTAGAAAGAGGTATA
The DNA here is from genome assembly GCA_028583015.1 of Wollemia nobilis. Lineage (NCBI taxonomy): Eukaryota > Viridiplantae > Streptophyta > Pinopsida > Araucariales > Araucariaceae > Wollemia > Wollemia nobilis. Next base: position 902,780 of record JAQPPZ010016951.1, read on the forward strand.
AATTATTAGATAGATAAAAATGAAGCATAAGTCATACCAATTGGCTTGGGCCCTTTCTACTCATTCAAAACAATTGATGGTAAAATTTCATATACACCTTGCACACACCGGTAAGGCCTCTTAGGGTGCACACCACTTTCAACTGGAAACTAGAGGTCTTCTAATGTTATGAAAAACAAAAATAATATTAAACATAGAAAATGAATTTTTGTCCAAGTTTTAAAATTTTTTCCCTTGCCACCCCTTTCACTAGTTTAGGTTTCCAAGCCCCTTCATTAGGTCTATTTGATCCCTATACCCAAGAGTACTCTGTTCATATTTACATAGATTGTACGATCATCACTACCTCATTCATTAGGCTTGCTCAAAACCCTAGATCATAAGAATCTATCACTAGTGTTGTGGGCTTCTTCACTCTAGAATATGCCTATAAAGGTAAATAATAGATGTGATTTCTTAGGTCCAAGCATAACCAACATGCCAATTTGATATAAAAAACCTATAAAGGTAAAATTTAAATGCAATATCTTAGGTCTCATATTGGCTAGGAGACCTATTTTACATACAATGAAGAACATGGACTTATACTGAGAGGGGGGGGTGAACAGTATAAGACTTAACCAATTAATAATTTTAACTTTAGATAGCAGTGGCATCAACACAACATTAATCAAGATAGAAAGCATCACACACAACTCTCAAACTTCCAACCAAGTTAGGGTTAGAATAAAAATAAATGAGCAATAATATAAACTTCCTTTATTACACCTTTTAGCTCCACTTCTTTAAACACAACCACCATAACATGCCAATAAATCAACAATCAGAGACTCACACCTTATACCTCCATTTTTAATTTTAGCATAGCAAAGAATAATCTTAAAAATACATCCAAAGAAATATGCCCTTATTTCTCCTAAGCTTTTATTCAATGCTAATCACAAAAGCCAAAACTCATAAAATTTAATCACACCTTATAAATCGTTGTCCAAGAAACTCCGAATTTCACGGCATAAAGACATTTTAATAAAAATGTGTGTTACTCTAGCAAAGCACCCCCGTGAGACTCAAAACGGTGACCTCCGCCAATGCAGCGCCCAACAGCAGCCTTCGCTGCCACTAGCCCATGCGGGCTACGAAGTTCACAAGTGAACTTCCCTCCACTTCACCCTCAAAAAAACTCTCGAAGACTTTTCAACCGCACGTGCTTCTAAGTCTTCCTTCGATCGCAGCGAATACAGAGCACAAACACCGTAAATTGCATTCGAGGAATTTCAAATTAATTAGCCTTCCAACCTTAGGAGTTGGAGAATAAATAGTCTCTTCGAAGACACCTTGACGTCGGCGAAAATAAAGACCATTTCGAAATTAATCAAAAGTCTTTTCAAAAAAGGGTTTAAAAACCCTTAAATAATTTTAATAAATTAAGAATAAAAAAAGGTTTAAAAACCTTTAAGTATTTTTAATAAATTAAAAATAATTTCTCCCTTAATTAATTAAATAATTAATTAATTAAAACCTTGAAGGGTTTTAAATAATAATTAAATAAATAATAAAGAGAACCTCCATTGGTTTTAATAAAAACCATTTAACTTGGTTTTAATAAAAAACCTATCCAACTTGGTTTTAATAAAAACCGGTTTGGTTTTAATGAAAAACCCTTGCCAATGGAATCTCTTCGGATTCTCTTAAAAATATTCTCTTGGAATCTTCCACCTTTGAAGCCAACACATCCTCTTAACATTAATTCCATTTCCTTTTGACATCAATGACAACTCATAGACAAGAAGCTAGGATCTCAAACCCAAAATTGCCAACAATCTCCCCCTTTGTCATTGATGGCAAACCATGCTTCTCAACAACACAGAAACTCAACATAAATAGCTCCCCCTGTCTTGAGGCTTTCCTCTTCACTTTGAAGCTCTCCCCCTTACTCATATCTCTCCCCCTTTGTCATCAATGGCAAAGGGTCACCTTTGGGGCTCGGGACTAAGAATGAGCCTCTTAGCTTAGTCCCTTCCCCACCTCCTGATGAGGTGATTAATTCGGGGTGGGAGTACAACTCCCAATTTCTCCCTTAGATACTCAAATGTATCTCTTGGAAGAGGTTTGGTGAAGATATCTGCAATCTGCTCTTTAGTAGACACATACTCTACCTTGACTTGCTTGTCTTGCACTTTCTCCCTTAGAAAGTGATACTTGATGGAAATATGCTTTGTCCTTGAGTGCATTATCGGATTTTTGGAAATACTTATGGCACTTGTATTATCACAAAGTATGGAGATGGGTTGTTCATGCTTGACTTTGAAATCCTCCAAGGTGGTTTTCATCCATAAAACTTCGTGTACACCCAGCCACCGTCGCTATGTATTCGACCTCTGCTGTAGATAAGGAAACCGAAGGTTGTTTCGACTTAGCCAAGAAACCAAACACTTTCCCGGAAAGAATGCTCCACCACTAGTGCTTTTCCCGTCATCAATACCGCCTGCCCAATCTACATTTGTATAAGTTCGTGAGGGTGAAATCATCACCTTTGGGATACCAAAGCCCAAATTCCATAGTGCCCTTCAAATATCCGAATATCCTCTTAACTGCTATAACATGAGAATATTTTGGAGCTGCCTGAAATATTGCTACTAACCCAACTGCCTGCATGATATCTGGTCTGGTAGCTGTACTATATAATAAACTACCAATCATAGATCTATACAACCTTTGATCTACCGTTGGAGATTCATCATCTTTACTCATCTTGCACCCTGTAATCATTGGAGTACACACTGGTTTGTTGTCCATCATCCCAAATTTCTTCAACATTTTTTTGATATACTTTCCTTGATAGAGAAATATACCATCCTTTGATTGAGAAATCTGAAGACCTAAAAAGAATGACAGCTCTCCAATCATAGAAATCTCAAATTCCTTCTACATGGTGTTAGAAAAAACTTTGCACATCTGAGTATTATTTCCCCCAAAAAAAATATCATCAACATAGACAACCATAATCAACATATCATCATTTTCATTCTTAATATAAAAATTGCTATCTTCCACACCTTTCCTGAAGCCTTGCTCATGAAGATACCTGTCAAGTCTTGAGTACCAAGACCTAGGTGCTTGCTTTAACCCATACAAGGCCTTTTTCAGTTTACACACATAGTCTGACTGTTCCGAGAGAGACTCTCCTTCTGGCTGTTCTATGTAGACTTCTTCTACCAACACCCCATTTAGAAAAGCTGAATTTACATCCATTTGATATACCTTGAATGATTTGAAGCTTGAAAGGGCCAAAAATATTTTGATAGCTTCAAGACGAGCAATAGGAGCAAACGTCTCTTCGAAATCAACACCTTCTACTTGAGCATAACCTTTGCAGACTAACCTAGCTTTGTTTCGAACAATATTTCCATCCTCATTGAGTTTATTTTTGAATATCCATTTTGTGCCAATTACATTCTTGTCCTTAGGTCTTGGAACCAATTCCCAAGTTTCACTTTTCTCTATTTGATTTAGCTCTTCATCCATTGCTTTTACCCAAAACTTACCTGCACATGCTTCACTGAAATCTTTTGGCTCAATCTGAGATAATAATGAAACATTTGTAGAATCATGTGAAGGAATGACTTTTCTTCTTGTTTGCCTGCTATTTGGATCACCAATGATAAAATCTTTGGGATGATGTTTCCGAACATATCGTGAAGGAGTTTTGGGAAGCAGCTTGTTGTCTTTCCTCTTCTTCATCTCGAAACCTCTCTCGAATTCTTCTTGACAAATTTCATCACTGAGTTCCTTGACTAGTTCTCTTATCCTTGTCTTTTCATCAACTGTTACATTTATGCTCTCTACAACTGTATGAGTTCTTTTTTTGAAGCATCTGTAGGCCTTGCTTCTGCTGGAATATCCAAGAAATATTCCCTCATCACACCTAGGATCAAACTTACCCAAATTCTGATCTTCCCTTTGATGAAGCACTTACTCCCAAACACTTTGAAGTATTTTACTGTAGCTGGTCTTCCTTTCCACAACTCATAAGGAGTTTTATGATGATTGACTCTAAGTTGGGCCCTAGTGATAATGTAGACTGCCATACTGACTGCCTCTTTCCAAAAACCATCTGAAATTTTTGACTCATTTAACATATCTCTAGCCATATTTTCAATAGTTTTGTTTTTCCTTTCAACTACTCCATTTTGTTGAGGATTTCTTGTTGTTTAATATTCTCTTTTGATTCCTTGTTGCTCACAGTATTCCATAAATTCATTTGAAGTGAACTCTCCTCCTCTATCTGATCTTAAGCATTTGATTCTCTTGTCAGTCTCATTTTCAATCATTTCTTTGAAAGCTTTAAATTTTTCAAAAGCTTCGAATTTTTCTTTGAGAAAAGTAACCCAAGTCATTCTAGAATAATCATCTATAAACAACATGAAGTAGCTTTCTCCCCGAATGCTCCGAGTTCCGGTAGGGCCACATAAATCAGTATGAATAATATCCAATGGTTTTGAAGAAGTATACCCTTTTGATTTGAAACTGGTTCTGGTCCGTTTTCCATGTTGACAAGGACCGCAAATGATGTTATGGGGCCTTTTTATTTTGGGCAAGTCTCTAACTACTTCCTTGTTACTAATATTGACAAGATTATCAAAGCTCAAATGCCCCAATATTTTATGCCATAACCAACTCTCATCTTCTTGAGTTAGAAAACACTTTTCCTTTTTTATCTCACTTAGAATGTAAAGATTGTTTGGAGTCCTTGTAGCACTAGCAATGATTTTTCCATTTTTTTCTTTACTTATCTCACATCTATCTAAAAAGAAAGATACTATGTGCCCTTGATCACAAAGTTGACTCACACTTAGAAGATTATGTCTTAGGCCTTCTACATAAAGCACATTTTTTGTTTTGGATTTCCCATCCAAACTAAGAGTCCCTTTACCATAGATTTTAGCTAACCTGTTATCTCCAAAACTAACTGTTCCTCTCGTTTGTTTCTTTTAAGACCAAAAACTTTTCCTTTTCACCAGCCATATGTTTTGAACAACCACTATCAAGATACCATTTTTCTACTTTTTCTTGAGCATGAAAAGTAGTTTGAACTATCATTGACTTAGATTTGATCTCATTTCTCTTTTTAGTGAACTCAAGGATAGATCTATCCAAACTGCACATCCTTGCTATATGCCCAAAATTCTTGCACTTGTAACACATGACATTTTTATTCATAAGAGGTGCAAAAGAGTTAACATTTTCCTTACTATGACTATTCAAAGACTTATTGCAATGCATAGATTTGTGACCAAATTTCTTGCAGGAAAAATAATAGCCATGGAAAGTATTATGTAAGATATTTTGATGCCTTGGATGATTGTTCTTCTTGTGACCAACTGGAATCCACCGCTCTTCAGGATGAAGATTGATCTTGCTCGAAGACCCTGTTTCATGAATGGTGATACAATCCTTCTTTTGCTTTTCACACGGAGTATTCTGTCTGAGAGCCAACTGTTCCAACTTCACTCTAAGAGACATAACCTCTTGTTCTAGTTTCTCGCAATCGCCTTCCTTTCCTTTGAGAGCCTCTGTCAAAACCTATTCAACCTTCTTCCCTTCTTTAGCTAGAATTTTGAAGTCTATAACACTTTGAGACAATTTTGATCTTGCTATCTCTTCTTCCTGACATTGATGCTTGAGAACATAATTCTCTTCCCTGAATTTATCAAGCTTTATTAAAGCCAAGAAGAATTCACCTTTGAGATCGAACTCAACCTCTTCATCTCTTTCTGAATCTGTATGTTCCTCTGATAGATCCTTCTCCAAGTTGTTAGGCTCTTTCTGGAGAGACCGGCTCTGATACCAATTGAAGAACATGAACTTATACTGAGAGGGGGGGTGAACAGTATAAGACTTAACCAATTAATAATTTTAACTTTAGATAGTAGTGGCATCAACACAACATTAATCAAGACAAAAAGCATCACACACAACTCTCAAACTTCCAACCAAGTTAGGGTTAGAATAAAAATAAATGAGCAATAATATAAACTTCCTTTATTACACCTTTTAGCTCCACTTCTTTAAACACAACCACCATAACATGCCAATAAATCAACAATCACGGACTCACACCTTATACCTCCATTTTTAATTTTAGCATAGCAAAGAATAATCTTAAAAATACATCCAAAGAAATATGCCCTTATTTCTCCTAAGCTTTTATTCAATGCTAATCACAAAAGCCAAAACTCATAAAATTTAATCACACCTTATAAATTGTTGTCCAAGAAACTTCGAATTTTGCGGCATAAAGACGTTTTAATAAAAATGTGTGTTACTCTAGCAAAGCACCCCCGCGAGACTCGAAACGGTGACCTCCGCCAATGCAACGCCCAACAGCAGCCTTCGCTACCACTAGCCCATGCGGGCTATGAAGTTCACAAGTGAACTTCCCTCCACTTCACCCTCGAAAAAACTCTCGAAGAATTTTCAACAGCACATGCTTCTAAGTCTTCCTTCGATCGCAGCAAATACAGAGCACAAACACCGTAAATTGCATTCGGGGAATTTCAAATTAATTAGCCTTCCAACCTTAGGAGTTGGAGAATAAATAGTTTCTTCGAAGACACCTTGACGTCGGTGAAACTAAATACCATTTCGAAATTAATCAAAAGTCTTTTCAAAAAGGGTTTAAAAACCCTTAAATAATTTTAATAAATTAAGAATAAAAAAAGGTTTAAAAACCTTTAAGTATTTTTAATAAATTAAAAATAATTTCTCCCTTAATTAATTAAAACCTTGAAGGGTTTTAAATAATAATTAAATAAATAATAAAGAGAACCTCCATTGGTTTTAATAAAAACCATTTAACTTGGTTTTAATAAAAAACCTATCCAACTTGGTTTTAATAAAAACCGGTTTGGTTTTAATGAAAAACCCTTGCCAATGGAATATCTCCGGATTCTCTTAAAAATATTCTCTTGGAATCTTCCACCTTTGAAGCCAACACATCCTCTTAACATTAATGCCATTTCCTTTTGACATCAATGACAACTCATAGACAAGAAGCTAGGATCTCAAACCCAAAATTGCCAACATACAAAACCACCTTAATGAGGAATGTGGGGCGTTTACACTTTATGTTATATATATTTTTCATATTTGTTAACTCCTTATGTCTCAACCTTGTGATAAAGCTCATTCGTAAATCGAGCCTTGCTAGTCCTCCTATGACTGTATCATGCTATATGCATTCCTCAAATTTAGTCCAATATCATCAAGCCTCTAAAATATACCATTAAAATAAAAAGGAAATTTTGTTAGAATATGTCACCAAATAAAGTATTCGGCTTTGGTATTTTGAACAAAATAACCAATGACAATGCTTTTGAGTGGCAGGTTAATGAAAAATTCTATACATACATTAAATTAATACCTATGCACGTAAAAGATAACTAGGTGATGGCACATACTAGCCAAAAGTAATTTGCACCTAAAGCAAACAATGATAATGCAACCAATAGTTGATGTTTTTCTTCACATTAAGGCCAACCTTGCACTATATTAAATTTAGCAAGCATAAAAGGAGAATGTAGTAAAAAAGTTCATACCAGTTGGTACAATTCCAAGAGGTATCTTTATTGCATGTTCCCAATGAGATATCTCCAACAAATCATTTATGACCTAGACCATCATACACTATATATTCAATTTATAAAAAAATAAAAATATTAAAACTTAGATCATAAGTCTGACCAATTGGCAATAAGCACTAGTGTTATCCGTTAAAAGTGGTTATCTATCAATAAATTCCAGTGGCCATGTGGTATTCTTGCAATTCTATTTTATATCACAACATGCAATAGACAATGTTGAGAGTGTCAAAGAGATATAATTTACACTAGTAGGAAATATTATTACTATCAACGTAATAAAAGAAACACAAAACATAGTGTCATAATTTTGAGTTTTTTCGTTTTACGTGTAGAAATTGGTTTTGGAGGAAATATTATCCAGTACATTGAAAATTATTTTGGCATCAATGTTTCCACTAGAGAAATACAACACCAGGTAGTACCAAAATTGAATCCAACAACATAGAAGTGGCATAATTGTGGCATTTCCATAGTTGTGATAAGTTGATAGCGGACTCTCTTATTCATGATACTGGTTATCCAATGATGTTATCTATGACCATAGTTCACTAGATTAGACTTAGCTAAAACTTGACAAGGTGAAATGACAAAGTTGATTCAATACTCAGCAAATTTGACACCAAAACTCAAAGAGATGCTCAACAAAGACAAACTGAGTTTCCTCAATCCAGACCATTTTTTGCCGAGTCTCTCAGTGTTACCTTATTTTATGGATGAATGAATTCTCCATGATAAATTTTTAAGATATTAATATGTTTATGTTCAAACTTTCTAATCATTTAAACATGCATGTGTATAAATGTATTGTTATGTTCTTTTATAATTCAAGGCCTAGTAGCATAAGTCGATGGCGTATGGTACTGTAACACAATGAAGTGTGCATCATGCTGGTGTTATAAGTTGTGTTGAAACATGATAAATTGTGTGGACCTAAATCACAAAGGTAGGCTGCAAGTAATTTATTTTCTTCCTTCATGAAGAGTCGACTAAGTTGCCTAGGCCTTTTTGAGGTAAGTATCTTTCATTTTAATTCATATGTTGTGAACAAAGGCTTCATGGAACTGGTCAGACAAGGCATTGAATCCTTATTAAGAGAGGTAATGGCGAAGGCCAAGAACCCTAATACCTACAACTTATGGATCAAATTTTGAGCTGACAAGCTCTAAGGATTCAATAACCTGAACATTGTGCTAGTTGTAAGCACACAAATTAACACATTTACATAAATGCATGTTTGAGCATATGAATGTCTATGCATAAATGTGTGCACAAGAAATATTTGTAATAATGTGCATATGGTAATTTTTTTGTCATAATGTAATATAATGGGTTATTTTTAATGTTTTATGTAAACAGGTAGTTCAAAGGTGGTTAGGTAATTACCAACTACATACTTGTCCCATTATATCTATAAGTACACATCTATGTGAGAGATGTAGGAGTGCTTGTTGTCATTGATTGAACTGTATTGTTGGCCAATTTACTTTTTGGTAGATTATTCACCAAATTATGTTGTATTGCAAATAGTTCATGTGCAAGATACATGCAATGTGCATAGTATCCATTTGTTTCTATAAGTTATTCTCATTGTGTATGTTTGTTCATATAAGTGGTAATAGAATTATATTCAAGTGTGTTGTATACTATTTCTACACATATAGCCCTCGTTGCAATGCATGTGGGAACCCTCCCTCCCCCTCCATCCCAATGGTATGCTTGAGAGCTTACAAAATGAAAACCTTGGATCGAAGATTTAAATTTGGTGACTTGGTTTTGAAGTGGAACGTCGACAAGGCAAAGCCCGAGAAGCACAAAAAATTTAATGCTTTTTAGGAAGGGTCGTTCCAGATCACTGAGGTGAACTCCGCCAACGCATATTACCTGAAGGACATGGAAGGTTTTCAACTTCTAATCCCTGTGAATGGTCTTCATCTAAAGACCTACCATCAATGACATTTCCAGGTGAAAAAATATATCTTTTATATATTGTACAACTTTATTTTTCAGCTAGTTCATATTGTTAAAAAAAAAAGGAAAAAATGATGATAAAGAGAAAAAAATTATTATATATGCAATAAAAAATAAAAATACATGTGTGTATATTGTACATACACATCGCAGAAATAAGAAAATAAAAAGAAAAAAAATGGTCAATTTTTCCAGTAAGTTCAAGCGGATACACTTTAACCATTGGCAAAAGTTCTTCCAAAACACAACATTTTTTTCCAGGCTTTCACCATTGAAAAGTCAAGGATGAAATTCAAAGCTAGTGGTGGGAAGTTCAAAGGGAGACTGGCACATATGTCAAGATACTCCACTCATGAGCTTAATTGATTTTAAAAAAAAAAAGATTCAAATCAAGTGTTGAAAAGTCAAAGGTTCATTTTGGGCCTATGGGGTGAGATTATCAAGTTGGAAATATTTTTAATTTTAAATTGAAAAATATTCAAAATCCCATTGAATTAAATGTTCTTGGGCCATGTGTTTTCAAGAAGAACCTTACGGGTTCCAAGGAGTTTTAATTTGGCTTACTTTAAAAATTAGTTGTTTGAAGGGACCCTTCATCAGCACACATCTCAAATAAGGTTTGGGTTTACGAAGAAATATTTTTAATTTTAAATTATCTTAATATGCTCAAAGCGCAAAAAACAATAGGGCTTACTGGTTATTCCAAGTGGTGGTAATTATTGAAGATTCAGTGCATTCTTCTATAAGTTTAAAACATATTTGAGGTGTGAGGTTCACTCATATTCTCTTAGATTAAAAAAAACTATTCAAGTTCTTGTGAAGGAATTGTATACTGTTGCTACTATACTTTGTAAGCTGAAAGTTGCCGCTGTACTTTTTTGACATGGGCAAAAGAAAAGTTGAGGCTGAAACTGTACCAGAGGCAAAGAAGTCCAAAAGAAATACTGAAGGTGAAAATATGGCAAAGAAGGCCTAAAAGAACAAAAATGTGAACCTGGATCCATTCATTGACAACATGGATAATGTGGCTGACTGCCAGGTTGCACACAAGGGTGTGATCCAGCTTCAATAAGAGATTGAAACTACTCTAAAGCACCAGATTACACAAGAAATCTCGTTGATGGTCGCTTTCTCCTCCCATATCTATTGGTATCTGTGTACTCTGGTGCACCCTTACCCCGAAATAATAAAATTAATTAGGAAATTCTACAATTCATCTAGCCGAGAAGTAAATAATGCAAGAGGTGACATGTTGTTTACCATATCAGTGCATTATGTTCATGAAGCCTTTGCATGTGGGTTAAAACCTCCATCTAAATTTATAGTGAAGAAGATATACTTGTCAAATTAGGAGGGGAGATATGTCTCCACAGTGACACTAAGAAAATTCATGGAGACACAGCTAGTTAATGAGCCCTGAATTGGAAACTTGCCTGAATTACCATTGCCATTGACTGCTTTCAAGAATCGGGAGCTATAATTTATGTTGGCTTGGATAGTTGGTGGTGTTACTGATAGCATGGTGTACAAGTGGCAATCCATGTTGGTGAAGTGCATCTCACAAGTTTATTTTTACGCACCCATGGCAATGAACGCAAATATGAACTCGATCTATTTTGATTGGATTTGGACTGATTACATCGCCAGGCGCGTGCATGAGAAGCTTGAAATACTGAATACCAGGGAGAACACGTCATTCCAAAATGTATCACATTTGGTCTAGTATTTTTTCTTACATTTGCATCAGTACTTTGACTTCATAGCTATCAAACAGGTGGATGACAAGGATAAGACTATTCTAGTCTATCTTTGGATGTCTCTTCTCACAAAATATGAAAATGATATATAATTTCAATCGGTTTTTCCTTCGCCCTGCCATTGAAATACTTGTTGGTCATTGTGAACGAGTACCCTGAGTGCTCCAAGATGCAGTGGTGAGTGTTATTCCGCAGAAGGGTGATATATTTTTACTAACATAAGGGGTGGTAGTTTGGATCTATGGTTTTATAAGAAAACATTTTCTTCTTCCATATTATGCCATAGAACACATCTTTGCGATGAAGGTGGTGCGAGAGAATGACTATATGAATGACATCTACGATGTTGGTTGCGGAAGAAGAACAACATGCCAGATACCATTTGAATTTGGTTGTATCAAGGTGGAGCAAATAGGATAGAATAAGTGGCTCACGCGAGCACTTCAAGATCTAGGCCTTGTTGAGTTACCGCATCGTTGGAGATATGATCCTGAAGGTCTGTTTATGAAATTTCTGAAGGTTAATTCCTTCCATTGTTACCCAAGGCCATAAATAGAATAATGGCATAACAACTTTCATGGTCATGACATGGAGTGGAACATGGAGAAGATGAATACTTTGCCTCCATGGTTGGACTCGTATGAGTAAGAGGTGGAATACAACCCTGCCATATTTGTATAGCATAGGTCATCACCTTGTTTGTTTGATCAATTAATAGTATAGCATCCTGATTTGCCTGAAGACAAGATTACCAGCTGGTGGATCATGTGAGTGCAGCACAATAAGCTAAACTCAGGGTATGGGATGAAAACGGACCAATCATTTTCTAAAATATATGATGAATATTATAAGGTGTATCAGCCCGTGTCGTTTGCCAAGATTGTTCCTCCAACTTTGCATCATACAAAAGCTCAAGTTGATGAAGTAAATGCAGATATATCCCAGCACATTGAGGAAATTCCAGTGCATGATGAAGAACGGTCATTTGTTTTCAAACGAAGAGTCCCTCAGACTCAGAAGAAAGTTAAGGGGATTTCTCCATTTCTGAAGGTTGTCAAAAGGCCCAAGTTCAGAGCAGTTCTCGTTGATCCTGTACCATCGACACCAAGTACCATCGACACCAAGGGTGGATACATCACTTTCTCCTCAGGATGATCATCATGATATCCCAGACCATTAGAAGGAGGTCCATGAAGCGATCAGAAATAATATTGCACAAATTGAAGAAGATTACTAGTCCAAGAGATTATCTCTTCAGACTCGGTACGACAAGATCACACAGCGCCCACACACCAAGGTACGTATTTTTCTTCTTATTCCTCTTTTCTCCCTATGATGCACTTAGTGGCTGTCCATTCTGCATATTTTGTGGTGTCCACCGATGTTCCATCATCTTCCATTCCATTATCCATTCCATTTTTGTCCACCCAAATCCCAGCCACTATTGTGTCTTCTTCTATTCCCTCTTCCTTGTCCTCCATTTCTTCTATGTCTATTGTTAATATTTCTTTTCCATATATCTTTCCATCATCTTCTATTATTATCCCATCTGTAGAAGTTGTAAGTACACAAGCACCCCTTAAAGTCGTTGTGACTGTAGTTGTGTCTACTTCCACATCCGTCGTTGTTCCATTTTTGTCATCTAAGTTTATTCCATCCCATGAGTCATAGTCCTTATAGGCGCAAGTTCTATAAGTATATTTCCTTGAAATGCAAGTATTCCTGGAGATAGATCCCAAGATTTCACTAGAGTACCCTATTATGATGAAGATTGACCAAGCGCACCTCAGTTTGTCTCAGTGGTTGAAAATTCATAGGAGGAAGGAGGCACTGGCACCAAAAAAACCATTGTAGAGGGTGTCATTCGATCCAGAGGCCATGGAGATGCATACTGTCCACATGATTCCCTGAGTACAAAAATGCTAAGGAGAAATTAATCCTGGGGATTACTCATATGAAGTCACCACACAAGACATTAAGCAGATCGATGCCATGGAGGAGGTGGGAGGAATCCAAGTAAGCGTTCAAAAATTTTATCTCTAGAATGAGCACTCTAAAGGAGAGTATCATTAGGCTCGTGATAGGATTGCTGATATAGAAGCTGCACTAGCTAAGAGAAATGCATGACTGGAAGAACAAACAAGAATGTATCAGACGCAATTGGCACAATAGGTTGTTCATTTGACTCAATATATTGAACACTGTAAACAACAGGCTCAAGAGCAAGCTCAAGCCCGGGTAGCAACAGGACAAACAGTACAGAACTTGGCAACTAAAATTGAAAGTCTTCAATCGCATCATGTGGAGTAGGTGGTACAGGTAAATGAATTGATGAGAGAAATCATGGTTGAAGTGCACCAAAGAATGCTGAAATTCTGTATCAAAATGGCACCCAAAGCCTACCTGGTGATGAGTTTTTTGTATAAGGCTATAGTGGTGGTCCTCCGGAGTAAACATAAGTTTGATCATGTTGAGAGTGAAGTGGAGGCACACTTGGAAATGGCCTTGAAGATCCAGTCTCTTGCAGAATCATAATTTTACATCCACCCAATGAGCAACATGGATTAGGTCTAGGCATCAATAGAAGCTACCCTGTGGTGCTACTTTTAGTGATTTGAGATGGTGTGTGAAGCTAGGAAGTTTCTCACATTTTAGAGTAGGAATGTGTAGCTGTGGAGATCTATTTTGACACTCTCACAAATATGGGTTTCCCAGGTTTTGTGAATGAGTTTGGAAAACCGCTCCCTGCTGAAGAGTTACAAAATGTTTGGCAAGCATATCTTCAAGATGAGTCTGAGGCGGAGGAGAAGGGTCATCCTATTTTTGAAAAAAAAGCTGTCACTTTTATCAGAAGACTCATGCAGATGGAATTTTCCATGTATGAATTGAGTCGAAGGACTAAACACACACATTTGGAGCAGTTGGAGATGTTGGAGGTTAATATTGAGTCCCTGGATCATCCGACTCGGTTCAAATATTTCAGATGGGCCCAGGCCATCGAGGTGTATGTCAAGACAAGTGACATGTTGGTTGAGTAGCGTGCAAAGAAATAATTTGAAGAGGCAGCTAAGAGGGTATCCAAGGAAGAGAATCCCGAAGATCTTGTAGAAGGAGATGCAGGGCAGATGAAGGAGGAATGCAAGCACAAAATTCAACAATGGAACATGTAGTGATTGATGCTGAAGATGACTCTTGAAACCCAAAGTATGAAGGCTTGAATTTTATGCATCCATACGAGATTAATACCCTGTGAGTCACCAAAAGTGTTGGCATTTTTTCCACACTACAATTAGGAGTCCAAAAAAGGGGCAAACCTGATGGACGATTGAAAGGGGCGAACCTGATGGGTGATTGTGATGGGCGAATGCATTTCAGGGGCGAACGTCATTAAAAGTTTTTTTTTAAATAAATATATTTCAATAATGTTTGAGTTTAGGCAAAGGTTTTTTTCTTTGTTACCCCACTTAGGAGATGAATGGTATTTTTAAAAATGCTCAGTTGGTTTATTTTTCGCCTGGATGCAAAATTATGAGAGCATATGATGAATAAAAATATGTGGATTTGGTCATTATTTACCTTCATCTTAGGCAATATTTAAAATGTGAATTCCAATCAAGGATATGCCTAGATAAAGGCCGCAATTTAATATTGGTGGCAAAGTGGAGGATTTTTATCATTTTCAAGAATGCCTTCTCGGTGATTTTACTCCCTCTCCAAAGTAAATTCAATACAGAGTAAATTAATGAAGCTCGTGTTCGATTTTTGAGAGGATGGAGGTGACCCAAATTTAATGCCCTTGTGCCCAAATGCCTTGTCATTCATAACAATTTTTAGACCATAATTATCAGTAGGATATTTCCAAGAAATAATGATCCACCATGTCTCTGATTTATGGACATTGGGTCCTTTCATGTATTTAATGAAAGAGGTGCAAACCTCTATAAATACTAAGCAAATTTTGTTATAAAGGGTTAGACTATTTTGCAAGAACACTCCCCTAAGTTTTGCACTAATAGAAGAGATCTTCGCCTTGGATTTATGAGCTATTTTTCATGTATGGTTTCATTTTGATTTGATGTACTTCTGCTAACGCTTGTGTTTCTTGCCTGTTGTTACACTTGAATTCTAAAATCTGAGTTCGGGTCCTGCTAGAAAGGAATGAAGTACTGGAGTATCAACTTGGAGGTTGCCATCATGGAGGTTGCGAATGGAATTCTGCTACTTGATTCTCTTTGCAGTGCTGCTAAGCTTGGAGGATGCGACTGCTACTGAGTTTATCCATCATCCTGCACTTCGACCTGTGGCCATATTTCCCTTTTTTTTCATATTTTCCATTTATTTTTGGCACCCTTATCTTCAAACAAGTGTAGGATTAGTCAAGGATATAGCCTTCTATGGATATTGACCCGAAGGACATATATTTCCTTTGGCATTTCAATGTTGGTCGTATTTAGGGTGCACAAACGTATGAAGTTTGTTTACTAGGCAGATATTTGACCAAAAAAATGGTAATAGAATTATATTCAAGTGTGTTGTATACTATTTCTACACAAATATCCTTCGTTGCAATGCATGTGGGAACTCTCCCTCCCCCTCCATCCCAATGGTATGCTGGATATCTTACCAAATGTTTTGAATTCAAAACAGTGTTAGTGGGATGACAGACTACTACCTTACATTTTTAGATCAGTGTCCATTTCTTATATTTGCTTACAGTTAAAATCTGTAAGATATGTGAATTTCTTATCCAAATGAAGTCTAGAATAAGGATTAATATTCCTTTTGACCCTCTGTGATCTCAAATGTTTTATGGTGGATAAGTATTGAAATTTGAGAGTTTGGTTATGGATTACCCACACTTTGTCAAGAGTAATATTTTTTAAGTGAAGGAGTTTAGTCAACATCCAAAACTCATGGATAAGTGGAATAGAGAGTTCACGTATCAGAGGTAATTAGGTTGTAAAATATGTAAAACATAGTTGTTGGTGATATCCACTAGCATAGTCCCAACAAAAAAAAAAAAATCAGTTTATATATGCCATCAAAAGGTAGTTAAAGAAAATTCTTATATTCTGAAAGTGATTTGTATAGTAATTTGTAGAGAGAGGTATAAATGATTAGATAGAAAAAATGAAGCATAAGTCATACCAATTGGCTTGGGGCCTTTCTACCCATTCAAAAGAAATATTGGAAAAATTTCACATACACCTTGCACACACTAGTAAGACCTCTTAGGGTGCACAACACTTTCAAATGGAAACTAGAGGCCTTCTAATGTTATGAAAAAATGAAATTTTTCCAAGCTTTAAACCTTTTCCCTTGCCACCCCTTTCACTAGTTTAGGTTTCCAAGCCCCTTCATTAGGTCTATTTGATCCCTACACCCAAGAGTGCTTTGTTCATCTTTACATAGAGTGTAGGATCATCACTACCTCCTTCATTAGGCTTGCTCAAAACCCTGGATCGTAAGAATCTATCACTAGTGTTGTGGGCTTCTTCACTCTAGAATATGCCTATAAAGGTAAATAATAGATGTGATTTCTTAGGTCCCAACATAACCAACATGCCAATTTGACATACAAAACCTATAAAGGTAAAAGGTAAATGCAATTTCTTAGGTCTCAGCTTGGCCAGGAGACCTATTTCACATATGAAACCACCTTACTGAGGAACATGGGGTGTTTACACTTCATGTTATATATGTTTTTCATATTTGTTAACTCCTTATGTCTCAACCTTGTGATAAAGCTCATTCATAAATCGAGCCTTGCTAGTCCTCTTGTGACTGTATCACACTACATACATTCATCAAATTCAGTCTAATATCATCAAACCTCTAAAAGCTACCATCAAAAGAAAAAGGAAATTTTGTTAGAATATGTCACCAAATAAAGTCTTCGGCTCTAGTATTTCAAACAAAATAACCAATGACAATGCTTTTGAGTGACAGGTTAATGAAAAATTCTATACATACATCAAATTAATACCTATGCATGTAAAAGATAACCAAGTGATGGCACATACTAGCCAGAAGTATTTTTCACCTAAAACAAACAATGATAATGCAACCAATAGTCGGTGTTTTTCTTCACATTAAGGCCAACCTTGCACAATATTAAATATAGCAACTAAGCATAAAAGGAGAATGTAGTAAAAAATTTCATACCAGCTGGTACAATTCCAAGAGGTATCTTTATTGCATGTTCCCAATCAGATCTCTCCAACAAACCATTTACGACCTACACCATCATACACTATATATTCAATTAATAGAAAAATAAAAATATTAAAACTTAGATCATAAGTCTGACCAATTGGCAATAAGCACTAGTGTTATCCGTTAAAAGTGGTGCTCTATCAATAAAGTCCAGTGGCCATGTGGCATTCTTGCAACTCTATTTTATGTCACAACATGCAATAGACAATGTTGAGAGTGTCAAAGAGATATCATTTACACTAGCAGGAAAGATTATTACTATCAACGTAATAAAAGAAACACAAAATATAGTGTCATAATTTTGAGTTTGTTTGTTTTACGTTTAGAAATTGGTTTGGGAGGAAATATTGTCCAGTACATTGGGAATTCCTTTGGCATCAATGTTTCCACTAGGAAAACACAACACCAGGTAGTACCAAAATTGAATCCAACAACACAGAAGTGGCATAATTGTGGCATTTCCATAGTTGTGATAAGTTGATAGTGGTCTCTCTTATTCATGATATTGGTTATCCAATGATGCTACCTATGACCATAGTTCACTAGATCAGACTTAGCTCAAACTTGACAAGGTGAAATGATAAAGTTGATTCAGTACTCAGCAAATTTGGCACCAAAACTCAAAGAGATGCTCAACAAAGACACAGACTGAGTTTCCTCAATCCAGGCCAGTTTTTGTCGAGTCTTTGAGAGTTGTCTTCTTTGATGGGTGAATGAATTCTCTATGATAAATTTATAAGAGACTAATATGTTGATGTTCAAACTTTCTAATCATTTAGCCATGCATGTGTATAAATGCCCTGTTATGTTCTATTATAATTCAATGCCTAGTAGCATAAGTTGATGGAGTATGGTATTGTAACACAATGAAGTGTGCATCATGTTGGTGTTATGAGTTATGTTGAAACATGATAAATTATGTGGACCTAAAACACAAAGTTAGGCTACAAGCAATTTATTTTCTTCCTTCATGAAGAGTCGACTAAGCTACCTAGGCCTTTTCGAGGCAAGTATATTTCATGTTAATTCATAGGGTTGTGAACAAAGGCTTCATGGAACTGGTCAGACAAGGCACTGAATCCTTATTAAGCAAGGTAATGGCCAAGGCCAAGAACCCTAATACCTACAACTTGTGGGTCAAATTTTGAGCTGACAAGCTCTAAGGATTCAACAACCTGAACATTGTGCCAGTTGTAAGCAGAAAAATTGACACGTTTACATAAATGCATGTTTGAGCATATGAATGTATATGCACAAATGTGTGCACACAAAATGTTTGTAATAATGTGCATATGGCAAAGTGTTTGTCATAATGTAATATAATGGGTTATTTTTAATGTTTTATGTAAATAGGTAGTTCAAAGGTGGTTAGGTAATTGCCAACTACATACTCATCCCATTATATCTATAAGTACACATCTATGTGAGAGATGTAGGAGTGCTTGTTGTCATCGATCGAACTGTATTGTTGGCCAAAATTACTTTTTGGTAGATTTTTCATCGAAGTATGTTGTATTGCAGATAGTTCTTGTGCAGGATACATGCAATGTGCAGAGTATCCATTTATTTTTGTAAGTTATTCCCATTGTGTATGTTTGTTCATATAAGTGGTAATAGAATTATATTCAAGTGTGTTGTATTCCATTTCTACATAAATAGCCCTCATTGCAGTGCATGTGGGAACTCTCCCTTCCCCTCCATCCCAATGGTATGCTTGAGAGCTTACCAAATATCCTGAATGCAAAATAGTGTCAACGGGAGTGATAGACTACTACCTTGCAGTTTTAGATCAGTGCCCATTTGTTGTCCTTTCTAATAGTTAAAACTTGTAAGATATGTGAATTCCTCATCCAAATGAAGTCTAGAAGAAGGATTGAGCTTCCTTTTGACCCTCTATGGTCTCAAATATTTTTTGGTGGATCAGTACTAAAATTTGAGAGTTTGGTTCTGGATTACCCACACTTTATCAAGAGTAATATTTTTTAAGTGAAGGAGTTTAGTCAACATCCAACACTCATAGAGAAGTGGAATAGAGAGTTTACATATCAGGGGTAATAAATCTATTAAATATGTACACCACATTTTTTGGTGATAGAAAATCTACAAAACATAAAATTGGGAAACATCCACTAGCATAGTCCCAAAGAAAAAATAAATCAGTCTACATATGTCATCAAAAAGGTAGTTAAAGAAAATTCTTAGATTATAGAAGTGAGTTGTATAGTAATTCATAGAGAGAGGTATAAATTATTAGATAGAAAAAAATGAAGCATAAGTCATACCAATTGGCTTGGGCCCTTTCTTCCCATTCAAAAAATTGATGGTAAAATTTCACATTTTTTTGTGATTCAAGGTATCAAAATGCAGACATTAAAAAGATAAAGAGTTGATGGGGATAAGTACAACCTGAAGAGAAACACAACTGGAACAATGGCTAAAATTGATAATTCAGAATGTAGAGGTAAGGCACATATTTAACATCACAATTCAAGTTCAACAAAGGAACTTTTGGAAAGAAGGTACTTTATATATATATATATGGGGAAAAAAGTAGAGACTTGAATGTTTAACAAAAAAAGAAAATTTAAAACTCCATGGAATAGTAATCAAGAAAGGTGTAAGGAACATTAGGGGAAAAAACACATGGGCATGAAAACCCTACATAGAAGAAATAGTAGAATAGAGAATATCATGTGCAACTACTAATGATAAATTATAGATATAACCCAGGCAACAATGTTGAGTGTAATGCAGCCTTTCACATGATCGATCAAGGGATAGGTTCACAAACAAGATGAAAAACTACATAATGTACATGCCAAGTAAATTCATACACTAAAAAGGAAAAAAAAAGATGTTAAGAGAGAGAATTGGGTGCACTACAGTCATTTTCTAATGCAGTTTTGTTTACTTAAGTACATGGATAAATCAATGGGATGTCAGAATATAGTAATTGTACACTTAAAGTGGGACTTTGTAAAAATCCACATTCTGATACAATGAGTCCAACAAAAAAACTTTCTTAACCAGGAAAACAACATAAACACTTCATTAATCAAATCATATTATCTCAACCGATTATATTCCTCAACTTTCAAGGAGGAGACCTAGGTTCAAATCTTGCCAAGCGATATATGCATATTTATCAAGTTGTTGTAATACCACTATGTGGTCATGATTAATATAGGTGGGGCCTACTTCAATACCATATAACCCATTAAAAAAACATGAACACTTCATAAATGCAATTTTGGTGAAATTTCCTAGAAAAGCACAACATATAATTACCTTGAGAAGAAATCTACCTATCAATAATCTTCAATCATCCTCTAGGAAGCCAAAGTCCTATATCTCCAGTGTGCAACCACCCATCCTTGTCCAGTATCTCTTGCCTAGTTTATCATATTCATGATATCATAAAATCAATAAGATTTATTAGAACTACAACCTGATATTGTTTTTCTAGTTATAATCTGAGTTAAATTATGGGTTATGCACACATAAAATATTCTAAAACAAATAAAGATATCGATAATACTAAATAATATTTTTTCCAGTTGTAGTCTATGAATGATAAAATTACTTGTAATAAACTAAAACTACTAAAGGGGATTGGAAAAAGATTAAGCCTTGTTTCAATAAGGTAGAAAACTTAGAAAGATATCAAATTATAAAGATGATAGTCTTTGAAATGCTGAAAAGTAGAATAGACATTTCAATGTAAATTATTTTGAAGCCAGGGATGCAGATTTATTTGTTGAGAAAAGTTTTTGGGAGCTTCAGATCTATTGCCTTCCCACTTACAGATCTGGTTTGTGCATATTTATTGAGCTCAAGAAAGCAAAAAAGCTGATATTTTCTCATGTTTTCTTGTTTTCCCTTCGCTAAAATCAGAAAAATAAATGTTTACTCTATTATTGTAGTTGACCACCAAAAGAAAAGGAGGGAAAAATAAAATCTAGAATAAGACTATTGCTTTCTATTCTCATACACCTTGCACACACCAGTAAGGCCTCTTAGGGTGCACAACACTTTCAACTAGAAACTAGAGGCCTTCTAATGTTATGAAAAACAAAAACAATATTAAACATAGAAAATGAATTTTTGTCCAAGCTTTAAACCTTTTCCCTTGCCACCCATTTCACTAGTTTAGGTTTCCAAGCCCCTTCATTAGGTCTATTTGATCCCTACACCCAAGAGTGCTCTGTTCATATTTACAAAGATTTTAGGATCCTTACTACCTCCTTCATTTTATTATTTTATGTTTAGAAATTGATTTGGGAGGAAATATTTTTGAGTACATTGGAAATTCTTTTGGCATAAATGTTTCCACTAGGAAAACACAGCACCAGGTAGTACCAAAATTAAATCCAACAACATAGAAGTGGTATAATTGTGACATTTCCATAGTTTTGATAAGTTGATAGTGGTCTCTCTTATTCATGATATTGGTTATCCAATGATGCTACCTATGACCATAGTTCACTAGATTAGACTTAGCTCAAACTTGACAAGGTGAAATGACAAATTTCATTCAGTACTCAATAAATTGACCTCCCGGGAGGGGGAGGAAGGCAATACTCTCAAGGGAGGTCCCAGGTTCAAATCTCCACCCTACACCAAATTTGAATTGGGTATCCAAAATCCAATTGATAAGGGGCGGGGCGGGGCAACCCGGTGGCTTTGAGGGAGAACCCCGTGGTCCCAACCAAGGCGGCTCCGCAAGGGGTTTTTTGCTTAAAAATAAATAAATTAATTAATAAATTTGGTACCAAAACTCAAAGAGATGCTCAATAAAAACACAGATTGAGTTTCCTCAATTCAAGCTAATTTTTGTCAAGTCTTTGAGTTTCCTAAGATGTTATGGAAGGACCTACTCCTATTTCAGCTCTTATACATGCCGCCACTATGGTAGCAGCAGGAATTTTTCTTGTAGCTCGATTGTTTCCTCTTTTCAGAGCTATACCTTTAATAATGAATCTCATCTGTTGGACAGGGGGAATAACAGCTCTATTGGGAGCTACAATGGCTCTCGCTCAAAAAGATCTTAAAAGAGGCTTGGCATATTCCACTATGTCTTTGTCCACAGAGGAGTACTTTGTCATTGTTATAATTAAAACATGCTTATATGTGCTTGCAAAATTTATTTGGCTCTCAAATCAACTCTTGCCTCTATCCTTGAGATTCATTGTATACTCGAATAACTTTTTTTATCCAAGTTTTTCTTGGGATTCTTAGTTCTTGACTGTGTACCTCAATAATTTTAACTAGTTCAATATCCTTGAGGGTAACAACAACTAATGCTAATGGAGATAAATTTAACCATGGCTCTTTCTTTTGTTCTTAAACTAGTTCTTTTCTTTCAATTGAATCTTCTAGTTTTTGTTTAGCTAAGGGTTCTTCCTTTTTTTTTGCAACAACTTCTACTTTTTTCTTAGAAGAGTCAATTGAAAGAAAAGAACTGGTTTTAGAATAAACATGTACTAGGTTATGCAAATGAGTTTTTTGCAAAACTCATTGGAATGACAAATATACATCGAACACGTGCTCTACCATTGATGAGGATCCGATTACTGAAGATGTTCAATATGTCATCGTCATAATGGTCAATGATGCATACGGATTATTCAATGACAATTTCTCAAAGAGTGGACAAGAACTGTGAAATAATGATGTTGAGTTCCAATCATTTTTGTTCTATTTTTAGAAAATGTTAGTAGATAATTAATAGGCAGCCAAGCTAGGAGTGAGGCGAGTAAGTATCTTGAGCATGAGGTTGGTCAATCAGATACAAGAAGGTAATTTGGTAAAAAAAAAAAAGAGAAAATCAAAGTGTTGCTAGGGCATATGATTAAAATTCTAATCATGCATACATGTTGTAATGTGTTGAAATGAAGGTTTATTGTGTTGAAATGAAATTATATTGTGTTGAATGTGTTAGTTATGAAATTGATGTTTCATTTTTGACTCTTAGTCTTAGTCCTTAGCAGTAGTACTTTATTTGTATAAATGGATATTTATGTATCTAATGGAAGTCTTAGGACACCCTCTCACCTCATCTTTGATGGTTGGGGTGGGTAGGAATATTTAGACATATGCCCATTTTATGGAGGTCTCAGGTTGTCCATTCACCTATATTTGTAAATAAGCATTGCACTTGAAATAATAATTTTCCATTTACATAGATACTCATAATTAATTTTGCACTTAAAATAAGAATTTTTCTATAAACCTATTCAACTGGTATAATCGTATTCAAGTGTAAGTTTTGTGCAGATGGTAGTTAATTGTTTTTTTTATTATG
Organism: Wollemia nobilis; assembly: GCA_028583015.1. Lineage (NCBI taxonomy): Eukaryota > Viridiplantae > Streptophyta > Pinopsida > Araucariales > Araucariaceae > Wollemia > Wollemia nobilis. Next base: position 926,668 of record JAQPPZ010016951.1, read on the forward strand.
AGTAGTGTTTGGAACATGACATGTAGTTCTTCATCCTATGAGTAGTACCTTCTTTTGATGACATTCATTTTAGACTTTTATTTCACTAACAACATGCTTGGTACATGGCATGGAGTTCTTTGTCTAATGTAGGATACCTTTAGAATATATCATTGAATATCTCACTTGGTAAGCAACAAGATGCTTAAGTTGAGCAAGGAATGTACCAAGTGCATATTAGACACCATGGAACTACTAGTAGATTGTACAAAGTTGTTTTCTTTTGTTTTATTTTTCTTTTATAGAGGTTATGTGTGATCTTGATATATTATTTCCCACAGTTATGCAATATGTACAAAAAATATGAAGAAAAACACCAATTCAAAATATGTACAAAAAAAATTGAATTTTGTAATTCAAAATTCAAGTTAAATATAAGTAATTCAATGATGAGAAGTATGGGACCATTGTAAAAGCTACGTACAAAGTTTGTCCCTTTTTTTTTGTTATCCTAGGTGAGGTGAAGGTTTATTTTTATTTTGGAGGTCACTGTCTTTGATTATTTTAGATGGTTTGAAAAGCTTAATTATGGTGACATGAACTCAAAATGGTAACTACAAAAATACACTATTGTTTATAAATAAATTAGCATAGTTGATTTATATAAAAGCACCAATGCATGTGTGACGTTGTAGCTCAAAGTTTCATTTATCAAAGAAGGGAATGGGAGGTGATTTGGTTCAACTAATTGTTTACATTTACTTCCTATCAAATGATACCCCATTTCAAATGATGAATATATTATAAATTATATTCTTTCTTCCAACATGATGTTCATAGGACTCCGGTATTTCCTCAAATATCTGAATCTGAATGAACAAATTATATATCCATGTTGTTACATTGAACATTAATTATGAAGCCCTTACTCTGATTTGAAAATAATCATATTTTTTTTGACTAAAGATCTAACCCTGTTTCAAAAGATTCATATTTTGTTTTAAATAAAATTCATACCTTGTTAGGATAAAGATCATACTCAATTTGGATGAACTTCCTACCCTGCTTTGAACAAAGGTCATACTTCTGGTTTGAACAAAGGACATACACCATTGACCACTTTTCTTTCACATATATCAGTTAGGTCGGGGATGAACTATCACTATTATGTCCTAACAGTCACTACCTGTATCTTTTGAATAATGAAGTAAGTTGTCACATTCAATATATATCAAACCATATTTTACATTCTATACCAGTTCAAAAGGGGTTGATTGAGTTTCTTGATTGAGTTTCACATTTTGTAAAATGTCAAACCCTCATTTTGGGTGATTCTCCTATGTATGATTGATTTTGGTTTCAGAAAGTGATGGTTATGCTTTTCTTTCCCCACACTTGAGACCTTGACATAACTATAATCAAGGAATTTAAGGATTAAGTTCAGCCAAGGCTTTATGATAAGAGTAAATAAGTTACCTTGCAAAGTACTTTTTAGGATGTTACTATGTTGATAGTCGATGGTCTTGAGTATTGATTCTAGTTTACATCTTCATTGCACCTAATGCATTTGATTATCATATCAGATCTTGTTTTGCTAATGCATGGGAAATACCTTGAACTTGGAGTGAATGCATTTGACTTTGTCATACCAGATCTTGTTATGGATCTTGAATGGAAAATACCTTGAAATTGGAGTGAATGCATTTGACTCTATCATACCATATCTTGTTATGGTTAATGAATGGAAAATACCTTGAAATTCGAGTGAATACATTTGACTCTGTCATACCAAATCTTGCTATGGTTAATGAATGGAAAATACCTTGCAATCAGAGTGATTTTATTTAACTCTTTGATACCAAATATTACTATGGACAATGCATGGGATACCTCTGTAAATAGAATGATTATTACTATTATTGTATGATTACAATTCTATCATAGAACAGTAGGAGGGTAAACTATATGTCTTTGTGGATAACTGTCATGATTAAAAATTATGTTATAAGCATAGTATATGTAAGGAAGACGTGATAGTTTTACTATCATTAAAACTTATTATAGACAATGCATAGGAGTTTTCCTATAAAAAAAGCAATTGATACTTGATTTCCATTAATCTTGTTATGAATAATGCATGGGATAACTCTGTAAATAGGGTGATTAGTTCCTAACTGGCATCAACAATTCATGGGAGTCTCTCTCAAAATAATGGTTGTTATTTGACTATCATTAATGACTGTAATATCTATCATAGAATAGTGTAGGAAAAAAATATGTATCATCATCATGTGTCTTAGATGGTTGTAAGCTATTATTGAAGTGATATAAGGCAAAACCAAAGCAATTTTAGGTTTTGACATAGGGTAAAATTGAAGCAATATTTTGGGGAAATTTTGTGGGAAAATTATTGTAAAATTGGGATCAATTCCGTGGAGAAATTGAGTGGTTGATTGGGATCAATTTCATGGAGAAATTGTGTATTTTGTTTGGGACCAATTTTACAGAGAAATTGAATGGTAACCTAGGATCAACTTCATTAAAAAAAATGTATTTGAACTTAGTTTTATAGTTTTTATTAAATAAAAGGATAACTACTGAATTTGCTAAGTGAAAATAGATGTTAAAAATATGGTTGTTTTGTGAAAACTTTCATGCCTTTTGCTTAATGTTTTAAATTATGTTGTTGAAACATAGTTGGACTATGTTTTGAAAATAATTGAAAGAAATACCTTCTTGTTGTTATAACATAGAAAGATTATGTTTTGGAAAGAGTTTATAGTTTATGAAGGAGATGCTAGAAAGGATAAAATAAGGACCTTTTATTGTTAAACATAGATGAATTATGTTTGTTAAAACATAGATGGATTATGTTTTTTTTTTTTTTGAGTTTACATGGTGGAATCGGTAGCCTGCCACAAATCCGGGCAGCCTAACTGAATTTTATGGCCACCATAGTATTCTGTGCTATCAGCCCTGGAAGCCACCATACAGTTCTTCATGCAGTCCGCCCCTATAACCACCATGCCACAATCATTTTAAACATTTTACACCGCTGAAAGCACCAGGAAAGGGACAAGATGGATTATGTTGTTAAAACATAGATGGAATATGTTTTGAAAATAATTAAAAATAAAGACCTTCTTGTTGTTAAAACATAGAAAGATTATGTTTTGGAAGGAGTTTATAGTTTATTTAAACTGAAAGGTGGACCCTTAATGTAATAGTGAATAGTATATATTACTTTAGTTAAATAATGGATTTGGGACTATTAGCGGATATTGTGTTCTTTTTAGTAGAATGGATTTAGCAAGTATATAATGGATGTTTAATTCTTTTAGTAGAATGGACCTTGATGTAAATATTATCACCCTAGTTAAAGGATGGGATATAAATTTATTAGTGGATAGTATTCTCTTTCTTCTAATGATCTAATTGGGAATAATGTTAGTGTTGGTATACTCCATTTGAATTATTTAGTGAAAACGTATGAGTGGATAATATAGTCCATTTGCTTATTTAAGTGGATGAATGAATCAATTGATATTATGATTCTTTTTAGTTTACTAGACTTGAATTATCATCATGGATATTATGGTTTGTATTAATGAAATGGAGATGGGATATAGTAGTGGATACTATGTTGTATCTTAGATTTTTGAGCTTGATATATAGTAGAGGTTATTATATTTTATTTTAGTTGGATGATATTGAATTATATTGGTTAAGAAATTTTGTTGATAAGTACTTGATTGATTAAGAGTATGGGCTTTTAATCGATTAAAGAAGGTGATTTGATAAGTGGTTTATTGATTAAGAGTACAGACTCTTAACTTATTTAAAGAGATGTTTATTATGTATTATTTTGGTACTGATGTATGGACATGTTAGACTCTTGGAAGAAATAAATTTCTTGAGTGTGAACTAAATATGTAGGCTATCTTGGGTGGTGAACATGGATTTCATCTAAGGGAATTTATGGGGATTCCCGCATGGTTTTGGAAAAATAATTTAATGGATCATTTCCCAGTATGGGGTATAGAGATTATGGGGTTTTTATGTGCACATTATTGTATTAATATGTTTAAAAGAGGAATCAAGAGATTTCCAAAATGATTGTATTGGATTCAATTGCAATAAATGAAATATGGATATCTTTTGAGGTTAGGTTTTTCCCTTAGGGGTTTTCCTAGGATATATGATGTGTTATGTGTGGTGTGATTATTGTTATCTTATGATATTATTCTTTATTTCTTTCCAAAGTTGTCTTGTTAATAATTATTAAGATCTACATGTGATTGGTATGTAGTTTCATTCATGGTATTTGTAATGGTTAAAATAGAAGTGACCTAATCATGTTGTTTTAGCAATGCGCACTCCTTATGTGATTGAATAATATTTGCTTTGAGGAAGCGTAGATGATTAAAGGATGACTTATGTAATATGGGAATATGTAGATCACTTTGATAATTCTCTCTATTGAGTAGGTTGGATATTTTTATGGGTAGTTACAATTAGAGATGGTGAAAATATACTCATAACAAATGTGAATATGACAAATAATAGAATATTTCCTTAAAAAACTTAGAGTGAAATGTTGCTCCCTTTTGATGTTATTGTAAAAAATACTTTATGGTTGTGGCATATTAGATTTGGTCATTTAAGTTTTAGTGGTCTAAATTGGTTGTATGAGAAGAAAATGGTGAAAGGATTGTTGCTAATAGAGTAATCGAATAAGGTTTATGAAGGTTGTATCATAGGCAAGCAAAATAGGGATGCATTTCTTGTAGTAAAATCATTTAGGACTTCACAACATTTAGAGCTTATGCACTTAGATATTTATGGGCCTATGAAAATGAGCTCACTAGGAAAAAATACATATTTTCTAATATTTATAGATGATTTCAACCAAAAGATATGGGTATTCTTCTTGAAGCAAAAATTAGAAGCATTTGGAATATTTTAGCAATTCAAAGCATTGGTTGAGAAGCAAAGTGGATATTATGTGAAGACACTAAGAATTGATGGAGGTAGTGAATACATTTCAAATGAATTTCATGATTTTTGTAAGATAATTTATGGCTAGATACACACCACAAAAAAATGGTGTTACAAAAAGGAAGAACATGACCATAATGGATATGGCAAGGAGTATGCTAAAAGCAAAAGCATTACCAAATATATTTTGGATAGAATATATTGCATGTGTAGTTTACTTGTTGAATAGATGTCCTACATAGAGTTTTAATGATGTAATCCCTCAAGAAGCATGGAGCAACAAAAGTCAAGTGTTGCACACTTAAATTTTTTTGGTTGTATAGTTTATGAACATGTTTTAGAATAAAAGAGGAGAAAATTGGATGACAAGGGAGAGAAATACATCTTCATTGGATATAGTGAATATCAAAATCTTATAAATTGTATAACCCTATTACAAAGAAAGTAATTGTAAGTAGAGATGTCAAACTCATGGAGGATGGAGCTTGGAACCAGAATACCAAAGCAAATAAGCAAGGGACAACAAGAATTGAGATGAAATATTTGAATGAATAAAGTATAAATTAGCCCTTGGTTTCAAGCAATAGTACCAATATAGGCAGTAGCCCTTTTTCATCATCAAACTCACCACCAAGTGGACAAACAAGATCCAACTCCATTGTGAGAACACCATCAAATACAAGGAGCCTATGGGAAATGCATGACATAATAATAAATGAAAATGAAGATGAATAATATGTTGATTTTGCTTTATGATTTTAATGTGGTCCTATTTCTTTTGAAGATACAATTAAAAATGGTAAATGGGTAAAGGATATGGATGAAGAAGTTGATGCTATAGAGAAAAATTAAACTTGGAAACTAATGGATCTTCCAGTAGAAAAGAAAACCATAGGTGTAAAATGGGTATATAAAACAAATTTTATTACCAATGGTGATATTGAATGACATAAAACAAGGCTATTTACAAAAGGATGTTCACAAAAATTAAATTTGACTATCATGAAATTTATTCACTTGTGGCAAGGGTTGACACAATAAGAATGATTCTAGCATCAACATCTCAAAAAGGGTGGAAATTATATCAAATGGATGTTAAATATACCTTTCTAAATGGGGTGTTGTAAGAAGAGGTCTACATAGATCAACCACTAGGTTATGAATTGGAAGGACAAGAAGGAAAGGTGTACAAATTGAAGAAATTTTTGTATGGACTTAAACGAGCACTCAGGGCACGGTATAGTTGCATTAACCCTTATTTTCACAAAAATGGTTTTCTCAAGTGCCCATATGAGCACACACTTTATATTAAGACAAATTTTTTTATTTTTTTTTGTTTGAATTTACATGGTGGAATCGGTAGCCGCCACGAATCCGGGCAGGCTGTCCAGCTTTTATGGCCACCATAGTATTCTGCGTTGTCCGCCCCAAAAGCCGCCACACAGATCTTCGTGCAGTCCACCCCTATAACCACCATGCCACAATCATTTTAAACCTTTTATGCCACTGAAAGCACTAGGAAAGGGACAAGCGTTCAGTTCGACGAGGCCCGAGATTTGAACCTTGGACCTCCGCCCCCCTTATGGGGTTTGGATGAACCAATTGGTCTACACCTCGGACCTATATTAAGACAAATTAACAAGGAAAAATAACAATAATTTGTTTGTATCTAGATGATTTGATTTATGTTGGCAATAGCATTATGTTGTTTGATGAATTTAGAATAACAATGAAGAGTGAATTTGAAATGGTAGGTTTAAGTTTGACGAAGTACTTCCTTGGAATTGAAGTCTCTCAATCAAATGATGGCATATTCATTTCACAAAGCAAATATACAAAAGATGTTCTAAATATTTTTAGAATAGAGAATAGTAATCCAACATGTACACCATTTGCAATAGGTCAATAATTTAGTGATTATGATTGCAGTAGCAATGTAGATCCAACCATTTTTAAAAGATTGTTTGGAAGCCTTATGTACTTGATAGGCACTAGACTAGATATAATGCATGCAATTAGTCTAATTTCAGGAATTATGAAGACAACTAAGAATACTTATTTGCAAGCAGGAAAGAGAATTTTAAGGTATGTGAATGGAACTAAAGATCATGCAATATCAAACAAACTTGAACTTGTTGGGTATATAGATAGTGATTGGGCTAGAAACATTGATGATAGGAAAAACACTTCTAGGTACATATTTCATCTTGGATTTGGTGCAGTCTTATGGTCTTCTAAAAAACAATCCATTATTGCACTCTCAATTGTTGAAGCAAAGTATGTTGTTGCCACATCAACTACATGTCAAGCAATATGGCTTAGAAGGATTCTAAGTGAATTGAACCAAGTACAAGAATTTGCAACTAAGATATTTTGTGACAATAATTCAACTATAGCATTGTCCAAAGATCCAGTATTTCATTGAAGAAGCAAACACATTAACGTCATATTTCACTTCATAAAAAAACTAGTCAAAAATGAGAAATCAAACTGAAATTTTGTAGTTCAAAGGAGCAAGTTGCAAACATATTTACAAAATCTTCGAAGAAAGAATATTTTAAAATATTGAAGAAAATTTTGGTTGTCATATTTTTGAGAAAATTGGCTTAAGGGAGGGTCTTGGAACTAACCCATATTCCCTTCCTAACAATATCTCCTTTTATACCTACCAACATGCTCTACCATACTAGAATTAACATCTTTTATTACACATGCATTAATATTTGGTAGCTCCATTGATAAAAAAATTAACATATATCGGACAAGTTACATAGGAGTTAAATCATCCCTATTTTGTATTATCCAAAAATGACCAACCCTTATTTTTTGAAGACAACAAAATAAGTGAGATACATCGAGAATGAAAGGGGCAACAAGAAAATTTCTAATGTTGCAAAAACAACTCTCTATTTCAAACTTTTAATACAAAATACATATATCTATTTCCTACACATTTTGTTATAACAAATTTGGATTATGTTATTTGTGCATTTGTTTCTTATATTTTGTATGTTTGTTTACAACAGTAAAAAAGTAGTAGAGTAATAACAAGGAAGTAGAGGTAAGTCCGTTTCATTTGTTTATTATTTGATTTACATCAGTTTGGTCATATTTGACTAGTTTTATGTTTTGTTACGAATAATGTGCATGGATTTGATGGCCTATAAATTTTGGGCACATAGAGATTGTTTGCTTGACAACTTGGTGATACTTACACCTATGTTTCTTTTTAGTTACACTACATAGATCATAACGCTCAGGGTACATTCTCTAGTTCTTAGATGAATTTGAACAATTCTAATATTGTTTATTCTTCTTCAAATTTGTAGTCAATGTCCATTTCAAATTTAAATAAGAAGTCTCTTTATGTAGAAAGAACAAGGATAATTTAAATTTAAATAAATGCATTTTGGAATGAGAAAGGATCATTTATATTTCATGCATTTATATTTTTTGTATTTTACTTTTTGCACTTTTACTTTCAGTACAAGTTAGTATACATTAGCATAAGATATTCTACAAGGATAGTGGAGATCTAGCCTAAATATAAAGTTTGGAAGAATTCATTGGTAATCCCTTTCAATTTTATTAAAAATCAAATTAGGGTACAAATATTAATTAGGATTCAAGACAATTCCCCAATCCAAAAGGTACATAGGAATAGGTATTTAAAGGTATAATATTATATTGTATATGAGTGTTATTGATAGTTGGCAAAATCCATACATAACCCAAGGTTTACTATATTAGGATATTACATTGAAACAAAGAGTTTGTTAAGGGTTTAAGAATTGACTATGTCTAGGGTTATACCTTCCCAAAGTAACATTAGGCAATGAGTATATAAATAAAGTATTGTGTAATTGCAAGGGATAATGGATCATATCAAATATTCTTATAATTGCATTTGCTCATGGAGTGAACATAAGATATTGTAGATTTATTCCTTTCTTAAATAGTATTATTGGTGTTGCCCTACCTTAAGGGTATTTTCTATCTTTATCTCATTGTGGATTATGCTTGCAAATAATTTATTTGATATTCTAGTATATTGTTGGATGATTTATGTTAATGATATTTGAGTTTCATAACAGAAGTAAAATTAATTTAGGACTTAGAAGAAAGGAATTAGAAGCTCGAGTGCTCATTCTTTACCATACACTACACTAATTAAATATGAATTTTGGGTGGCATTGACTCTAGGTAAGCTAGATTTTGTTAAAGATACATGGGTTTTGGAGTTAATGTTCTATGAATAACCAATGATATTAAGGTATGAGAGGTATCACCATAATGGTTTGGTGATATGAATGAGAATATTTATAACAAAATGCATAAATATTTTTAGTTACATTAATATTTATGTCAAGCTCAATTCACCCTTAAGACACTACTTTATACATAAGACAAATTAAATAAATATTAATAAGAAATAAATTCATCATTCAAATTATGTTATGCATAAAAATTTAATAACATATATTAACAAAAAACATCTCATAGACTACCTAAAAAGTAATAGGACTTGATATACTCCACTCATAATGTCTCAACTTTATGTTAAGAATAAGGTCATAAATAAAATTAGCTACTTTTATGTTCTCATTTTTTACTTCCATATCAATAAACCTTAAATGTCAATATGCCATGGTAATATGTCGAATGTTATTTTTTTTATATATATTTAAATTTTAATAAGAGTGATGATATTATAAAAGCACCCAAATAAAGTATCATGTCGTACTTTTATGGTTATAATTAGTGAATGATATTGCCTTTTATAATCCATGTTAATTTAACAATATTACATTTATAGGTTGTGTTGGGGTTGGAATATGTGGTGGTTAAGCTTCTCTTGAGTCCATGACTGACTATTTGTTATATTTATTCTTTGGGTCCATGTAAACTTTGAAAATAGTATTTTTGCAAATTTTTTATTATTTTATTCTTGAGATTCTATTTCATAACCTTGACCTAAAGGTATAATTTACTTAGGTATAATACCTCTTCATATTGATAATTTCATTATCACTTTGAGTGTAGTTTAATTGTCTTTGAGTGAAGATATTTTGGTGTCTATGGACACCTCATCATATTTTGTGTTCTATGTTGTGTATTTCTTTGTTCACCATAGATCGACAACTCATGGATAATGTTTGATTCCATTTATTTATGGAAACTACTATGAAATATAACATAGTATCAAAGTGGGTATGAATCTTAATTATTCACTTGCTTTAGTCGGTAGTAGATTTCTCTTCTAGATCCTTTTGAGGATGATTTTTTTGTAAGGGCTTGTGAAGAAGATATTTTTTGAAGCTAACGACATAATCTGAAGAAGGATTTATGATAAAAAAACCATAGTGGACTTAGATCACGAGGATCTCACCAGAATCAACATATTTGCTTTAGGAGAAATATCCATCGATAGGTCCATTTTTCCTCTCATTGATACTCGATCATGTTTTATTAATGTTTTTGATCAGATGGATGTCCTAGTTTTAGAATCAAGTTTTTAAAGGTTTTTTAAAACCTCATTTTTTTGTATAAATTTTGAAAAAAAAATCATATTATTTTATTTTCTAGCTTTTGATGACCAATAGTAGTATCGATGGGAGGATAGACTACTTAACTACTATGAAATAAGAAATGAAGAGGCTGATTTTTTTTAAATAGAACCTTGGTATCAGAGAAGTCATGGGCATGCTTCCATGCTTAGAAAAGACCTCCAAGTCACTTAACAAAGCTGCAAAGATGGTATACCAACTTTTTGGTTGCATAGATTTGAGAGGAGGACCTGATTGGTTGCATTCATTAAAATAATTATGTAGGGGAAACCATAGTAGATGTAGATGAACTGACAATGTTTTTGGATCATTTATGAAATTTTAGAGAGGGTTATAATTTAGTGTTTTTCACCATTTTCCTCCAAGTACTCCCAAATATCATTTAAAATTTTTATCCTTTTACCTTCTATTTAGAATATATTGACCAATATTCCATCTATTAGGAAGGAAGGACTGCAATTGGATGTGCTTGCATCATGTTGATGTATGCATATGTCAGGCATGAGAAAGGGAGGCAACTAGTTGCTACTTTGTTTAACTTTAATCTTGGCCTTGCTCATCACAAGTTTCATGCTTGGAGAGGTGGATAGTGGAAGGTCAACTACGACATTACCTAGGGAAGGTCATGAGTGCAAACCTCTCCCCTATTTTTTGAATGATGATATCAACACCATGTATACCCTTTCTTATGATGATATTAGCAATGATGACATGGAATATTTGAATTACCTTCTTGATAATGTGACAAATGATGTGGCTAATAACATGGCACCATCCTTTTATCAATGTGATGATGTGGTAGATCCATACGCATACCACCTTCTAGTCGATATAGTTAAGGTGGCACTAGACACATGAATTCTAAGGCAATACATAGTGGTCCATACAATCGAGGTGGAACCAAGTGCATGCATCTTGAGGCAACATGTGGTAGTCCATATAATTGACATGGTAGTCTATGCATATAGCTTGGAAGGATTTGCATGAATCTAGAGGTTTCACATGGCAACTAAGGTGGTATTCTAGACATATTACATAGGGTGACATGTGGTAGTTTGTGATGGTATTGATATGGTACACTTAAAGAGGTGACACATGGGATTTGTTGATGTAGGAGCTGACATGGTGCATTTTGGTTGGGTCAATGTGGCAACTCATCTATAAACTGACATCACAGTCCATATACCACTTTGTATTTATAATAATGAGATTGACCAATCATATTCTATCATCATTAAATTTTATGAGCAAAACTTACAATTAGTAATAGATTTGGTGATGCATAAATTTTAGAGAAAATTAGACAACAATACATGATACAACATGTTTTAGAAAAAAAGCAAAAAAATGGACTGTGACAAGTGGCCTCACATTATTTGTTGGTACACTACACAATGTATAGTAAGAATCCCATTAGCCACTCATATAGTGACATGTGACGACCTATCATTCACTATAGGTACTAAAAAGTTTATAATTTTTTTCAAAGGTTTTTGAGGTAAGTTTTGTCATTTTAGGGCCATAAGTTTTGCATATGAACATGTTTTGAGCCTTTTTTCAAATTACAAAATTTTTTAAGCTCTTTATATTAGCAGTATTGGTTGTGGTTGCAACTGCTTGTATATTTTTTATTTTTAGTACAATAAGTATGGATCACTATGTGCCCTTATTGAGTGGTCCAAACTATGCTACATAGAAAATTAAGATTGGATCTCGAATCTTAAGTAAGTGTTTACTCAAGTATGTGAATGAGCAACCTTGAGATACTAATTCTAAGGAGGTAAAGTAGTTTTATAGGAATAAGAAGGACAAACCCCATGATGTGATTGCCCTTCATGTGGACAATGTGTGACACCCATGTAAGAAGCACTATCCATCCCAAGGTGTTGCTTGAGAAGTTTTAGGAACTATGTGATCAAATTAACTTTACTCAGATTAGTAGATTGGAGGTAGAGCTTTCAACCCTATCCATGGATTCATGTAACACCATTTATGAATACATCAATTGGTTCAAAAATTGTAAGAGGATATCTAAACTCGTAGAGGACTACCTAATAAATAAGTGAAGGGTAGGAAGCATTGGAGAAAGAAAGGAACATAGAGTTCATAAACATTTTCTTCAATAATATATCATAAATATATGATATAGTTTTCTACACCACCTATTGATGAGGTATTTAAGTATTTCTTGCATCATCAAGCTAGGAGGAATAGGCATAATAGCAATTCTATTTTTAATTAGGAACATCCAAAAGAAGCTATGCTAAAAAAAATAAGAATGATAAAAAGGCAAACATAATGAGAAAAAATCTAAAAATCCCTTTAAAGAAACCTACTTATGAGTTTTGCAAGAAAGGAGGACACAATACATAATTTTTCAGGTCTTGGATCAAGAATTTGGAAGAAGCAACAAGAAAGGGGGGTGATAATAATGCTATATTATATCTACAAGGTGAGAATGGATTTGAATGGGAAACTTAAAAGGCTTATGTTATAGTACATTATGTATATTGGACATCCACATCTTCAAATGAATGGATAATTGATTCAAGTGCTACTAGATGTATGACAAAGTACAAGTACCTTTTTCAAGGCTACAATAAAACTCATACAATAAAATATGTTGTGATTGGAGATGACTCTTCATTGTATGAGCTAAAATGGGAGACATCACAATTGGATCTTTTTCATTTGATGAGGTCCTTTATGTTTCTAATGTTGGTCCTAACCTTTTGTCTACTTATTGCATTACTCACACAAGAAAGAAAGTGTAATTCTAGACTGATATATGGATGATAAAGGATATAGGCAATGGTTCTAGGACTATTGCTTTTAGATATTGTGATGAATCTAATCATATGTATATGCTAGATGAAATAACCACTTTTCTACTTTCTCTTCTAGTAAAAACTTTGTTGCAATGGTTGTGTATGTTGATAATGAGAGTCATAAGTGGAATTGTAGGCTTAGGCATATTAATTATGGTTCTTGAGGTACATAAGTCAGCATGAGATGGCTATTGGAATTCCACACATACCTTGTCGAGTGGTGTATGTAAGGGATGCATTTTGGAAAAGTATCATAAGGAGATATTTTTGAAAGGAGTTTCTAAGAGGGTATCTCACCCTTATAATATCATACATAGTGACATATGTGGCCTATGGGAACACCTCTTTCATAAATAGGTATTTTTTCATTCATAATTTTTTTATATATGTGTGAGTATATATCATTCATGCCAAGGATAAAGTGTTTGAAAGGTTCAAAAATTTCAAGGGTCTTATTGAAAATCAAATAGATATAAGGATCAATTTTTTAAGGACAAATGGGGGTGGTGAATATGTTATTCATGTTTTTCATGACTTTTTGGCCACTCATGGAATAGCATATTAGAGAGTCGTTCACTACACTCTTGAACAAAATGGTGTAGTAGAAACAAAAAATAGGGTAATAATGGAGATGGATCGTTATATAATTTATACCAAGGAACTAGATCATAATTTTTGAGGTAATGCAATCACTTTTGTAGGATATATCATCAATAAGGCTCCCACCAAGGTTGTTTGAGGGATGACACATCTTAAGAAATTGATAGGGGACAAGCCATATGTGTCCCAATTTTGAATCTTTAGATCTTTAGCATGGGCTCATTTACCCAAGTATCTTCAAAAAATGGAGACACTAAAGAGCAATAAGTGTATATTTGTGGGGTATTTTGATACCTCAAAAGCATATCTCTATGATCCTCAAAGGCATAAGGTATTGATCAAAATAGATGCCATCTTTGATGAGGTTCTTCCAGGTACTCCTTCCACTATTCCTTTAGATATTTTAGCTACTAATTATTTTTCTTATTTTCCTATTCCAAATTCAATAGAATATTTAGATCTATTGGTTGATTCTATTTCCATTAGATCGTATTTTTCTTTTAATGGTTGTTCACTACTATAGACACGAAAAATTGACCCACCCAAATGAGTCATTTTTCCTTGGGTTCCTTTGAGAGGTTCTCAAACTTTCTAGGAGCAAGTTTGGCCCCCTTTTCTTGTGTTTTGCCTTGCTTTTGTTAACCTTGACCGAATCCATGCCCGGTAAATTATGGGGCATAGATTCGGTAAATTTAGGGTTTTTCTTCAAAAACCTAATTTTTAGGCCGACCCTTTTGGGGTGTCGGCTTAATCAAGGTTAAATTTCATTCTCTCCTACCTTTTAGCCCTCCAAACCCTCTATAAATAAAGGGATTGGATCCCCTTTTCTCTACCTAAGGACTTAACAATTCGTTCTTGCAATTCAAGCGGTGCTCTTGGTGCTTTTGTTCTATTGTTGGTGTGTTCCTTGTGATTTTGCAAGTGGAGAAAGCCTTGATGACAATTTGTCTTCTTGAGGGAGGAGAGGTCTTCCACCTTTGCTCTTGCTTCTTCCACGAGATCACCAGGTTGTTTCTTTGCATTCATTAGTTCACATATTCATCCTAGTTTATGTTTTGTTGCATTTTGGTCTCTGTTTTAGGGTTTTAAACCCTCTTGTGTGAATCCATGCCCCATCTGCTATAGGGCATAGATTCGATAAAATCCCTACTTTCACCCATTGAGCATTCTACGTCTATTTTGGCTCTGTTACCGAATCCATGCTTGGTATCCTATAGGGCATGGATTCGGTCTAGTTAGGTTTTGGGGTGATTGTTCATCCCAAAACCCTAGGGTTTCATTTTGCGTGCCCTCTACATTCTATTTCATCTCTTTTATATTATTTTCTAACTATTATCATTCTTTTGCATTTCATATCATATTAGCTTGGGGGCAATTATTTATTCCCAAACCCTAGATTTTAAAATTGCATTCTTGTTCAAGCATTGTGTCCATTCTATTTGCATTTCATTTATTGTTCTATGTTGTCATATTCTATTATGTTTGTTCCAAAGGTCAAAGCTCATTTTTATTATGAATGGTCAACTAAAAGGACCAAGGGGCTTGACTATTGTGCCTCCAAGCTTAGTCTTATAATGGCCTAAGCAAGCCCCCAAACATTGACCATATTTTCTAGAGTTTTTGTGAAGCTATTTTGCAGATTTGAAGTTATTGGATATTTTAGATGCAAGACAAATCTTGGATCAAACATCAGATCAGATAAGTACCCTAAGTAAATTTTAGGTTATGTGTTGTTTACTTTTATCATTTCTATTCAAAACCTAGATTATAAATAAAAAGAAAAATATTTGATTACTTTCTAGGCATTTAAAAAAAAAGCATATAGTTTTGCATATAGGGTTTAGTCTTGTTTGTGCATTTCACTTGTGCCCTTGCTCAAATAAAAAGATTTCATTTCTTACAACCTAGGGTTAGATATCATTGAATCAAAGAATCATACTAGGGTTAGACATTATCTTCTTGCATCTTGTGTATTTTACATTATTCTTTCATTTCCATAGTTTAGCATAGAAAGGCCAAACATAGGTGATTGCTTAATTGACACATTAAACATTTCCACCCCAAACTTGGAGCGAGTCCTAAAACCATTCCTGGTGAACCCATTCCTTTGTGTCCCCAAGTGTAGAGAATATAACACACCCCTACGGTCACCTCAACTCCCAATAGATCCAATCGAGAATCATACATGATAGGGCAGTTTTCCCCTCTACATATTTGGTGAACCCGACATGAACACACATCTTAGTGGCCAATATAGGAAGCCTCTTCCTTTGATTTTCTCTTGAAAATTTAAATAAGACCACTAATTTTATTTGTTTAGAATTAGAAAATATTAAAAACATCTAAAAATATTTTGTGTGTTTCGCTAGTTTTTAGTTTTCCTCCTTTTCTACTCTATCCTTTCTCTTTCTCCTAATGGCTCCCAACCTTAGGAGTAAGTGAAGGCTTTTAGAATCTGATGAGATTTTTCAAGAAGATGATCAGATTGATAGAGAGAATCATAATCTAGAAGAGGAAGAAAATGAAGAAGTTAGTAATGACCTTGATCCTACTAAGGGGCCCAATGGGAACCTTATCTTTAAATCATTTGATCATATCTAGAATTTCTACAAGTATCATAAAGATGCCTTGAATAAGGCTATGGATGAGGAAGCCCAACTCGAGGAAGTTGGGACTTCTCATCATCAAATTATTTCTCCTCAAAATGTTCACACCAATCCATTGCTTGAATCTTTACATCATGTTAATCCTTGTCCTAAACCAACATATGTCACTACTATAACCACCAACGTTGGAAGAATTCTACAAGTTCCTCCAACTAGTAGTGCATATCAAGATCATGTTCAATTTCCTCCTCATTCTACTAATCTCAACATTCATGCTTCTATTCCACCAAATGTTAGTTATCCTCCATAACAAGATACCACATATCATAACCCATACCATAACAGTATCAATACCTCCAACATTGGCCAAGTTCCCTTTCAATAGCCTACCTATACCCCTCCCCTAGGGAACCTAGGGGTATTGCACAACAACAATCCTAAAATGCAAAGTTTAACAAATATGGTGAAACAATTGGTTTCAAGAGTGGATATGATTCAACCTCCTAGTTTCACCTACAACTATAGAGAAATGTGCAATCAACCCTTAGACCCTATCATTACCTCTAGGCCCTACCCTAAGCATTTTCCAATGTCGATTTTGCCTATCTATAAGGGAACAAAAGATCCAATTGAGCATTTAAGAATATTTAGGACAACATGCCATGATATCATATATGATGACATGTTGTTACTAAAGATATTCCCTAAGAGCCTTGGTGGTATGGCATTAGAGTGGTATTATCAACTACCTAATCATTCTTTGAGGAACTTTGAAGAGATAACTGAAATGTTTATTCAACAATTTGAAGCTTATGTTGAAAAGAATGTGACTATGAAAGATGTCTATATGTTAAAACAAGGTAAAGATGAAATATTTTCAAAATTATATCTCATTGGAGGAGTCTAGTTGGACGCTTGAGATATACCTTACCTCCTCGAGACATGCTTGAGATATTTATTAGAAATTTACAAGAACAAATATCTTATGAATTGGAAACTACAACTATCACATATTTTGACCAAGCAATAGATCTAGCAAGAAGGGTAGAGCAAGCCCTTATCAGAAGAGGTCAACTTAAGATAAAAGAGGATAGGACCACTAAAACATAGTATAAGAACAAGCATATAGTTGGTGATGGGGTAATGGATAGTAGGCATATTAACAATGTTGTTAACACCCTACAAAATATGGTGCTTAGCCAACCTCAAAAACCCCCACAAAGAAATTTCACAAGACTCAACATACCTATGAATGTGGTCCTAAAATAACTTTTGGAAGCTAATATGATTGAGTTACCTCCCATAAGGCAACCAGATACCATAACTAATTGGTATAAGCTTGGTCAACATTATGAATATCATAGAGTGGAGGGGCATATGACAAACTCATGTAAGAGGTTGAAACATGTGGTTCAAGACCTAATTGATGAAGGATACCTTGTTATAGAAGGTTCTCAACCCAATCCTCCAACAAACAATCAACCTCCTACTCAACAAGCACCCACAACTAATCAAGACATGGGGATCTTCCAAGATCCCCTACCTAAGCATGGTCAACAAGCAACTAATCAAGTGTCATATCATAATGTGCCACCTCCCTATGATAATATGGTTGGTATGATAGCAATAACTACAAGGCAACAAGCACAAAATCAACCGACTCAACATTCTCAATAGGAGATGAGTTCTTCATCCAACCCACCTTAGTTTTGAAGAATACCCAAAAAGGAGCACAAGGGTAGAAAACCCACCTTTAGTGTTGAAGCCACAACCTAAAGTCTCCTTTGACATTCAACAACAATTAGCTAGTACCCCAACCAAGATCTCTCTCTTAGAGCTTTTACAAACTTCTCCTATTCATAGGGAAGCTTTGTTGAAGCTTCTAAGACAACAATATATTCCTCAAGATATTTCCCCTAGTGCTATAGCTAATATTGTAAGTTCTCTTGGGATACATCATATCACATTCTTGGATGATGATATTCCTTCCTCAAACTTACAAGGGGATTCTTCCCTCTACATCACTACATTTATTGGGGAAACATTTATCAAATGAATTTTGATTGATAATGGTTCTTCCCTCAATTTATGCACTTATCAATTCTTCCAAAAGTTTGGATTAAAAGAGGAAGATTTAACTAAATCTGATATCATCATCAAAGCTTTCAACAATGAGTCCCAAGAGGCTTGTGATATTATATCTCTCCCCTTAGGGTTGGACCTAAGATCTTAGATACCTTGTTCTATGTGGTGTCTTGTCCTACATATTTTAATCTTCTTCTTGGATGCCCTTGGATTCATGTGATGAGGGTTGTCCCTTCTACTTTTCACCAATATTTGAAGTTCAAATTTAAGAATCAATTTATCACCATTCTAGGTGATCCTCACCCATTTCAATATTGTTCACTAGTTGAGCAAGCTCAATATGATATTCATTTATGTCCATCAGTTTCTTCATCTCACATGACTAAGCAATTTGAAAATCTAAAAGTGAGTGAGGAACCATTAATCAATATTTCATCATAGGATCAAGTCAATCCTTTTCTTCAAGAGCCTCTTCTAAAACTATCTCATCAAGGCTTAGAGTGGAGTGATGAGGATGAGGGACCACCTTCTCCCTCTCTATTTTAATGTGTAACTTTGGTGCACCTAGAGTTAGTTGTGACCCTAGAGGAGTATGCTGAAGGTGACACTCTTTGTGACATGGCTCATGAGGATGTCCCTCAAAATGGCTTCTTCTTTGATGGGTCAGTCCCTTGCATTGCGTAGGTTGAGTCTTCTAGTTCTCAAGAGGACTTTGGTTCTATGTCTCCCGAGGACCTTGAGAAACTAGGAGTGATTCTTGCCCTACCTCCTCTTGAGGATGAGTCATCCATTCTCATTGAGGAGACCATAGATGTTAACATAGGTTCTAAGGAGAGCCCTAGAATCCTTAAGCTAGGTAAAGCCTTGTCCATGGATGAGCAGGAGCAATTGACCAATTTATTGAAATAATTTCATGATATTTTTGCTTGGTCATATGCCAACATGCTAGGGCTTGATCCCTCCCTTGTTATGCATCATTTGGTAGTGAAGCCTAGTGCTAAGCCTGTTAAGTAGAAACTTAGGAAGATGCATCCTAAGGTCACCCTTTTAGTCAAGGAGGAGCTCCAACAACTCCTTGACGTCGATTTTATCAAAGCTATCGACTATTCTGATTGGATCTCCAACATCGTTCTAGTGGCTAAGAAGATAGGAACAATCAGAATATGTACCAAATTTTGGGACATTAACTTAGCATGTCCCAAGGATGATTTTCCCTTACCCAACATAGATCAGATCATAGATTTCACCACCAAATGTGGTATGCTTTCACTCATGGATGGTTTCTCAGGATATAATCAGATCATGGTTACCCCTGAGGATCAGGCCAAGACAACTTTCATCACACCATGGGGTACCTTCTATTATAAAGTCATGCCTTTTGGCTTGAAAAATGTTGGTGCCACATATCAGAGGGCTATGACTTATATTTTTCATGACATGATGCATGATATTTTACAAGACTATGTGGATGATCTCTTGGGTCATTCCATACATCGATAGGATCATGTTCATGATCTAAGATGAATTTTTGAAAGGCTTCGATAGTTTAGGGTTCATCTTAAGCCCTCCAAGTGTGTGTTTGGAGTCACATCTAGCAAGTTGTTAGGTTTCATCATTTCTAGGTGAGGTATTGAAGTGGACCCCACTAAGATAATGACTATCACTGACATACCTCCTCCTTGCACCTTAATTGAGTTGCATAGCTTGCAAGGTAGACTTCAAGCTATTCATTGATTCATAGCCTAGTTAGTCGATAAGTGTCAACCCTTTCTTAAGCTTCTTAAGAAATATGTTGTGTTCTAGTGGGATTCTGAGTGTCAACAAGCTTTTGATGAACTCAAAAGGTATCTCACTTCCTCACCTATCTTAGTTCTACCTCTATCAGATAAGCATTTGATGCTTTACATAGCAGCCACAACTCATGCTTTGGGAGCCTTGTTAGCTCAACATGATGATCAAAACAAAGAGTGAGCTATCTACTATATCAGTAGAACCTTGGTCAGCTATGAAACCTAGTACACTCCCTTAGAGAAGCTTTTAGGTAAGACACTACATGCTCAGCCATAAGATATTGGTAGTTGTAAAGTTTGATCCTTTACATTACTTAATGTCTAAGCCCCACCTTTTAGGTCGAGCTACTAAGTGGGTTTTAGCCCTTAGTGAGTTTGACCTAACTTTCATAGGTCAGAAGGCTATCAAGGGTCAGGTGATTGTTGATCAGTTAGCCTTCACTCCCCTAGAAGTTACCCATCCTTTGGTCATTGAGTTTCTCGATGAGTGCTTTGGCATAGAGGCCAAAGAGCTAGAGTCTTGGAATTTATTTTTTGATGGAGCTCGATGCATGAAGGGCATTAGTGCTAGAGTCATTCTAGTTACCCCATAAAAATAACTCATCCCCTTTTCCTTCAAGCTTTATTTCTCTTACACGAACAACACTACAGAATATAAAGCTTTGATCCTTGGTCTTAGAGTAGCCTTAGCCTTGAAGGTTAGAGTTCTCTCCATATTTGGTGACTCTCAACTTATGGTCAATCAGATTAACGATGTTTATCAAACTTAGGATGATAAGCTAAAACCTTACAAAGAGATTATCACCAAGATTTTATCCATATTCGATCAAGTAACCATAGAGTCTATCCCTAGATCCTCCAACCACCATGTGGATGCCATGGCCACTATTGCATCCTTATTTCCTTTGGAGTTGGAAGATGATCAAGCATCGATTATCATTAGACAACTTTAGGAGCCTACATCACTCAATTCTTGTCTTGTTCCATTAGATGTTTTGACCATCGAAGCTTCCCCATATGAGCCATGGTATACTAACATATTTAATTTTATTAAGGATGGTTTAATTCCTGATGGTTTAGATCATAATCAATATAATATTTTGCATAAAAGAGCATGTCGATTCATTATAATTGGTAATACTTTATATCAATATTATTTTGAAGGTATCCTCTTATGATGCCTTAACTTTGATGAAGCCTAGCTAGCTCTTAGTGAGGCTCATGAAGGTTCATGTGGAGGTCATTTTAGTGGTAATGCCATTGCCAAAAAGCTCCTTCAAATGGGGTACTATTGGCCTTCCATGGAGAAATATGCATGTGACCATGTTCGATGTTGTGACAAGTGTCAATGCCATGACAACCTTGTTCATGCTCCTTCTCAACACCTTCAGGTTATTTCTTCCCCTTGGCCATTTTCCATGTGGGGATTGGACATTATAGGGAAGATTAACCCAATGTCATCTGATGGTCACAAGTTTATCATAACAATGATAAAGTACTTCACTAAATGGGTCGAAGCCATACCCATAGCCATGGTGACTAGAGCTCAGGTTTCCAAGTTCATATTTAACTAGATCCTTTATAGGTTCAAGATTCCTTTGATGATTATTTCTAACAATGGCACTCCTTTCAAGAACAAGGATATCCATAAAATTTATGCTAAGTACAAGATTCAACATAAGTGGTCAACTCCATATTACCCCTAGGGTAACGAACAAGCCAAAGCATCCAACAAGTCTTTGATCAAGATCCTCAAGAAGTTGGTTAGTAAGACTAGTCATGACTGGCATATCCAACTTTATCTAGCCCTATGGGCCTATCATACTAGTGTGCAAACTCCTACAAGTGCTTCTCCATACATCTTGGTCTATGGGACTAAGGTAATCTTTCTATTCAAGTTAGAGGTTCCTTCATTGTGCATATTGTTGCAAGATGCCTCGATCAATGATGAGTATCACTTAGATCATTTGAATCAATTGGAGTTACTAGATGAAAAGTGCATTCATGCCTTAGAGCATTTGTGAGCCTATCAGAATAGGCTCAAGTGATATTATTCCAAGAGAGTTCACAATCATTCTTTTGAGGTTGGGGACCTTATCCTCAAGGAAAACCAGAAGAACACCAATGCTCAATCAGATCTTAAAGGTAAGTTTTAGCCCAATTGGTTAGGCCCCTTTATCATAACAACCAAGTTTGGTTTAAGGGCCTATCATTTAGCTTCTTTAGATGGTAAAGAACTTAAAGAACCAATGAACATAATGCATCTAAAGAGATACTATGCATAACTTGGCACTCTACATTTTCATATTGCATTTAGATTAGTTTTCATACTACATTTGGTTTGCTTGTTCATACTGCATGACTACCTATCATATTTTGCATGTTTTCTTGACATTTTATTCTTTGCATTATTGTCTACTCATATTTGCATGATTGCTTGATCATATAGATTCTTGAGGATTTTATGACAATGGCAAGTGATGACACCTAGTTAGGTCGTAGCTCACATGCATTGCACTCACACTAGGGCTCTGATGCCTAGAGAATCCCCAACCTAGGGCTCATCTCCATGCATTTCCATCATTTCATCTCATCTCTTATATTCCTTGACCTTGAAAGTATAAAATGATCATCAAAATTCTCTCCAAGTCAAGGAATATAGTTCTTCTCTATGTATCCTTGTCCTTTGCATGTTTTCTTTCTCTATTTCATCAAGACAAGGATACATGTTCTTTCTTCTATCTATGAATCTTGCTTTGTTCACACTTTCTCCTTTTATATTTTACCTTTTACACACACACCATTCTTCTTCTTTATCTCTATTTCTTCTCTATTTTTCAACACATGCACACACAGGTTATGCTTCACTTTATTCACTCATATTTTGCACACACCACACCCCTATTAGGTAGTACTCATTTTGGTAAATCAATCACATCATTTCAACACCCCATACAAGATAGCTTCATGGTCATGAGCGAGGGGTAGCCTCCATTCGACCATTTGTGAGCATACATCCTAGTGGGTATATCTCTTTCTCTCTAGCCATCTTAGTGAGCACTACACCCATAGTGGGTATCACTCCACCTATCCATATTTATGAGCATAACACCCTTACAAGATAGCTTCATGGCCACTAGCCAAGGGTAGCC
The DNA here is from genome assembly GCA_028583015.1 of Wollemia nobilis. Classification (NCBI taxonomy): domain Eukaryota; kingdom Viridiplantae; phylum Streptophyta; class Pinopsida; order Araucariales; family Araucariaceae; genus Wollemia; species Wollemia nobilis. The sequence continues at coordinate 950,273 of JAQPPZ010016951.1, forward strand.
TCCATTCGATCATTTGTGAGCATACATCCTCATAGGGTTCCACTCTATTTCTTTTTTTTTTTTCTTTTGACCTTTTAGAGCTTTCACTTTCTTCTTCTTTTCATTTTTCTTTCATCTTTTGCTATTTTTTCCTTCTTCTCTTTTATTTCTTTCCTTATTTTCTTCTTTCCATCCACTCATCCATGCATTTCACTTTGCATTCATTTTAGCTTACATATTAGATTACATTTCATTTAGATTCACTCATGCATTTTAGTTAGGATCATTTTGCATTGCATTCATTATTTTGTGATTATCATGCTAAAAAAAAACTTAAAATGCAAGTAAAACCCTTGTCTTTCCTTTTTATATTTTTCTCTCTCCTCCTTCCCTTTGATGCCTTTTTCTTTGTTGTTGTTTGTCGCTCTCTTTTCTTCTAAGTCCACCATTTCAAGTTTCCTTAGGAATTTTACATTCCTTCTAAAACTCAAGGGGGCACCCTAGCCTGAGAGGCATTAATATCCCTAATACCTCAATTTACATGCAAAATATTCAAAGTGTCTAGAATGACACCATTTTGCACCACCCCTTTCTTCTAAACTAGCCACCCTTTTTTTCTTTGTTTGTCATCTTTTCACCCATAGGTATCTACATCTTTCTTTGATGCATTTATTAGGCCATAAATGCATCAAAGAGGGGGAAAATGTAGACACAAAAAATTGACCCACCCAAATGAGTCATTTTTCCTTAGGTTCCTTTGAGAGGTTCTCAAACTTTCTAGGAGCAAGTTTGGCCCTTTTTTCTTGTGTTTTGCCTTGCTTTTGTTAACCTTGACCGAATCCATGCTCGGTAAATTACGAGGCGCAAATTCGATAAATTTAGGGTTTTTCTTCAAAAACCTAAATTTTAAGTCGACCCTTTTGGGGCATCGGCCTAATCAAGGTTAAATTTCATTTTCCCACATTTTAGCCCTCCAAACCCTCTATAAATAAAGGGATTGGATCTCCTTTTTCTCCCCTAGTTACTTAAGGGTTCTTTCTACAATCAAGCTATCAAAGTTCATGTGAAATTAGAGTTCTCTTATCTTCTGGTGCTCTTGGTGCTTTGGTGTTCTATTGTTGGTGTGTTCCTTGTGATTTTGCAAGTGGAGAAAGCCTTGATGACAATTTGTCTTCTTGAGGGAGGAGAGGTCTTCCACCTTTGCTCTTGCTTCTTCCACGAGATCACCAGGTTGTTTCTTTGCATTCATTAGTTTGTATATTCATTCTAGTTTATGTTTTGTTGTATTTTTGTCTCTGTTTTAGGGTTTTAAACCCTCTTGTGCGAATTTATGCCCTATCTGCTATAGGGCATAGATTCGATAAAAGCTCTACTTTTACCCATCGGGTATTCTACATCCATTTTGGCTCTATTACCAAATCCATGCTCGGTATCCTATAGGGCATGGATTTGGTCTAGTTAGATTTTGGGGTGATTATTCATCCCAAAACCCTAGGGTTTCATTTTGCATGCCCTCTACATTTTGTTTCATCTCTATTTGCATTCTTTTTTGATTATTATCATTCTATTTTACTTGCATTTCATATCACATTAGCTTGGGGGCAATTATTTGTTCCCAAACCCTAGATTTTAAAATTGCATTCTTGTTCAAGCATTGTATCCATTCTATTTGCATTTCATTTGTTGTTCCATGTTATCATATTTTGTTGTGTTTGTTCCAAAGGTCAAAGCTCATTTTTATTATGAATGGTCAACTAAAAGGACCAAGGGGGCTTGATTGTTGTGCCTCCAAGCTCAGTCTTACAATGGCCTAAGTAGGCCCCCAAATGTTGACCATATTTTCTAGAGTTTTTGTGAAGCTATTTTGTAGATTTGAAGTTGTGGGATATTCTGGATGCAAGACAAAGCTTGGATCAAACATCGGATCAGATAAGTGCCCTTGGTAAAGTTATTAGGTTGTGTGTTGTTTGCTTTTATATTTTCTATTCACAACCTAGGTTATAAATAAAAGGAAAAATATTTGATTGCTTTCTAGGCATTTAAAAGAAAAAGGCATATAGTTTTGCATCTAGGGTTTAGTCTTGTTTGTGCATTTTACTTGTTCCCTTGCTCAAATAAAAAGGATTTCATTTCTTGCAACCTAGGGTTAGATATCATTGAATCAAAGAATCATACTAGGGTTAGTCATTGTCTTCTTGCATCTTGTGTGTTTTGCATTGTTCTTTCATTTCCATAGTTTAGTTTAGAAAGGCCAAACATAGGTGATTGCTTAAATGACACATTAAACATTTCCACCCCAGACTTGGAGTGAGTCCTAAAACCATTCCTGGTGAACCCATTTTCTTTTTTCCATTGAGTGTAGAGAATATAACACACCCCATGATCACCTCGGCTCCCAATGGATCCAACTGAGAATCATACATGGTAGGGCATTTTTCCCCCTAAAACTACCTATCAATTTGACCCCATCATAGGTAATTTATTATGCAATTTCCTTTGCTCCTAGAGTAGGACATGATGAGGAGGATTATTTAGTTTAGAGTGTTCTATATTTGCATGCTCAGATGAGTGGTGATGAGTTGGATTCTTCCATTTTATTTTCTAAGATGGAGATGGTAACCGATGCTCAAGCTTCTTCTAAACATCCTACACCCAAGTGGATTAAGATGCTTCTAAAGTATGCAAACTCATTTTTTCCTTAAATAATATCAAAAGGCTCCCTCTTGAGCTTTTCTCTCGAAGTTAACCTATTCACAAGATCCTTTCACCTAATCTTAAGCTAATAGCAAGTCTGAATGGGAAGATGCTATGGTAGCAAAATATGACGCATATATGAAGAATAGAACATGGGATTTTGTACCTACTCCAACAATAATATTGTGCATTATAAGCAAGTGTAGGATACTAAGTAGATATTAAATGGTCATACTGAAAAGCATGAGGTATGTTTTATTATCAAGGGCTTCTCTCAATAGGAGGGAGTAGACTACTCTAATAATTTTACACTTGTGGCTAGGATGGACTCTTATCAAAATGATTCTTTCATTTATTGATTCCTATATATAGAAGGTGCATCAAACAAATGTGAAGAGTGTCTTTCTCCATAGGGAACTTCATGAGGAAATATACATGCAACAACCATCCTAATTTGAGCTAGATGTCCCTACTTTACTTGACTTGATCTTTGTATGGTCTTAAGTAGGCTCCTTGTGCTTGATATAATAAAATCCAATCTTTTTCTTAGTTGTGCATTTTAGTAACATGAGGTTGAGCATGATGTTTATATTAAATATCATGATGAGAAAACTTTGGTCATTTTATTGTATGTTGATGATCTTCTCATCATAAGCAGCTCCACTACTTTGATTCAGGATATGAAGTCATGGCTTTCTTTCACCTTTGAGATAACATATTTGGGGCTTTTGCACTATTTTTGGGAATCTAGATTGATTGAATAGATTATGGCATTATGATTTCTTAGCCCAAGTATGCTTTAGATTTTCTTTAATGCTTCAGGATGAAGTAGTGTAAGCTTTCTTGGAACTCCTTTTCTTTAGGTTTGAAACTTTGGATTGACTATACCACACATTTAGTTGATTCCACTCTATACTTGTCTCTTGTAGGACTTATCTATCTCACTCATACTAGATCAAATATAGCCTTTATTATTAGCTATTATTCTAGGTACATGAAGGATCCTTAGAAACGTCACTAAACAACAACAAAATGGATTCTTAGATATATCAAAGGGACATATTAGATGGGTATTCACAACTCTATTAGTTCCATTTGGTTTAGATAGGTGTTTTAGATGCTAATTGGGCAGGTGATTTGGATGAGCAGTGGTCCATCGTAGGATTTGTATTCTACTTGGGATCTGACCCAGTTTCATGGTGTTCTAGATGTTAATTCACCATTTCTTAGTCCTTCATAAAGGCTAAATATTGTGCTACCAATGAGGCAACTAAGCATCTCAAGTGGATACTAATAATTTTGGAGGAGATTGGCATCCCTTAATGTTTTTCTATCACTCTTTGTTGTGATAATTAGAGTACTATTTGGCTTATCCACAATCATGTGTTTCATCAGCATACAAAGCACAGTAATATATGGGTGTACTTTGTGAGATAGATTTATGCTAATGAGATCTTAGATCTAGTATATGTTCCTTCATTAGAGCAAGTAGTAGATATTTTGACCAAGATCATGCATGAGGTCACTTTTGTGAGCATGCAAGATCTTCTTGGAGTTGGAGAGTGCCCCTTAATGGGGAATCCAACATAAGAGTCTCTCTCTATGTCCCACATTTAGCTTAAGGAGGGATGTTAGAATTTTAGAATGCATGGCAATTTTTCCCTTTTTGCCCCAGTTTTTCTACTTCACTTCATCCATGATAAGCACCAATGACAAAAATCTAACACCAAGCCACTCTGAAATGAGGCCATTAGGGTTGTTACTACTACTACATTTTTCTAACGTCAAAGACATTTGAAACTCTAGATTTTCTCATGGATGAAGTGACCTAGAGGCATCATGTACTTTGGTATAAAATCCCTTTCTCATAAATAATTTTATTATAGGTTTGAGTGCAATTTGATTCACTTTGAGTGACAATATTTTGGTGTCTATGGACACCCTATGATATTATGTGTTTTATATGTTGTTTATTTCTTTGTTAAGCACTAATAGGTAATGTTTGATTCCATTCATTTCTAGAAACTACTATAAAATCTGACAGGTTGATCAGCAGGTACGTGTTTACCATAATGAAGATTTGAATTTAAGTTTAGTAACAAATCCTAGGTATATGTATGAGTTTAAGTTTGGTAATCAACCTTGGGTGTGTGCATAGGTCACTCAACTTAATATTAAACAACCTTTGTGGTTGGATTCCAAAAACACCTTGGATGTTTGAGATATCTCAATATATCCCATAACAAAGTAGCAATAAGCATCACATAGTGGTTAGTCCCTATCGATTATAGGAGGAATTGAAAGTGCAAATTGAGTTAAAATTGTTTTTTATAATAAATATACAATTACACACAAATGCATTGCAAACATAAACTCAAACTAGAATTAAGATGATGATTTAAATGCTAAATCATAATAACAAAATGACAAAATAAATATTGTAGGTTACTTCCCAATATTTTATAAGAGAAAATAGAAGTATGAACTTTTAATACAATCCAATTGTTATTTATATTATAGGCACCATGATTATAGTGTATAAAATATGCATCTATTGGAATTTTTTTATTCATACAAACTAAACCCACCGTACTGATGTGAAATTGTGAAATAAATAAGCATTTTGCTTACAATATATTAAGCAATATAAATAATGTTTGTGTCAAGAAGTTCAATTTATTTAATCTGACTCAAACTAAGGCAAAAGAATAAATTCATTATAGATACATAATAGTGTTAGTTACAAAGAGACTTTGAAAAAAAAAACTACCCTAAACCTGGTCCATTATTGATCAAAATTTATCAAAATTTAGTAGTAGCAAGTTGGTAGAGAAAACCTTTTTTGACCTATCAAACAAAAAATAATAATAATGTCAAAAGAATAAAATTTGTTGTAACAAAATCTATAATTGTTTTTCTTAGTTAAAACAATTAATTTGTTGTATCATTAAATATATATATATATATATATATATATATATATATATATATATATATATATATAATCTTGTGGTTACCTATAAACAAGATCCATAATTAGAATTAATTACATAGACTAAACATATTTCATATAACAAGCACAATATATTGTAATTTATAATATATTGACTTATGTTTTACATGTTTGATATTATAACAATTGTAAACATGATTAAAGAAACTGATTTACACAAAATTTAAAGTTAAACAATTAAATACAATTTATATTCTAAATAAAATATAATTATTCAATTAATTAAAATCTTAGCATAAATTATGATAAAATTATTTATTTTAATATCATAAATTAAGTAACTAAATACAAAATACACTCTTATTAAAATGAAATTAGTTTAAAACTTATATTGAACACAATCACATTAATTAGTATCCTAAGAAATTTTCCTAATACTACACTCACCTTTTTGCCCATAGTCTTTGTGACTCATTTTATGTTTTTGGAAGGTCGTGTATTCAGTGAGTTGTTTCAATTCGATCTATTTTTTTGAATGGTACTAATCTTGTTGATTTCCTCTTTACTCAATAAATTAAACTTTTCGAATGATTGAAGTCCCATTAACTTTGTTTTTATTTAATAGATTAGACTAAGATGTTTATTAATTGCAAGATTTGTTTTTGATGAACACACCTATCCTTTCACACACTCACTCACACTAAGGTTTGAACCTTGAACCTCCTGAAAAACCAAAGCCTGAACCGTTAAATTATCCCATAAGATTTTTATTATCGTACTAAGGGTGAGGCTTCACGGGAGATAAAATCTTCGAAAACAGTAGTGATTTTTTTTTTTTTTTGTTTATCATAAAATTTTCTGGCCTTCTCCTATCTATTACATATGAATTCCTTTTCCATGGGATGGAAGAGCCTATGTGATGGACCAGGGCATAAATTTGTTCTACGCTCAAAGTATCCAACGGATCCGGAGCACGCCACACCATATTTTCCATCACATCAAGCCTATCTACTAACGAACATGTTAAGTATAGCCTCCTGCTACGTGTAAAACGTTGGCGCACCATACACACTTCTAGAACAATCGCGTCCCTGCGAGGCCTTCAAGGCTTAGGAAGCATCTGGAACATGCCTCCTATTTATTTCAGACTTGAGGAAACTTGTCATCAAGTGAGTTGTTTGAGTGAAGTCTGTCTTGAAGAGTGATCTATTAAGAATTGTGTTGTTTTAGTGAAGTCTGTCTTGAAGTGTGATAAAAAATATTTGTGTTGTTTGGGTTAGGTGTGTGTTGTAGTTTGATCAGTTCACATTTCTGATTCCAAAATGTCTTTGATTCCAAGTTTCTTCGGCAGGAGATCAAGTGTGTTTGATCCGTTCTCGTTGGATGTGTGGGATCCCTTGGAGGCTTTCAATCGCTCGATCTGACATCGCCCCTTCCCGAGAATTTGTGAGAGACACGGCCGCGGTTGCAAATACTCAGATGGACTGGAAGGAAACCCCAGACGCACACATCTTTAAGGCCGACCTTCCTGGTATGCAAATTCTAAGGATGAATTCTTTATTTTTTGGCTATGTGTTTCTGCATTTTGTGATCGGTTTTTTTCGTGTGTATATTTTAGGGTTAAAGAAGGATGAGGGGAAAATAGAAGTGGAGGACGGGCGGATTCTTCAGATAAGCGGAGAGCGTAATCAGGAGGAAGAGCAAAAGACTGAGAGATACCATAGGATGGAACGTGCGCGGGGCAAATTCCTCCGGCGGTTCAGGCTGCCGGAGAATGCAAAGGTGGAAGAGGTGAAGGCGTCCATGGAGAACGGAGTGCTGACTGTGACTGTGCCCAAGCAGCCCCAGCCCATGACGGAGGTTAAATCTATTGAAATCTCTGGCTAATAGATGGGAATTCTTGTAGAGGCTGCCCTATGGCTACGGTTTTGTTGGCTGTAGCTGGCTAATTTCGTACAAAGATATGAATTAGAGAGAGCGTAGTGTTAGAAAAATTAACCCAGATTTCACGCGTGTCCAACTGCGCTCCGAACCTTGGGCGAAACCGGATTGCGCTCCAGACATGGGCGAAGTCGGACTGCGCTGCCGCAGTCCGGGATCCCGGCAAAAGTGTGACATGACGTCGCACCTACCTTCTGACAGATTTGACACCTGACAGATCCGATCTCCGCAGGAGTTAATGCCAAGTCGGCGTTTGTCAGAAACCCTAGATGAGGGTCGGTCCGAGGATAACCCTTATCCGAAGCTGTCAGAGGATAAACCTTATCCTCCTCTCCCCGCGACTATAAAAGGCGATTCGGGTCTTCAGACAAAAGAAAAAGAGTGCGTGTGTGAGAGAAGTTCGTGAAAGAGGAAGCGGAGAATAGAGCAGAGAAAGGAGGGCGAGCGATTCAGTGAGCAGTGTGGCTCAGCTGATTAATGTCCGAGCAGCAGACTCGACATTTCCCCTTTTAGTTTATCCTGCAGCGTAGCCTGCAGATGTTGTTATTTCCTCGGTTGAGGAATACTGTAACCCTAGTTTCATATAAATAAACTTTGCTGTTGTTTGTGGCATCTTTAGGGTTTGCAGTAGTTTATTTGCTAACTTTGTTGTTCTCTATTCCGGCATTTCTCTCCTCTCATACGGGTCTTGCCAAGCCAGGCAAACCCAGCGACAGCCGCGGAAGACAAAGAAGTCGAAGGCCAAAGTTGGCCAAGTCTGAACTTCCTTTAACCCCGAAGTTCCTCACTTCCCCTCCTCTGCCGAAGTCCAGCAGTGCTGCGAATCCGCACTTCGCACTGCAGTTCGCACTTCTGCGAAGTACGCACTTCGCACTGCGACAGATCCCTCGTCGACATCAGTTCGCAGTCCGCATACGCTCGCGAGTGACGGACTTCGCCCAAGGTGCGTCGTCCGCACTTCGCTCCCGAGCTTGAGCGCGTCACTCGCGTCTATCTGACGGACTTCGAAAGAAAATAATCTTCCTTCAAATTGGTATCAGAGCTGATAGTGCCATGACACGGAGATAGAAGCATGGATTCCGAGAGAAACTCACTGCAGTTGCAGATCCCACGATTTAATGGTAAGAACTACGATTACTGGAGCATCCAGATGAAGATCCTATTCGGATCTCAGGAGCTATGGGAGTTAGTCGAGAACGGCTACCCAGAACCGGCAGATGCAGTAGCACTGGCCGCCCTCTCTCAAGCAGACAAGGATCTATTGAAAGAGCACAAGAAGAAGGACCAGAAGGCCCTCTTCTACATCATGCAAGCGGTTGAGGAGACCATCTTCCCATGGATTGCATCGGCCACCAAGGCCAAGCAGGCACAGGAAACCCTAGCAAGTTCGTATCAGGGCACCGACAAAGTGAAGTTGGTGAAGCTGCAGATGCTCAGGAGAGAGTTTGAGAATCTGCAGATGAGCGAGTCCGAGTCGATGAGTGACTTCTTCACCCGGACGACGGACATTATCAACCAGATGCGGTTGAATGGAGAAAATGTCCAGAGCCAGAGAATCATGGAGAAGATTCTCAGAAGTCTGCCTGCCAAGTTCGACTCGGTTGTGATAGCAATCGAAGAGTCGAGGGATTTGACAACCCTCTCGACAGACGAACTCATGGGTTCCCTGCAGACCCATGAACAGAGGCTGAGCCGCTCAACTCAGTCTTCTTTGGAGCAAGCCTTCAAAGCGCAAGTCTCAGTCCGAGACAGCGGCAGACAAGACTCCCACCACAGCGCTTCTAGTTCTCAAGGAGGAAGAGGCAAAAGCAGGCGTGGGAGAAGGAACAAGCAAGGAGGGAGATCAAACCCTCAGGACGCTGAGCCAAGTTGCAACTTTCATCAGCAAGGAGGAAGAGGCACTGGCAGAAATCAGCAAGGTGGCTCTCAGAAGAAGGACATGTCAAAGGTCCAATGCTACTACTGCGGCAAGTTCGGCCATTATGCCACACAGTGCAGAAAGAAGATGGCAAACGAGAATCAACAACAAGCCCATTATTCAAAGGAACCCAAAAATGCGGTAGGAGGAAATGTGCTTGCTGACTTGCGGTATTGAAGAGGAGAGCAAGAAAAACATACGGTATCTTGACGGTGGTTGCGGCAACCATATGGTCGGGAACAGGGAGATGTTCTCACAACTGGATGAAACAGTCCGGTCCGAAGTCAAGATGGGGAACAACATCAAAGTTCCTGTGATGGGGAAAGGAAAGATCCTCATCCGCACCCGGCACGGTGATAGAAAAACAATTCAAGATGTTTTTTATGTGCCTAGGTTGAAGCACAATCTGCTAAGTGTTGGACAGCTTGTGCAGAAGGGGCACACTGTACTGTTCAAAGATGGTGTCTGTTCCATCAGAGACAAAGTCCATGGACAAATCGCAACTGTGTCCATGACGAAAAACAAAATGTTTTCGTTGCAGATTCAGAATGAATCTTTGATGTCTCTGAGTGCAGTTGAGAAGGATGCTACCTGGCTGTGGCATCTCAGATTCGGTCACCTGAGTTTCAGTGGCCTGAATCTGCTGCACAAGAAGCAGATGGTGAAGGGTTTACCCCTTATTGAGCAACCGAACCAAGTTTGTGAAGGTTGCATGGTCGGCAAGCGAGCACGGGGATGCATTCCCTGTGGGACGGTCTTGGAGAGCATCACGGCCTTTGGAGCTGGTGCACTCAGACATCTGTGGTCCCATGCAGACCACCTCATATGCCGGCAATAAGTATTTCCTGACCTTCATTGATGACTTCAGTCGGAAGACTTGGATTTATCCAATCAAGTTGAAGTCAGAGGCGTTTGCAAGGTTTAAGGAGTTCAAGGCTCTGGTTGAGAAACGGAGCGGTCATTATGTGAAGACTCTCAGAACTGATGGAGGTGGAGAGTACATCTCCAACGAATTCCACAACTTTTGCAAGCAACATGGAATTCGGAGGCGGTTCACTGCCAGATACACGCCGTAGCAGAATGGCGTAGGCGAGAGGAAGAACAGAACAATCATGGAGATGGCACGGAGCATGCTGAAGGCAAAAAGTTTGCCACATGAGTTATGGGCAGAAGCTGTAAGTTGTGCAGTTTATCTGCTGAACCGATGTCCCACCAAGAGTGTGAGGGACAAAATTCTAGAGGAAGCCTGGAGCAAGTTGAAGCCAAGTGTGGCTCATTTGCGAGTTTTCGGGTGCATAGCATATGCACATGTTCCAGATGAGAAAAGGCAGAAGCTGGATGACAAAGCTGAAAGATGCATCTTCACAGGGTACAACGAACCATCAAAGGCATACAAGCTGTACAATCCTGTGACAAAGAAACTTGTCATCAGTCGAGACGTGAAGTTCCTGGAGGATGAAGCCTGGACCTGGAAGTCAAAGACTGGTCAGTCTGAACCAGCAACTGTTGAATCTGTAGACTTGGAGGAAGACAGTGTCCAACCACCTGTGCCTTCAAGCAGCAACAGTGGTGCCAGCAGTAGCACACCCTCATCATCCCGGTCACCTCCACTTGCAAGCAGAATTCAAAACCTGAGGACTCCTGCGAAGACTCGGAGCTTGCAAGACATTTATGAGGTAACCCGTAATCAGTTAGATGAAGATTATTCTGATTTTGCTCTCTTTATTGAATGTGATCCGGTGGAGTTTGAAGAGGCAAGTCAGAATCACAAATGGGTGAATGCGATGGATGAGGAGATAGCGGCCATTGAGAAGAATGAGACATGGTAGCTAACAGATCTTCCAGCATGAAAGAAGACCATTGGGGTCGAGTGGGTATATAAAATGAAGTTTAATGCCCAAGGAGAAGTTGACGGGCATAAGGCCAGATTAGTGGCGAAAGGCTACAAGCGGAAGTCGGGAGTTGACTATCATGAGGTGTATGCACTGTAGCCCGACTTGACACAGTCAGAATGATTACGGCACTAGCAGCTCAGAAAGGATGGAGCGTGTACCAGATGGATGTCAAGTCTGCCTTCCTCAACGGAGTGTTGGAAGAAGAGGTCTACATAGACCAGCCGCCCGGTTATGAAATACAAGGGCAAGAAGGCAAAGTCCTGAAACTGAAGAAGGCCCTGTATGGGTTGAAGCAAGCACCCGGGGCATGGTACAGCCGTATTGATGGCTATTTTCAGGAGAATGGGTTTCAAAAATGCCCATATGAGCACTCCTGTACATGAAGACAAATGCAGCAGGTGAGCTCATCATCGTCTGCACTGTACGTAGACGATCGATATTTACGGCAATAGCGACGACCTATTTGCGCAATTTAGAACAGCCATGAAGTCCGAGTTTGAAATGACTGACATGGGGTTGATGAAATATTTTCTCGGCATTGAAGTTGACCAATCAGCGGATGGCATCTTCATTTCTCAGGGCAAGTATGTGAAGGATGTCCTGAAGCGCTTCAATATGGAGGACAACAAACCTGCCATCACACCGTAGCCACGGGTTTGAAGGTGAGCAAGTTGGATACGGGGAGGAATGTAGATCCAACCTTGTTCAAGAGGCTAGTTGGCGATCGATGTACTTGGCGCAACTCGGCCAGATCCGATGTTCGGAGTCGGTCGATCGGTCGTTTCATGGAGACTCCGAAGGACACGCATTGGCAAGCAGGCAAGAGGATCTTGCGCTATGTCGACGGGACGTGAAACCATGGCCTATTTTACGCCAGACGGGACCAGTTGGAGCTAGTCGGCTACATGAGACAGTGACTAGGCTGGCGATACCGATGATCGGAAGAGCACCTCTGGGTATGCTTTCCATCTCGGATCGAGGCGATCTCATGGGCGTCCAAGAAGCAACCCATTGTTGCGTTGTCCACGACCGAAGCAGAATATGTCGTCGCCACGACATCCGCATGCCGAGCAGTATGGCTGCGAAGAGTTCTGAGTGAACTGTACAATCCTCCGGAAGGCGCGACAACAATTTTTTGTGATAACAATTCGGCCATTGCACTCTCAAAGGATCCCGTGTTCCATGGCCGGACGAAGCACATTGATATTCGTTATCACTTCATCAGAGAGTTGGTGAAGTCCGAAGAAATTCATCTACAATTTTGCGAGATCCAAGGAGCAGTTGGCAGATATTTTCACGAAGCCTTTGAAGGAGGAAGACTTCAACAGATTGCGAGAGCAGCTTGGAGTCAAAGTGCTTGTGAAATCAGGTTTAAAGGAGGGTGTTAGAAAAATTAACCCAGATTTCACGCCTGTGCCCAACTGCGCTCCGAACCTTGGGCGAAACCGGATTGCGCTCCAGACATGGGCGAAGTCGGACTGCGCTACCGTAGTCCGGGATCCCGGCAAAAGTGTGACATGACGTCGCACCTACCTTCTGACAGATTTGACACCTGACAGATCCGATCTCCGCAGGAGTTAATGCCAAGTCGGCGTTTGTCGAAACCCTAGATGAGGGTCGGTCGGAGGATAACCCTTATCCGAAGCTGTCAGAGGATAAACCTTATCCTCCTCTCCCTGCGGCTATAAAAGGCGGTTCGGGTCTTCAGACAAAAGAAAAAGAGTGCGTGTGTGAGAGAAGTTCGTGAAAGAGGAAGCGGAGATTAGATCAGAGAAAGGAGGGCGAGCGATTCAGTGAGCAGTGTGGCTCAGCTGATTAATGTCCGAGCAGCAGACTCGACATTTCCCCTATTTAGTTTATCCTGCAGCGTAGCCTGCAGATGTTGTTATTTCCTCGGTTGAGGAATACTGTAACCCTAGTTTCATATAAATAAACTTTGCTATTGTTTGTGGCATCTTTAGGGTTTGCAGTAGTTTATGTGCTAACGTTTGTTGTTCTCTGTTCCGGCGTTTCTCTCCTCTCATACGGGTCTTGCCAAGCCAGGCAAACCCAGCGGCAGCCGCGGAAGACAAAGAAGTCGAAGGCCAAAGTTGGCCAAGTCTGAAGCTGCTTCCCAAGTTCGCTGCCAAAGTCAGACTGCGCCCGAGATCCGAGCGCAGCCTGAGAGCGCCAGCGAAGTTCGTCTGTCGGCGCTGTGCGAACTTCGCCAGCGACAGTCGATTTCCTCATTGCGTTCGGCGAAGTGCGTCATCCGGCGAAGTTCGTACTTCGCTGCGCAATCCGCACTTCGCACTTTAAAACTGCGAAGTTCGCACTTCGCGCGAAGTCCGCACTTCGCCGTTTTTCCAGCGCAGTCCGCACTGCGCTCGCGAGTGACGGACTTCGCCCATTTCCCAGCGCAGTCCGCACTGCGCTCGCGAGTGACGGACTTCGCCCAAGGGTCGGCGCCGTCCGCACTTCGCTCCCGAAGCTTGGAGCTGGCCGTCCGCCCTGCGCAGTCTGTGCTGACGGACTTCGGCAAAGGAAGAATTTGTCGAATCGTTCTCTCACGTAGGAGGGTTGTGAGTGTATGTTGTGGTCTCATAATTGGGGTGTTAAAAAAAATTAAGGGTTTCGCTGAGAGAGCAGCGAGTTTGTTTGGAACTGTAAAGACCTATGTAAACGAAAGGTGAAAGGTAAATTTTATGTTTTTTTACGGGAATGAAAGAGAATATTACCATTTTAAGAGATACCAAACCCAACGTCCCATGGTATTATGGGAAAGATATTACTCAACACAGACATTTGGAGTGATGGACCACTCTTAAGGGAAGAGTGTATTTGTGTTATACACGTCATCAAGGTAACTCGAACTTCAACAAACCTAGAAAATAATTGATACCACGTGTACACGGTTCTGCCGACATCCTAGTGGTTAAAGATGGTGGTTGCTTTTTAAGTGGTCATGCGTTCAAACTCTTGGAGGGTGGTTGTTTGTTTGATTAAAGATGGTGGTTGTTTTTTAAGTGGTTTTGTGTTCAAACTCTTTAAAGGTTGTTTAATTAACTGCTCTCCTGAAAATGAAAATAAAAACGTTTACGTTTATTATTCTCTTTCCATGGAAATCTCAATGAGATTTATAATTTAATTTAAATTTGAAAATTTAAATACAGTCGAATCCATGAGATTTATAATTTAATTTAAATTTGGAAATTTAAATACAGTCGAAAACAATGTTACTACAAAGTGTCTATACTATGTTTAAGTCTATACTATGTGTGCTCTATTAAGAGAGAATTAATGTTAGCAGAGAGAATTAGTCTCACTAGCTTTTTTCTCATGGGAAGAATTTCTGTTTGGTTTATTAGGAGAGAATTAGTCTGACTAATCTTTTTCTCATGGGGAGCAAGTTGTTTTGTATAATATCTGAATTTGGATATCCAATAGCTGAGCTGTGTGTCTGTCTCTCTGATATATTTGAAGTGTTTTCTATTTTTATTTCCGGCTGTTCTCGTGTCATAAGGTTTTTACCGTGAACTTGAAAACAAAGACTCATACCAATATGCGAAATAGAGTCCCATCGATATTGTTGTTTCCATCTTCCGTTAACCCTTCTTCCACTATGTCAATTTTGAATGGAGTTACTATCGATGTTGTTTCCATCTTCCATTAACCCTTCTTCCACTATGTCAATTTTGAATGGAGTTAATAGTAGGTGTATGCTTCGTTTAACAAATGAAAGAGTTTCCATCTTCCGTTAACCCTTCTTCCACTATGTCAATTTTGAATGGAGTTAATAGTAGGTGTATGCTTCGTTTAACAAATGAAAGATGCCATTACACTATGTCAATTTTGAATGGAGTTAATAGTAGGTGTATGCTTCGTTTAACAAATGAAAGATGCCATTAGTCCATTTGTATACTTCGTTTAACAAAGAGGCCTCAAAGATGTTATAGTCTTGAAGGCTAGTGAGTTCTAGTTTGCAAGTGAGTTCTAGTTTGCAAAAATTAGGTGGATGAACATTTACCGGGGGCATTTACTAAGAAGAGACTTAGACCTAGCTTTGTGGTGTCGGTTTGCAAAGGTAGGTTTGTGGTGTCGGTTTGCAAAGGTAGTAGTCTTCTCTGAATCTTATGAGTGCGCGTTAGATTGATGATGACAATACGAATCCTGAGCGATCTATGGTTCTCATCTCACATGATAGTACGAATCTCGAGCGATCGATGGTTCCTATCTCACATGAAAATACGAATCCGATGGTTCCCATCTCACATGGGGTCGTTTGTGGTGCGAGTTTGCAAAGGTAGTAGTCTTTTCTGAATCTTTTGAGTGTGCTGCCAGTTTGCAAAGGTAGTAGTATTTTCTGAATCTTTTGAGTGTGCGTCAGATTAATGATGATAGTACGAATATCGAGTGATCGATGGTTCCCATCTCACATCGGGTCAACAAAAACGAGATGGAAAGGTTTGGTGGATGCACTATCTGTAGTTTAAATCTTATGTTGATAAGTTACTAAAAATAGTAGTTGTAACCAACTCTCCTATGTAACAAAAAATAATAATAAAAATACCATTAATCCACTAATCGATTCATATATAAATGAAGATATCATTAGTGAATTAATATATAAATGAAGATGTCATTAGTCGATGGATATACCTCTTTGCCGAAAATAATGTATTAGAGTTGAATCGAAATCGTCTTAACAAATTTTATTCTTACTTTGTTTAAGAGATCTTATGCATTACTTTGTTTAAGATACATTTATGCATACTTCCACAAATGAAGATTATTTGATAAATGAAGATACATTAGTGGATAATGTACATTTTATGCATACTTCCACAAATTGAAGGTTCATTAGTGGACTCCATTTGACAAATGAAGATACATTAGTGGATAGATAAAGATATTAGGCATATTTTCTTTCTTTCATAAATATTTTACATAAAAAATAATATAATTATAATATTTTTATTTGGTTATTAAAAGAAATTTTTATGACCGATGTATAGGGTTGAGCAATCTCTTCCCAACCATGATCCCTCGTAAAATCGAGAGTTATACTTACCAATAAAAAAATTAACAAAAAGTCACCCCACACATGCCTCTCACACATTCGCCAACATCCATCCCTCACACATTCGCCACGCAACGGATTTTTGTTGAATTATTACTTTAAAAATTAAGTCATTTACATAAAATATAACAAATTAAAAATAATATAATTTTTGTTTAGTTGTTACCTTGAAAATTAAGTCATCTACATAAAAACAATTGTTACCTTCAATTCAATAGATCCATCACTCTTGTATTTGCTTTTTACATATTTATTTTATTCTGATCACTTTTTATCTTTTGGAAGTTCAATCACCTTTCAAGTTTCACTGTCTTAATAGTCTTTACTTTTTTTTTTTCGTACATTCATTTGTTGTACAAGTCACTTTATGTATTATTAGTGTTTTACACTAATCTTCTCATTATCTTTCATTTGAGTAACAAAGAGCAATGTTTTTTCATACTTTAGTCTATAGGCTAGCCCTTGGCAACGAGACTTGCCTTATGTCCTTCAATTCAATAGATCCATCATTCTTGTATTTGCTTTTTACATACTTATTTTATTTTTTTCACTTTTTATCTTTTGGAAGTTGAACCACCTTTCAAGTCCTTATTTTTTTTTCATTGCATATGTTTCACATCATCTTTGAAACAATTAGGTTTAGTATGAATTTAAGAAGTCCTTATTTTTTTTTCATTGCATATGTTTCACATAATCTTTGAAACAATTAGGTTTAGTATGAATTTAAGAAAATAATGTAAAATTAACAAATTGATTCGTATAGTCTTTGATTGAAAATCCTTCAATAAATTTCAATTTAACTTTTTATTTTTTTTATCTTCCTTGAAATTGATGTTAGACTTTACTTGCAATTGAAGTTCCTTGTGATGATTTTAGGCTACTACTATTATTGAAACTTGTGTTGTTCCTAGAAGTAGTGATATCATCTTATGCTTATATTTTTACTTGGCTTGTTATACACCTCCAAAGTTTTTATTATGTGACACAATCATTTTTTTTTTAGGGATTTCAAAGTTTGTACTCTAGCGAGAACTAACAAAAGCGGATTCTTCACTTATGGCATCTAACTTCTTTCTAGTTTCATTTGGAATATGGAAAAATGCTAATGAACCAAAAAAAATGTGAATGTCCTATGTTGGGTTTCCTAACTTCTTCATGGTTTCATTTGAAATATGGACAAATGCAAATGAACCAAAAAATTGTGAATGTCTTATGTTGGGTTTCCTATTGATCGAGTTTTTTCTTGCTTCCATCCAAAATTTATTTTCCATGTACTTTGCTTGAAATATAGACTTTGCCATTTTAACAACCATGCGATTTTTTCTATCAACAATGTCATTTTGGTGTGGTGTTTATGTTGTTGTAAGTTGCTTTTTGATTCCATGATTAGCATAATATGTATTAAATTCCTTAAAAGTAAATTAACCTCCTCAACAATGTCTATTTTGTTGTGGTGTTTATGTTGTTGTAAGTTGCTTTTTGATTCCATGATTAGCATAATATGTATTAAATTCTTTAGAAGTAAATTAACCTCCTTGATTTGTCCTCAAAATTTTTATAGAAGGATCATTTTTTTTTTCAACTAAAGCTTTAAAATTCATAAAGCAACCAAATACTTCATTCTTATTTTTCAAGAAATAAATCCATGTTTTCTTGAAAAATTTATCTATGAATGTCAAAAAAATAGTAACAATTACCAATGATTGGTTTTTATGCAGGGTTGCAAATGTGTAAGTGAGCCAACTATAGTGGTGGAAAAGCATGCCATGATTTTCCAATTAGAATTTTATTTTTATGTTGCTTTCCCAATGCATGACTAGAGAACACCTCATACCTTTCTTCAATTTGGGTAGGCCTTGAACCATATTCTTTGTATATAACAAATTCAACTCCTTAAAACTTACATGGTCATAATGTTTATGCCACAATCAATTAATATCTTCAAAAGTTGTTTGTAGAACATTTGAATGTGTTGCATGCATCTTTATTGGAAATATTCTATTTTATTGTCATGGAAACTATTGCAACTATCTTTCCACCATCATTTTTATCAAAGATCTTACATGTTCCATTATCAAATAAAATTTTATAATTCTTTTCAACCAATTGGACTACACTCAAAATATTTTTCTTAAGACCAGAAACTAACAAAGTGTCTTGAATATTTTTTACCTTGGATACATTCGACGCTTTCGCATATCCCTTCCTGCTACTCACGCATCTCACATTCATTAAGTGGGCATGTTATGAAGCCATGGTTGACTTCAATGTTGTCTTTACCAAAACCTGGAGGAGGATTCCCCACAAATCCAGACCGTCTCCTAACCAAGCATGCATATATTATGTTCGCGCCTTTGAGCCTGACATAAACCTTCTTGTACAACAATTAGGAGAGAGGAGATATTCCCAATTTTTTAAGGAGGCATCCCATGGAGAAAGGATGTTGATTCAAGTTAAGAAGATTTCCAACAGAAGCCCCCCTCAACCTCTTCAACCTCTTACATCCTCAATCCAATACCTGTTGGATTCAAAGCTCATATTTACACAACCTCGTGGTAGGATGGATGTTCCCCTCTTACTCCCCCATAATAATATTAAAATGCAGCGGGAGTTGAGAATGGGAATTCATTGGCTAACTAAAGAAGTTAGCATTATGAAGAGGAATCTTTTAGATGAGGAGGGACAATTTAGTGGCCTAAAAACCAATTTGCAACACCCCTGCTTTCAGCCACAACAAGACAAAACTTGGGAGGGAGATCAGTTCTTCAGCTCATGTTAAGAAGAAAGATGTCCATTCCCCAGGCTTGGGAAATTTATTGCATATTTCTCCTTCAGTAGAAGGAAGCTGAACAATGGGTAACCCTTTCTGAGAAGGAGGAAGAACGCAATGACACTACAATACCACCCCCCAACAAAATTCATCCCTCAGATAGCAAGGGATGGAGTCAGTACAGAAACCTAGGAATGAATCTAGGTTATGCTCATTCAAGATGATAGCAACTAAGCATAAGTTGTATCATGAAGACCTTAATCATAAGAATCAGGGAACGACCAAAGCACAAGGATTGGATCTCAATAGATATTTACATCCATCCCAAAAGGGATGAAGTATGGGTAACAATGTAGGTCGACCATATGAAGTACATTTTTGGTACCTCCCTCCAAAAAATATGACAGCGCAAGCATGGGTTGAGATGGTGAAGGGATTCTTTGCACGAGCAGCTTGTTATCAAAATACGAAGCTGCTAAAGCCAAGTATAATTCCTGATAGGCAAATCCAAATTGAGCACAAGGAGTAGCTCAAGTTTTTTGTCATTTGGTTAGAACACTGTAGATTCATCGGATAGGTGACAAAAGAAGTCTTTGGTTGTGGCATGTCAATCGTGTTGTAATTTTGTGTAAATAAGCTAGAAGATAAATTAAAATGCAGTTTATGCAAAACTACATAGTTGCTGACATCATCTCAAGACATAAATGCAGAGGACTTATTCCCTTGTTTCCACAAATATGATTTCCTAGAAGGTACCTCTTTCTTTTGAAAAAAGTATTTTTATGTGTTCTTTTCTTCTTTCTTTGTCTTGTGTGTGTTTGTTGTGGCTCCATAGCCCAATGGATAATATTCCTAAAATATTACAAGTAGATAACAACAAGTACATTATATCTCATGCATATATCAAAGGGTAAGATTTGGTAGCACCATCAAAAAGATATACATCATGTCAAGTCTTCCATGGTAAAGCACGTGACTCTGATAAGTGCCAAAATCATTCTATGTCGACATCACTCAAAATTCATTGATCAATGAGTTAAAGGGTGTGATCATTAATTCTCATAATGTATTCTGATAAGCTAAAAATATTCTTCATAGAATATGTAAAGAAAAAGGGTTGCGTAAAGAAAAACAAATGTCCCTAGCATTCTGTCTATTCTTGAAATAGCTCTGGACTGTGATGGAGTATGTCGATGGAAATGTGATCTCTTGTGGACTTTAAATTTTGTCCAAATTATATCATGGGATATACCCAATGTCAACTTCCCTTTTCTTTCTGTGTTTTTTTATCCCTTTTTCTCTCCTCTATCTTCTCTATTCTTTCTTGTAGCTGGCTCCTATCAATCTTCCTTCCTCCTCATTTCCTGATTCTTCCCTCCTATGCAATTTTTCTTCTCCTCTTGTGCCCGCATTTTCTCTGTTGTGACTCACCTTGTTATATCTATGATTCCCAACCTCTGACTCGATGCCTCCCACCATCTTGCAGTCTTCTTTTGTTGCCAGTGTCTCCAATTTATTCTTTCTATCCTCGTCTCTTTTATTCCCTCTTTGTCATTTTATTTTTTTTCAAGGAAGGTTGTTTGGGTTTTTGTTCCCACAATATGGGAAGCCCTTGTAAGTCGCCAAGAGTGTGGGTAAAATTTTACATCTTTTCACCCACTCTTCTTTTTTCAAGGTGATGGCCTCTCAAGAGCAACTAAATTTTGAAGTTGGGCCAAAGCATTGATGGTTGAGGTAAATTTTAAATATAAAGCAGATGGACGGAAGAGCAAACTTGTTCCCAAGTGATGAGCAATCTCCAGTAGTTCAAATCATTATAAGTGGCTAAGTTTGGGATCAGACAGAAAAATGGGCAGGGACATGTTCAAAGTAGACCCCAAATCCCCGCCCCGACTTTGGGCAAAAAAATGGAATCCCAAATCCCTGATCAGAAGAATAAAACCATAGCATAGTGGTTATGAGTCTTGATTTTTCATCCCCAAAGTTGGACAAAACTTTCGAAAAGCAATATCAAAGGTCCGAGCCCAATCACCCATTCATGGGACGAAAAACTGAGGAGTTGGTGGACAGACAGAATTGCTTGATTTCTTGTTCGATACGTAAGTTGTCATGCATAGAAAAGGAAGCACTAGGAATTCCTAGGAATGAATATTAATGACCTTGATTTCCTCTAGGTGAATGATTAGTAGACATGAAGAGGGAAATTTGAAACGCATGTCATCAAAAGTCAATTTTGGGTCTTCCTGAAGTGTGAAGGGGTAAAGTAGATCATAATTTATGACCCGGTAAAAATATCAGAGTGATCAAGGGCCTGAATTGATGCAGAAGCACCTAACTTCCTCTGGACAACCGCCATTCCTTCTTGGAGCAGAATGTTAGCAAATCATTCATCTGTCTCAATAAGATCTTCCTACCTAATACCATTAAATGTTTGAATTTGAATTTATTGTAAAATCATCTATAAATAGTGGAATGCTCACCATTCCAAAGGGTAGCTCTATGGCCATTACAATTCATATGTAATTCTTCTAGCCTTGTAAATATAAGTATATCATTGTTTGATCTCTCATTTTGCCATCACTTCTTTGCAATTGAATCTGGGTGCTTATTTATGTATGGCCATATGAATTTGCTCATTTAATTCTGCAATCTATATTTTGTGGGTCTTGCTGGGTGGTTTTGGAATTTGCATCAGCCTCTAGGCATTAGGGTTTATTTCTGCTAAGGTTGGTCAGGTGGAAGCTCTCTAATTATGCACTCTAGATTTCATGCACCCCCCGTTGATTCTAGAATTCACTCTGGCACGCTACACTAAATGATAGGTGAGGGTGGGGTGAGATGATCTGTTAGGTGTTGTGTTGGTGTTTCCATTAGAGAATTCAAATACGTGTGTCTTGATACAGCCATATCCCGTCCTTGTGAGTTCTAGTTACGATCACTCTTTACTTTCTCTCTCATTCCCCTTTTTCCCTTTACACTTTACGACATAGGTAGTTGGGACTTAAGGATCTGGCCCTCTCCGGAGATCGACCACCCTGCCTCTCTTGGGCTAGGTGACCGTTCAATGTTGGCTAAGGATCGCTGGCTACACCTTTCACCCGTTTGGTGTCGATTTTCACACCAATAGTAGGTCGGAGGGACAAAATGGACTTTTGGAAAGACCATTGGATTCAAAAGAAGCCTTTAGCAAACAAAAAAAAGTTCAAATATATTAGAAAACATTTAACCAAAACCTATGGTAATAAAATTAATGGTTACATTCATAAGGTGGGTGATTTTCAAGAGTGGAAAATCTTGCAAGAAGATATGCAAGACTTGGGGATAAATATCTGCAAAACCTTTTAAAGAGTTATTATTTAGGTAGAGATTCAGAGGAGGATCAAATAATTTGGGGAAGAAACCAGCAAGGCCAGTACTTGATGAAGGATGGATATAGAGTCTTAGGTAAAGTAAGCTCAAAAACCTAGGCTTAAAAGAATTTGAAAGCTAAACATCATCCCTAAGGTTGCTATATTTTTGAAGACTACCATTCTCAATAAGATCCTCATGAAATACAATATGTTCAAAAGAGGGATTGTGGTTCCAATTGTTTGTGTGTTTTGTAACAAAGAGGAGGAGTATGCAGATCACTTTTTTGGAACTTGTGATTTTTTTTGTGATATCCTAAATATGTTATTGAGAGAATTTAATGTTGCTTGGTTCATTCTAGATTCTCTAATGAGTATTTTGGAATAGTGACATTTAGGAAGCAATATTTTTTTGGCAAAAATGCATTCCACATACTTGTTGGAGGATTTGGTTGGAAAAAAATAGATGAGCATTCAAAAGTAAAACCAGAGAAATAATTGGGGTTTATGCCAAGACAAAAATAGCCCTCTTGGAGGATTGTATTAAAAATATTATCAGCGAGGAAAATCTTGCAATGATCCTCTCTAGAGAAAAATATATCTTAAATGTAGAAAAAATCAATAATGTGAGACTAGATACTAGATGGAAATTTCCTCACAAATATTGGATAAAAATTAACTTTGATGGGGTTGCAAAAGACAACCCTAGTCATGTTGGTGGTGGGGGTCTCATCAGGAATGATAGAGATCAGGTAGTGGTTGCATATGTTGAGGATCTAAGAATTACCACAAATCACCAAGTTTAAGCAAGGGCGATGCTTACGAGCCTCCGAATTACGGTGAATTTGGGTTTTAGGAGAATTGTTCTCGAGGGGGATTCCAAAAATATTATAATTCCCTTAAAAAAAAAATGGAGCTAAATAATTCTAGCATTTTCCAAATAATTACAAATGTGAGGACTATTTTGAGAAACCTAGAAGAAATTCAAACTAAACATATTTATAAAGAAGGAAACAAAGCTGCTGATAAAATGACAAATGTGACAGTTAGATCTGATAATTTCAAGGTCTAGTCGCACGCCCCCATGGAATTGAAAGAGATTATAAGAATTGATAATGAGGCTAGTAGATAAAGAGGGTAGATCAGAGTAGAATACTTATTGGGATCATGCGATGAAGGATTTAAGCACACTAAATCACATCATTGTCAGTGGTTTCTTTATCAGATATGTAAAGCATTGAGCACTGCATAAGTCTTGTCAAATAGAAGGATAGTGGGAGGTATATAATTTTAGCTTCTACATTGATAGGTTTAGCCTAGGTTTGTTTGTTTTACTAAGATAGGGCTATACGAATTCTGATTTTCTCTTATTATTTTTCCTGTACATCTTTCAAGCTCTTTGTAAAGGAGCGGGATTCTTCAACCCCTTTTTTATTAATACCAAAAAAAATATTGATCAAAATTAAGTAGTAGCAAGTTGGTAGAAAAAACCTTTTATTAAACTATATATATATATATATATATATATATATATATATATATAATATCAAAAACAAAATTTATATGAAAAATATTTTTCTGTAGTTAAAACAATTAATTTGTTGTATCATTAAAATAAAAATAAAAATATTTTTTCTTAAAATCTTATAGTTACCTATAAACAAGATCCATAATTAAAATTTATTAAATAGCAAGCACAATTACATAAACTAAACATATTGCATGTAACAAACACTATATTGTAATTTATAATATATTGATTTTTGATATTATGCAATTGTAAACACAAATTTTAAAGCCAGACAATTAAACACAATTTATATTATTAATAGTATAAAATTATTCAATTAATTAAAAATTTATAATAAAATATGGTAAAAAAAATTATTCTAATATCATAAACTTTGTAATGAAATTAGTTTAACTTATATTGAACACTACCAAAATTATTTCACATAAAATGTAGTGTCATCAGAACTTTTCCTAATACTACAATTACCTTTTTGCCCATAGTCTTATTGTGACTTGTTTTAAGCTTTTGGGAGGTCTTATGATGTTGATTTTATGATTATATAAATTAATTGATAAAGGTTAAATGTTTATAATAATTATTTTAATTTAATTATTAAATGTTTAGATTAAAAAAAAATTAGTAACACATTTAGAGAAGATCAGTGTGACAATTATGACATTTAAAGTTTAATAATGCCATGGTGAGATTTTTATTTTTGTACAAGACGTTACTTTCCCGTGAAGGGTGAGGCTTCACGGAAGAGAGGGAGATAAAATCTTCGAAAACAGTAAACGATGGATCAGGAAGAAGAGTATTAAAGTGGAAGGAAATTTGAATATTTAATTGAAAATAAACCGAACACATAATTTATGTAATTGAAAATAAACAGAACACATAAAATTTGTTCTACGCTAACAATGGATCCGGAACACGCCACATCAAGCCTATCTACTAACGGACATGTTAAGTATAGCCTCCTGCTACGTGTAAAACGTTGGCGCATCATACACACTTCTAGAACAATCGCGTCCCTGCGAGGCCTTCAAGGCTTAGGAAGCATCTGGAACATGCCTGCTACGTGTAAAACGTTGGCGCATCATACACACTTCTAGAACAATCGCGTCCCTGCGAGGCCTTCAAGGCTTAGGAAGCATCTGGAACATGCCTCCTATTTATTTTAGACTTGAGGAAACTTTTCATCAAGTCAGTTGTTTGAGTGAAGTCTGTCTAAAAGTGTGATCAATTAAGAATTGTGTTGTTTCAGTGAAATCTGTCCTGAAGAGTGATCAATTAAGAATTGTGTTGTTTCAGGGAAGTCTGTCTTGAAGTGTGATAAAAAATATTTGTGTTGTTTGAGTGAGGTGTGTGTTGTAGTTTGATCAGTTCACAATTCTGATTCAAAAATGTCCTTGATTCCAAGTTTCTTCGGCAGGAGATCAAGTGTGTTTGATCCGTTCTCGTTGGATGTGTGGGATCCCTTGGAGGCTTTCAATCGCTCGATCTCTAGGGACATCGCCCCTTCCCGAGAATTTGTGAGAGACACGGCCGCGGTTGCGAATACGCAGATCGACTGGAAGGAAACCCCAGACGCACACATCTTTAAGGCCGACCTTCCTGGTATGCAAATTCTGAGGATGAATTCTTTACTCTGTTTTGTGTATATCTGTTTTGCTTAAAATATTCTTTGGCTATGTGTTTCTGCATTTTGTAGGGTGAATTGCTTGTGATCAGATGTTTTCGTGTGTGTTTTTTAGGGTTAAACAAGGATGAGGTGAAAATAGAAGTGGAGGACGGGCGGATTCTTCAGATAAGCGGAGAGCGTAATAAGGAGGAAGAGCAAAAGACTGAGAGGTATCATAAGGTGGAACGTGCGCGCGGCAAATTCCTCCGGCGGTTCAGGCTGCCGGAGAATGCAAAGGTAGAAGAGGTGAAGGCGTCCATGGAGAACGGAGTGCTGACTGTGACTGTGCCCAAGCAGCCCCAGCCCAAGCCGGAGGTTAAGTCTATTGAAATCTCTGGCTAATAGAGGGGAATTCTTGTGGAACCTCCCCTATGGCTCCGGTTTTGTTGGCTGTTGCTGAGTAATTTCGTACAAAGTTATGAGTGAACGTAGGAGGGTTGTGAGCGTATGTTGTGGTCTCATAATTGGGGTATAAATAAAAATTAAGGGTTTCGCTGAGAGAGCAGCGAGTTTGTGTTTGGAACCGTAAAGACCTATGTAGTAGAGGATCTATGTAAACGAAAGGTGAAAGGTAAATTCTATGTTTTTCTATGGGAACGAAAGAGAATATTACTATTTTAAGAGATACCAAACCCGCCGTTACCGATGGTATTATGGGTATGATATTACTCAACACATTTTAAGGTGCCTATACTATGTTTGCTCTATTAAGAGAGAATTAATGTAAGAGAGAATTAGTCTGACTATCCTGTGTCTCATGGGGAGCAAGTTGTTTTATAGGATATCTGAATTTGAATATCCAATAGCTGAGGCGTGTGTCTATAATATATTTGAAGTATTTTCTATTTTTTTTTCCAGCTGTCCTCGTGTCATAAGGCGTTGCCGTGAACTTCAAAACAAAGACTCGTACCAATATACGAAATAGAGTACCATCGATGTTGTTGTTTCCATCTTCCGTTCTTTAGTTTGTGTTATTAGGGTTGCTAGCTTCTTCCACTATGTCAATTTTGAATGGAGTTAAGAGTAGGTGTATACTTCGTTTTAACAAATGAAGATGTCATTACACTATGTCAATTTTGAATGGAGTTAATAGTAGGTGTATACTTCGTTTTAACAAATGAAGATGTCATTACACTATGTCAATTTTGAATGGTCTTAATAATAGGTGTATGCTTCTTTAACAAATGAAGTTGCCATTAGTCCATTTGTATACTTCGTTTAACAAATGAAGTTGCCATTAGTCCATTTGTATACTTCGTTTAACAAATGAAGATGCCATGAGTCCATTAGTCGATGTCTTTGCCGAAAATAATGTATTAGAGTTAAATCGAAATCGTCTTAACAAATTTTAAAATAATGTATTAGAGTTAAATCGAAATCGTCTTAACAAATTTTATGCTTACTTTGTTTAACAGATCTTATGCATACTTCTACAAATGAAGATACATTTATGCATACTTCCACAAATGAAGATTCTTTAGTGGACTCCATTTGACAAATGAAGATTCGTTATTTATGCATACTTCCACAAATGAAGATTCTTTAGTGGACTCCATTTGACATTAGTGGACTCCATTTGACAAATGAAGATAAAGATAGATAAAGATATTATGCATACTTATTGATCTCTCTCTAAAAATTAGGTCATTTACATAAAACCAATAAATTAAAAATAATATAATTTTTTAAAATAATGTATTAGAGTTAAATCGAAATCGTCTTAACAAATTTTATGCTTACTTTGTTTAACAGATCTTATGCATACTTCTACAAATGAAGATACATTTATGCATACTTCCACAAATGAAGATTCTTTAGTGGACTCCATTTGACATTAGTGGACTCCATTTGACAAATGAAGATAAAGATAGATAAAGATATTATGCATACTTATTGATCTCTCTCTAAAAATTAGGTCATTTACATAAAACCAATAAATTAAAAATAATATAATTTTTGAACTAAGTCATTTACATAAAAACTAACAAATCAAAAATTATATTAAAATTACATAAAAACTAACAAATCAAAAATTATATTATTTTTTAATATAATTTTTGTTAAACTGTTACTTTGAAAATTAAATCATCTACATCATCTACAGTAAAGTAAGTCATCTAGGTAAACAATCCAACATAAAAACCAACAAAGTAAAGTAAGTCATCTAGGTAAACAATCCAACATAAAAACCAACAAAGTAAATCATCTAGATAAACAATCCAGATTTGATTAGTTTACATTTGTTTACATAATGTTTCATCCATAAATAAATGTAGTTTAAATTTGTCTACATAATTTCATCATTAAATAAAGATATCATTGACAAATAAATATTAATATCTCTTACTGTCGAGAAAATAACAAGAAAATAACAATTTAATAATTTTTATATTTTTTTATATTAATAAAATAATAATTTTTTTTTTATCACTTGAGTGTTGGACTTATCCTTAAAATTAAGTCATCTATATAAAAACAAATAATCAATTTGATTAGTTTGTATTAGTCTACGTAATGTTGGTTCAGTTGGCGTTGGCTTTTTAAATCCATATTGTTCGAAATTATTATCGATTTTTAAATTTTTGAGTTATAGGAGCTTTTGTTTCAAACCATATTTCAAGTAAAGCTTTAAGAGCTTTATAGACATGATGTTCTTTTCACATCTAGGTAGTTAACTTTAGGTAGTTAACTTTATAGGTATGATGTTATCTTCAAAACTAGCTGGTTGCATATAAACTTCATTCTCAGTAAAACTATTCAAGAATGGTGATTCAGTATTCATTTGTGAGCTTTATAGACATGATGTTCTCTTCACATCTAGGTAGTTAACTTTATAGGTATGATGTTCTCTTCAAAACTAGGTAGTTGCTAGTTAACTTTATAGGTATGATGTTCTCTTCAAAACTAGGTAGTTGCATATAAACTTCATTCTCAATAAAACTATTCAAGAATGGTGATTCAATATTCATTTGTTGGTCTAGTCATTAATCATGTATTGTTAGTATTTACACTAATTTTGTTCCATTTGAGTAACGAGTGTAAAATGTCTTTTCATATTCTATAGGTTTATGCATAGTCTTACCTTGTGTACTTCCATAAATCCATCACTCTTCTTGTATTTGTTTTTGTAATCAAGAGAGTGAGCGGAAAAGTAATAATCAATTAATCAACTAAACATTAGCATGAATATCAATGTTTAAATAAAACAAATAATAGACAAACTAACTAATTCCCCACTAACCACGCTAACAAACACGTTAGGTTAGGTAGAGAGTTAGATTTAGGATTGACTACCCTAGGATATTTAGGCTAGTTACCATTAGATATTTAGGACAGTAAATATCTATATGGTACAAAGTAAAACAGTAAATATAGTAATAAATCCTAAGTAATGTAATGCAATACACTAGCTTATTTTATCTAGTGAAGTAATTGGTAAGTATCCCAAGTAATGGAATATTACTTTAACATCCCCCTTTATTACATTATTTGGGTAATACATACATATCCCTCTATACAACAATATTTGGGTAAAGTATATAACTGCCCCAATACAGTGAAGAAGATGTTGATCTGTTGGTTCTTTGCTCTGTCACAGTGCTTTGGCTGCTCCTAAGTAAAAAGTGAGGCATTCCTCACTTTGTCTTCACGCTGACGAATGTCCTTATGGTAATCACATCATCCAACCGAATTGCATGGGTAACCAGCCACTGCAATCGCTCAGTGTAGTAGAACATATCACTTCATACAAGGTTCATTCATTTACAATATGAATTTGCAAAAGATAAGGTAGTTAAGGTGTCGATCAATGTCGAAAATGCACCTTATAAGTTCCCCCCTTCTCGTTGCAAAACATAGTGTAATTAATTTCTGAAGGAAGTGTGACTAAGGTGTCGGTCGAAGTCGAAAATGCACCCTTATAAGTTCCCCCCTTCTCGTTGCAAAACATAGTGTAATTAATTTCTGAAGGAAGTGTGACTAAGGTGTCGGTCGAAGCCAAAAATGCACCCTTATAAGCCTTCTTCCCTATTTACAAAAATCAGTGAAGAAAAGAAATGGATATCCCCCCTCAATTGCAAAAAGTGTGCAACGTAAGAGTGTTGTGAAGGATTTACAAATATTGCCTCCTAGACAATTTTACATCACAAAAAGTCGCTCCTCTTTGTTACAAGTACTTCAAACACCTAGAATTTGCTATTTATGAAGCCTAAAAGAGGTACAAGCACCCCTTATTGCAAGGTCTTCAAACAAAAACTTATGCTTTTTATGAAGCCTAAAAGAAGAGAGAGAGGAAGTGGTGCTTTTGCCCAAGGGACACATCTGTTTTCCCTTTACAAAACTGTTTTAGCAATTAGCACTCTGTGTGCTTTCTCTGAACCAGAATCAGAATCTATATTAGACATCTCATTTGCAACATTGTCTTGGTTTGTCTTTTGACATTTCTCTTTGGGAGGCTTGTTTTTAAACCAACATCTCTTGGTTTGATGAGTGTCTTTGTCATAGATTTTAAAATACTATGTATTCTTCTTAGTGTCTTTGCGTTGACCTTTATTTTGGTTAGAAGAAGAGCCTCCTTGTTGATTCCACTTTTTCTTTCCTTGTTGTTTATGTGAGAAAAGTGCACTGTTAGATGCCTCATCTCTTTGGAATTGATTAGCTTCTTCAGTTTGAAGCATGTTCACCAACTCTACAAAAGTCACTGTCCTACCAGAGACTTGAAGGTATGTAATCAACATTTGATAGGAGTCAAGAAGAGCTCTCAAAATAATTGAGATTAAGACTATCTTCCATAGTTTCTCCTAAGGCTTGCAGTTTTGTTTTCAAATCGGCCACTCTGCAGAGGAAGAGCTCTATTGTTTCTCCAGATTTCATGTGAAGTGTATGAAGCTGTGTTTGAAGGTTAAGAATCATGGATTGATTCTTTCCCTCAAAGATGGTAGTTAAGGCATCTCATGCCTCATTTCCAGTTTTAGCTTCACTTATATGAGGTTGGATATCATCAGTAATAGCTAGCAAGATCATTAAGGATAGTTTTTTATCCTTTTATCAAAGTCTCTTTGATCTGCTCCAGGTGATTGAGGTCTAGTGACACTTCCATCCACTATTGACCACAATTCCTCTACAGATAAGATAGCTTTCATCTTGGTCTTCCAAGCTAAATAATTTGAACCCTTGAGCAGTTGGCTCTCAGTGAGATACTTGTGTATCATGGCCATGGTTTAGGTTTCAAATTTGATAGGACTAAAATGGTTCTATCTTGCACTATACCCTCAAAAGAGTATATGGAAGTTGTTTTCAATTTACCTCTATAAGATATTTAATGGCACCTGCCTTAACATCCCTACCAAGGGATGAAAAGTTGGAGGAGTTTTAAGCCAAACAAAATAGAGCAAATGAAACAGGGGTAGGTTTATGTAAAACTTTTGATCTTGCCCTCTAGGATATTTAATGGCACCTGCTTTAACACCCTTGAAGAAGGATGAAAATTTTGAG
Source organism: Wollemia nobilis (assembly GCA_028583015.1). Taxonomy (NCBI): domain Eukaryota; kingdom Viridiplantae; phylum Streptophyta; class Pinopsida; order Araucariales; family Araucariaceae; genus Wollemia; species Wollemia nobilis. The sequence continues at coordinate 981,516 of JAQPPZ010016951.1, forward strand.
GTTATTAAGCCAAACAAAGAGAGTGAATCAAGGTGATTTGTATTTTTGACCTTTTTATGGGGAGTAACAAAAAAAATGACTTGTTTTAACCTATGCAAAGTTTAGCATGGTTTTTGAGTGAAGTTTGGGTTTTATGAAATGCTTCTTCTAATGTTGTATTTGACTGTTTAATTGCACACAAAAAACATGAGTGTTAGTGCAATAATCAAAACATGAGAGCAACCCAAATTTTAATCACTCTAGGTGTCGGATGCAACCAAAAATGCACCTAGTACAAGCAATTTTTAAGAGTAGGTGTCAAGTTCAATTGAGAATGCACCTTTCTTACTCTGAAATATCCCCCTTTTTCGTTACAATTTTGCAAACAATAGAATAAAAAAAAAACTAAATTCTATCCCCCCTTAATGTTTACAAAATGTAGAATTTATAGCACTCCTTTCAAGATAAGTCGACACACGACCCGCGTTTGAAAGGCTTCCAGAACTAGTCGACACACGACTTAGTTTTTATGGACCCAAGGTTACAAAGTCTTGTCAAATTTGCAAAAAAAAATAGATATGCAATTTTATTTATTATATCTCCTTGGAGAAAACAAATGCACTCTTTGAAATTTGATTCTTACAAAAAATTTCAGGCTCCTTGTTGTCTAATTTGAAAAAAAAATCAAGTGTGATCCTTTCTTGTATGCTAAATTAACAAGGTTTGAGAAGAGTTGTCTAATTTGCAACAAAAAAAATGTGCTCTTGCTATGTCTTATATCTCCATTTTGTGAGAAAACACTAGCACCTTTAAATTTCAAAGTTGCAAAAATATTTCTTTAATTTTAATTTGCAATAGTTAAGAAAAGTTAAATAAATAATTTTAATTTTAAATATTAAAAAACTAAAAAATATATGTTTTAAATAAATCAACTTAAATATTTAAATAAAAATTGATTTAATAAAAAAAATATTTTCAAGTATAAATTATTAAAAAAAAATAATAAAAGAAAAACTTTAATTAAAAATGCAATAAAAAAATTTTAAAAAATATTTTAAGTTACCTTGGAAGAGGCGAAGGCAAAAAATTGCCTTCTGTTCCCGACGGGAGTCGAACCCTGGACTCCCTGCCTAGGGCCTTAGCTCGACCCGATCAACCGGTCGGGCTAAAGCGCCCGATGGGAACTAAGGCACACAATGTGCCTTTTAATCTCTGCTTACAACGTATTTTTTTTTAAAACATGCAGGATTTTTATCCCACATGCATCCCACAGTGGGATGCAATGTGGTTGATAAGGCTGAGTGCTCCCCTTTTTCATCGATTGCCTTCGGGCAATCGACCAGAGTCACCTGCCCTTTTGGACGTCGTCACGTGGTGCTAGGGGTAGAGAAGTCAGTCTGGTCTAGTCCTGTGGTGATGTGCCATGTGTCGAGTCGTGTCCAGTCAGCGTCCAGTGGTTGTCCGCCACTTGTTCGATCCCGGTCCAGTCTACGTCGATCCAGTCCATGTGTCAGTAGCAGGGTCTGTCCACGTGGCTAGTCCGCCACATCAGTGTCAGGATTTAGGTGGCACTGCCACGTGTCGTTTGTTGATAGATCCACGTGTCTCCGTGTCCCAGCTGCATCTTCGCCAGAGTCTGTCACCTGTAGTTGTCCTCAGGATTTGTGCCTGGGAGTTTGTTTGTAGGTTTAGGGTCTCTGATACGGTCATCGATGATCGGAGGGCACTCCTGCCCTCACAGATCTTGATCATCGGATCTGTGTCGTCAATCATCGGAGATCGAAGGGCGCTCCTGCCGTCGCAGATCCCGGTCATTGGAGAGCTAGCTCTGGTGGTCGACCGTCTCGTGGCCACCGGAGATCGCTCTTCGATCGAGGGAGGGTCGCCTGCCCTCTGTCGGCCTGTCAGGCCTGACAGGTCAGACATCAAAATGTTTTCGAGTCTGCGGGCCTTCTCGCGTGGCCGCCCGGTGACGTGGGTCTGCGAGCCCTCTCCCGAGGCCACCTTGTCGTGGGAGCCTTACAAGGCTCCTCCCTTCGACGGGAGCGGTCGACAGGCTGTCGATCTTGGGTAGGCGAAACCAGAGTATTAGTCCGCCTACCTTCAAGGCTCTGATGCCAATGTAATCAAGAGAGTGAGCGGAAAATAATAATCAATTAATCAACTAAACATTAGCATGAATACCAATGTTTAAATAAAACAAATAATAGACAAACTAACTAATTCCCCACTAACCACGCTAACAAACGCATTAGGTTAGGTAGAGAGTTAGATTTGGGATTGACTACCCTAGGATATTTAGGCTAGTTACCATTAGATATTTAGGACAGTAAATATCTATATGGTAGAAAGTAAAACAGTAAATGTAGTAATAAATCCTAAGTAGTGTAATGCAATACACTAGCTTATTTTATCTAGTGGAGTAATTGGTAAGTATCCCAAGTAATGTAATATTACTCTAACAATTTTTTATATATTTATTTGTTTTTTATGAAATACTTTTTATACACGTGTTGTGGGGATTGAACCCGGGTCACATCATCTATAATGCAAGTGGCATCCTTGTCGGTAGACAACATCACACGGATTTTGCATATTTATTTACTCTTATCACTTTTTATCTTTTGGAAGTTTAACAACCTTTCAAGTTTCATTTTTTTAATTGTCCTTACTTCTTTTCTCATTGCATAAATTATGTTTCACAACATCTTTCTAACAATTATGTTTAGTATGAATTTAAGAAAATAATGTAAAATTAAAAAAATTATTTGTATACAATCTAACAATTAGGTTTAGTATGAATTTAAGAAAATAATGTAAAATTAACAAATTGATTCGTATATTCTTTATTGACAATCTAACAATTAGGTTTAGTATGAATTTAAGAAAATAATGTAAAATTTGTTATTTGTATATTCTTGATTGACAATCCTTCAATAAATTTCAATTTAACTTTTTATCTTCCTTGAAATTTATGTTAGACTTGTACTTGCAATTGAAGTTCGTTGTGATGATTTTAGGCTACTATAATTGAAATTTGTGTTGTTTCTAGAAGTAGTGATATCATCATATGTTTATATTTTCACACCTATCTTGTCTTGTTGTACACCTCCAAAAGTTTATATATATGTGATATAATAATTTTTTTATTAGGGATTTCAAAGTTTGTATGTTTTATTCTCTTGGGAGAACTAGAAAAAAGGGATTCTTCGCTTATTGCATCTAACTTCTTTCTAGTTTAAATTGGAATATGGAAAATTGCTGATGAACCAAAAAAAATGTGAATGTCCTATGTTGGGTTTCCTAACTTCTTCATGGTTTCATTTGGAATATGGACAAATGCAAATGAACCAAAAAATTGTGAATGTCTTATGTTGGGTTTTCTGTTGATCATGTTTTTTCTAGTGTATAATTATTCACTGCTAGTGTAGGGTTGTGATTAAGAACATACACAATTGTAGCTATTGCTTCCACCCAAAATTTATTTTCCATATACGTTGCTTGGAATATAGAATTTGTTATTTCAAAACCCATGCAATTTTTTCTATCAATAATGTCATTTTGGTGTGGTGTTTATGTTGTTGTAAGTTGCTTTTTGATTCCATGAGTAGCATAAAATGTATTAAATTCCTTAGAAGAAAATTAACCTCCTCAACAATACCATTTTGGTGTGGTTGGTGTGGTGTTTATGTTGTTGTAAGTTGCTTTTTGATTCCATGATTAGCATAGTATGTATTAAATTCCTTAGAAGTAAATTAACCTCCTTGATTTGTCCTCAAAATTTTGATAGAAGGATCAATTTTTTTTCTACTAAGGATTTAAAATTCATAAAGCAACCAAATGCTTCATTCTTATTCTTAAAGAAAAAAATCCATGTTTTCTTAAAAAAATTATCTATAAATGTCAAATAAATAGTAACAATTACCAATGATTGGTTTTTGTGCGAGGTTGCAAATGTGTAAGTGAGCCAACTATAGTAGTGGAAAAGCATGCCGTGATTTTTCAATTAGAAATTTATTTTTATGTTGCTTTCTCAATGCATGACTAGAGAACACCTCATCCTTTGCTTAAATTTGGGTAGGCCTTGAACCATATTCTTTGTATATAACAAATTCAAATCCTTAAAATTTAGATGGTCATAATGTTTATGCCACAACCAATTACTATCTTCAAAGTTGCTTGTAGAACATCTGAATGTGTTGCATGCTGGAAATATTCTATTTATTGTCATGGTAAGTATTGTAACTATCTTTCCACCATCATTTTTATCAAAGATCTTACATGTTCCATTATAAAATAAAATTTTATAATTCTTTTCAACCAATTGGACTACACTCAAGATTTTGCTTAAGACCAAAAACTAACAAAGTGTCTTGAATATTTTTTACCTTGGATACATTCGACGCTTCTACGGATCCCTTCTTGCTACACACGCATCTCACATTCATTAATTTGGCATGTTATGAATCCATGGCTGACTTCAATGTTCTCTTTACCAGAACTTGGAGGAGTATTACCCACAAAGTCATACCATCTCCTACCCAAGTATACATATATTATGTTCGTGGCTTTGAGCTTGACATAAGCCCTCTTGTACAACAATCAGAAGAGAGGAGATTTCCCTAGGTTTTTAAGGAGGCATCCCATGGAGAAAGGATTTTGATTCAAGCCAAGAAGCTTTCCAACAGAAGCCCTTCTCAACATCTTCAACCTATTACATCCTCAATCTAAGACCTACTGGATCCAAGGCTCAGATTTACGCAACCTCATGGTAGGATGGATGTTCCCCTCTTACTCCCCATAATAATATTCAAATGCAGCAGGAGTTGAGAATGGGAATTCATTGACCGACTGAAGAAGTTAGCACTATGAAGAGAAATATTTTAGATAATAAGGGACAATTTAGTGGCCTAAAAACCAATTTGCAACACCCCTGCATTCATCCATAATAAGACAAAACTTGGGAGGGAGATTAGTTCTTCGGCTCATGTAAATAAGAAAGATGTACATTCCCCAGGCTTGGAAACTTTATTGCCTGTTGCTCCCTGTAGGAGAAGGAAGATGAACAAATGGTAACCCCTCCTGAGAAGGAGCAAGAACGTAATGGCACTACAATACCACCCCCAAAAAAAATTCATCCCTCAACTAGCAAGGGATGGAGTCAGTCCAGAAACCTAGGAATGAATTTGGGTTATTTTCATTCAAGATGACGGTAGTTGAGTATAAGTTGTATCATGAAGACCTCAGCCATCAGAACTGGGAACGACTAAAGCACAAGGATTGGATCTCGGTAGAGATTGACATCCATCCCAAAAGGGATGAAGTATGGGTAACAACACAGGTTGACCGATATGAAGTACATTTTTGGTACCTCCCTCCATAAAATATGACAGTCAAAGCATAGGCTGAGATGGTAAAGGGATTCTTTGCACAAGTAGCCTATTGTCAAAATACAAATCTGCTAAGCTACTAAAACAAGGTATAATTCCTGATCGGCAGAGCCATATTGAGCACAAGGAGCAACTCAAGTTTTGTGTCATTTGGTTCAGGCACTGCAGATTCACCGAATAGGTGACAAAAGAAGTCTTTGGTTACGACATGCCAATCGTGCCATAATTTTGTGTAAATAAGTTGACAAATAAATAAAAATGTGATTCATGCAAAACCGCGTAGTTGCTGACATCATCTCAAGATATGGATGCAGAGGACTTATTCCCTTGTTTCGACAAATATAATTTTCCATAAGGTGCCCCTTTCTTTAGAAAAAGTATTTTTCTATGTTCTTTTCTTCTTTCTTTGTCTTGTGTGTGTTTGTTGTGGCTCCATAACCTAATGGATAATCTTCCTGAAATATTGCAAGTAGATAACAACAAGTACATTATGTCTCATGCATATATCAAAGGGCAAGATTTGGAAGCACCATAAAAAAGATATACATAAGGTCAAGTCTTCCATGGTAAAGCACGTGACTCTAATAAGTGACATAATCATTCTATAAAGCACCTCATGGGCATCACTCAAAATTAATCGATCAATGAGTTACAGGGTGTGATCAATGGTTCTCAGAATGTATTCTGATAAGCTAAAAATATCCTTGCTAAATTATGTAAAGAAAAAGATTTGCATAAAGAAAGACAAATATCCCTGGCATTCTATGTATTTTTGAAATAGCTATGAGTTGTGATGGAGTATGTATATGGAAATGTGATCTCTAGAGGTCTCCTGTGGACTTTACATTTTTTCCAAATTATATCATGGGATATCCCCAAGGTCAACTTCCCTTTTTTTTATGTGTTTTGTTACCCCTTTTTCTCTTCTCCATCTTCTCTATTATTCTTGTAGCTTGCTCCTGCCAATCTCCCTTCCTCCTCATTTACCGATTCTTCCCTCCTATGTGCTTTTTTTTCTCCTCTTGTGCCCTCCTTTTCTCTACGGTGTCTCACCTTGTTATGTCTATGATTCCTAGCCTCTGACCTGATGTCCCTCACCATCTTGCAGCCTTCTTTTGTTGCCAGTGTCTCCAGATTATTTTTTTTTTCCTCGTCTCCTTTATTACCTTTTTTTCATTTTATTTTTTTCAAGGAAGGCTATTTGGGTTTCTATTCCCACGATATGTGAAGCCCCTATAAGTTGACAATAGTGTGGGTAAAATTTTACATATTTTCACCCACTCTTATTTTTGCAAGGTGATGGCCTCTCAAGAGCAGCTAAATTTTGAATTTGGGCCAAAGCATTGATGGTTGAGGCAGATTTCAAAGACCAAGAAGACGGACAGACGAGCAAACTTGTTCCCAAGTGACGAGCAATATCTAGCAGGTCAAATAATTAGAAGTGGCTAAGTCTAGGATCAAACGAAAATAGGGGCATGGGCATGTTCAAAGTAGACCCCAAATCTTTGCCCTAATTTTGGGTAGAAAAATGGGATCCCAAAACCTCAAGTAGAAGAATCAAACCACAACACAGTGTTTATGAGTCATGAGTTTTCTTCCCCAAAGTTGGACAAAACTTTTGGAAAGCGATATCAAAGGTTCGAGCCCGATCACCCATCCATGGGATGAAAAACTAAGGAGCTGGTGGATAGAGATATCTGCTCAATTTCTTGTTCAAGATGTAAGTTGTCATGCATCAAAAAGGAAACACTGGGAATTCTTAAGAACGGACATTAATTACCTTAGTTTCCTCCAAGCGAATGATTAGTAGGCGTGAAGAGGGAAATTTGAAACACATGTCATCAAAAGTCAATTTTGGGTCTTCCTGAAGCTTGAAGGGGTAAGGTAGATCATAATTTATGATCCGATAAGAATATCAGAGCTATCAAGGGCCTAAATTGATGCAAAAATGCCTAACTTCATTCGGACAACCATCATTCCTTCTTCGAGCAGAATGTTACAATGTTCTGTAAGAAATAGCTATACTAAAATATTCAAAGATAAATATTAAATCATTCATCCGTCTCATTAAGATATTCCTGCCTAAGACCATTAAATGTTTGAATTTGAATTTATTGTAAAATCATCTATAAATAGTGGAATGCTCATCATTTCAAATGTGCGGCTCTATGGCCATTACAATTCATATGTAATTCTTCTAGCCTTGTAAATATAAGCATATCATCATTCTACCATCACTTCTTTGCAATTGAATCTGGGTATTTATTTATGCTACGACCATATGAATTTTCTCATTTAATTTTGTAATCTAGATTTTTGGGTCTTACTAGGTGGTTCTTGAATTTGCATATACCTCTAGGTATCGAGGTTTATTTCTGCTAAGGTTGGTCAGGTGGGAGATCTCTAATTTTTTACTTTAGATTGCATGCACCCTCTCGTCAATTCTAGAATTCGCTCTGGCCCGTTGCACTAAATGACTGGTGAGGGTGGGATGAGTTGATCTGTTAGGTGGTGTGTTGGTTTTTCCACTAGAGACGTTGAAAATTTTGTCTTGATGCGGCCATATCCCATCCTTGTGAGTTCTGGCTATGATCGCTCTTTTCTTTCTCTCTCATTCCCCTTTTCTTCTTTACACTTTACAATGTAGGTAGTTGGGACTTAAGGATATGGCCTTCTTTGGAGATCAACCACTCTACCTCTCTCAGGCTAGGCGATCGTCCAATGTTGGCCAAGGACCGTTGGGTATGCTTCCCACCCGTTCGGTGTTGGTTTTCACACAAACAGTAGATAGGAGGGACAAAATAGACTTTTGGAAAGACCCTTGGATTCAAAATAAGCCTTTAGAGAACTACAAAAATTTCAAACATAATAAAGAACATTTAACCAGAACCTATGGTAAGAAAATTAATGGTCATTCATAGTGTGGATGATTTTCAAGAGTGGAAAATCCTGCAAGAAGATATGCAAGGCCTGGGGGTAAAGATCTGCAAAACCTTTAAAAGAGTTATTATTTAGATAGAGGTTCAAAGGAGGATCAGATAATTTTGGGAAGAAATCAGCAAGACCGGTACTTGATGAAGGATGGATATAGAGTCTTAGGTAAAGTAAGCTCAAGAAACCTAAGCTTAAAATAATTTGAAAACAAACATCATCCCTAAGGTTGCTATGTTTTTCTAGACTGCCATTCTTAATAAGATCCTCACGAAATACAATATGTTCAAAAGAGGGATTGTGGTTCCAATTGTTTGTGTGTTCTGTAACAAAGAGGATGAGTATGTGGACCGCTTGTTTGGAACTTGAGGTTTTTTTGTGATATCTTAAATATGTTATTGAGAAAATTTAATGTTGCTTGGGTCATTCCAGATTTTCTAATGAGGATTTGGGAACAATGACAGTTAGGAAACATTATTTTTTGGCAAAAATGCATTCCACATATTTGTTGGGGGATTTGGTTGGAAAGAAATAGACGAGTGTTCAAAAGTAAAACAAGAGGAATAATTGGGGTTTATGCCAGGATAACAATAGTCATCTTGGAGGATTGTATTAAAAATATTATCGGTCAAGAAAATATTGCAATGATCCTCTCTAGAGAAAAATATATCTTAAATGTAGAAAAAATCAATAATGTGAGACTAGATACTAGATGGAAATATCCTCACAAAGATTGGATAAGAATGAACTTTGATGGGGTTGCAAAAGATAACCCAGATCATGCTGGTGGTGGGGGTCTCATCAAGAATTATAGAGATCAGGTAGTGGTTGCATATACTGAAGATCTATGAATTACCACAAATCACCAAGTTGAAGCAAGGGCGATGCTTACGAGCCTCTGAATTACAGTGAATTTGGGTTTTGGAAAAATTGTTCTCGAGGGGGATTCCAAGAATATTATAACTTCATTTTTCAAATAATTACCAATACAAGGACTATTTTGAGAAACCTAGAATAAAGTCAAACTAAACATATTTATAGAGAGGGAAACAAATCTATCGATAAAATGACAAATATGGTAGTTAGATATGAGAATTTCAAGGTCTGGTCATACACCCCCATGGAATTGAAAGAGATTATAAGAATTGATAATGAGACTAGTAGATAAAGAGGATAGAGCAGAGCTAAATACTTATTGGGATCATGCAATGAAATATTTGAACGCACTAAATTACATTTTTGTCAATGGTTTCTTTATCAGTTATGTAAATCATTGAGTACTGCATAAGCCTTGCCAAATAGAAGGATATTGGGAGGGATATTATTTTAGCTTCTCCATCAATAGGTTAGCCTAGGTTTGTTTGTTTTACTAAGATAGAACTATCTTGCATTTGTTTGATCCTCTCTTGTTTTTTTCCTATACATCTTTCAAGCTCTTTGTAAAGGAGTGGGATCCTTCAATTCCTTTTTTATCAATACCAAAAAAAACTATTGATCAAAATTCAGTTGTAGCAAGTTGGTGGAAAAAACCTTTATTAACCTATTGAACAAATATATATATATATATCAAAAAAATAAAATTTATACGTAAAATGTTTTTCTGTAGTTAAAACAATTAATTCATTGTATCATTAAAATAAAAATAAAAAAAATTTCTTAAAATATTGTAATTACCTATAAACAATATCCATAATTAAAATTTATTAAATAAACTAAACATATTACATATAACGAGCACAATTACATAAAATATAACAAACACACTATTTTATAACATATTAACTTTTTATATTATGCAATTCTAAACACAAATTTTAAAGTAGATAGTTAAACACAATATATATATATTAACATGGTGGAATCTGTAGTCGTCACGAATCCGGGCAGGCTCTCCAGCTTTTATGGCTGCCACAGTATTCTGTGTTGTCCATCCCAAAAGCTTTCACACAGATCTTCACGCAGTCCACTCCTATAACCGCCATGCCACAATCATTCTAAACCTTTTGTCGCTGAAAGCACCAGGAAAGGGACAAGTGTTCAATCCGACGAGACTCGAGATTTGAACCTTGGACCTCCGCACCCTTATGGGGTTTAGATGAACCAATTGGTCTACACCTCCACCTAACACAATTTATATAATTAATAATATAAAATTATTTAATTAATTAAAATATTATAATAAAATATGATAAAAAAAATTATTCTTGTAATGAAATTAGTTTGAAACCTGCATTGAACACTACCAAAATTATTTCACATAAAATGTAGTATCATGAAAACTTTTCCTGACACCACATTTACATTTTTGCCCATAGTCTTATTGTGACTTGTTTTAAGCTTTTGGGAGGTCTTCTGATATTCATTTTATGATTATATAAATTAGTTGATAAAGATCAAATGTTTACAATTATTATTTTAATTTAATTTTTAAATGATCAGAATTTCGTTAGAAACTAAAAATTTTGAAAAATTTAAACAATGGACTAACACATTTAGAGAAGATCAGGGTGACAATAATATGGCATTTAAAGTTTAATAATGTCATGGTGAGATTTTTATCTTGGTACAATACGTTACTTTCCTGGTGAAGGGTGAGGCTTCACAAGAGTGAGGGAGATAAAATCTTCCAAAACAGTAAGGATGGATTAGGGAGCACGCCACATCAAGCCTATCTACTAACGGACATGTTAAGTATAGCCTCCTGATACGTGTAAAACGTTTGAGCACCATACATACCTCTCTAAGAATCATGTCCCTGCGAGGCCTTCAAGGCTTTTGAAGCATCTGGAACATCCCTCCTATTTATTTCTGACTTGGGGGAACTTCTCATCAAGGGAGTTGTTTGAGTGAAGTCTGTCTTGAAGAGTGATCAATTAAGAATTGTGTTGTTTTAGTGAAGTCTGTCTTGAAGTGTGATAAAAAATATTTGTGTTGTTTGAGTGAGGTGTGTGTTGTAGTTTGATCAGTTAACAATTTTGATTCAAAAATGTCTTTGATTCCAATTTTCTTCGACAGGGGATCAAGCATGTTTGATACATTCTCGTTGGATGTGTGGGATCCCTTGGAGGCTTTCAATCGCTCGATCTCTAGGGACATCACCCATTCTCGAGAATTTGTGAGAGACACGGCCGCGGTTGTAAATACGTATATCGAATGGAAGGAAACCCCAGATGCACACATCTTTAAGGCCGACCTTCCTGGTATTCCATTCTATATTCCTTGATCTCGAAACTATAAATGATCATCAAAATTCTCTCCAACTCAAGGAATATAGTTCTCCCTCTATGTATCATTGCATTTTGCATGTTTTCTTTCTTTGTTTCATTAAGACAATGATACAAGTTCTTTTCTTCTATTTTTGAATCTTGCTTTGTTCACACTTTCTCCTTTATTAATATTTTTATTATTAAGGGGTCCTCATGAGATAGGATATATACCACATGAATATCATTTATTATGATGTTCATACGACCACTGACTATCATATGCACATATTTTACCTTTCAAAATTTTGAGAAGGATGCACACACACACCATTCTTCTTCTTTGTCTCTATTTTTTCTCTTTGTTTTCCAGCACATGCACATACAGGTTATGCTTCACTCTATTCACTCGTATTTTGCACACCCACACCCTATCGAGTAGTACTCATTTTGGCAACTCAACCACATCATTTCAACACCCCATACATGATAGTTTCATGGTCACGAGTGAGGGGTAGCCCCCATTTGACCATTTGTGAGCATACATCCTAGTGGGTATATCTCTTTCTCTCTGACCATCTTATTGAGCACCACATCCATAGTAGTTACCACTCCAACTTGTCCATATATGTGAGCATAACACCCTTACAAGATAGCTTTAGGACCACTAGCTAGGGGCAGCCTCCATTCAACCATATGTGAGCATACATCCTCACAGGGTTTCACTCTATTTCTTTTCCTTTTGTTTTATTTTGACCTTTTGGAGATTTCACTTTCTCCTTATTTGCTTTTTTTTCATTGTTTTTTTCCTTCTTTTCTTTTCTTTCTTTCCATATTTTCTTTTGTCCATCCACTCATCCATGCATTTTGCTTTGCATTCATTTTAGCTTACTTTCATTTAGTCAGATTTACTCATGCATTTTAGTTAGGATCATTTTGCATTGCATTCTGTTTGTGATTATCATTATAAAAAAAAAAACTTAAAATGCAAGTAAGTTTAGGGTTTTTCTTCAAAAACCTAATTTTTAGGTTGACCCTTTTAGGGCATCAGTGAAATCAAGGTTAACTTTCATTCTCACACCTTTTAGACCTCTAAACCCTTTATAAATAAAGGGATCGGATCTTCGTTTTCTCCCCAGGGACTTAACATTTGTTTTTACAATAAAGCTATCAAATAGCTCATATGAAATTAGAGTTTTCTTATCTTCTGGTGCTTTGGTGTTCTACTGTTGGTGTGTTCCTTGTACTTTTGCAAGTGGAGAAAGCCTTGATGATAATTTGTCTTCTTAAGGGGGAGAGGTCTTCCACCTTTGTTCTTGTTTCTTCCATGAGATCACCAGGTTCTTTCTTTGCATTCATTAGTTTGCACATTCATTCTAGTTTATGTTTTGTTGTATTTTGGTCTATGTCTTAGGTTTTTAAACCCTCTTATATAAATTTATACCTTATTTTCTACAGGACACAAATTTGGTAAAATCTTTGCTTTTGACCATCAGGAATTTTGCATCCGTTTGGCTCTATTACCAAATTCATGCTTGGTATCCTATAGGGCATGGATTTGGTCTAGTTAGTTTTTGGGGTGACTTTTCATCTCAAAACCCTAGGGTTTCATTTTGCATGCCCTCTACATTTTATTTCATATTTGTTTGTATTATTTTTTTACTGTTATCATTCTATTTTTCTTGCATTTCATATCAAATTAGCTTGGGGGCAATCATTTGTTCCCAAACCCTAGATTTTGAAAATGAATTCTTGTTCACATATTGCATCCATTCTGTTTGCATTTCATTCGTTGTTCTATGTTGTCATATTCTGTTGTGTTTTTTCCAAAGATCAAAGCTTAATTTTATTATGAATGGTCAACTAAAAGGATCAAGGAGGCTTGACTGTTGTGCCTCCAAGCTCACTCTTACAATGGCTTAAGTAGGTCCCCAAACATTGACCATATTTTCTATAGTTTTTGTGAAGCTATTTTGCATATTTTAAGTTGTGAGATATTCTAGATGTAAGACAAATCTTGGATCAAACACCGGATCAAATAAGTGCCATTGATGAATTTGTTAGGTTGTGTATTGTTTGCTTTTATCTTTTTACTCACAACCTAGGTTATAAATAAAAGGGAAAAACATTTGATTACTTTCTAGGCATTTAAAATAAAAGGCATATAGTTTTGCATCTAAGGTTTAGTCTTGTTTTATGCATTCCCTTGTACCCTTGCTCAAATAAAAAGGATTTTATTTCTTGCAACCTAGGATTAGAGATCATTGAATCAAATAATCATATTAGGGTTAGTCATTGTCCTCTTGCATCTTGTGTGTTTTTGCATTATTCTTTCATTTCCATAGTTTAGCATAGAAAGGCCAAACATAGGTGATTGCTTAAATAATACATTAAATATTTCCACCCCAAACTTGGAGCGAGTCCTAAAATTGTTCCTAGTGAACCCATTTTCTTTTTTCCATTGAGTGTACAGAGTATATCACACCCTTGTGATCACCTCGGCTCCCATTTGATCCAGTCGAGAATCATACATGGTAGGGCATTTTTCCCCCTCTAAAACTGCCTATCAATTTGACCCCATCATAGGCAATTTCTTATGCAATTTCCTTTGACCCTAGAGTAGGACATGATGAGGAGGATTATTTAGTTTAGAGTGTTCTATATTTGCATGCTCATATGAGTGGTGATGAGTTGGATTCTTCCATTTTATTTTCTAATATGGAGATGGTAACCGATGCTCAAGCTTCTTCTAAACATACTACACCCAAGTGGATTAAGATGCTTCTAAAGTATGCAAACTCATTTTTCCCTTAAGTAATATCAAAAGGCTCCCTCTTGAGATTTTCTCTCGAAGGTAACCCATTCACAAGATCCTTTCACCTAATATTAGGCTAAGAGCAAGTCTGAATGGGAAGATGCTATGGTAGCAAAATATGAAGCATATATGAAGAATAGAACATGGGATTTTGTACCTACTCCAACAATAATATTGTGCATTATAAGCGGGTGTAGGATACTAAGTAGATATTAAATGGTCATACTGAAAAGCATGAGGTATGTCTTATTATCAAGGGCTTCTCTCAATTGGAGGGAGTAGACTACTCTAATAATTTTACACTTGTGGCTAGGATGGACTCTTATCAAAATGATTCTTTCATTTATTGATTCCTATATATGGAAGGTGCATCAAACAAACGTGAAGAGTGTCTTTCTCAATGGGGAACTTCATGAGGAAATATACATGCAACAACCATCCTAATTTGAGCTAGAGGTCCCTACTTTATTTGACTTGATCTTTGTATGGTCTTAAGTAGGCTCCTTGTGCTTGATATAATAAAATCCAATCTATTTCTTAGTTGTGCATTTTAGTGACAGGAGGTTGAGAATGATGTTTATATTAAATATCATGATGAGAAAATTTTGGTCATTTTATTGTATGTTGATGATCTTCTCATCATAATTAGCTCCACTACTTTGATTCAGGATATGAAGTCATGGCTTTCTTTCACCTTTGAGATAACATATTTGGGGCTTTTGCACTATTTTTGGGAATATAGATTGATTGAATAGATTATGGCATTACGATTTCTTATCCCAAGTATGCTTTAGATTTTCTTTAATGCTTCAAGATAAAGTAGTGTAAGCTTGCTTGGACCTCCTTTGCTTTAGGTTTGAAACTTTGGATTGACTATACCACACATTTAGTTGATTCCACTCTATACTTTTCTCTTGTAGGACTTATCTATCTCACTCATACTAGATCAAAGATAGCCTTTATTGTTAGCTATTATTCTAGGTACATGAAGGATCCTTAGAAACGTCACTAAACAACAACAAAATGGATTCTTAGATATATCAAAGGGACATATTAGATGGGTATTCACAACTCTATTAGTTCCCTTTGGTTTAGATAGGTTTTTTAGATGCTAATTGGGCAGGTGATTTGGATGAGTAGTGGTCCATCATGTTGTGGCTGCTCCACAACGTACCCCAAAATTGGGGACCCACCTTTTTTGCATGTTTCCAAGAAGACCGAAGTGGCCCATATGCTAAAGATCAAAGAAAAGGCAAAACACCGCAAGGAGGAAAAAGTGTCGCGATATCGTGACATGTTGCATTTTCGCGGTCCAAAGCAAAGAGAGAGAGCAAAAGAGAAAAAGTGTCGCGATATCGCGACATGTTGCATTTTCGCGATCCAAAGCAAAGAGAGAGCAAAAGAGAAAAAGTGTCGCGATATCGCGACATGTTGCATTGTCGCGGCCAAAAGAGAAAAAGTGTCGCGATATCGCGACATGTTGCATTTTCGCGGCCAAAAGAGAAAAAGTGTCGCGATATCGCGACATGTTGCATTGTCGCGACCAAAAAAGAAAAAGTGTCGCGATATCGCGACATGTTGCATTTTCGCGGCCAAAAAGAAAAAAAGTGTCGCGATATCGCGACATGTTGCATTTTCATGGCCAAAAGAAAAAAGTGTCGCGATATCGCGACATGTTGCATTTTCACGGCCAAAAGAAGAAAAGTGTCGCGATATCGTGACATGTTGCATTTTCACGACCAAAGAGAAAAAGTGTCGCGATATCGCGACATGTTACATTTTCGCGCAAAAGAGAAAAAGTGTCGATATCCACATGTTCATTAAAGAAGAAAAGGAAAAAGAATAAAAAACAAAGCAATGAAACAAAAGGAAATGAACAGAGGGGAAGGTGAAACGAACAACCATTGGAAAATGAAACGAACCGTCATGGAAGGAGAAACAATTTTTTCAGAAGTTTAAATACGCCATTCAAAGAGGCCAGAAGGGGTTGGAAACTGCCACGAGCAGAGTTACAGATTTGAAGGCAAGAGGGCCATTCTGGACCTGTTTGGGTTGTTTTTCTTCCATTGACTGGTTTGGGAAAACCAGAAACTTCTGTTATTGTAAAATGACAAATTTTTAATACAAAAATTTTTAGAAAGTTGCATCTTATGGACAAGAAAGAAGGAGTCATTTTCTGCATGCAAGATTAAATGTCTATTTTTCCCCTTTTCAGATTTTAGGCTTGTAAATGGAGTTTATGCAAGTTCTCTTGGTTGCTTCATGCGAATGTTTAAATCTGAAAACCTCATTTAAAACCCTAGGAGCCAGCACTTAGCTTATCCGGATTGTGCTTGTTTTGCAGGTCCAATAGGTTAGGTTGCATGCATGAAAACCTCATATCTTCGGTTTTGTCGGAATAGGATAGCATCAAACTGAATGCATCTTGTGTTCCATTTTTTGCATTTCATTTTCATTTTCTGCATTTTATTTTCCAGAAATTTTAACTTTTTTTTTATTTTCAGGCATTAAAATAAACATTAAAAAAACTTCAAAATCCAAAAATAATTTAACCATTGCGTAGGTTATACTTCATACTTCTAATACGCAATTTGAAATTTCATTTTTGGAGTTGTTTAATATTTTAAAAAATTCATCGAAGTTGTTTTACTGCAGATTTTAAAAAATCCGAAAAATGAAAATTTCCATTTTAAGGTCAAATTTCATTTTTTCAGTTTTGTTTTGCACTCATGAGCCTATGATGACATTCCCTTCATGAAAATTCCAATTTCATTGAAGGAGTTATGTTTTATGGCATTTTCACAAATTTCCATTTCTTGAGCACTACATCGTGGTCATATGAGGACCAACTCACATTTGCTTTATTTTGGTTCAATGAACAATCACTAAAGTTTCATGGTAAAATAAACCAACATTGCCCCTTGTTTACAGTTACTTGCAATCACTAAGGTGTTCCAAGCATTTAAATTGAATATCTTTATTTGAGATTACTAATACACATATGCAAATGCTAATATAGCGGAGACCTTGGAGAAGTTGTTTGTTTAACTTCTTTGCAAGAGGGGATTTGGAACCCAAATCCTAAAGGAGAGTGTACTTTCACAATCGTGTGAAAATACCACTCAACATTTTGGCGCTAGAAGGAGGGCCTGAATTGGTTTATTTCAGTGTGATTTAAATGCTATAGGGATTTAAATTTTGAATATTTCATGCCCTATTGATTATTATCTTTAGCCCTCTTTTAACAATACAACCTTGTAGTGTTAAAAGGAGGACATGAATTGCTATGCATTGTTCTAACGCTTTTGATTGTTCATACAGGAATAATGTGTTTTGATTTGATTTTGAAAAAATTTTGGTCTTGACTAACGAGGTTGTCTCCATGCAATTACTTTCATTTGATTTTAATGGATACATTTCTTGGTTGATGCTAACATGATTATTCATACGTTACATGTTTGATATTTGCTAGTCATTTCATGCTTATTTGTAAGGAATTATTTTGTCTAAAAATGTATTTGTTGTCGGTATTATGCTCTTCACTTGCGTGTAATGCGATCTTGTGAATCAGAAAGCCTACAACACTAGGAGTATGCTCTTCACTTGCGCATATGCGATCTAGTGAATCAGAAACTAATTTACATTTTTAGAATATTGCTTTGTCATGGTTCCTTCTTTTATTCATGACTAACAAATTGGTTTTGAAGTTATTCTTTGAGTTTCATTAATGGCTACAATTGCAGGAACGTGGTATGGGATACATGTTAGTCCTTTGAACATTAGTGGAGATTCTCATGATTTACCCAAGAACGTAGAAAAATGTTTGCCCAAATTTAAGCACAATGGTCCAACATTAGCCGAGGAACATATTCAAGCCTATGTGGATATCCTAGTTAGATGGAATGTCGAACATGAGGATGTGGCATGTAGAATGTTTCCTGGAACCCTAGATGAGGTGGCATATGATTGGTACATCAATTTACCCACTGGTTCTATTACATCTTGGACGCAATTGAAAGATGAGTTTATCAATCAATTTAGGTTGTTCATTGATCCTCTCACGATATATCAACAATTTGCTTCTTGCAAAAGAGAACCTAATGAGCCAGTGAGAAATTTCAACTTGAGGTTTCGAAAGCTTTATGCGAGATTAATTTCTCCCTATACTATTGAGGAAAGTGGTGCTCTTCAAATATACTTTCGAGCATTGGATCCATTATTTGCCATATTTGTTAGGATGAATCCCTTGGTTACTGATCTTGCATCGGCCTACACAGAAGCTATGATTGTAGATCAACAATTGAGGCCACAAGGTTATGGAATGGAGCAATCAACTATGGTAGGACAACTAGGGGCTTGCAATCAAACCTCGATGGTAAATCAAGCGTGGGCACAACAAAATTTGATATTAAATGTTTTTCCCTACAATCAACTTTATCCTACCATACCAACTTATGCTCCCACTTGTGCTTATACAAGTACTTCCATCCATCCAACTATGCCTCAATTAGAGAATCATGTGGTCACTCATGGAACCATCGCAACAAATGTTCAAGCTCAGTCCGTGGATATCAATCCAACTAATCCTACTACTTCTACCACTCAACCCAAAGAGTTCGTATCGAAAGTAAAAGAGCAAAAGAAAGTGGTTAAGAAGGTATGTAGGCATGTTCCACCACAAAAATGAGCACATCAATGTATGCATCCAAATCATCCTAGGAAGAAAATTCATAATGCCGATCTTAATGGTGTTTCATGTTATGCTTCTTCGAGCGTTACAAGAGATTTTGAGGTGACTCATGTTGAAGTAAATACCTATTCGAAAAGTCTTGAAGAGCATGAAGATTTTGGAGAAGAAATTCTATGGATGGGTAACAAGAAGTTGGAATCAAATGATCACCATCTTGTTTTGGAAAAGAAATATCCAGAATCATTACCCAAAAAGGACGATTTGGATGAACAAACTTATGTGGACATGATTTGGTCAGATGTACTTACAAAGGATTGGAGCAACTATATGACACGGAATTCAAAAATCGATCCCATTATAGAAGCTCCTAAGCCATCACAAGTGGTTGAAAATGAATTGGAAGGAAAATCAACAAATGAAGTTGAAGACATAATCGAATTTCACCACTTGTTCTCGAACGACACTTTGGATGATGTTCTCGAAAGTGATGACCAAGAGGATCCACACCTTCCAAATTGTGATAAAATTGAATCATGGGTTACAAATTTTGATTATGATAGCTTTACCAATTTGAATTCAAGAGATAACCCACTTTTGGAAATAACTGAACCATCTAAGGAAGGTGAAGATGAATGGGAGGAGACGCAAGTGATTGATCATGAAGATGAGTTACTTGACATACACTTTGACCAAAAATATTTGAGGGTTGAAAAGGATGGACGTGTGTTCAATTGGGTACCTAAGTTTGGTGCCTTTGATAAACGAATCATGGAGAAAGAACAAGTGCTATATGATGAAATGCCATTGAAGGTGAATGAAGAACAAGGATTAATTTCTAACCACACCTTTGATAACATTACTTTAATGAATGAAAAGGAAGTTGATGCATTTAAATTGCTAAATCAAATTCATCAACAATTAATTCTTGAACCTAGGATAAAAACTCCTAATGATCCCAATTTAGTAAATATCCTAGAGGCTTGTAAATTGTTGCACAATTTTAATTGGCCTAAGAACATGGAAAATGAATTAGCTTTGAAATTTTTAGAAATAGGCTCTTGCTTACAAAATTTCATTTTGAATAAAGAAAGCCTAGTTCTAAATCATGAATGGAATTATGAAATTTATACCTTAAAGAATAGACGAGATGAAATTGAAGATCAAATATTGTCTAATCAATTTGATGATTTGAATCTCACCTATGAGAGTACTAATGACACTAAATCAAATTGGTGGGGTGAGCGAGGCAAGTTGAATTTTTTTGCATTGCTTGGTTTGATCTTATTGTTGTTGGATTCCTACAACATTTGGCATACCTATTGTGTCATATGTCTTTTGAAATGTTCTAATCATGTTTGGGATCCGGGAAAGTGATAGTCCAAGCTTTGCATCATCTTGTACCATATTGTACATTTGTATATAATTTTTTGGTTTGTGATGTTGGGTTTGCATTTCAGTTTTGGTTTTAAGTTTTGTGTGTTGGTCCTTTGGACATTTTTGGTTTGTTTTGAAAAAAAAAAGCGAGATGTCAACTTATGTCCTTATGAATGTTGACTAAGACTAGGAGAATATGAAACATCGGAATTGTATTGCAGAAAGCTCCACGAGTATCGCAAACACATTAAAGAATATCGTTTGGAACTTGTGATGCATGAAGTTGTCAGTTTTACAAATTATGGCAAAGTAGGTGATATACTCCATCCACATTTCAAAAAGAGCAATGCATTCATCCATATCTCATGTTACATTCCACATTGCATATACATTTCATCTCAGTTGCATCTACATTTCAAATACAATCATTGAAAAGGTGTCGAATCCTCTTAGGGTTATTATATAACATATATTAAAAAAGATCCTAAGGTTGGGAAATGATGCCCGAACTATCTTGAACCAAGCACGTTCTACACATATTAAAGAGGATCTTGAGCAAAATGGTCAAAACCATACTTGGAAGAAAAGGTGAGGCGAAAGGAGTATTTCGTGTCTGTCCTATCATGCAACATAATCCTTAAAACAATGGTTTTTACCACTCCCATAGTGCTTAAAGCCTAAAATCAGAGTAGTAAGGATAGGGTTAAATCCTCATCGAACTTAGGTTGAGGATCCAATTCCCCAAAGCTCCGATTTGACCTTCATGGAGTAGTAAGGATAGGGTCTAATTCTCATCTCGCTTAGGTTGAGAATCCGATTCCCCAAAGCTTCTATTTTGCCCACTCAAGAACTTGAAATTCCAAAGCAAATATTTTTCATTCTACTTTTATTGCATCATTGATATTGGATTGGAAGGATCGTACTACATGTCCCTTGCAAGGATGGGTAGTCATCCCCAAGGTTCAAGAAATCAAAAGTAAAGTCAAATCCTGGATTATGGGGTTGATCTCCACCGGGGCTATAGACGCCTGACTGGCAGTGGAGTATGCTCATGCGTGGCAACATGTCTTGTCTAAAAGCAAGACCACTGATTGCTCAAACGGACAGGCTAGCTTGACAATTTCATCCATAACAGGTTAAATCATTTTGTTCAAGATGAGGTAATGAACTCCAGATCAGAGTAGCAAGGATAGGGTTAAATTCCCATCTCGCTTAGGTTGGGAATCCGATTCCCCAAAGCTCTGATTTCACTTACACTTGCACATGGGTTCAAGATGGTAGTGACACATAACCAACTTTGGGATCTAGTAAATTAATTCAGTATGCACATATTTGGTCCTAAGAGGGTTTGACAGTTTTAATATGTTTGTTCATGATACTAGAAAGTTTGAGCTTTTGCAAAGCAGGTTGTTATATCTCTAGCATAGTTGTCATACATCAAATCCTGCACAAATCATTCATAGCCTTGCATACGAATCATAAGTGAAACTGACAATGGAAAGTTGAACGAGTTTCAAACGATAGGGAATGAAGCACATTGCACACACCGAGCTGATGCTTAACGATTCTGATGCTTCATGTATTTCTGATCTGTTTGCATTCTTTGGATATTTGCTGACGCTTGTATTTGAGTTCATGTATTTTCAGGTTGAGTTCTCACCAAAATGCTCAGGAGCATTTTCCAGCAGAGTCGCCATTTGTTGTGGCTGCTCCACAACGTACCCCAAAATTGGGGACCCACCTTTTTTGCATGTTTCCAAGAAGACCGAAGTGGCCCATATGCTAAAGATCAAAGAAAAGGCAAAACACCGCAAGGATGAAAAAGTGTCGCGATATCGCGACATGTTGCATTTTCGCGGTCCAAAGCAAAGAGAGAGCAAAAGAGAAAAGTGTCGCGATATCGCGACATGTTGCATTTCCCGCAAAAGAGAAAAAGTGTCACGATATCGCGACATGTTGCATTGTCGCGGCCAAAAGAGGAAAAAGTGTCGCGATATCGCGACATGTTGCATTGTCGCGGCCAAAAGAGAAAAAGTGTCGCGATATCGCGACATGTTGCATTTTCTGGCCAAAAGAGAAAAAGTGTCACGATATCGCGACATGTTGCATTTTCACGCCAAGAAAAAGTGTCGCGATATCGCGACATGTTGCATTTTCCGGCCAAAAGAGAAAAGGATCAAAAAAGAAAAAGTGTCGCGATATCGTGACATGTTGCATTATCGCGGCCAAAAGAAGAAAAGTGTCGCGATATCGTGACATGTTGCATTTTCGCGACCAAAGAGAAAAAGTGTCGTGATATCGCGACATGTTGCATTTTCACAGCCAAAGAGAAAAAGTGTCGCGATATCGTGACATGTTGCATTTTCGCGGCCAAAGAGAAAAAGTGTCGCGATATCGCGACATGTTACATTTTCGCCAAAAGAGAAAAAGTGTCGTGATATCGCGACATGTTACATTTCACGAAGATGACAAAGGGCCACAAAATGGAAACAAACAGGCATAAGGGAAGGTGAAACGATGCATGCAAGGGAAGGTGAAACGAACAACCATTGGAAAATGAAACGAACCGTCATGGAAGGAGAAACAATTTTTTCAGAAGTTTAAATACGTCATTCAAAGAGGCCAGAAGGGGTTGGAAACTGCCATGAGCAGAGTTACAGATTTGAAGGCAAGAGGGCCATTCTGGACCTGTTTGAGTTGTTTTTCTTCCATTGACTGGTTTGGGAAAACCAAAAATTTCTGTTATTGTAAAATGACAAATTTTTAATACATAAAATTTTAGAAAGTTGCATCTTATGGACAAGAAAGAAGGAGTCATTTTCTGCATGCAAGATTAAATGTCTATTTTTCCCCTTTTCAGATTTTAGGCTTGTAAATGGAGTTTATGCAAGTTTTCTTGGTTGCTTCATGCGAATGTTTAAATCTGAAAACCTCATTTAAAACCCTAGGAGCTAGCACTTAGCTTATCCGGATTGTGCTTGTTTTGCAGGTCCAATAGGTTAGGTTGCATGCATGAAAACCTCATATCTTCGGTTTTGTCGGAATAGGATAGCATCAAACTGAATGCATCTTGTGTTCCATTTTCTGCATTTCATTTTCATTTTCTGCATTTTATTTTCCAGAAATTTTAACTTTTTTTTATTTTCAAGCATTAAAATAAACATTTAAAAAACTTCAAAATCCAAAAATAATTTAACCATTGCGTAGGTTATACTTCATACTTCTAATACGCAATTTGAAATTTCATTTTCGGAGTTGTTTAATATTTTAAAAAATTCATCGAAGTTGTTGTTTTACTGCAGATTTTTAAAAAATCCGAAAATGAAAATTTCCATTTTAAGGTCAAATTTCATTTTTTCAGTTTTGTTTTGCACTCATGAGCCTATGATGACATTCCCTTCATGAAAATTCCAATTTCATTGAAGGAGTTATGTTTTATGGCATTTTCACAAATTTCCATTTCTTGAGCACTACATCGTGGTCATATGAGGACCAACTCACATTTGCTCTATTTTGGTTCAATGAACAATCACTAAAGTTTCATGGTAAAATAAACCAACATTGCCCCTTGTTTACAGTTACTTGCAATCACTAAGGTGTTCCAAGCATTTAAATTGAATATCTTTATTTGAGATTACTAATACACATATGCAAATGCTAATATAGCGGAGACCTTGGAGAAGTTGTTTGTTTAACTTCTTTGCAAGAGGGGATTTGGAACCCAAATCCTAAAGGAGAGTGTACTTTCACAACTGTGTGAAAATACCACTCAACACATCATAGAATTTGTATTCTACTTGGGAGCTGACCCAGTTTCATGGTGTTCTAGATGTTAATTCACCATTTCTTAGTCCTTCATAAAGGCTAAATATTGTGCTACCAATGAGGCAACTAAGCATCTCAAGTGGATACTAATAATTTTGGAGGAGATTGGCATCCCTCAATGTTTTTCTATCACCCTTTGTTGTGATAATTAGAGTACTATTTGGCTTATCCATAATCATGTGTTTCATCAGCATACAAAGCACATTGAGATATGGATGTACTTTGTGAGATAGATTTATGCTAATGAGATGTTAGATCTAGTATATGTTCCTTCATTAGAGCAAGTAGTAGATATTTTGACCAAGATCATGCATGAGGTCACTTTTGTGAGCATGCAAGAGCTTCTTGGAGTTGGAGAGTGCCCCTTAATGGGGAATCCAACATAAGAGTTCTCTCTATGTCCCCCATTTAGCTTAAGGAGGGATGTTAGAATTTGTGGTGGTTAAGCTTCTCTTGAGGTCATGACCAACAATTTGTTACATTTGCCCTTTGGGCCCATGTAAACCTTGAAAAATATATTTTTGTAATTTTTTATTATTTTATTCCTGAGGGTCATTCTTGTGATTTTGACCTAGAGGCATCATGTACTTCGGTATAAAATCCCTTTCTCATAAATAATTTTATTATAGGTTTGAGTGCAATTTGATTCACTTTGTGTGACAATCTTTTGGTGTCTATGGACACCCTATGATATTATGTGTTTTATATGTTGTTTATTTCTTTGTTAAGCACTAATAGGTAATGTTTGATTCCATTCATTTCTAGAAACTACTATAAAATCTGACAGGTTGATCAGCAGGTACGTGTTTACCATAATGAAGATTTGAATTTAAGTTTAGTAACAAATCCTAGGTATATGTATGAGTTTAAGTTTGGTAATCAACCTTGGGTGTGTGCATAGGTCACTCAACTTAATTTTAAACAACCTTTGTGGTTGGATTCCAAAAACACATTGTATGTTTGAGCTATCTCAATATATCCCATAACAAAGTAGCAATAAGCATCACATAGTGGTCAGTCCCTACCAATTATAGGAGGAATTGAAAGTGCAAATTGAGTTAAAATTGTTTTTTATAATAAGTATACAATTACACACAAATGCATTGCAAACATAAACTCAAACTAGAATTAAGATGATGATTTGAATGCTAAATCATAATAACAAAATGACAAAATAAATATTGTAGGTTACTTCCCAATATATTATAAGATAAAATAGAAGTATGAACTTTTAATACAATCCAATTGTTATTTATATTATAGGCACCATGATTATAGTGTATAAAATATGCATCTATTAGAATTTTTTTATTCATACAAACTAAACCCACCGTACTGATGTGAAATTGTGAAATAAATAAGCATTTTGCTTACAATATATTAAGCAATATAAATAATGTTTGTGTCAAGAAGTTCAATTTATTTAATTTGACTCAAACTAAGGCAAAAGAATTAATTCATTATAGATACATAATAGTGTTATTTACAAAGAGACTTTGGAAAAAAACTACCCTATACCTAGTCCATTATTGATCAAAATTTATCAAAATTTAGTAGTAGCAAGTTGGTAGAGAAAACCTTTATTGACCTATCAAACAAAAAATACAAATAATGTCAAAAGAATAGAATTTGTTGTAACAAATTCTATAATTAATTTGTTGGTTTTTTTCTTAGTTAAAACAATTAATTTGTTTTATCATTAAAATAAGAAATATATATATATATATATATATATATATATATATATATATAATCTTGTGGTTACCTATAAACAAGATCCATAATTAGAATTAATTACATAGACTAAACATATTTCATATAACAAGCACAATATATTGTGATTTATAATATATTGACTTATGTTTTACATGTTTGATATTATAACAATTGTAAACATGATTAAAGAAACTGATTTACACAAAATTTAAAGTTAAACAATTATATACAATTTTTATTTTAAATAAAATATAATTATTCAATTAATTAAAATCTTAACATAAATTATGATAAAATTATTTATTTTAATATCATAAATTAAGTAATTACATACAAAATACACTCTTGTTAAAATGAAATTAGTTTAAAACTTATATTGAACACAATCACATTAATTAGTATCGTAAGAAAATTTCCCAATACTACACTCACCTTTTTGCCCATAGTCTTTGTGACTTCTTTTATGTTTTTGGAAGGTCGTTGTTTCAATTCGATCTATTTTTTTTTAATGGTACTAATCTTGTTGATTTCCTCTGTATTTAATAAATTAAACTTTTTTGAATGATTGAAGTCCCATTAACTTTGTTTTTATTTAATAGATTAGACTAAGATGTTTATTAATTGCAAGATTTTTTTTATAAACACACTTACCCTCTAACACACTCATTCACACTAAGGTTTGAACTTAGACATCCTGTAAAACCAAAGCCTAAACCGGTACGTTATCCTAGTGAAATTTTTATTATGGTACACAGGGTGAGGCTTCACGGGAGAGAGGGAGATAAAATCTTCGAAAACAGTAGTGAGTTAATTTTTTTTGGTTTATCATAAAATTTTCTGGCCTTCTCCTATATATTACTATCTATTACATATGAATTCCTTTTCAATGGGATGGAAGAGCCGATGTGATGGACCAGGGCATAAATTTGTTCTACGCTCAAAGTATCCAATGGATCCGGAGCACGCCACACCATATTTTCCATCACATCAAGCCTATCTACTAACGGACATGTTAAGTATAGCCTCCTGCTACGTGTAAAACGTTGGCGCACCATACACACTTCTAGAACAATCGCGTCCCTGCGAGGCCTTCAAGGCTTAGGAAGCATCTGGAACATGCCTCCTCCGATTTATTTCAAACTTGAGGAAACTTGTCATCAAGTGAGTTGTTTGAGTGAAGTCTGTCTTGAAGAGTGATCAATTAAGAATTGTGTTGTTTTAGTGAAGTCTGTCTTGAAGTGTGATAAAAACGATTTGTGTTGTTTGAGTGCGGTGTGTGTTGTAGGTAGATCAGTTCACAATTCTGATTCAAAAATGTCTTTGATTCCAAGTTTCTTCGGCAGGAAATCAAGTGTGTTTGATCCGTTCTCGTTGGATGTGTGGGATCCCTTGGAGGCTTTCAATCGCTCGATCTCTAGGGACATCGCCCCTTCTCGAGAATTTGTGAGAGACATGGCAGCGGTTGCAAATACTCAGATCGACTGGAAAGAAACCCCAGAGGCACACATCTTTAAGGCCGACCTTCCTGGTATGCAAATTCTGAGGATGAATTCTTTACTCTGTTCTCTGTATATCTGTTTTGTTTAAAATTTTTGTTTGGCTCTGTGGTTCTGCATTTTGTGGGGTGAATTGCTTGTGATCGGATGTTTTTGTGTGTATTTTGTAGGGTTAAAGAAAGATGAGGTGAAAATAGAAGTGGAGGATGGGCGTGTTCTTCAGATAAGCGGAGAGCGTAATAAGGAAGAGGAGGAAAAGAACGACAGGTATCATAGGGTAGAACGTGCGCGAGGCAAATTCCTCCGGCGGTTCCGGCTGCCGGAAAATGCAAAGGTGGAAGAGGTGAAGCCGTCCATGGACAACGGAGTGCTGACTGTGACGGTGCCGAAGAAACCCCAGCCCAAGCCGGAAGTTAAGTCTATTGAAATCTCTGGCTAATAGAGGGGAATTCCTGTAGAGCCTGCCCTATGGCTACCGTTTTGTTGGCTTCTGCTGAGTATTTTCCTACAAAGATAGGAACGAGAGAGAGTTTAAGAGGGTTTGGTACGAAGATATAAATTAGAGAAGTTACGAGGTTTTGTTTTTTTTTTTTTTTTTTTGTTGTTGTATGTTGTGGTCTCATAAGAAGGGTGTAAAAATTTAAAGGGTTTTTCTTTGAAGGCAGCAAGTTTGTCTTTGGAACTGTAAAGACCTGTGACCCTACGTATTAGAAGACGTATGTAAACGAAAGGTGAAAGGTAAAGTGTATGTATTTTTTACCAGAATGAAAAAGTACTACTACCCTTTCAAGAGTTGCCAGTCCCATATTACTCGACACACACGTTTAGATCAGTCGTACGGGAACACGTTAATATATGTTTGTGTTATACTTGTCATGAAGGTGATTAGAACTTCGAGAAACCCAGGAAATAATTGATACCACATTACATAAATTTCAAGAAGCCTAGACATAGTTAACACAAACGGTTACCATTCTCTTTCCAAGCCTAGACACAGTTAACACAAACGTTTACTATTCTCTTTTCAACTGGCTTGGAAATTCTAATGCGCTGTTATAATTTAATCGAAAATAGGAAACATAAATAGACAATAGAATCGTCTAAGGACATTCTTTTGTCCTTGGGAAACCCGCCTTTTTCCTAGAGGCACCTCCTGCTTTTCGCGTACCTAGAAATGGTTCCATATTCAGAAACAATCGTCTGTATTTGTGCTTTGTCCAGAGACGGTCATTCCCGGTTCACATCTCTTTCTCCTTCTGTCTTTGTGCTTTGTCTAGAGACGGTCTTTACCGGTTTACATCTCCTTCTACGGTCTCCCCTGTTTCAGAAGTCATCGTTTTCGGGGAGACGTCTCCTGTGGTTTGTGGTTCAGAAATCATCGGTTTCGGGGAGTAGTCTCCTCTTGTTCTGAGAGATCATTTCCCTGTTTTTTTTTTTTTTTTGTTTTTTCTTCTAATCATTTCATTTCATTTTTTTTCTTTCTTTTTTTAAAACTGATGTTTTTTTTAATGGATAAAAAACTAAATTATATTAGAAGTGGAATTAACACACCTCAGAGTTCACACTAACTGATACGGTTAATGAAGAGCAACAATCAACAATACATGCCATCAAAAAAACATTGAAGAACCACAAGGAATAGAACCACCACTCCCAAATATAAGAATAATAGCAATTCAATAGCAATCCAACATTTAAGGTGAAACAGGCCAGCCTATGGGGGTCGTATCTTCCCTATCAACAGAACTTCATTAATCTGGGGGGTTGTATCTTCCCTATCAATAGAACTTCATTAATCTGTGGGGGGGTCGTATCTTCCCTATCAACAAAACTTCATTAATCACAATGAGCTGACCAACACCTTTGTCATCAGCAAACCTCCTTATCAGCAGAACTTCATTAATCACAGTGAGCTGACAAACATCTCTGTCATCCCTCCCTATCAGCAGAACTTTATTAATCACAGTGAGTTGACCAACATCTCTGTCATCGGTAAACACATGAACAACAGGTTGAGGAAGTACAACAAGAGTACCCCAACCCGCAACATGTGCTAAGGGTTCAAGAACCACATCTCAACCAGAAACAAGAACCACATCTCAACTAAAATGGCGAGAAGAACTCCTACCAACATAATGGCGCCAATTTCGAGTGGGAGGAGACGAAGATCGATGGCGCTTCGGAAGCATAGAAGGACACAAAGGTTGAGAAGGTGGTTGAAGATGAACCCGAGAAGAGGGAGGGTTGTTGGGAGATCGAGGTAGAATACGATTGACAGTGCAAGGCACATTGTCGCAATGGGCCATTAGATTTCACATATGTTGAAGCTCAACACTCACCTTTTCAACCTGAACAGAAATCTGTAACCAGCAGTCATAGAAAATGAAATATTTTTTAGCAAGAGAAAATGCAAAAGATATATCTTGTGCAGAAAAAATACCACGATTGCGAGTCTTCCACAAGTGAAAAAGAGTGTTGATTCGGAAAATATTCCAAACTTCGTGCAAATTATCAGCAAAATCAATAGGATCTCCCAGAAGAGCATGAGGCCAAGAGAAAGAGCTCAGCATAAACGGTTTGAAAAAGGAAAGAAGCCAGTCCCAAGCCAATCCCAAGCTAGTTGCGCACGCAAACAATGCCAGAAAAGATGTAAGAAATCCTCATATTGATGGCAAAAGATACAAGTAGGATTGTCCACCCCAAGATGAAGAAGACGCGCTCCAATTGGCAACCCTTGATGCAAAACACTCCATGCACATAAGTGTTGCTTAGGTTCAATGTAGGAGGCCCATGCCATGTTAAATCTCTGTTTCCAGCAGGTATGTGTAGAAATTAAGTCCCATCTGGCATTCAACCTATCCCACATGGGAACATGTGGCATCAACCAACTGTATCCCAACTTCGCTCGGTATTGCAAGAATGGTCGTTGGTTTGGCCAAAACCAATCAACCCACCAGGGTTATTGAAAATGCCTATTAATTTTTATCCAAATAGAGAAAGGAATTTGTTCAAGCACCAATTCATAAGTGGATTTGTCTACCTGATGGAGATTATAATATTTGCTTAAAAGAATCCTCGGGTAGCTAATCTATAGTGTGATTTGAAAAAAAATCAGACAAGCAAACAATACCCTTTTTATAAAATTGTTTAGCTCTAACCCATTGAACTTGAGCTAAAGGTAAACCTTGATAGGTAATAGCAAGGGACCACCAAATGTTAGTAGAGGAGATTGAAGCACCAACTCTGGATGCAGAGCCATTCCAGGACAACCAAGGCTTCAAAGCCTCCTAGGATTTCCAAATAATCTTAATGATAAAAGAGGTAGGAATTTGAATAGGAAGAGGAGCAGTAAGAACAGCTTGAAGACTAAGCCCCTTCCATACCTTTTTGTCATAAGGTAAGCCATGAGACAAGCAATGTCTAATAAGAACTTGCCACGCTGCATCACCTGTAATAGCTCAAATAATGCACTTGGCACAAAGAGAGAACCCTTCTTTTGACAATCAAATAACCCTATGCCACCACTGGCTTTAGGAAAATAACAAAACTCCCAGGCTACTCTATGAAAACCTTTGGTACCCTTATCCTTGGCCCACAAAAAATCCCGTAATAGCTTTTCTAATTTGTGATAGCAAGCCTTAGAAGGAACCCAGCAAGAAGAATAATACACGAGTAGAAGCAAGGATTTTAGAAAAAAATTGAAATTTTCCAGCCAAAGATAATTGCTTAGACGACCAGTAGGATAATTGTTTTTCAACCTTGTGCACAACATATTGCCATAACTGAGAAGGAGAGCCCTGAAAATCAAAAGGGATACCCAGAAACTTAAAAGCTTTCCCAGGGTAGATCCAAGACCAGGGGATGTGACAAAGCCAGGAAGGAATAGGATGAACAGATTGTCTATAGCAGGAAGTTTTGCGCCATTGAAAATTAGATCCAGAAGCAAGACAAAAAGTATCCAAATACTGAATAGCAGTGGAAAAGGATTGTTCATCCTTCCTAATAGTAAAAAAGAAATCATCAGCAAAATGGCCATTGACAAGCTGCTAGTGGAATTAGGAAGGGTGATGCTGCGAATCAAACCTTGAGAAACTTTATTGGGTAACAGATATCCAAAAGCGTCGACAGCCAAAATAAACAGAGAGGGAGCAAGATGACAACCCTGACGAACTGACCGACCAAGAGGAATTTGCTCATACTTACATTTATTCAAAGTAAGAACAGCTGATGCATCATTGAAAAGCATACAAAAAAAATTAATAAAATAAGGACCAAAACCCAAAGCCTAGAGCATAGAAGTGATAAAATACCATTCAATTCGGTCATATGCTTTTTCAAAATCAACTTTGATGAATAAAGTATCTTGAGAAGAAGTTCGAGCCCACTCCATACCTTCCCAAACTGCCAAAACATTATCAAGAATGTATCTGCTCTTTACAAAGCCATTTTGTTCAAACCTAATGATCAAAGGCAAAAGAGGCTTGAGTTTTAAAGCTAACGCTTTAGCAATAATCTTATAACTGACATTGAGAAGAGTAATGGGTCACCAATTGGTGATGACTTCAGGATACCCCATTTTAGGAATAAACTTAACATTACCCTGATTGATGATAGAGCCAAGAGACCCACAGTGCATTGCCTCATGATAAACCTGAAGAAGATCAGGACCTAGCATATCCCAAAATGCTTTATAAAACTCATAAGGGTAACCCTCTAAACCAGGAGCCTTATCATTTGCCATATGAGAAAGAGTAGCAGAAAGATCATCCAAAGATAAAGGTGTATCACAAAAAGCTCACTGGTTTGAGTTAAGTTTGATAAGAACAACAAAACAACATTCCTCCAATACTCGATGACGGACAGGCGAAAGAGGTTGGGAATCAAAGACTTTCTAATAATGGACAACAAAGGCTTGTATAATATCTGGAAGAGCAGTAACTCTTGCATCTTCTATTTGAATAGCTTGAAATTCAAAATAGTGAGCAGGAGGGCGAAGTCTGTAAAAAAATTCCTTAGACACCTTATCTCCAACCTGAAGCCAATGCATCCGAGCTCGAATTTGAGCACCTTTAGCTTAATAAATATCAAGTTTCTTAATTTCATGGCGTATGGCAGAAACTTGAGCTTGCATAGCAACATTAAAGGGAGAAGCTTCAAGGTAAACTGAAGCTCAAGCTAACTCAGTGTGCAAAGTAGAATTAGAGTGACGTCGACGCTTAGCAACCTCAACTCCCAGACTTCTCAATAAAGTGGTAGTACGGTGAATAGCCTAATTCCACAAAGGTATCCAGCGAACACCTCCAGAAGGTTTGGGGAGGAGATTCCAGATGCGAACAATATGGGTTGTCATGGAAATACTATGCAAAAACGAGACATAAAATTGTGAAGGAAAAGAAAGGGGTTGTATCTGTGGAGAATCAACTTGAAAAAGAATGGAAGAATGATCAAACAAGGTAGTATTGCCAACAACAGCAACATGAGGAAGAGAATGCTTGAGACGAGAGACATGAAAATGATCACAATCAGAAATCATAACCTGATCAAGGTGTTCAAAAACTCAAGCTGATCTTAGCTTGAAAATTGGTCCAAGTAAACCACAACTTATGAGGAAAGTTAGAAGGAGAATAAAGGGAGTTGGGATCAAAAAGTATAAGTTTAATTTTCATGAAATACCAAGTTGCACGCTCCCCAACACACCATCGCATACAGGTTTGACTCAGCTTGTCAACATGCTTTTCCACCATATTAAAATGACCATAGAAAATCCATGTGGCAAAAGGTAAATTTAAAGTAATCCAGCACCAAAGATAACACCTTTGGGGAGGGTCATTAGAAATAAATATTTACAATCCCTAGCGGTTTACCACATATCTCAAGCAAAGTCCAAACCGCTTGGTTTGAAGGATCAACCCCCCAAGAGACCACATGATCAAGCCACTGAAGAGCAAAAAAGGTGACAGCACCTCCTTTACCAAAAGAGTGATTGGTGGCATAAAAAATACTACGAGGCCACAAAAAGTTACAAGTACATTGCAAAAGGAAATCATTAATTTTAACTTCTTGCAAACATATCACATCCAAACTATCAAAAAGATGGAAAATATGATCCAACTCACTACGGACCAGGTATTTTTGGACTGGACCCGTCAGTCGTCGAACATTCCAAGAGAATAAAAGCATTACGACCCGTCAGTCAGCGACCCCACCATGACATTCTCTGTGTCACCAAGCAATATTAAAGAGTCAAAGGAATTAGACTCAATTGGTTGGCACCAATAAAAGGAGGGACTCTGATCATCACGCACAGGACTACGATAACGACGGGCTTTAAAAACAAAACCAACATCAGAGGGTGCAGGTTGACTAGGTTCAGGGGAAGGCCTATGGGTGAAGGCTGACTAGGTTCTTTGGAAGGTTATATCTTTTTTGTTTTCTTTTTTATAAGGTTTGGAAGGTTTTTTTTTTTTTTTTTGTTATTTTTTTTTGTTTCCTTTTTTATAAGGTTTGCGAAATCAAATAAAATATCATTATCCTTTCAAAACCTCCTTAACTACCAAGCATACCTATTAAAAAAATCATACATTATATCTAAATAAATCTTGAGCATATCTTAATAGATCTTGCATATAATTTATTTCATAAATAAAGATACTAATTAAATTTAAATTGGAATCGTTTTAATAGATCTTGTTTGATAAATAGAGATACCATGCATTCCATCTTGTGTATACTTTCTTTTATAAATAAAGATAATAATTAAGTTAAACTTAAATTGAAATTGGTTTAATAGATCTTCTCATAATTTGTTTGACAAATAAAAATACTATTAGTCGATTGATATCTCTACCTCAAATAAAATAATTTTTTTTGGTAAGTTAGGTACTATTCATTGCATGCGGGTTTTATAAGGATGACCCAAAACCTCTGTACATAAGCAGCAAAACTGCCCACAAAATGTGGCTACCACCAGATGACCTAGGAGGTTTACCCCAAACAACCAGTGTCACAAGCATAGAAGCCTTAATAAAAAACCAATCCAAGGCTCCACGCAGGGCAGCCAGATAAAAAACCCAAAAACATGCTCCACGTAGGGCAACCATGCTTCAAAAACCATAATATGGCTCCACACAAGGCAGCCTATCACTAAACAAAAATAAACTAAGGCTCCACGCAGGGCAACCATAGACCAAACATCTAAGACAGGACAACTAAGGATCCTTGACCTCCTCTTCAACCTTCTTGTCTTCATCCTCTATTTTGTCGCCCGCTTTTGAAAGTTCATCCCCCTTGGAGTCCTCCTGCCCCTGAAACTATTCACTCTATCCCAGGTCTCCAAGATGGCCACCGTGATTTCCCGATCATCACCTGAATGTTTTTAAGAAATGGCATAAAACCCCTTTCTGTGAACATGACCTCCGCCACTGGTTCCATCACCACACTGGTAGGCTCCACTATCGTGCTGCTTGGCTCCACTACGACTGTCTTCTCCATAATAGTGAATCTGACACACAACAAAAATGACAAGCCCACAACGTAAAAGAAAAAATAGGGATGAAGGGACTTGATAGAAAAGGGGAGCCAAAATTCATCCACAATGGGTGCCTTGTGATTTTTTTCATGGGTAATTAAAATTCCCAAGCGCCAGGCATTCATTATCAGGTGGAAAAGCATGACATTGTCATAATTGTGCGATAATAAAATATCGCACTCCACATTTTCATTGGAAATCATTATCAGGCACATTTTGAAAATTTTCAGCCTCCACAATCAAGTCTACTATGTGAGGAAAGCCACTTGTCCACACGGTTAAACCATCAGCTGACACCCCTTCATTAGCCAAGCTATCAGCTGCTTTGTTGGACTCCCTGAAGGTATGTTGAATCAAAGTTTCCTAGTGATTGTTTATGAGGATCTTCGCTTCATCAATCTCATATTGGATCCTCCATGGTACTTTCTTGTTGATAATGAATCAATGGATATCTCTCTATATCATGATTAGACTTAGATACCATGCATACTTTATTTTCTTTGATAAATAAAGATATCGTTGACAAATAAAATACTATTAATAAAATAATAATTGTTTGTAATCCTTTCTTTTAAACTATACCTTAAAAGTTAAGTCATCTATATAAAAACAACCAAGTCATCTAGATAAACAACCAACATGTGATTAGTTTGCATTTCATCTAAATAAAAAACCAACATGTGATTAGTTTGCATTACATCTCGATAAAAATACCAGCATGTAATTAGTTTGCATTTACTTATAATGTTGGTTCATTTGTTTTTAAAGTAAATTTATATTCATAATGTTGGTTCATTTCCAGCATGTGATTAATTTGCATTTACTTATAATGTTGGTTCATTTGTTTTTAAGTAAATTTATACTTATAATGTTGGTTCATTTGCTTATTTTGTAAATCTATATGGTTGTAAATAATTGTCAATATGTTATCTGATTTTTAGTAAATCTATGTTGTTGGATATAATTTTCCATATGTAATTAGTTTGCATTTACCTACAACCAACATGCAATTAGTTTAAATGTGGTTCATTTGGTTTTTAGTAAATTTATGTTGGAAATAATTATCAATTTTATAATTTCAAGCGATGTTGGAATTAGTTATCAATTTTTAAATTTTAAGTTGTAGGAGCTTGTTTCAAACCAGTTTGCATTTACTTACATTGGTTTGGTTTTTAGAAATCTATGTAGGAAATAATTGTCAATTTTTAAATTTCAAGAGCATTGGATTTAGTTATCAAATTTAAGTTGGAAGAACTTGTTTCAAACCGTATTATTTTAGTAAATCTATGTAGGATATAATTGTCAGCTTGTTTCAAACCATATTCTTTTAGTAAATCTATGTAGGATATAATTGTCAATTTTTAAATTTCAAGAGAGATTGAAATTTGTTGTCAATTTTTAAATTTTAAGTTGTAAGAGCTTGTTTAAAAATATATTTTGAACTCTAGGAACTTTATAGACATGATGTTCTCTTCACATCTAGGTAGTTGCATATAAGCTTCTTCTCAATTAAACTATTCAAGATTTAACATTTATTTGTTGAACTGGTCACTTATTATGTGTTGTTAGTGTTAACACTGATTTTGTTGTGTTTCATTGAGTAACAATTGCAATGTCTCTTCATAGTTTATTATATAGTGTTGTGCATATCCTTTGACAACGAGTTTTGCTTTATATCCTTCAATGGCTCCATCACTTTTGTATTTGTTTTTACATATTTATTTTACTTTTATTACTTCATTTTTAATAAGTTCAACTCTCACTTTTGTATTTGTTTTTACATATTTATTTTACTTTTATTACTTCATATTTTAGAAGTTCAACTAACTCTCAAGTTTCATTCTTCTGTATTTATTTCTTCTTTCATTGCATCATGATAGTATGTTATACAACATATTTGTAACAACTAGGTTTAGTATGAATTTAAGAAAATAATGTAAAATTAACAAATATAACATTATATATTTTTTATTGTCAGTCCTTGACAACAAGCCTTGCTTTATGTTCTTCAATGGCTCCATCACTTTCGTATTTTTTTTTACATATTTATTTTATTTTTTATTTTATTTTTATCACTTCTTTATCTTTTAGAATTTCAACCAACTCTCATGTTTCATTCTTTTTAATTGTCCTTAATTTTTTCTTTCATTGCATCATGATAGTATGTTTTACAACATATTTGTAACAACCGGGTTTAGTATGAATTTAAAAAAATAATGTAAAACTAACAAATGATTTGTATGTTCTTGACTGGCAGTCCTTTAATAAATTTCGATTTAACTTTTTATCTTCCTTGGAATTGATGTTAGACTTGTACTTGCATTTGAAGTTCCTTATGACGGTTATAGGTTACTACCATTGAAACTTGTGTTGTTACTAGAAGTAGTGATATCATCTTTAGATGCTTCTATTTTTGCACTTGATCTTTTATTTTTTTTTATACACCTTCAAAATTTATATCATGTGATATAATCATTCTAAAATATTAGGGATTTCAAATTTTGTAAGTTTTACTCTCTTCGGTTAACAAAAATGCATTTTTCACTCTTTGCATCCAACTACTAAATGCATTCTCCACTCTTTGATTCTAACTACTTCCTAGTAATGAACCAAAAATTGTGAACGTCCTATATTGGGTTTTCTATTAATCATGCCACTTCTAGTGTACAATTCTTCATTGCTAATGTAGGGTTGTGATTAAGAATATACACAGTTGTAGCTATTGCTTCCATCCGAAATTTAGTCATGTACTTTGCTTAGAACATAGACTTCGTCATTTCAACAATCATGTGATTTTTTATATCAACAATGCTATTTTGTTATGGTGTTTATGTTTTTTTTGAAAAATAATTTGAAAAAACTTGTATTAAAACAAAGATCATTTACAGGTTGGGATGACACTTTTCCCAGCCTTAGTCAAAGAGAACACATGTTTACAACAGTAAAAGAAGATTTGCATTGGAGCCAAATCTCTTAAACCATATTTCTACAATGACTGTTCACCTGTTTACAACTATAAAAGAAGATCTACATTGAAACACAAATCTCCTAAACAGTATTTCTGGAATGGTTATCCAAATTAGCTAAGCACTAGATTTGCTCACCAACCTGCCTAATCATCTCATCCTCAATAGCCATGTCACTGTGCCCATTGAACCCCTACCTCCTTCTCGGTACCCATCTTAGCCAAGAAGTCTGCCACTTTATTTAGATCTCTACTCACATAAAATGGAATCACATCATCTAATTCCCTCCACAATTCCTTAATTTGAGTGACAAGAATCCTCAACCTCCATGTTTTCAAAGCAAAGTTCCTCATGCAATTTAGAGCTCCAACCATTATTTGAGAATCTGATTCTAGGATTATCCTCCTATGACCTTGTTTTACTGCCCAAATAGAAGCAGCTTTGATAGCTAAGGCTTCTGCTTCATTGTTTGTGGCTCTTCCCAAGCCTTATAGTTCCCAATAGAGCACTGTTCCAACATGATTCCGGCAAACCACTCCAATTCCAGCTCTACCCGGATTGCCTTTTGTAGCTCCATCGGTATTAATTTTAATCCAACCTTCCGGGGGTGGTTTCCAACTAGCTCTGTCTTGTCCCTCTTGCACTTCAACTTTCTTTTCCATTGCCCCAATAACAACCTGAGTTTCCTCTTTAGCATAGATTGCCACAGTTTTGTGACTTTGCTCCAAATGACCTGCCAAACTCCATCTAAAGAAGAAAAAGTTTCTCTAAAAATTCTGGCATTTCTCTCCAACCACACTTGCCACCAAATAAAGTTTAATCCAAGATCCCAACCAATACAAAGAACTTTAGATTTAAATCTACCCCTCTTCCATATTTCCCAAATATTAATCCGATTCAAATCACCATTAACTTGAATTTTATAATATAAAAACCATCTCTCCCAAATATGGCACGTGAATGGGCACTCAAACATCAAGTGATCAGTTGTTTCCTCACTCTTGTAGCATAAAACACATTGAGATGGACCAATGATTCCCCTACATCTGAGATTATCAAAAGTAAGAAATCCATTATGCATGAACTTCCAGGCAAAAAAGTTTACTTTCGGCCAACCCTTGGACTGCCAAATATTTCTCCAATCCTCAACCTGATATGTATGAGGATGAGGCTCTGGAAGGATCTTATCATATCCATACTTCATTGTGTAGACACCAAGTCTCCCATAGCCCCAAGATAATTCATCCTCCTCGTATCTTCCTGTGAGAAATATTTTTGCCAAGATTTTAGTCATGATGGGTGTCAAATCCGGAGGGATTGAAATTGGCCACTCATCCAACTTCTTAAACTGCTTAAACTTATAATCCCCCAGTTGACTAGTGTTGAAATAACTTTCAATTTGGATCCATCCCCTGGTTTCTATGGCTATTTTTATTGGTTGCAGTTTAGGAAATTCAACAATGATAGGTGGGTATTGATCCCATGAATCTGTCCAAAATCGTGCCTTCTCCCCTCTCCCCAATTTCCAAAATAATCTATCTTTTACTACTTGAGATCCTAACTTGAGAGCCTGCCATACTAAGGATCCATTACCATCCAAAGGGAAACGACCCATCTCATTTGGGTTTACCTGTCCCAAATATTTACTAGTTAAGATTCTACTGAATAAATAAGTTGGTTGGGAAATCCACCTCCAGTAAAGCTTTCCAGCCAAAGCTTTATTATTTAACTTTGATCTTCTCAGTACCAAACCTCCCTTTACCTTGGGTTGGCTTACTTTATCCCAACCTACTAAGGCCCATTTCCTCTCTCTTTTTACTCCTTCCTATAAAAATTTTCTAGCCATCTTGTCCAACTCTTTCCATATGGTATGTGGGACAACAAAGATAGAAAATTTATAAATTGGCATGTCCTGAATGGCTGACTATAAAAAAGTTAATCTACCCCCATAGCTTAACCATTTGTGAGACCAATGATTAATTTTGTCCTTGATACAATCCAAAATATTCCTCCAGATATCTATTTTTAGTTTTTTAAAATGCAAATGGACCCCCAAGTATACCACTGGGAGATATGTCCTTGTGAATCCCAAGATCTCTAAAATTTTGCCCTGAAGCCTTTGATAAAGATTGAAAAAAACCACTTTGGAATTTTTTCATTAATGACTTGGTTTGTAGCCCTAAGGTAGACATTAAGTGTATCTCTAATCATTCTTGCTTCCCTGAAGCTAGCAACTCCCACCTATCCTGTGTCATCCACAAACTGTAGGTGAGTCAAAACTTCCTCACCCACCTTGATACCTATTAGCAAACCTTGTTGTCTTCTCCTCAAGATGAGTCTACCCAATCCTTCAGCCAATATGATAAAAAGCTAGGGAGAGCAAGGATCTCCTTGACGAAGGCCTCAAGTAGCTCCAAACGGTTGCGAGGGAAGACCCTTGATTAACACTGAGTATGTCGGAGTAGAAACACAACTCATGACCCATTCTATCCAATCCTCAGAGAAACCAAAGGCTGCCATCATATTTGACAAGAAGCTCCACTCCACCCTATCATAAGCCTTTGACATATCTAATTTTATGAACATTCCTCTATTACTAGATGTTTGCATTGAATGGATTGCCTCCTGAGCTAGAACCACACCATCCAAGATCTGCCTACCCTTTACAAAACCCCCTTGCTCCGAGGATATAATGTTATGTAGAAGAGGTTTTAGTCGCTTGGCCATTACCTTTATGAATATTTTATATATGACATTGCATAAGGCAATAGGTCTATAATCTGAAATATGTACCCCTCCTCCCCTTTTGGAATTAAGGTAATGAAAGTATGATTTAATGCTTTAAGCATTCTTTTACTACCTTTGGACTCCTCTATAACAGCCATTACATCCTCCTTCAAGTTATCCCAGAAGGCCTGAAAAAACTCAATTGGAAAGCCATTTGGACATGGTGTTTTTTCGGTGCTCATTCCAAAGACTACATTCTTTAGTTCCTCTCTATCAATGGGTTTAAGTAGGGTCTGATTTTCTTCTTCAGAGATAACAGAGGGTATGATAGCAATAACTTCTTTTTGAGCCTCTTCATCTTACACCATACTTTCCTTAAATAGTTTAGAAAAATAATCCATTGAATGGAAATGCATACCTGGAATTGTATCAAAGGAGTGTCCATTCTCATATTGAAGAGCTTCCATGTTGTTCATTTGTCTCCTAGCACAAGCAATCCGATGCAAAAATTTGGTATTTTTATCACCTTCTAATAACCAAGTGGTTCTTTCTCTTTATTTCCAGTAGGTCTCCTCTTGGTTGTCAATGTCCTCAACCACTTTATGCAATGCATCATCCTCTTCTTTGAGATGCTCTGTAATTTTTCCTTACCTAAAGTGTTTTTGAAACTCATCCCATCTGGCCACCAATGGAGCTCTTTAGACCTGAAAGTCTGTCTTGTTAGCTCACCTCCATTGTTTCAGTTTATATTTGACATAATGAAGTTGTTTATGGAACCTAAACATTGTTGTCCCATATGTTGGGCGACCTTCTTCCCACCACTGTGGAATTTTATTTCACAGTTCCTCTTTTTGTAACCAAAAGTTTTCAAATTTAAATGGTTTGTGATGCTGCATTATCTTGATCCCTCCTTCCAACAAAATGGCAAAGTGATCTGAAACTAGACCGTCCAAAATATGAAATTTTATATTCCATTTTACAAATGCCTCCTTTGAAACCAAAAAATGGTCTAACTTCACCTTTCTGCTATGTGGCTCCCTCCTCTTATTAGTCCAAGTATAGTTGGTTCCAGGGCATTTAATATCCACCAAGTGTAATGTCTAGACTTGGGCAA
Source organism: Wollemia nobilis (assembly GCA_028583015.1). Classification (NCBI taxonomy): domain Eukaryota; kingdom Viridiplantae; phylum Streptophyta; class Pinopsida; order Araucariales; family Araucariaceae; genus Wollemia; species Wollemia nobilis. The sequence goes on from JAQPPZ010016951.1 coordinate 1,023,270, forward strand.
TCATAAGTCGATCCCTTGGGTCCAAAATTGGGGTTCCCCCTTCCTTATCTCTAGAGGGAAAATTTAGCATTAAAATCCCCAACAATAATCCAGTATAAATCTTCCCTTGAGACTCTCATGTTATGCATAACTTTCCATTGATGCATTTGACCATCTAGGTTTTGAGCCCCATAAAAATTTGTGATTAAAACATGTTCAGCTATGACATTATTTTTAAAATGTGATGTGAGAACACCCCTCCAAGATATATGTTCTATTGCAGTCCACTCAAGAGAGTTCCAAAGAGTAACTATCCCCCCTGAGGCACCTTGGGCAACCAATTCCATATGACCAGCACCCCTCCAAAGTCTGTTAATTGTTTTACACATAAGATCTAGCGACATTTTTGTCTCCTGGATAAGCAAAAAATATGTTTTACATTTTTCTAAGAGTCTTTGAACAGCAGATTGATGGGTTCTACTGTTTAAACCCCTAAAATTCCATGATTGTATAATCATTGGTTACCTTGAGAGAAGTAAAAATCTATTGGCCTCACCGATCTTCCAGCGACCAGTTTGTCTCCTTAAACTGCTATCAATTCCTTATTTTATTTTCTACGCACTCCTTGAGAGTTGCTATTTTTTGATCTCTTTTCCACCTGATTTATCTTTAAAGTCGGCCTTTCTCTATTCTTTTCTGCTATGCCCATGCTGACATCCTTAATTATTGGCTGCTCTTGATTATGCACTATCAATGCCCCTGCACTCTATGACTGCGGTAACCCACTGTACTCAATTACCTGCTCTATGATGGGGGGAGATGAAAGAGGAGCTTGAACATGGATGATATTATTTCATTATTCCCATCCACTCCTTCCATGAATTGTTCTTATTGGTCCATTAGTGTCTTAAATATCTCATACCTATTTGAGGGCTTGAGTTGGGTTTGCTCTTTACCATCTTTTTTCTTTTGCCTTCTTATTTTGGGATGTTCAAAACCATCTCCCTGTGCTTCTTTACCCTGAGAAATATTGGTTGGTTCTTTTTTGATTGTTGACTTACCCTCCTTAGGAAGATTTGACATTCCTATAGGAGCCTCCATTTTTATGTTCATATTATTTGGGCAAGATCGGGCCAAATGCCCATATTTGTGGCAAACTCTGCATCTAAAGGGCAATGCCTCATAATCCAGTTGTTGAATCCAAGATAGTCCTACAAGTTCAACTTCCACCTCTGCCGGTAGAGGTTGGTTAAGATCCATTTCCACACATAATCTTGCATAAACAGTTGTGTTTCCTTCTATTGTGTCTTTGGAAATACCCAAATGTCTTCCAAGGGAATTATCGATAATTTCCAATACCTACTCACTCCAAAACTCCATTGGAAGTGCATACAAACGGATCCAAACCGGGACAGTAGTGGGTTCAATTTGAGGATCAAATCCCACTCTCCAGGGTTGAACAAATAATCTTGTTGGACCATGATTCCTCTTTTCTGATTTGAAAGCCCTATTTCTATCGGCAAGTGAAGAAAAACTAACAATAAAATATCCATTGCTCTTAAACCATAAAGAATACTCACCAAGAGGCTCCCAGTTTTTTTGGACCTAGGAATGCAAAAAATTTAGGGTAGGGCGAATACCCATGAATTTACAGATCAAATCATTATTGGCTCTATATAAAACTATTTCTTCAACCATCCTTTGCTCAAGGACAATCTTTGGCCTTGATTCTGACTGTGGCAAGCATCCATTAACTCGTTGAGATGTTGATATATTTCCAGCAGTCGTAAAGAGCATTTTTAATGTAGTTTTTTGTGCTTCTTCAGTCTTTGATGGAGATTTATCCTTTAACAAATCTGCAAAATAACTATGTCTCTCTAGAAGAGGATCCGGAGGTGTCCCCATTGGGCCCTCCTGGGGCAACAATCTTGTCTTCAAATCCACAGTAACTAGAAATATCTTCGACTACTCAACTGATGCCCTAGTTGTTCAAATTTTGTTAATAAGTTGTCCAAAAATTTGTATTGTGGTGTTTATGTTGTTGAAAGTTACTTTTTTATTCCATGATTAGCATAATATGTATTAAATTCCTTAGAAGTAAATTCACATCCTTGATTTGTCCTCAAAATTTTGATGAAAGGATCACTTCTTCTTTTTCAACTAAAGCTTTAAAATTCATGAAACAACCAAATGTTTATGTTCTTATTATTCAAGAAATAAATCCATGTTTTCTTGGAAATTTTATCTATGAATGTCAAAAAATAGTAACAATTACCAATGGTAGATTTTTGTATGGCATCATTGTGAATTTTTTATTATCACAATAGAGGAAAATAAATATTTGACAATGTTGAAGCTGGAATAGCTCACAGCACTATTGTTATCTCACAAAAGTTGATTGGATAGAAATCCATAAAGCTTAGCACAAGCATTTGTGATGAAGACTAAAGTTGGAAACGAGAGTCACATCAATAGTTTCAAAGAGAAAAAGGGGACTTATCAAAATAAGGCTATGGAGGTAGAAGTTATAGACGTAAAATATTTGGCCATTTTGAAAAAGAATGCAAGTTCAAGCAAAGTCACATGCAAAATAAGAAGGTAAATTTCTTTCCAAAGAAAGAATATCATTTTAAATCTAACATTTTTTTCTCTTTTTATATGATATATAAGGCTAATGATGATGTTTGGCTTCTTGATTCTATACTTACAAGCTCATCAAACAATGCAATATTATTGAAAACAAAATATTTATCATATCCAACAACCAATGTAATAGTTCATGCAAGAAAAAATGGTGGATCTAAGTTCCCAAGTAAAGGAAAATCAAAAACTACTTTAATATCCTCAATAACAATCAATACATGCTTTAGTAAAGGTAGTAGGAAAAAGTGCATCAATAACCTTCATTGATTCAAAAAAAAAAAAAAAAAATTGTTGAATAAAACTATCTAGCTTATTTGGTCCAAACCTATCAACAACAAGTGGTCCCATAACATCAACAAGGTCCCCAAGTTTAGTAGGGCATACAAAAGTTTTAAAGCAAATTAATCTAGTTCAAGGGCATTCTTACAACCTCTAAATGGTTGAAGGAAAAATATTATAAACTTTAAGAGACTAATTAAAAACACATCTACAACAAAACATGGAAGAGACTTAATGATCAGTGACACAATAATAAGACCTTACTAACCCTTATTCTTGAGGAATTTTTGGTCTATAACATGTTCCTTTGGTCTATAGTGCTCTAACAAGAAAACATAGCAATGATTAATTATATGCACAATGAGATGGGTAATATGAATTCAATTTTTTGGTACTTTACCTATAAAATTGGTTATGATCTAGCAAATTGTGTTGTGGTCATCCACCATGCCAAGGTGATAAATCAACAAGTTACATGCCAACCTACGATAGCAAATCAACCTATTATCACAATCCAATAATGGCTAATTAACCCAAAATAATCTTGTAGTTATTTCTCACTAACTCAAGGTTTTTAGCCTCAGATAAAAGATAAGATAAAAGCAAGATGGTAGAAGACATAAATGTCTCGATCAAAGGTAATCATTAGTTTACAAAAGTCTCAAGCAGAAAAGAAAGGCAAAAGTTCTAAACACTCACGTGAAACTTTTTTCAAAAAAGTGGAAAGTAGAAAATAAGGTCGATCGATACAAAGAAAGAAATACTCCTGATGGTCGAGGGCTTTGAAAAGTTGCAGAGAAATAAAAGTGAAAATTTTATGAGAAGAAAACTATGTGGAAAAATAACTCTTGAAGTAGAACACTAAAAGGTCTGATGGAAGGACAAAATAAGAAAATTCTATAAAATAATTCCAATGAGAAATAAAGTCCAATTGTAGAAGTCTTAAAAAATCTTGACATAGGTATCTAAAAGGAATAGGAGTGTGCTATAATTTAAAGCATAACATAGAAAACCACAAAATATAAAAAAATGATTAGATTAAGTTGCAAAGCAACAATAATAATGCACAAGTTCCCAGGAAGAGTAGGTAACATGGATTGATGAGTCATTATTAAGAAAGGTAAGGATCACCTATGAATGTCATGTCAACTTAGAAATCCAAGGAAATCTGTGATCTCTTGAAGGCAAATGCATGTCGGTTATAGACCTATTCCTCACAATATTGATTATAGAAGGTGCTCTCATTCAAATCCTCAAAATCCCTAGGAAGAGCAATTAAAGCTATCAAAATTTCTTGCAAATTTTGAAGGGCAATCCTCCCCATTTTGTAATCTATATATAGTAGTTTTCTAAGCATTATAAAGGATCAACAAGTTATTTGAAATTCATATAGCATTCCCTTCATTTTCTTCTATTTAGTAGTACTCATATTCCTGGGTGGTCTTGCATGAAGTTTTAACCCTCACTTCTAGCATAATATAGAATTATTTTTTAATATTCATATATACATATTGGAGGCCTATGACTATTTGGTTCTCCCTATCCCATTTCCTTTATGTATGTGTGTTTATCTATACTTATATATGTTCAGATAAGAAAGTGTTGAAACTCCTATTTATTGGAGCATTACATCTATGGATATTGTGTAGGAGGATCTTATCTTGATCTTGGTGCATCGCTTGTTAGCTTATGTTTTCCTTTCTATTATCTTTATTTTTTGAATTTATCTAACCCGTATACCCTTGAAGTTGGTAGATTATGTTAGAGTAGGAAAATATTTCTCAAGGTCACATCTTAAAACAATTTGACCTTGTAAAATATCCTAGAGGTCCTCCATCAAGTCAAACTTGGTGCTCTTAGAAACGACCCTATTGTGTCACTCCATAGAAGGTGTGATAGTCTTGACCATCTAGTCCATTCTATTTGATGACCCAAATAATCATAGAGGACAATAGTTTATTGGCATACCCTATGGGGTGCCATTGATTCATCATTAGTTTCACAAAAGAATAAATTAGGATCTAACTCTAGTGGGGGTATCTACCTATTTTCTTGTTGAAGCACCTCAAAAATTACCTAGCAACTTTTCTCAAGAACGAATATCTAGAAAAAGCCACACTAAAGGACATCAAATTGAGACTCCAATGAAGGTCTTAGTCTCTCAGATCATATAGCACATGTTGTATTCACCTAGGAACTCTAATTCAACCAAATTATCCAAAGGTGTATAAATGAGAGACTTGCTACCAAGTCCTTTGCTTCTAAAAATATCTAAGAGTTGCTTCCTCCACTTGACACCATTTTATGAAGAAGAAGAGCTAGAGGCCAGAATATGGTTGCTCCATCACCGCTCAAAACATTCCTTGCTCGGAATGACAAATGTCCTTTGAGACCTCATGATCCACATGAAGTATAGGAGGAGATACCACATTTTGCTCTAAAGTCTCTATCATATTTCACTAGGGAGGACCTGTAGACACCAAAATAGCACCAATATGATCATGTGGCTACAAGCACTGACCGAATTGGCATACATAGCCCCTAGGGCAGCCCCCAGAGGTTAAACAGTGGTCCTAACCACTCCCAAAGTAGTTTTGGAAGGTCAGAGGTCAATTTGGCACCTTTCAAGCACCCTGCTCCTTACTCGTTCCACCCTGGGGTGATTAGAATGCTATTCGCCCCACCCCGGGATGATTAGCAGCAATCGCTCCAGGGTGGGGCGAATAGCAGGTTTGACGGGCAAAAAGTCAAACCTTGACAAATGGTAGCCCAGATCCACCACTCAACTCCACCTTCAATGCATGGGAGTGCGAGTGAGCATTTCTGAGCTCAAAGAGGCAGTCATAGAGGCAGTCATGGAGCCCTTAATCAGGGAGGAATCTTCTCTCCCCTGACAAGGCATGATGGCCAAGTGGCGCCCCTGCATGCACATTCAAAGCAGACCTTCAGGTCTATAAAATGGTGAGTCTTCTCACCCCAAAAGGAGGATAGAGTAGGAGCATTTGGAGCAATGGAGTGCTGCCGAATTATACCCTCACCCTCATTGTGCTTCCTACATCCTTGATCTCTCTTTTGGAAGGGAGGTTATCGGGTGAACATTAGGAGCGCAATCCGGACCCAAAACCCAAACAATTGGCCACAATCCCACACCCAATTTTTTGACACAACCCCCTAGGAGGTTTTGGACCCATCCCAAGTGGATTGGTGTCAAAACCAAGCCCCAAACGATGGGCGTCCTACCCTCGGGCGCCCCCTGCACTATTGCAGTCCTAATCGCCCCACCCCGAAGCGATTAGAAATATATAGCTGATTTCTCTACTATTTCTTTTGCATCTTGTTTTATGTCATTCCTATATGCTGCTATTCAAATTTCATTCCATTCTGATAAGTTTTGACTGTGTTTTCATTGTTTTACGCTTTCACTAACATACAGGGAGCGCCTTCGGATACAGGGTGATCGGGGTAGAATCTGTAGAATCCGACCTTCTGGGTCATCTCAAAATGCCCCATTTTGCCTAACCCCAAGTTTGTAGGTGTTTTGGAGGCCTCTGGATGGGACATTTGGGAGGTCACTTTCGGACATTTTATGACAGTCCTAATCGTCCCACCCCGGAGCGATTAGAAATCTACAATAGATTTCTTGACTGTTCTTTTTGCAGTGTGTTCATGATGATGTTTACATGCTTCTGTTCAAGTTTCATCTTATTCTGATATGTTTTGATCACTATTTTAATTATTTCATGTATGCATTAACCGGAGGCCTTGGGGATTGCATGTTTCCCTCCATCCGCATGTGCTATTAATCATTTGCTGTTTCTTTGAACGTAGGATCTCGACACCGGAGGGGCAGCAAGGAACTACAGATGCACTCATGCAAGCGGTGGTGATGTTTGGCCCGCCCATTTCAAATGTGGGCACGCGAAAGATCCCGAAGGGAAGCGTATCATCCGTTGGTGTAACAATTGTATCGAACGCTCCTAGCCCCTGAAAATGGGGGAGACGTATTGTAACTTGATCTCAAGAAAAATCAATAAAAGAGGCTGCACTTTACTTTTGCTTTACATCTCATTTCATTCCGTTCATTTTCCCTTTTCATGCACTTTAGTTCTTTGTTCATTCGTAGGACTTAGCGTTACATCCGCTTTTGTTTGCATCGCATCCGGTATGCCATTGCTTCCGTATCCAAGTGCTTTCAGTGGTGATCATGGTGGGACTCTATCCCCTAATTTTGGGATCAAGTTTTTGATCAAAATTTTGTGTTTTTGCTTGCAGGTGTTAATCCTTCAAGCGTTGGACTGCTGCTCGTGCCACCCTATGACGAATACAGAGCTGGTATTCATTTCACCCAGGGATGAATAGGCATTCATCCCACCCTATGATGAATACAGATCTGCTATTCATCCCACCCTAGGATGATTAGCTCTCTATGCAGTTTTTGAGCAGAAACTCAGGGGCATCTGGTGTGGGCAGAGAAGAGGTAGGTTTTCTGAGCATTCTCTATAATTTTTTGTCTCTATTTCTATGATTTTTCTATTTTCTTTGCTTGCATGGAAAATTTTACTACATGTTTTCTTTCTTTGTGCAAGTAAAAAGAACCACACACACCACGTGATAATATAAACATCAAGGAGTTGGTCGTAAAACCCCAACACTTGATCAAGACCAACGGTGGATTTCATCACCACCTTGGCTTGAATTTTGCATACATAACCCCGATCGTGACTGTTGCTAGACGTAAATCCTGATGAAAGCTGACCAAGTGTAGCTGGGGTGATTCCCAGTGCATGAGGATAAGTCTTCTATGGTAGGTGTCAAAAATAGAGTGATTCCCCTTTCGTACCGCCTATGTTCCATGTATTGTTCTGCTCTCGCGTACCAATAGTTTCCCTCACGTAAGGGCGGGTATATTGAGAGGTTCGGTATAATGGCCTGGCAGTGGTATATTGAAGGGGCGACCATTTTGGGAGACATAAGAGCCCTCATATTGCATGTACAACAAAATTTTTGTTACAAGGTTTTGCACAACAAAAATCAAAACACACTAAACCAGATTTAGGGCACACCTTTAATCTATAAACGAGATAATCATTTCTTTGATTGTGTGGTCCTTTTTGTTTAGTGTAGCATAAAAAATCATAAAAGAAGATAAAAATCTACATATCTTTTAGAGAACCACCACCATGGTGTACACCCGTAGCCAAGCCCAATCATGGGCAGAAGCGACGTAAAGTGTACAAGGAGGCACAAGTCACCTCCGTTATAGCTCCAAGGACTTGGTCATACCACCTTGGTGGCCTGACCCCCAAAATAGTCCACATCATACCATGACGGAATAGGACTATAGAGGCACCCCTTTGAAGGGCACTCCCATTCAACACAGACCCTTTCAGGAGGAGTACATACATAGGAAGGCCCCCTTAGACACTCATTATGAGTGGCCACCGCGCGATGAAGTGCTAGAACAACATAGGGTCCATAAGGAGGGGCCACATGATTACATCATCCCTCCTCTACCCCTTATTACTATCAAAAATAATAGGCCAAATCCAGAGCGCAAGGCTCTTCAGACAGGGCGAGCCAACTCTGCCCGCCCCCTTCACACATATGAAAGAGAGCATGAGGAAAACCACTATATTCCTCAATACACAGCATGGGAGCAATGCGCCTCCGCACCTGCTATTTATCAGGATCACCTACTGAGGCCAGAGCCTCGGGTGAATGCTGCTAACCTCGACAGAGGGAAGTGACCTATAGAGATCTCGGATCACTACGACCGAGGTAGATATGTAGGGGAGGCATCTAGGCCTCCTAGACCTAAGACGGTGGAACAAATTGACTTGGCATTTGCCAAACATGCCACCCGCCAAGCGCAAATCATGTAGCTTGAGCAAGATCAACAATAGTTAGAGCACCTGTATCATCTTAGCAAAGAGCGCATTCAACATCAGACAGATGAGTTGCTCCACAACACTGTGCATGAGAGGATTCCAACCCCTCGCACACATAAGACAGAGCTTTATGAGAGGCCCAACCCCTTGGTGCGAGATAGGTCTCCATGACCTTATCAAGTGTTGCCTCCGAGACCTCCTAGACCTGAGCGGGAGGCCACCCCTAGAGCCAATGATGGGCACCCTCCTCGGGCACCCACCCATGTTTATAGGTCACGCCCAGGAACTCCTCAAGAAGCCTATGAGGAATTCGAGCAAGAAGAAGAGCGGGCTGAAATGCCCTACCAAGGCAGGGGGCGCTATCCGGCTACCCCTCCATAGGCCTCAAGTTCCCCGCAATTCACAATGGGAACAAACCAAGGAGGAAGAGATCAAATCTTTCGATGCATACAAAGCACTGCTAGAGCGCTTAGAGTCTATGGAGACCAAGACTTTTGGGCCCCAAAAGCCCACTTTACGCCAACTCCATAGTCACCCTGTGCATCCTTCAGTGTCGGCACCCCCATACCCTGAACACTTCAAAATGCCTCAATTGGCAATCTTTAGAGGGGATGAAGATGCCCAAGAGCACGTGACAAGATTCCTGAGTCAATGCTTTGGCATTCAGGACAATGATGCTTTGCTTCTAAGAACATTTATAACCATGTTCGTAGGCCCTGCCTCGGATTGGTTTACCCAGTTGTCGAAGCATAGCATCAGCAACCTAGACCAGCTAGTGGACGCGTTCCTCGAACGTTTCACCTTCAACACCAAGAAGAAGGCATCATTAAGTGACCTAGCTAGCCTCAGACAGTATGAGGAGGAGACCATGGTGGCTTATGGAAATCGATGGAGGACGTTGCTTTCAAGGCTACCTTACCTCCCTCCCATGGCCGACCTGACCCAAATGTTCTCAAAGAGTTGCCTGAGGTCGATCTCCATGCTATTGTAGCTGCAACAATATGCCACTCTCGAGGAAGCCCTGGTGCAAGCCAGAATCATTGAGGAGATCAAGATACAGGATGGCGAGATTGCCAAGCCATGCAAGAAAGAGTGGCCCAAAAATGCCAAAATTGGGTCCACGCAACCGAAACCCACTACGGTCAATCAGGTTGCCATAAACATACCAAAGCCTGCATAGACGACACAACCCCCAAAGGCTAATTATCAAGCAGTCCCTCTTGACAGCTATGAGAAGGAAAATCATAGGCAAGAGCAAAATCAGCAGCGTCACCCTAGGCGACAATTCACACCCTTCACAGAGTCTAAAGACTCCTTGTTTGACCGCTTGTCCATGGCAAACTTGATAAACCTGCCAGAAAGTCGACCCGTAGACCCCAACGTGCCAAAACCCAAGGGCTATAGGGAAGACTTATACTGTAGATTTCATCGACAGAAAGGACATGACCTTTACGCATGTTGGAAGTTCAAAAGCTTAGTGCAAGACCTAATAGACAACAAAATGCTAGCGGTGGATAATCCCGTAGCACCAAGCAACCAATAGATGGAGGTCTTCAAAGACCCCTTATCTGCCCATGATGCGCAGGCAAAGACTCTACAAGTCAATGAGGTGACACAAAACTACCCCATGCAGGGGTATGTAGGGATGATAAGCATAGTGACATGAAACAAGAGGTACCCAAGCACAGCTGCCCCTGCTGCAGCTACAGGAGAGGTTCCATCAATGTCACAACCTCAACAACACCCTACGCAACCTCCTCCACCTAGACCAGTGGCCACGATTTGGACTAAACTTACCCAAAGTTTAAGGACCACGTCGGCTAGGCTCTCCATCTATGAGCTCATCCAACAATCACCGCCCCATCGGGAGGCTCTAATGGAGATACTCAAAGCCATCGAGCTACAGCCCCATGAAGCAAACTCTTTCAACAACTTTGTGGGACATGTAAAATGATGTACAGAACCAGTCATCACCTTTAGAGAAGATGAACTAAAATCGATGACTGGTGATATGGTGGATCCACCCCTGCACGTCATTGCATGGGTCAACGAGATTCCATTTAAGAGGGTGTTGGTGGACACTGGCTCATCCAACAATATAATCACAACAATGGCATTGAAACACCTCAAGTTGCTAGCATCTCACATTGTGGCCTCCACCTATACTCTTCGAGCATTCAATGACGTGATATGCTCGATGGTTGGCACAATTGTCCTGCCCATCCAAGTGGGACAAAAGACTATTCCTACGTTGTGCCACATCCTGGAAGGTGAGATGGCCTACAACATCTTGTTGGGCCGGCCTTGGATCAGGGACATGAAGTGTGTCCCTTCGATAGCCCATCAATGCCTAAAGTACACATACGAAGGGCAAGTGCATGTAGTCCCGATAGACTTAGAGCCCTTCAAGTATTGCAATGCGGTGCAGCTGATGCCACAATCGACCCTCCCATCGACACATTTGGACTTTCAGTTGAACCCATCCAAACAGGGTCCGATTTCGCATACATCCCCATTGTTAAGTCCATCAAATCACCAACCGGGCCCATCTTCATCGTCTGGTCCTTCACCAACGACACCACCTACGGTGGCCACACCGAAGGACAATGGGAAGAAGCCCCTGGAAGAGATACCACCATTGGTCTCAACCATCTCTACCGAAGAGGTGCCCAGCCGAATGGAAGTCGAGATGCCTGGTTCACCCAACATGGAGTGGACCCAGGAAGAACTCCCATTCCCTCCCCCTCAACCACCAACGATCACCATTGAGATGGCCAATACGGGCCTGGGGAGTACCTAGTGTGGAACATTGTAGCAACACCCACGCTTGAGTCCATGCAGGACATGGGGAGACCTCGCCTCCCCATCGACACTATTGTCCCTTTAGGCTACCCACCAAATCAGACAAATTTTGTATATGGGGGCCTCGACAATGGCATTGAACCTTACCTGCAAGAGGAAGAGGACGAAGAGCCCTTTGCTGAGAACGTCAACTATCTATCCAACCCAGACTTCGCTTTGAAATACCTTGGCCAATGTAATTGGCATGGATATGGGTTGGGCAGATATGAACAAGGAGTGCACGTTCTTTGTCAACCAAGATATCAGATGCCATACGACAAATCAAGAGTAGGGTTCAACCACCCTCTGCCCCTTGACATCTTGGTAGAAAACATGCAAGGCCTAGGGCTAGGCAACAAGGATGGGTTGGCACAAGATCCATATGCCAATCCTAACACAACATACACATTGGGGGATTATCTCCCATTGTTAACAACCAACCTTGTGGGCCTCAACAACTCCTTCCCTTCGATCGAGAAAGGGGAAAGTTCAAGAACTTGCCTCCAAGAGGGATATAGACAAGGTCAAGAAGGATCTTCAGAAGATGAGTCAGAGTATGAGGTAGCACCTTGGGACCCTTTCGAGTCCGATAGCAATCACTCGCAAGTGATGCCCATAGATGACTATCAGGAGAACTTCATGGTGATGTTCCCCTTGAATGCTCCAATCGAGCAATTGCCACCTCAAGAGAATCAGGTCCTCCCGTAGAGAGCGGAACAACCCCGATGGGACCAAATTAACTTGCTCGAGCAGAACGAGCCTCACATGCCGCAAATAGTTGTCGGAGCCAATGAAGGCCTATGGATCTTCGATAGTGATTATGAAGATGAGACTGAGATGGCATATCTCAATCATATGCGGTAGCAACAATACCCCATGGACATTGATGATATGTTTGAATAGCTAAACATGGGGCCAAGGCATAGGTGGCACCTAAACCAAGCACAGTTGGACCAAGTACTGCACCCACCACTTCAGGCATACAGAGAGCACCCTCCACCCAGAGACCCTATAGAGCCATCAATGCCAAGGGTAGACCCTATCCTTTTATCCACACATAGGGCCGATCCATTTGTGCCAATACCCACAGAGCCAGATCCGGAGCACAAAGATCACCAAGGATGTCCGAGTCACCACCCGCGCGGTAATGGAGACCAAATTCACTTCATCAACATGATCTCCATTGACTTAACCGCCCCCATCCGCAATCCAACCGATCCAGCATGACCATTGTATCTAAACCTAGATGCCATAGACTGGGATCATGCTAACTCGCCACCATCTCCATCAGAGTACTGGCCTTGCGGTGAGATGCTTCATTTCACCCTAGGACCAACTCAGGATATCTTCCATGCTGAAGAGGAACCCGACGTTCCAAACATAGATCTAAATTCAGAAAATGATATCCACCTGATCCCAACTCCACACCAGTTGGAGGATGGGTCCCACATGTCAGTCGAAGAGATGACTGACGTAGACATCGGCTCTGATCCAATGAATCCATAAATCATCAAGTTGGGGGTAAGTCTATCCCCCGAAGAGCAAGCCGATTACATTGCCCTTCTCAAAGAGAAGAAGGAGGTTTTTGCATGGTCCTACAAAGACATGTCGGGGCTAGACCCGTAGCTAGTCATGCATAATCTAACGCTTGATCCGAAAGTCAAGCCAATCAAGCAAAAACTATGTAAGATGCACCCAACAGTAGCCTTAATGGTCAAATATGAGTTACAAAAGTTGTTGGATGCATAGTTTGTCATCTGCATGGATTACCCACCATGGTTGTCCAACATGGTACCCATCAAGAAGCTGGATGGGAGGATTCGCATATGCACCGATTTTTGAGATCTAAACAAAGTGAGTCCCAAGGATGATTTCCCCTTGCCTAGCATCGATGCATTGGTAGATGCTACAATAGGCCATGAAATGCTTTCCCTCATGGATGGTTTCTCGGGATACAACCAGATTCGTATCAATCCCGATGATCAACTCAAAATGGTGTTCACGATGCCTTGGGGGACATTTTGTTATAAGGTCATGCCCTTTGGCCTTAAAAACGTTGGCGCCACCTACCAACGCGCTATGACATACATCTTCCATGATCACATGCATAAAACTTTGGAAGATTATATGGATGATTTGTTGGCCAAATCTCTTTTGTGCCCACATCATCTCGATGACTTAAGCAAGATCCTCGATCGCCTCATCGAACACAAAGTCAGACTAAACCCCAAGAAGTGCGTATTTGGCATCACATCTGGAAAACTCTTGGGTTTCATAGTCTCAAAATGAGGCATCGAGGTAGATCCACATAAAGTCAAGGCAATCCTTGAAATGCTTCCCCCAACCACCATCAAGCAGCTTAGAAGCTTGCAGGGAAAGGTCGCGTCGATCAAGCGCTTCATAGCGCAGCTATCTGACAAGTGCCGACCCATGAATAAATTATTACACAAAGGGGTAGCATTTCATTGGGATGACGAGTGCCAGTCAGCCTTCGATGACATCAAACAATACTTGGCTTCACTGCCAGTATTGGCACCACCTAGACCAGGAGTGTCATTCTACTTATACATCTCAGCTAACGAGGTGGCACTGGGTGCCATGCTAGCCCATAAAAATGAACTACATAAAGAACAATCTAATTATTATCTTAGCCGCACCCTGGTCGGTTATGAACTTAACTATGCATACATCGAGAAGCTATGCTTAGCAGTGGTATTTGCCACCAAAAAGCTATGCCATTACATGCTGAGCAATACGACGTATGTTGTGTCTAAGGAGAATCCATTGTGGTACATGATGAGTCGTACTTATCATAGTAGCCGCACGACGAAATGGATCATGTTGTTGATGGAGTTTGACATCGAATTCATTGGACAGAAGTCCATCAAAGGTCAAGTCATCACCGATCAACTAGCAGAGGCTCCTCTCGAAGACGATCAGCCTCTCGACCGTAGAGCTACCCGATGATGGGGTCTTCCATGTCTCAGAATCGCCAGATTTCGATGAGCCCGAGTCACAGGCCGACATAACCCTATTTTTTGATGGTTCTAAATGTGAGCAAGGGGGTGGCATGGGAATCATATTCTTCACACCGCAAGGGGCTCCAATGCCTCTATCATTTAAACTTGATTTCTCATGCACCAATAACAATGCTGAATACGAAGCCTTGCTCATAGGTCTTTAGACAACCATCACCATGAACATCAAATGCTTGAACATCTTTGGTGATTCGTTGTTAATTGTCAACCAAGTGAAAGGGGTATTCCAATGCAAATGCCCAGTTCTGTAGGCCTACAAAGCCCTTGTGGATAAATTCCTAGCAAAGCTTGAATGGTACGACATCGAGGCACTCCCTCGATCATCGAATCATTTTGTGGACACTATGGCCTCCTTGGGGTCACTAATCCCGCAAGACCCTTCTGGTGAGATGACAACCATTCAAGTCAAAACATTATCGCAATCCATGATGGAGCGTGCAAGCTCTGACCTAACGCCAGGAATCCACCTGATCCAGATTGAACCATCTCAAGATAAGTTCTCTCGAATCCATGATAGTCTGAATCACGCCAACTAGGGGTCCTTGTTCTCCCCAACCCCTCTTAATAGCAACACAACG
Source organism: Wollemia nobilis (assembly GCA_028583015.1). NCBI lineage: Eukaryota > Viridiplantae > Streptophyta > Pinopsida > Araucariales > Araucariaceae > Wollemia > Wollemia nobilis. The sequence goes on from JAQPPZ010016951.1 coordinate 1,038,516, forward strand.
CTATTCTTACAAGTTCTTTCCCGCTCAGCTTTTGCTAGGGATGAACTTCAAGAGGGATTGGCCATTCATACCATCGAGGTTTCTGATCAGCAGGATTGGTACACACCCATAAGAGACTATCTCAAGTTAGGTAGCCTCCCACTTGGATTGTCGCATGCCATGAAAAGATCATTCAAACAGAAAGTGGCAAAACATGTCTTGCTAGGAGACATTTTGTACCATCGAAGCTACGAAGGGATCCTCCTCCATTGCTTGGACCAACAGGAGTCCACTTGGGTGATCACCCAAGCGCACGATGGTACATGTGGTGGCCACTTCAACGGTATGGCCATCACAAAGCGCATTCTTCGCATGGGCTATTATTGGCCATATTTAGAGTGAGATTGTTGCACGTATGTGAGGAAGTGCATGAAGTGTCAACACCATGCTAACTTGACACACGTACCTTCTCAGGCCTTGCAGCCGATCCAATCGGCTTGGCCATTTTTGTAGTGGGGCTTAGATCTAATCGAAAAGATCTCCCCTACATCGTCAGGCCATCACACGTTCATCATAACGGCCACAGAGTACTTCACCAAGTGGGTGGAAGCAATTCCGCTTACCTCTACGACTGGGCCCCGCATTGCGGAGTTTATTTTACATAACATCATATGTCATTTTGGTATTCCATCCAAGATCATCTCGGATAATGGGACGTCATTTAAGAACAAATATGTGCATGCTTTGACAACAAAGTACAAAATTCAGCATAATTTTTCGACACCCTATTATCCGTAGGCAAATGGGCAAGCAGAGGCGTCAAACAAAATGCTAGTTGCCATCCTTAAAAATATGGTCATAGATAGTCATAAGGATTGGCACATTCAAATCCCACTTGCTCTTTGGGCTTATCGCACTAGCATTCGGACGCCCACTAGGGCAACTCCATTTTGCTGGTGTATGGCTCCGAGGCAGTCATGCCTCTCGAGTTGGAAATACCTTCCCTATGCATATCAATGCAAGAGTTCATCGATGATGACACTGCATGGTAGGCCCGGTTAGACCAACTTACGTTGCTCGATGAACGATGCATCAATGCTCTCGAGCATTTACGTATCTATCAAGAGCGACTTAAGAAAGCATACAACATGAAAGTTCACCTGAGGGACTTTCAGGTTGGTGACTTGGTCTTAAAAGAGAACCAACAAAATTCTAACTTGCCACCCCATCTAAGGGACAAGTTCATGGCAAACTGGTTAGGTCCTTATGTAATTGATAGTAAAATAGGACCTGGAACATACCGGCTAGCCTCTCTTGATGGAATCAAGGAACTAGAACCCTTGAACATCAGTCATTTGAGGCCATTCCACATTTAAAAGAGCCATGGCCCATCCCAAAAAGCTCCAAGGATTCCCACAATCGCTTGGTCAACCCAAAATGCCCCAAAGGTGCCCATAATCCCTTTGGTCACCCCCAAAAGCTCCAAGGATTCCCACAATCGCTTGGTCAACCCAAAAATGCCCCAAAGGTGTCCATAATCCCTTTGGTCAAACCAAAAGCTCCAAGGATTCCATACAAAGGTGCCAATACCTTTGGTCAAACCAAAAAGCTCCAAGGATTCCCACAATCGCTTGGTCAACCCAAAAATGCCCCAAAGGTGCCCATAATCCCTTTGGTCAACCCAAAAGCTCCAAGGATTCCCACAATCACTTGGTCAACCCAAAAATGCTCCAAGGATTCCCACAATCGCTTGGTCAACCCAAAAACTCCCCAAAGGTGCCCATAATCCCTTTGGTCAAACCAAAAGCTCCAAGGATTCCCACAATCGCTTGGTCACCCCAAAATGCCCCAAAGGTATCTATAAACCCTTTGGTCAAACCAAAAGCCCCAAGGGTTCCCACAACCGCTTGGTCACCCAAAATGCCCCAAAGGTATCTATAATCCCTTTGGTCAAAACCTCCAAGGATCCGAAAGAATCACTTGGTCCGCACCCACTCGAGATAAACCAACCATAACGAATTTTCAAAAACAATAAAATAATAAAAAATAACAAAAAAATTGCATCTCACTTCCATGCATACTCTTAAAAATCAAAACACAAAAAAATAAGTTGCATTAGGCATCGCAAACATACATAGCATATTTGTTGGTCATACAGGTCAAATGCACCATAGACTGTAATTACTCGACAATTCCATCATTTTCCGCATTTTTCCACTTTGTAAATAGTCCAACAAAAATAAACGCCATCCACATTTTTCACCATATCATAATCAGTTGTCTTCTAATGTATCCAGGGCTTTCGTCATTCAGTTGTCTTTAGATTTCTAGCCAAAAACTGTACAAAGTCAGACATATTTTTACAAAGGTAGAGTTTTACTTGGATCACACCTTGTTACGTCGCATCCCAACACAAGTTAAAACACATAAAAAATTCCCAAGTTGTGTGAAAGAAAGATGAAACCTGCAAAGCAATCTAGGATACCATACAGTGAAAAGGTTATCTCGCTCATCCCCCTATGCGAATGACCCCAAGAATGCTGAGAGTTGGCAAAAGGACAAGCATCTTCCCTACCCAATTCCCCAAGAATCCCAAATTCTCAAAAAGTTGCAAATATCCAAAAAAATTGCAAAAATTCAAAGTACAAACTCCAAAGTTTGACATCAAAACCCACACAGTGCATACATCAAAAAGCACAAGAAATAGTGATTCTCATCACTCAAAATTCCAATCCCTTGCTCAAAAGAAAAAAATAAAAATAAACAGTGATTTTTATCACTACATACGCGAGCAAGTATCCCAATAAAAGTAAAGAAAAGAAGGGAGTCGAACTTGAATCCCTGGAACTCTCAGCATTCGAAAGGTCATGAGGTGATCCTCAGTACCGGTTTGGTGGATAGCCTGTTGGTCACTGGCGGCAAACCTCCCGCATGACGATATATCTATCGCATTAAACTGTGTACAGATCAATGTTTGCATGTGGATGAGCTAGCTTATGGTATCCTAGATTGCACCATAGATTAATCTTACTAAATACAACAAAGGAGTTAGTGGAGCTAATTAGGTGATCCTCAATACAGGTTTGGTTGATAACCTATCTAGCACTGGCGGTATCCTGACAACTACCACATAAACAAATTCAATCGCACACACAAGGATGTGAAATAACTTGGTCAAACTCAAGTCTGATTCGTACCTTGTTCAAAAGTCTTGTGAGATAAATGTACAGTCTTGGCTAGTTAGTTAAAACATCTGAGTCTCAGAAAACCTTAACTACATTTTAACACAACTGTAGCACATTCCATTATTACATCACCATCAAAAAATACAAAACAAAAAATACACATGCAAAGTCATTCCACAAAGCAATCACATAGTACAAAAGCCAATAAATCCTATACAGTCTATGGTGCCACCGCCAAGTTATCAACAAATCATTTCATCCATTCCATATGCATACATCATATAATTAGAAACAGTCACATTCATAATAACATATGCATACATCAACGTAAATAAATGTGCATAAAATAAACGATAAATCATGACAAGTGTATAATAAAAAAGAAAGTCATGTATATATATCGCCAAAAATGCCCATAGGCTACAATAAGTCGGTCCTCTGACCTCACAAAAAAATCAAAAACTCAAAAACCCCAAGCCTAGGGAGTCGGCCACCATGATCACGTAGGATCGGTGCGACTGGAACTACCCCCAGTGGTGTGGGTCCTATGGGACCTCTCAGGGCGGCTGCTGCCAGCCCCCGCATCATGCCCACTAGCGCTACCCTCACCCACCCGCCTGCGATGAGAGGATGTAGACTGCTCAGTCTCACTATCTCTCGTACGATGTGAAGATCCACCTCCAGTGAGCTAAGGTAACTGTCCACCAAGGCGGATAATCTCGACCTCCAACTCCACCCAGAACCGACCCCACTCCACATCCCATCGATGGTATGCAGCCAATGCTTCATCCCGCTGCACCAACTGAGCTCGCAGGTGATCCCTCTCGACACTGTGCTCCTCATCCCATCTTCGTAGTAGGTCCTCCAATCATGCTATCTCAGCATGAAACCTAGCCTCCATATCCCTTGAGACTGCCTGAGGCATGGGCATCTCTAGGATGGCATGCTGCTCCGGCACCCACTACTCCGGGACGTCCTATGTATCCGACTGCTCCGGAACCCCTAAATCATCCCTAGTCAAGTCATCTACCTCCACCATATCCGCATCATCGAGCAGAGCCCCCCAACCCTCCCCGATGCCTCTACAACCCCACCGCTTGCTATTGCTACATTCGGACCTCCTAGAGGCCCCTCACCCCACCATCGTAGCATCGTCCACCACTAGTCATACTCTGCAGTCACCCCGACATTGTCCATATCAAGGACATCAATCACTACATCCGACTCCTCACCCAACGGCTCAATGATCAGCCAGGCTAGAGTCCTCTCATCACCCCGATATCGATAGATCAAGGGCTCACCAGGCAATCCCTGGTGCACCCCAAACTATCGAGTCACCCGAACATACGAGAAGTACTCCTGCTCGGTCCCATGCCACCCGATCAACCACCTCCCCCCACACCCATCGGAGCCACTCCCCACCTCAAGCCAAGCTGGACATCCCGATATGGCCGCAGAACACCTCCCCTAGAGCAAGACGAGAGAAGGCATCAGCATAGTGCCCTACGACACCTGCCCACCATCGACTCTGCCCTGCTCCTCGGACCTCCACCATAGAGCAGCATAGCCAATCTCCCTATCCACCATCTCCCCTCGAGTGGTCCAAGGCAACCCCTACGACCGCTCCACAGCTATGTGCTGCCACCCCCAGCACTGCAACAGTAGCTGCACCCAATCCCCTTCTACCTCGATAGCGGACCTCGTACAACTCATCATACACTATGCCGATAGCATCCGACCCCACCTCATAATCAGTGGTCTACCGTCGGACACTCCACAAGTCTAAACACCACCTCAAGGAGGTTCCAAGGGAACCTCACACATGAGGAGTCGAGAAGCAGCATGTTGGAGATGAGGGTCATAAGCAATGCATGCCTCACCCCCAACACGCCCTTCTCAAACCACCACCGCACCAGAATCTTGCCAATCAGGCAGTCCCCCTCTGCCCTCTCCACCGCCCCATCCACCCCCATCTCCATCGCATGCCCAAAGCACCGTGTCAGCACCGTCATCCGTTGATCACGAGGAGTCATCCGAATGGGCAGCCCATCTATCAAAATCCATAGAATCCGATACACGTCCTCCAGAGTCACTATCATCTCCCCTATTGGGAGATGAAAGGTGTTGGTGCGGGGATCCCACAAATTGATCAGGGCAGTCAGATATGCCCGATCCCCCACCACAAGCTCCAGCCGCATCACCTGCTTGAGCCCAAGGGCATCAAGCCACTCCTAGTCCACCACAGTCAGCGCATCCCATGCATCAAAAAATACCGTCGACTGACGGTACCGACTCTTCACAACCTGAAAAACAAAAACACCACAAAAACATTAAAACATGACAACAAAACAAATGTACAATAGTGTACACAAAAACAATAAAACAACAAAAAACAATTAGGGTTTCAACCTTAATTTAAACATTCAAATAAACTATACAGACGACAAACAATGTACAGAAAAACAAAAGTACAGAACTGTACAACCAAAGTACAGATCAATCAACTAAACTGTACAATCAAGAACAAAAAAATCAAATAAAACAAACAAAATCATACTAGGGTTTTTTAACCTTACGTGTGGACAAAAAAAAAACAAAAACATTAAAACTATACTAGGGTTTTTAACCTTAGTTAAACAAAAAAAAAAAAATTAAACTAGGGTTTTACTTAATCTAGGTTTTAACCTTATTTAAACAAAAATAACAAATACAAAAAAACAAAACAACAAAAATTCAAACTAGGGTTTTTTAACCTTATTATGAACAAAACAAAACAAATAAAACCACAACATTCATTTAGGGTTTTTACCTTAATGTGACAAAAAACAATAATAAAATGCGAGTTTTAAAAATTCATATAAAAACAAACAAAAAAAGAAGGAAGGAGCACCTACCGGTCTCGCCTCGGCTCCACCACTCGAGGATCCGGTCCTTGAACTCATGGTGTCCACAAAAATTTGGCAGCGCTTCGCTTCAAAACTAGCACTCCTCCTCCACAACTCCAAATCGCCAGAAAAACAATTGCAAATGAGCCCAAAACCTAGTTTTGGCCCTTATATAGGCTCTTAGGCCTGTAATCGTTCCACCCTAGGATGAGCGCTCTAGTTAGCGCTCGTCCCACCCTGGGATGATTACAAAACTGGTATTCGTCCCACCTGGGATGATTACGAGCAAGAAAATAAAAAACAACCAAAATCTGCATCCAAAATGCACCAAAAAACAATAAAAACTGCCAAACAAAGGCACCTTTGCACCTGCGATTCTTGGCATCCAAAACCAATGTTGGGGTCACAAATTCTCACTATCCTACTCCCTAAGAAGGCTACCATAGCCGGACCACTCCACGGGAGGACGGATTTTCGACAATTTCATCCCCAAAAGGCATCACAAAAAGGGTCAAAACCCACCCAAAAATAACAATAAAATTGCCAAACAAAGGCACCTTTGCGCCTGACATTCTTGGCATACAAAACCAATGTTGGGGTCACAAATTCTCACTATCCTACTCCCTAAGAAGGCTACCATATCCGGACCACTCCATGGGAGGACGAATTTTTGACAATTTCAGCCCCAATAAGGCGTCACAAAAAGGGTTAAAACCCACCAAAAATAGGTCCGATTGTTGGGAAACTGCATAAGCATTCAACGGAAAACAACTGAAGGCACCCTTACAAAAGTCATCTTGGGTCAAGTGACTCATCACTTTTCTCATTTCGGTCATTCCCTCATCGATTCGTCGCTTGAGGGGGTAGTCACACTTAGTCACCAATCAACAAATACACACCCAATCAAGGAAATGGCATGCATTCAAAGAATCATTGACAAAGACAATCACGCTCCTGCTTGGGGCAGCAAACAAGCAATAATCACAAGCTGATCAAACACTTGGCATTCTAGAATCATGAACTCAAGGTTCCCATAGACAAAAGGTTGCGCCCTTTGCCTATTCATGACTGAACAATGTCCAAGATCAAGTAACACCTCACCGAAAAAGGTTAACACTTGAATTAAGCTCCTTAGCTCGTCAGAAGCAAGGATTCAAGAATGCGTGCCCTTTCCATACTTGGGGCATCAAAATTTGGTTAGGTTACTGAGAAACCCTAATCATTAAGTGCTTTGGTTATCTATTTTTTCTCAGCACTGTGCCACGCACAGCGCATCCCAAAAAGGGGCATCTATAGACACCAAAACAACACCAATCTGATCATGTGGCTACAAGCACTGACCGAATTGGCATACATAGCCCCTAGGGCAGCCCCCAGAGGTTAAAAAGTGGTCCTAACCACTCCCAAAGTAGTTTTGGAAGGTCAGAGGTCAATTTGGCACCTTTCAAGCACCCTGCTCCTTACTCGTTCCACCCTGGGGCGATTAGAATGCTATTCGCCCCACCCCGGGACGATTAGCAGCAATCGCTCCAGGGTGGGGCGAATAGCAGGTTTGATGGGAAAAAAGTCAAACCTTGACAAATGGCAGCCCAGATCCGCCACTCAACTCCACCTTCAATGCATGGGAGTGCGAGTGAGCATTTTTGAGCTCAAAGAGGCAATCATAGAGGCAGTCATGGAGCCCTTAATTAGGGAGGAATCTTCTCTCCCATAGCAAGGCATGATGGCCAAGTGGCGCCCCTGCATGCACATTCAAAGCAGACCTTCAGGTCTATAAAATGGTGAGTCTTCTCACCCCAAAAGAAGGATAGAGCAGGAGCATTTGGAGCAACGGAGTGTTGCCGAATTATACCCTCACCCTCATTGTGCTTCCTACATCCTTGATCTCTCTTTTGGAAGGGAGGTTATCGGGTGAACATTAGGAGCGCAATCCGGACCCAAAACCCAAACAATTGGCCACAATCCCACACCCAATTTTTTGACACAACCCCCTAGGAGGTTTTGGACCCATCCCAAGTGGATTGGTGTCAAAACCAAGCCCCAAACGGCGGGCGTCCTGCCCCGGGTGCCCCCCGCACTATTGCAGTCCTAATCGCCCCACCCCGGAGTGATTAGAAATCTATAGCTGATTTCTCTACTATTTCTTTTGCATCTTGTTTTATGTCATTCCTATATGCTGCTATTCAAATTTCATTCCATTCTGATAAGTTTTGACTGTGTTTTCATTGTTTTACGCTTTCACTAACATACAGGGAGCGCCTTCGGATACAGGGTGATCGGGGTAGAATCTATAGAATCCGACCTTCTGGGTCGTCTCAAAATGCCCCATTTTGCCTAACCCCAAGTTTGCAGGTGTTTTGGAGGCCTCTGGATGGGACATTTGGGAGGTCACTTTCGGACATTTTATGACAGTCCTAATCGTCCCACCCCGGAGCGATTAGAAATCTACAGTAGATTTCTCGATTGTTCTTTTTGCAGTGTGTTCATGATGATGTTTACATGCTTCTGTTCAAGTTTCATCTTATTCTGATATGTTTTGATCACTGTTTTAATTATTTCATGTATGCATTAACCGGAGGCCTTGGGGATTGCATGTTTCCCTCCATCCGCATGTGCTATTAATCGTTTGTTGTTTCTTTGAACGTAGGATCTCGACACCGGAGGGGCAGCAAGGAACTACAGATGCACTCATGCAAGCGGCGGTGACGTTTGGCCCACCCATTTCAAATGTGGGCACGCGAAAGATCCCGAAGGGAAGCGTATCATCCGTTGGTGTAACAATTGTATCGAACGCTCCTAGCCCCTGAAAAGGGGGGAGACGTATTGTAACCTGATCTCAAGAAAAATCAATAAAAGAGGCTGCACTTTACTTTTGCTTTACATCTCGTTTCATTCCGTTCGTTTTCCCTTTTCATGCACTTTAGTTCTTTGTTCATTCGTAGGACTTAGCGTTACATCCGCTTTTGTTTGCATCGCATCCGGTACGCCATTGCTTCTGTAGACATGCTTTCAGGACCTAACTACTTTGATCAAGCATGTGAATCATATGATGATCCCTTGCATACTTCATAATATATCAGAGCAAAATATGACTTTAATATTGCCAGTGGTCTCATTCAGAGGCAGAGATCAAGAATGATATGTTGTGCTTCAACCTAACTCTATAGCTAACTATAAAAATAAAAAAATGTTGTTGATCTATTTATATTAATGTTCAAATAGAAGGTGGACGGTGAGCCTCTTCTAGAACAATTATCAACTATAGAGAACTCCCATGGATATGGTAGAAAATTTCAACCTTAGATTTCATAAGACATGGCATAGGATACCTGAAGAGCTTTTTTATTTTTTTTGGTATTAATAAAAAATGGGTTGAAGGGCCCCAACCCTTTACACCAAGCTTGAAATATATACAAGAAAAAAATAAGAGAAGATCATACAAATGGAAGATAGCCCCATATTAGTAAAACAAACAAACCAGGGCTAATCCTGTTGATGGAGAAGCTAAAAAAAAAATCCTCTTGCTATCCTTCTATTTAATATAACTGATGCGGTGCTCAATGTGGTGCTCAATGTGGTACATAACTGATAAAAAACAGCTGAAAATAATGTAATTAGTGTGCTCAAATTCTTCATCACATGATCCCAATAAGTATTCTACTTTGGGCTGCCCTCTTTATCTGCTAGCTTCATTATCAATTCTTGTAATCTCTTCCAACTCCATGGGGGCATATGACCAAACCTTGAAATTCTTAGATTTAACTGCCATATTTGCCATTTTATCAGCAGCTTTGTTTCCCTCTCTATAAATATGTTTAACTTGAATTTCTTCTAGGTTTCCCAAAATACTCCTCGCATCTGTAATTATTTGGAAAATACTAGAATTATTTAACTCCCCTTTTTGAAGGGAAGTTATAATATTTTTGGAATCCCCCTCAAGAAAAATTCTCCTAAAACCCAAATTCATTGTAATTCGGAGACCTGTAAGCATTGCCCTTGCTTCATCTTGGTGATTTGTGGTAATTCCTAGATCCTCGGCATATGCAGCCACTACCTGACCTCTATCATTCCTAATGAGACCCCCACCACCAGCATGACCCGGGTTACCTTTTGCAGCTCCATCGAAGTTAATTTTTACCCAGTCTTTATGGGGACATTCCCATCTGGTATCTAGTCTCACCTTATTGATTTTTTCCATATTTAAGATATATTTTTCTCTAGAGAGGATCATTGCAAGATTTTCCTAGCCAAAAATATTTTTAATACAATCCTCCAATAGGGTTGTTTTTATCCTGGCATAAACCCCAATTATTCCTCTTGTTTTATGTTTGAACACTCATTAGTCTCTTTCCAGCCAAATCTCCCAACAAATATGTGGAATGCATATTTGCCAAAAAATATTGCTTCCTCAGTGCCACTGTTCCCAAATCTTGATTAGAGAATCTGGAATGACCCAAGCAACATTAACTTCTCTCAATAACATATTTAGGATATCACAAAAAAAATCACAAGTTCCAAACAGGTATGGAATTTATATAAAAGAGCTTTTTTCTTCACTAGGTATGGAATTTATATATTATTTAAAGGCCTTAGATTCATAAATATCATTAATGATTAAAGCCAAAGGTGGAAACTCCTTTCCATATACTAATGGAATAGACATTCAAGTTGAACATGATCTAATTTAGATTTTAAGACTAGCACCTAGACCTCCCATGCTTTTGTAATCAAATGTGAAGTCTTCATAGTAACTGCCCCTAGTCATTTAGGCAATAACCTTCTAGTTGACCTCAGTCTCACCTTTAGTTATTCTTGTCTTGCCTGCTCTAGTACCCCCTTTCAAAAAATTGAAAGACTAAAGTAATGCAAAAACTGCTCATGTTGGTCATCAATTAGATGTTGACCATGAGGAGGTAACAATATGCCCAGAGGTACCCATATTAGAACAACCAAATACTTCATTTCACATAGGGTAATTAGGGCAATAGTATTCCTTTCAACTACCCTAGGCCCCAATTCTAAGCCAATTGAAAAAATGTCAAGCTTAGAGCCATAACCAGCAAATAGTGTTGGTGTCAACCCATTTACAATAAGAACTCCTTAACCATTATAGGGATATGGATCCCATACATAACAATTATGTAGAAGAGTCCACCTCTTGGTACAATCCAACTCGAGATACCTACTCCACCCATGTTAACCTTTGAGAAATCTCCCAGATCCTTGTAAGTATGCAAGCAAAGTGATACCTTCCTAGGCATATAACTCATATTTGAGAGTTGAAGCTTAGATGGACAGTCAATTTGCCCTGATCCCATTCCTCTTAGATTCAAATTATACTCCCTAAGAGCATATCTTGGTGACCTAGAATGAGGAGGTCAATGCAGTATCTGACAGAGCAGACAATTTAGTGTCCAACATGCCACAAGATTAGATAGACTTTATGACAATGTCCAAAAAGAAGACAAATTAGGATTAGGACAAACTAGATTAGATCAACTAGACCAAGTCAATAATCTCTTTCCATGGCATATCCAAAGCCAAGTGAACCAACACTAAGAGAAATGGTTATATGGCCCTAAGCGATCATAATAGAATAACCAAAACTAGTTGGAAGCCTCTAGCATTTTACCTCCAAGAGTATAATAACTCTTGACAATTTTCAATCAAAATATCCTAGAGATCTCGAGGTAGCAGATATTTTAGACAGAACCATCTAAAATTCCTTAGCCAATTAGGGACCAACCAAGATTTCTACTACTAACATATGTTGTACAAAGGGCCACATCTCTTAAAACTTTCAACATTGTGGATCATCTAAAAATTTCCATTATGTCAATATTGGTATGGGAAACCTTTTTTATCGTAGAATAGGAGCATATGAGGAAGTCTCTAAAGAAGGAAGAAGAAGACCAGGGACAACAAAAGGCACTTGCAGTTTTACAGATTTTAGATCTAAATATAAGCAATCCCAAATGACTCCCTTTCTATTTGTCTCTTATCTACAAAGATAACTTGATCCACAATTATATGATAGATTTGGAGGAAAACACATCTATTATACCAAAATGAGTAGCATATGCGCTAGTCTTGAGATATCATCCTTTGAACAAGAGATTTGTGCAGTTGGATGGTAGCGCAATCCAAATCTTAGTAATCACTAAGCACCTCACACTTTCCTTGAATTTTTACCTAAACCTGGCAATCACATAAGATACATCAGTGCTTGAAATTCCTACATCATTTAGCATTTATTTATCAAGGGATTTCACTACCAAAACTAGGATATATCTGCAAATAGATTGGATTATAATGATCTTAAAACCCCTATATGGTATTGAAACAATGGTCCAGTTGAAACCTCTTTATGGATATCATATTGAAAATATAATAGCAAATAAAAATGATCAGACCTTTGTGATGGAAGAATAAATAAATGCATTAGGATCCCTTGAAAATGAGGGGCATATTTCAATCCCTCATAAGGAATAATGGGATACTAAGGATCGAGAGTATGAAAGGAACTCTTCGAGTCGACAAGAATGGATTAAAAATCTTGTGTGGATACAAAGTCCTACTCTCGTAGGGTAATTATATATATATATATATAAATACTCATCAGTTATCAAATTAAGGTGAAATCATAATGCTTGAATGGTCAATGCCCAAAAAGATAAATCTTGAATTTTCAAATCAAGCATAAACAAAAAAATAAGAACTAGAAGCATGGTGATAAGTGGGAAGCACAAAAGTAGAGTATTTGAAAATTTTCCCAATCATAAAACTTAGCACACAAACCAAGCAGTTTTGCCATCCAAGAAAATATTGGGGGCATCCTTACATCCAAACAAAGCCAAATTCAGTAGGTGTATTAATGAAAAAGAAAAGGGATGATAAGCACTTTTAATGCATATTTTTAACCCTCAAAATTATTTTTATTTGGCAACCAAAAACCCTGTAGAACCCTCAAGTGTTAGAGCACAAGTAGAGAACTAGAATCTAGAAGCTAGTGGCAGTCATGGAATCTAAGAAGAGGAGCAAAGTAGCAGTTACATCATCAAAGCCTATTGCAAAAAATATGAAGCATGCCCAAGCTATAAGAATGGAATCCTTGAAGCACATAGAAGATGTAGCCAAAAGGATCACAAATCCTCGAATATCAAAATGTGTAGGGACACTTAGGGAGCAAGCCTACTAAAAACATATAAAGGTCAAAGAGGAATCTTTTGTAGCAAAATTTTGGACTAGTTGTCTAGCTCAATGTATCCTCCATAGTTCCATCCCTGCTACGAACTAGTGAAAGCGTGTGCATGACATGATGACCCCCATATCAAGATGGTTGTGGCATCCCATGATGATGCCTTCTCAATGATTGTGTCTAGAGAAGCCATATAAAAGATGTAACTAATTTTGATCTTCTACTTGTCTAGAATAGAATCCTATTTTATGATTACTTCTTTCTTTTATTATGTTGAACCCAATTCCTGTTAATTTTTCTTCACAATGTCTATCATTAATATGTTCAATATGGGTTTTATCAATGCTTAAATAACTATTTTTCGCACCATTTTTATCTTCTCAAACAACATTTATATCACTAGTGTGACACATAAAATCCTTATTTTATAAATTGACTGTATTACAACCAATTTATTCCTATTTGATAAAACCTTAGATCTATCCTCAAGAACTATGCAAAAAAATAGAGAAAACTACAAAATCATTGCTTGACTAGAATTTCATCCCTAAACAATATATTCATCCCTAGGCTACAAATTCACTCCTTGGTTGCAAATTCATTGCAAGTGCAAATTTGCACTACCTATAAATTTTCTTTGAGTGTGAATTTGCTTTGATGACCTCATATCCATATATGCAAAATAGGGTAACATGATCCCATTGAAGGGTTTTAAGATGAACCCAAAAATTACAAATTTTCATTACTCAAAACTCAAAGATAAGTTGAAATGCTTGAACCAAGAGCTTGATAGACCTAGAGAAACTATGCCAAATTTTCTTTTAAAGTGATAAGTATTCGATAAAGAAACTAGAAATGCTATAAGTATGGAGGCATTTATCTATATAGCCAAAAATGATATAGAAGTAGCATAAGAAGAGTTAGTTGTGTCATCCACATGTCAAGGAACAACACAAAAAAACAAGCTACTAGCCCTCAATTTTAGTGACTTCATAGCTCAATAGATTCATGAAGGACTGACCAATTTCAGGTATTTATTTTTCCTAGCTCATTTGATTTTATATTAATATAATTGGAGGTTTAAGCTTCCAAATTTAAGTATGAAAGATGAAAAGCACAAGCAAGGCTCATCTTCCTCTAGATAGACATCATGTATCAAGGATTTCCTTACTATCATTTTTCAAATGAGTTTTTTGTTTCAGCAATAGTTATGACCAAAGGAGAAAGGTTTAGGCAAATATCAAGAGATACTATCGAAAATTTAAGGATAGAAATAAAAAGGTATTAGTATTTTCTAGAGGAGGGCATCATTATGCATCTTTTTGGTTTCAGTAATTCAATCTTTTTGTTGTCAAAATATGTAACAAAAAGAGTGGCATGTATTAAAATACTAAGGTAGACAAGCTTGATAGATGCAACTTATGCTAGTGGGTAAAGAAATTTGGTGTTTTATAAGACCCTATAATAGCTAGGTACTATAATGTAAGACAAAATAAATATGGCTAATGAGCTAGAAGCCAAGTTGAATGAGTTAGGGTTAGAAATTTTGGATGACACTTGGAGCTATGGTCCAAATAAGAAGTTCATTGCATGGCTAAAAAGTTCTCACATCTCCAAATATTTTGTGCATGATCTCATGCTCGATCTTGAGAAATTTTTAAGTATACAAGGAGTTATCTTATCCCTTAAAAATAAGTAATCCCTACAATAGAAACCCTAGAAAAATCTATATGATAGTTTCTATGAAAAATTAAAGGAATTTGATCTTATGCTCCCAATCAATACTACCATGCAAAAACTACTACAAAAGATAAAATGGAGTAGTAACAAGATCAAATAATGGAGGAAATTTCTTTAGGATATTGGTCAAACTGAAGCACTACGGTGAGTTCTCACTACACTTAGGAGGAGTCAACATTTTAGCCAATTTTGGTAAAAAAGAAGCCTCGATGGGAAGCAAATCAACCAAATTTGAAAGGAAGTAGATATAAGTGCGAGAGATCAATGATCCAACTTTTTTATCAAAGCTAACAATTAAGTAAAAGATCCAAAATCTCGGTGATAACCTAAAGTATTGATGCATGCAATCAGAAGGAATTGATGACCTAGGCACGCCTGCCTAACATAAACATTTGATGATTGTAAACCAAGGGTAATAACCAAAATACCAAAAGAAAAAAAAAACAACCAACAATAGGGTTACCAATCATACTAAGCATGGTGAACTGGAATACTAGACAAATAATGAAGAGCAAGTTGCCTCCTAGAACCTAATCAAGCTTACAACAACCAAGAATGTAAAAGGCCAAATTGTGTTTTAGAGGCTCCCATCCTCGAATCCCTCATAAATGGTCATTGGCTCACATCCCCTCTAGTTGTAATATCACCCTTGAACCCCACATATTATGCAAAGGTGTATAGTTCCCTAGATGTACAATATTTTCTCTTTGAGAAAGTACAACATTCTCTAGAGAGCATTTATGACAAAGTATCTCTATAGGAGATATCAAGCATGGGTAGAACATGATCCCACATCAAGTTACCCCATATCTAAGCAACCTTGGGATTGTTCACCATCAATACAAGTGTACCATGAGCGAGAATTTTAAAAAAGGGATTTTTTTTAATTTTAAGGGGGAAAAATCACCATGTATTATCTATAAATATGCATTATTCTTATTATAGTAATCATTAAAAGTCATCCTTTATTCAAAGGGGCTCTTTCCTTCATTCTCTCCTATGCCATGACCTGGATAAAACCTTGCATAGCCAACCAGGTAGTTGTGAAACCTCCTCTCTGCATGTATATGACTCAGAGTTCATTAATAAGACTTGAATCGTACCTTCCTAAATATCTTCAAATTTCAAAATTTCTCTAATGTTTAAAATTTTAAAAATCTTAAATAATCTTCAAACTAATTTCTTCCAATTTCAAAATATTCAAAAAACTACTAATTCTTCAAATCTCCAAAATCTAAAAAACTCAAACCTTTTAACTCCTCAAATTAAATCTTCAAAACTCAAATATTAAATTCTAACCTTTCAAACTTTAAAAACCAATTTCAAATTCAAAATTTAAATCCTAGCAAAAATCCTTTTCACTCCAGAATTTAATTAATATCAAAAATAAAAAATTAAATGATGTAGGTAACCTTATAGCTCCCACTTTAATTTTTAAATTCAATTTTATTTAATTTTTCCTCAAATATGAAAGGTCATAAGTCATACTTTTCTTTATTCTATGTGCTCAAAAAATAAAACATCTTTAATAATTTTTTAATTGTAACATATGGACGTTACCTACCAACAATAATAACTCCATATTCAATGCTCATGTTTACCTACCAAAATTTGATTGCTACACTTAGGATAGGTTGGTGCTCTATGCAACTCTTTCGGTTTCTTCAACATGCTTGAGATGGTGCTTTATGCTTCTAGATGGCACTCTATTCAAATTTTAGGTTTCTACAACACGCTCAGGATGGCGCTCTACACTTCTAGATGGTACTCTATAATTTTGGATGATGCTCTCTGGTTACTCCATCTCAAATGCTCAATATCCTTGGATATCTATGCTCAGGTCTTGTTGTAGTTTCTTAGGTGCCTTTGTAGATGGTGCTTTGATAGAGCTCTTCTCTACATAGTTATATAAAATGTTGGACTAAATTCTACTAATACTTGTTTTTCTAATAGCTAGCGCTAGGAATGTGCTCAAGTCTAGACAATGTTGTTTGATTATGACTCTATATGGTTAGCACTTTTGGATAGTGCTTGAATGGCTTATTAGACAATTTTTAGCTTGTCCTTATGGCTCTCAAATTAGCGCTTCTATATAGTTCTTGAATGGCTTTCTATACAATGATCTACTAGCACTTATGGTACTTTGATTAGTGCTTCTAGTCACTACTCATATAATCTTCGATATAGTGCTCTTCGATAACACTTCTATATTTTGCTTTGAATGCTTTTTTGGACAAAACTCTCACTGGTCATCTTTGAAAAATAGTGCCCTTAATATAAAGTGTCGCGATATCGTGACATGGAAAATGTGGCGCGATATCATGACATGTCTCTTTATCGTGACCAAAAAAGAAGAGAAAGAGCAAGTGGGAAAAGTGTCGCGATATCGTGACATGTTGTTTTTTCGTGACTAAAAGAGAAGAGAAAGAGCAAGATAGGAAAAGTGTCGCGATATCGCGACATGTTGTCTTATCACGGTCAAAAGAGAAGACTAAGGGCAAGAAGGGAAAGTGGCGCGATATCGCAACATGCAGCTGTGTCGTGACCAAAAAAGAAGTGAAAGAGAAGGAAGGAAAAAGTGTCACGATTTCACGACATGTTAGAAAAAGTGTCGCGATATCGTGACATGGAAAATGTGTAGCGATATCACGACATGTCTCTTTATCGCGACAAAAAAAGAAGAGAAAAAGCAAGTGGAAAAAGTGTCACGATATCGCGACGTGTTGGAAAAGTGTCGCGATATCATGACATGTCGTCTTATCGCGGTCTAAGAAGACTAAGGGCAAGAAGGGAAAGTGGCGTGATATCACGACATGCAGCTGTGTCGCGACCAAAAAAGAAGTGAAAGAGAAGGAAGGAAAAAGAGTCGCGATTTCGTGACATGTTAGAAAATGGGTCGCAATTTCGCAACATGTTAGAAAATGGGTCACGATATCGCGACATGGAAAATGTGTCACGATATCGCGACATGTCTCTTTATCGCATCCAAAAAAGAAGAGAAAGAGCAAGTGGAAAAAGTGTCGCGATATCGCGACGTGTTGTTTTTTCGTGACTAAAAGAGAAGAGAAAGAGCAAGTTAGGAAAAGTGTCGCGATATCGTGACATGTCGTATTATCACGGTCAAAAGAGAAGACTAAGGGCAAGAAGGGAAAGTGGCGCGATATCGCGACATGTATTCTCGCGACCAACAGGAGGGTAAAAGTGTCGCGATTTCGTGACATGTCGTATTTTCGTGACCAAAAGAGAAGAGAAAGTATAGGAAGGAAAAGTGTCACAATTTCGTGACATGTTAGAAAAAGGGTCACGATATCGCGACATGGAAAATGTGTCGCGATATCGCGACATGTCTCTTTATCGTGACCAAAAAAGAAGAGAAAGAGCAAGTGGAAAAAGTGTCGCGATATCGCGACATGGTGGTTTTTCACGACTAAAAGAGAAGAGAAAGAGCAAGATAGGAAAAGTGTCGCGATATCGTGACGTGGTGGTTTTTCGCTATCAAAAGAGAAGACTAAGGGCAAGAAGGGAAAATGGCGCGATATCGCGACATGCAGCTATATCGCAACCAAAAAAGAAGGGAAAAAGAAGGAAGGAAAAAGGGTCACAATTTCGCGATAGGTTAGAAAAAGTGTCGCAATATCACGACATGGAAAATGTGTCGCGATATCACGACATGTCTCTTTATCGCGACCAAAAAAGAAGAGAAAGAGCAAGTGGAAAAAGTGTCGCGATATCGCGACGTGTTGTTTTTTTGCGACTAAAAGAGAAGAGAAAGAGCATGTTAGGAAAAGTGTCGCGATATCGCGACATGTAGTCTTATCACGGTCAAAATAGAAGACTAAGGGCAAGAAGGGAAAGTGGCGCGATATCGCGACATGCAGCTGTGTCGCGACCAAAAAAGAAGTGAAAGAGAAGGAAGGAAAAAGTGTCGCGATTTCACGACATGTTAGAAAAAGTGTCACGATATCGCGACATGGAAAATGTGTCACGATATCATGACATGTCTCTTTATCTTGACCAAAAAATAAGAGAAAGAGCAAGTGGAAAAAGTGTCGCGATATCACGATGTGTGTTTTTTTCGCGACTAAAAGAGAAGAGAAAGAGCAAGATAGGAAAAGTGAAACGATATCGCGACATGTCGTTTTATCGCGGTCAAAAGAGAAGACTAAGGGCAAGAAGGGAAAGTGGCATGATATCACGACATGTCGTATACTCGCGACCAGCAGGAGGGAAAAAGTGTCACGATATCGCGACATGTCGTATTTTCGCGACCAAAAGAGAAGAGAAAGTATGGGAAGGAAAAGTGTCGCGATTTTGCAACATGTCATTTTTTCATGACGAAAAGAGAAAAGAAAGAGGAGGAAGGAGAAGTGTCATGATATCGCGACATGTCGTAGTTTCGCGACCAAAAGAAAAGAGAAAGTGTTAGAAGGCGGAGTTGTCGATCGCCTTTTTTCCAAGGTGTGGGTAAATTTTTGTAAGGGTATTACTCTTTGTTGGCTTTGTGTCCTCAGCAGAGGGATAAACAGACTATCCATTTTGAGTTATTGCCCCGTTTTAGCGTTGTGGTATTGTTGTAATAGGTTTTGGGTCTGTAGATTAAAGATACAACGCCAAACAGAAATAAAGAAATCACAATAAAGGAATGCAGAACAGTTGTACAAAATGAATGATTTTTATTAATCAATGGAGTTTAGAAACTCTTTTTAAGTACAACGGGGCACGTAACCCTTTTCGTGATACAAAGTTACAATTTGTGCTAGGGTTCTCCGAAACCCTAGGCGGCACAATGTGGTGGCATCTCCGAAGAATGTATCCTTAACCTCAACGAGAATGAGTGGGCTTCGTTGTATCCTTTGGCTCGGACCACTCCGGCTTAAGCATTGCTATCAACAAATCGAGATCTACCACTAGAATCCTGCACACATTAAAATTATCAAAGAGTTAGAAACTAATAAGAGGGCTCCACTTGTGTGAGCCCTCGAAATCGATCTAAAACCCTAGATTTATGAAATAAAAATAAACAGAATGCAGAATTCAACAACAGATTAATACATAAAGAAATATTACTTGCTTTAGACGAATCTATACCTTTTCTTGTTAACGCGGCGAGACCAGGCGGCGGCGATGGATGCGGCGAAAGGGTTTAGTTCAGACTTAGGGCCGTAGAAGACTCAGAAGACTCAGGATTAACGGCAATAGCCAACTCCAGACTTAGATAGGGAAGATAAGTAGGTTTAGCCGAAGAGATAGATAGGGTTTGAGCCATCAAGGTGACTCAATTTATAATCTACTCTTAGGGCACACTTTAGGGTTTTAACGACACTTTGAACGTGTGGCTAAGATTAAAGTGGATCCAAGGGTAGAGAATAAATCTAGGTTGTGAAACGGATTAAGATGGATGGACGGATGAGATTAAATGAAGGATGGACGGCTCAGATTAAATCACTTAAACTTTATTTATATATATATTAAAATATATTAAAATATTAAAAAATATATATAAATATTAATTTAAATAAATTTGGGGATGAAAAATGGCGGGAAAAGTGAAATTGGGCCAAATAATGGTGGGAAAGTGTGGATTTGGGCCAAATAATGGCGGGAAGGATGGATGAGCGACACGTGGGTGGCGAGGAAGGTATAGATACTACAAGTGGCTGGATTTTGGTGTCTACGAGATGCCCCTTTTTGAGTTGCTTTGTGTGAAGACACAATGTAGCACAAAAACTTAAGACACCTGAAAAGTTGGATCGGACGCAACTCTCTCTCAAGACTAAAGCACAACTTTGAAGACCAAAGAATAAAAGAATATTTAAAATTTTTCAGCTTACCCCCTCAATTGGCGAGCGAGAATGGTTCTCACAAGCCAATTGGAAGAAATTCGGAAGATAATGAACCGTTTTTGCCCCAACGGTGAAAAAAAAGGGTTGGTGCATGCACCATCTGTTTATGTCCCAATAGAAAAGGGGTTGGTGTACAAACCAAAAAAGAATATGATTGAAGACGATATGAGTGATGTGAAAGATGGACCGTTTTCTGCCCCAACGGTTATAAAGGGATTTTTGCCAAACTGTAAATTCCATGATCATGTAAGATGAATTCCACTATAGGAAAATTAGAAATTGATAACGGATGCCCCAACTCCTGTGTGTGAATCCATATTGTTGATGAAATTGCCTTGTTGGCGCCATTGATATGCAGAGATGAAAGATGCATGAAAGAGTCCAGAACTCAGAGATGCTCCTAGTGACTGTATGGATAATTCCTCGGGTCGGAACCAATCAACCTAGGTAGCCACAATCTCTAGCAAGACTTAAAATAATGACGATATGAAAGATTGTCCATGTTTATGGCCCCATGAACTAGGCCATCAATGACAAGTGTTGAGCAAATTAATCTTGGTATGAGGTCACTTGAAAAGTAGAATACCCAAAATTGATTTCCAATTTTCAAACAGTGAAATAATTGATGATGATAAATGGTAAGTGTCCTTATGGTGGTTTAATCCTCTTACCGAATTGCATGGATTCAAATCGCTGCAATCGCCAAGGTGATAGAATATACCACTAGATACGAGGTTTACTTTAATTTGATTTGGCAAAAATATGCATGATGAAAGAAGAATGAAATTGACGATAGATCAGAAGAATTGATGAATGTGGTTAATTTTGTGAAGGTTTTGAATATTTTTAACCCAATTTGTAAAACAATGATGAATGATGCGCTTTTTGAGCGAAATGACAAAATTTGTGTCCAAAACTGTTGTAACCTTCACAAAATGTTTTATTATGATAAGAAGAATGGATGAATGCAATTTGATGAAATTTGGAGGAGGTAAGCTTCAATTTTGTAAGTTTTGTTCCTTTATTCAATACGACACCAACGCGGTCTACGTTTGTGGTTGGCGAGAGCTCGTCGTGTTTAGGCGCTCTAGACACGATGAATCCACCATGAAATGCCCTACTCATTTTCAGGGCACCAAAATCAGCTATTTAAACGGTTTCAGCGAGAATTTCGCTCATTTGTGCGTTCGAGCTTAAGAGAAGTGCGTCTGAGGGAGTGGAGTGAAGTGGAGTGAAAGGTTGTGTGGGAGAGTGAAGCATGCGGGAGCTATGGCAGAGAGGGCCTAGGAGAGGCCGCAGGAGAGGCTAGGGAGGTACCCCCTAGCGGGCATGAGAACGAGCTCGCTGCAGCAGCAGATAGCGGAGCGCGATGCTATGCTAGCTGCCCGAGGACGAGAGGATAGCTCGCTGGGAGCAGACGGGCGATGAGCGGGATGCCCTGTTAGTTGCTCGGGGAGGAGAGGATGGCGCATGCGGGCGGACTTGGATGGAGCGACCGGGGTGCCCCGGGATGACGGGGTGACGAGACTCCAGGCAGAGCTAGCGGAGCGGGAGCGACGGCACGGGATAGACATAGCTAGGCTTAGGTCTAGGACTCGTTACATTGAGGCTCCGGAGGACACATTGTTTAGGCATCACATTGTGTTGCCTGATCCTCCATCCTCCTCTGTCTCTAGGCGTAGTGAGTCTAGGCACACCACTAGGTCTAGGGCTCCTACTAGGTCTCAGGGGTCCTCTTTTGATGGTTAGCTTAGTGCTTAGATGCACTCTTTATGAGCCTTGGTGCTCTATTGTATATTGTAGCCTTTTGGCATTCATTGTACGGTTTGACCTTTATACATAATATATATATACATGGCTTTTATTTATTTGGTGTTTTACTCTCTTTTGTGTGAATGCCTATGTTTTTGTGATGCATGTTTTTATATGTTTTAATGTTTTTGATGCATATGTGATGGAATGGAATGCAAACTTATAGATGATTAATGCAAGACTAAGTAAATGAAATATGCACTAAGAAGCACTCATACTTTTAGATAGTTAGATTTAGCCAACTGTTATCATAATTGTTTAATCAGGGGCACCGAACTTGGTGGCTTGTGAATGGATGACGTATGGAATGACATGAATATGGAAGAAGATATGGAGGGTGATATGGAGGTTGATATGGAGGAAGATTGTTTTACAAAGACTCAAACATGCTAGTGGTATCAAACAAACTTACTAACACTGCCTAATTCAACTAGGACCAAATGTGTGTGCATGCGAGTTCATTAACCAAATCGGAAGCATGGTAGTGACTCTAGGCAATCAAAAACCTGTGTGTGTGCAAGTGTGTTCATTAACCTCATCTTGCATAAATTAGGTAACCCTGTTATGGAGAAGACCCCGAAGCTAGTTTGTCCGTATGAGCATTCAGAGGTCTCTTTTTGAGGAGAGACATGTCGCCACGCAATGAGTATACTCCACTGCCAGTCAAGCGTCTATAGCCCCGGTGAAGGTTAACTCCATAGTCCATGTTGTTTTAGACCTTTGTAAGCCTTGGGGATGACTACCTATCCGTCTGATTGGACAAGTAGTACGATCCTTACAACTTATTTGGGATCAG
This sequence comes from Wollemia nobilis, assembly GCA_028583015.1. Lineage (NCBI taxonomy): Eukaryota > Viridiplantae > Streptophyta > Pinopsida > Araucariales > Araucariaceae > Wollemia > Wollemia nobilis. The sequence continues at coordinate 1,061,954 of JAQPPZ010016951.1, forward strand.
TGGTGTGTGAAAAATGTTCATTTCCTTAGAGCTTTGGGGAATCGGATTCTCAACCGAAGTATGATGAGAATTTTACCCTATCCTTACTACTCTGTTTATATTTATATTTTGTGATTGCTTGTGATAGTGGTAAGAACCACTGTTTTATGGACTATGTTTGCATGATAGGACAAACGAGGATTACCCTTTTCACTTCAAGGCACAACCCAAGGATGGTGTTATCTCTCTTTGACACAAGATGTTTTTAAGATGTGAAAATGTGATAGGTTCAAGACCGCTTTTGAAATCATTTCCCAATACTCAAGATTTTATTTAGTGTAATTTGTGATATGGCCCTAGAGAACTTTGACATGCATTTCGAAGTTTGCTTAAAACACTAGGAATGGGTGAGTGATTGAAAACATTTTGGCAATGTAAATATGTGCAAATGGAAAATGGGTGTACGAATGACAATTCGGTTTGATGGATTTTATGAAGGTGCCCTTGATTAAGGCAACATGACTTTTGCTTGACCAAATTTTATATCCAAAAGATAGAATGGTCTCTAACATGATATGCAACTATGGCTGAAAATGAAATGTTATGGTTTTCAATGAGATGTATGCACATGAAATGCAATGTTTTTGAATGAGATGTATGCAACTAACAATGAAATGCAAATTCTTTTTATTTATTTATTTATTTTATTTTTTTTTTTTTTGTTGTACAAGCCATGTATATATGTACATATAAAATTCAAACTATGCGTAGAATGCCCTCAAGTGTATAACATTAAGTGGTTCGGGTTCTTCCTCTCCCTCTAAACTGGCAAGTCTATAAGTTCCATTGCCCACTCTTTCGGTGACCATATATGGACCTAACCAATTAGCCGCGAATTTATCTCGAAGATGCGGCAATGCATTGGTGTTTTGTTGATTCTCTTTAAGGACAAGATCCCCTACTTGAAATTCTCTTAGATGAACTTTGGCATTGTAAGCACGTTTCAATCGGTCTTGATAAACTCGCAAATGCTCTAAAGCATTGATTCGTTTTTCATCTATGAGTGTGAGTTGATCAAGACGTGCTTGTCTAGCGGTATCATCATCGATAAATTCCTGCAAAGAAATTCGCAAGGAAGGGATCTCGAGCTCAAGAGGCATGATTGCTTCAGCTCCATAGACCAAAGAAAATGGCGTTGCCCCAATGGGAGTTATGATGCTTGTTACTGTAAGCCCATAATGCTAAGGGGATTTGTGTATGCCAATCTTTATGATTTTCTTTAACAAGTTTCTTAAGAATAGCAATTATGGTCTTATTGGAAGCTTCCACTTGTCCATTGGCTTGTGGGTAGTAAGGAGTTGAGAAACTATGTTGGATATTATACTTTTCGCAAAGAGCTCGAACATCCTTATTCTTAAAAGACTTGCCGTTATCAGAAATAATTTTAGAGGGAATACCAAAACGACAAATGATATGGTGAAGTATAAACTCCACAATTCTAGGACCTGTCGTACTGGTTAGAGGAATAGCTTCAACCCACTTTGTGAAGTATTCGAGTGGCTGTAATGATGAAAGTATGTTGTCCTGAAGAGGCGGGTGAAATCTTGCCAATTAAATCGAGACCCCATTGTGAGAAGGGCCAAAGGCTTTGGATGGGCTGTAAAACTTGTGATGGTATATGGGTTAAATTAGCGTGTTCTTGACACTTTTTACATTGTTTAACATATTTGCAACAATCTTGTTCCATAGTGGGCCAATAATACCCCATACGTAAAATACGCTTCGCAATGGCCATTCCACTAAAATGACCACCACAAGTACCATCATGGGCTTCAGCAATAGCTCTATGTGTTTCACATGCTTCTAGACAGCGGAGGAGTACTCCATCATATCCACGTTTATACAACACATCCCCCAAAAGAACAAAACGAGCTGCCTTTTGCTTAAAACAGCGACGGGCGATTCGAGACAAATCAGATGGGAGTGTTCCAAACTTGAGGAAGGCTACTATCTCACTAGACCAAGGCTCATATGGATCCGAATGGATAAAGCAAACATCTTTTTCATCCTTAGACTCGGCACGGACAATTGCAGAATTAGAGATTGTGGAAATGATTAGGGGCTGTACCTCTCCAAGGGAGTCCTTTGGAATCAATGATCCAAGAGAGGCCATGGCATCCGCAAATCTATTAGTCGAACGAGGCAAACTAGTGATCTCATACCAATCAAACTTAGAGAGCAACTTCATTGCTACATCATGATAAAGCTTAATGGTAGGTTCTTTGGCTTGGTATTCTCCTGTAATTTGTTTAACCACGAGTTGAGAATCCCCAAATATTCGAATACGCTTAATGCTCATAGCTATGGCTGATTGAAGACCTAAAATTAAGGCTTCATACTCTATTGTATTATTGGTGCATTGGAAGTCTAGTTTGAATGATAAAGGGATGGGAATCCCTTGAGGTGTATGAAACACAACTCCAGCGCCTTGACCTTTCGCGCACTTAGAGCCATCAAAGAATAGCGTGATGTCAACATCTTCCTCCGGAATGATGTCCTCTTCTTGTTCGAGTGATAGCAAATACCGAATCATCCGGGAGCTCAATAATCAAAGGATGATCACTAGGTAGTGGAGCTTCCGCAAGTTGATCGGCTATAACTTGACCTTTAACAGATTTTTGGCTAATGAATTCAAGATCGAATTCGGTAAGCAACATTATCCATTTAGCGGTACGAGTGTTATTATAAGTGCGAGACATCATATAACGCAGAGGGTTTTCTCTAGCTATGACATATGTTGTATGGCTAAGCATATAATGACGAAGTTTCTTAGTGGCAAAAACCACTTCTAAGCACAACTTTTCCACATAAGCATATCGGGTTTCATAGCTTACCAATGTTCGACTAATATAATAGACAGATTGCTCACGATTTTGTTCATTCTTTTGTGCAAGCATTGTCCCTAAGGCAAAGTCCGTTCTTTGAGATATAAAGATTGAAAGGGACCCCTGGACGAGGCGGAGCTAAGGCTGGCGGAGACGCTAAATCTTGCTTGATGTCATCAAAGGCTTTACGACACTCATCTGTCCATGAAAATTGTACCCCCTTTTGTAGTAGGTGGCAAAATGGCCTACATTTATCGAGAAAGTTGTGCAATAAAGCGACGGATTGAATTAATCTTTCCTTGCAAACTACGCAACTCCTTCAAATTAGTTGGGGGACACATTTCCATAATGGCTTTGACCTTGTTTGGGTCCACCTCAATACCTCGTTTAGAGATAATAAAACCTAGGAGTTTGCATGAGGTAACACCAAAGACACATTTCTTAGGGTTCAACCTTACTTTATGCTCTAGAAGTCTATCAAAAACTTTTTCCAATACATCAAAATGCTCTTGTCGAGTTTTAGATTTTGCCAATAAATCATCCACATAATCTTCGATAATCTTATGCATATAATCATGGAAAATATAAGTCATGGCTCGTTGATAGGTTGCACCTGCGTTCTTAAGGCCAAAGGGCATCACCCTGTAACAAAAAGTTCCCCAAGGTGTGGTAAATGTTGTTTTGTGTTGATCTTCAGGGTTTATTCGAATCCGGTTGTATCCTGAAAATCCATCCATGAACGAAAGCATTTCATGACCAGCACAAGTGTCGACAAGAGTATCAATGTTTGGAAGAGGAAAGTCATCCTTAGGACACGCTTTATTTAGATCTCGAAAATCGGTGCAAACACGTATTCCCCCGTTAGGCTTGCGAACGGGTACCATGTTAGAAAGCCACTCAGGATAATCAATCGGGACGACAAATTTAACATCCAGAAGTTTTTGAATCTCCGATTTAACTATGAGGGCCACGGTAGGATGCATTTTCCTAAGTTTATGTTTGACAGGTTTAGCATATTTTTGTAAGGTGAGGTTATGGACAACCAAATTAGGGTCTAGGCCTGACATGTCTTTGTAAGACCATGCAAATATCTCCTTCTTCCGCTTGAGTAGAGCAATCATTTGCTCTTGTTCCTCCGATGATAGACTTTTAGCCGGTTTCACAATTTGGGTGCCATCTTGGTCCGTACTAAGGTCTACATCGATAGTTTCTTCAATAGACATGTGGGAACCTTCCTCAAGGCGATGGGGAGTAGGGATCGGATTTATGTCATCTAAAATGTCATCGAGCTCCTGTGCCTTGCTCTCGTCTATGTCTGCTGGAAGACCTGCGGCTTAGAAGATGAAGGTGAATGTGGAGGTGAAGGAGGAATGTAGTTGGCGGAAGCCCTTAACAATTCCTCGGAAAGGATGAACTATGAAATAGATGGAGGAGATGAAATCCGATCCATGTCAATCAGGTTTGGGTTGATCGGGATTGGCTTATCCGGATCATATGGATTATGGAGCGGGGTGAATAAGTCTTCAAAATTCATTGTCGACTTATGGAAGAAAGGATGGGCGGAATGGAAGGGAAAACCGGTGAAGACCTCGGAAGACCTGAAATGCAAAACAACATAGTTTTTCAGTTTTTTTTTTTTTTTTTGTAGTTTGAGTTTTTTTTTTTTTTTTTTTTTGTAGTGGTGAAAACCACTATTACACACATACATAAAGCAATAAAGTATTTTTATATATTTTGATTTTTTTTTTTTTTTTTTTTTGGGAATTTTCTGATTTTTTTTTTTTTTTGGTAGTGGTGAAAACCACTATTTTAGTATATACATATAATACAGGTTTGGATTATGGCTTATGGATGTGGCGGAGGGGGTGGTTCACCTCGTTCTTGTGGAAGAAGCAAGCGAAAGATGGCCTCTTGGAGAGGGAACAATTGGAGATAAAACTCGTCTTGTTCGATGAGGGGAACAATGGGCGCCGACTCTTCTTCAGATTCATCACCATTTGACATGACGTCAAATTCTTCATAGGCTTCATCTTCGGATTCGTCGGGGTGGAGGATTTCTTCTTCGAAATTAAGATTAATGCTTTGAAAAGCTTGTTCAAAAGAAGAAAGGGATGGAAGTGGTTGGTAGCCCAGACCAAAACGCTCAGTGGGTCTCTGGTATGGCATATCGATGCGTTCAGTTACCCCTTGCTCGTATCGACCTAGGCCAAATTGCTGCCAATTATGTCTATGGAAATAGCGAGAGGGAAAACCCTCCATCCTTTCGATATTGGCAGGGACTGGATGCTTGGGTTCTAGTATGGTGGTAGGACTAGAAGATGACTCTATTCCCCCATATACAAAATTAATGGAATTTGGCATAGAACCCATGTTATAAACCGATCCAATGGATAAATGTTGGTCATGTGGATGACCAAAATCTTTAACTTTTTGCACATTGAACGGTGTGATGTGGACATCTTGGATGGCATACTCACCAATACCTGCATCAGTTAGATGGACCTTGACTTGGGAGGGAGATGGACTAGATGATGGAATAGAAGAATGTGGGATAGAAGAATTGGAAGGATTTGGTTGGGTTGATGCTTCACTGACTTGTGAAACATCGGTGGTGATGGTTGGGAAGATGGAGGAATAATAGGTGATGTTGAAGAAGGTGTAGAAGAAGGGGGTAATGACGTGGAAAGAGATGATTGGTCATGGCCACATGTGCATGTGGTCACCGATGAAGAAGAAGGAAGATTAGGAGATGAAGAAAGTGGTGAATGAGATGGAATAGCGGAAGAGGAAGATGGTTGCGATATGATGGGTAGCTCCTCGGGAATGGGAGCTTTAGAAGAAGATGGTATAGAAGAAGTAGATGGGGTCAAGAAAAGATGAGTGGATGGCAACACAATCTCATAAGGATTTGAGACATAGTTGCAATGTTTGAAGGGTTCAATGTCGGCAGGTACACAATGAACTTGTCCCTCATATACATACTTGAGACATTGATGCAGTATAGAAGGGACACATCTCATCTCCCTAAGCCAAGGCCGTCCAAGCAATACATTGTATGCCATGGACCCTTCCAAGATGTGAAACAAGGTATGCAAAGTTCGGGCCCCTACCTCAATGGGCAAGATAACCATGCCAACCGTGGAAGATAAAGCATCATTGAATGCTTTAAGAGTAAAAGTCGACTTGGTGATAAGGGATGGCGACAACTCTAGATGACTCAACGCCGATGTTGTAATGATATTGATTGAGGAACCGGTGTCAATTAAGACTCTCTTGAATGGCTTGTGATCGATCTTGGCCATGATATGCGAGTGGAGGATCTATACTTTACTGTTGACAAAGGTTTGATTTCAAAATCATAGAAAGTGATGGAGGGCTCCATGCATGTTTGAATACTCCCCACAAAGTTGTTGAAGGCATTAGTATCTTGAGTTTGAAGCTCGATTGACTTTAATATTTCCATTAATGCCTCTCTATGCGGGGGAGATTGTTGAATGAGGTCATAGATCGATAACTTGGCAGAAGCCATTTTTAAACTGGTAGTTAATCGGCTACTCAATGACATGATGGGTCGTTGGCGTTGAGTAGAATGATTTAGCGGTTGTTGAGAAGTACTAGCACGTCGTTGGGTCACTATTACCTGAGGTGGACTGGGAGTTTGTACAGGTGGCTGTGGTTCAGCCTGATTTGGTTGGTTCGCCCTTTGACCCCGGGTTACTACGTTAATAGTACCCACAAAACCTTGGTATTGTTGTACATGGTTGACTTGATTAGGAGGAGTTACCTGAGTTACTCCCCCAGAAGTTGTTGGAGCTTCCTCCCGATGTGGAAGGGGTGTTTGAAATACACCAAGATTTTGATTTTTGGGCTAAGATCCAATTTAAGGCAATATAATAAGATGATAACAGTGAAAGTGACAATTAGTGATATCGGCCATTTGTATGATAGAAAAGGTATACAACGCCAAAAAGAAATAAAGAAATCACAATAAAGGAATGCGGAACAGTTGTACAAAATGAATGATTTTTATTAATCAATGGAGTTTAGAAACTCCTTTTAAGTACAACAGGGCTCGTAACCCTTTTCGTGATACAAAGTTACAATTTGTGCTAGGGTTCTCCGAAACCCTAGTTGGCACAATGTGGTGGCGTCTCCGAAGAATGTATCCTTAACCTCAACGGAATGAGTGGGCTTCGTTGTATCCTTTGGCTCGGACCACTCCAACTTAAGCAGTTGCTATCAACAAATCGAGATCTACCACTAGAATCCTGCACACATTAAAATTATCAAAGAGTTAGAAACTAATAAGAGGGCTCCACTTTGTGAGCCCTCAGAAACAGTCTAAAACCCTAGATTTATGAAATAAAAATAAACAGAATGCAGAATTCAACAGCAGATTAATACATAAAGAAATATTACTTGCTTTAGACGAATCTATACCTTTTCCTGTTAACACGGCGAGACCAGGCGGCGGCGATGGATGCGGCGAAAGGGTTTAGTTCAGACTTAGGGCCGTAGAAGACTCAGAAGACTCAGGATTAACAGCAATAGCCAACTCCAGACTTAGATAGGGAAGATAAGTAGGTTTAGCCGAAGAGATAGATAGGGTTTGAGCCATCAAGGTGACTCAATTTATAATCTACTCTTAGGGCACACTTTAGGGTTTTAACGACACTTTGAACGTGTGGCTAAGATTAAAGTGGATCCAAGGGTAGAGAATAAATCTAGGTTGTGAAACGGATTAAGATGGATGGACGGATGAGATTAAATGAAGGATGGACGGCTCAGATTAAATCACTTAAACTTTATTTTTATATATATATTAAAATATATTAAAATATTAAAATATATATATAATATTAATTTAAATAAATTTGGGGATGAAAAATGGCGGGAAAAGTGAAATTGGGCCAAATAATGGTGGGAAAGTGTGGATTTGGGCCAAATAATGGCGGGAAGGATGGATGACTGACACGTGGCTGGCAGGAAGGTATAGATGACTTACAAGTGGCTGGATTTTGGTGTCTACAGGGTCAATCTGTAAAACCCGGTTGTAATGTTTATGTCCCTTAATTACCAAAAAATAAAAATATTTTTGTTTCCTTTTATGTCATATATATGCTCTTAGAAATATTTAAAATATCCTCAAGACCAAGACTAAAATGCTACAGTTAGCCTGATCCTTCTAGTTTTTTATTAACCAAAACTTCAACTTCTCTATATGCCTCTATATTTCCTTATCTCTAGAGGCTTTTTCCCTATACTTCTTTGTATTGTTCTTCTCCTCTGTTATCAAGAAGCTTAGATGCTTCTCTTCTCTGTATTAAAGAATCTTAGATACTTCTCTATCCTTGGAAGATTTGATGCTTCTCTATTCTCCTAGAAGCTATGATGCTTCTCAATATCTGGAAGCTATGATGCTTCTCAATATTCTGTAATATATCTTTGATGTCTTAGGTTAAACCTAAAAACAAAATGATTATCCTCTTTTCTAGAGAATCCAACTATTATTAGGGTGACATTTCTATATCCCCTCACATCCAACTTTCTTCTGAGTTGGCCTTTAATCAATTATAGTTGAGTCCTTGTCTTCATTAGTTTTCTCTTAACCAAGTGGATAGACCCTAGCATCCAAATCAGAGTGACTTTTCTCTATCCCCTCAATATCTACTCAATCAAACCTTTAAAAAATAGAGTCAAAGTCTTCATTGTATTTAAAGTGGATAAAATCTAAATATGATGGTGGCTTCTGAAATAAAACTCTATCAAAAATGGACAAAGTTAAGTGGTAGCTCTGATACCACTATTGGCTTTTAAGCCAAACTATCTCAAACTATCACAAGTCCAAATATAATTAAGCCACAATATTTTAGGTTTTAATATCAATAATCAATAGTAGAATTAAATATATGAGCAATCAAATATATATCTAGGCCAATATAAAAAAAAAGTATTCACTATAATATCAAATATGAATGTGAATGGCCAAAATTATTCATGTACATGTAAGAATAAAACTTATGTAGAATTCAGATTTGATTTTATAGATGGATGATAGATGATATAGTCAATGATAGAAAACTTATGTAGAATTAATATTACTCACACAAACACAAGTAGAATTCTAGTTTTATATATGGATGATAAAGGATATAGGCAATCAGTCTAGGACTGTTGCTTTTGGATATTGTGATGAATCTGATCAAATGCATAATTTGGATGAAAGCCCAAATTTTCTACTTCCTCTTCTAGCAAGAACCTTGTTGCAATGCTTGTGCATTCTAATAATGAGAGTCAAAATTGGCACTGTAGGCTTGGGCATATAAATTATGGTTCTTGAGGTATGAGATGGCTATTGGACTTCCATGCATATCCCTATCGAGTGGTGTATGTAAGAAATGCATTTTAGAAAATCATTGTAAGGAGACCTTTTTTAAAGGAGTTTCCAAGAGGGTATCTTACCCATAGTTGAGAAAATATACATAACCCTTGACTTTTCTTAACTTTTTTCAATTCCTTCCCTTGTCAATAAAATACCAATTTGTTGCCAAAAATATGTTGTTGTAGCATGGGTAGCAGAAATGACATAAATAGATTTTTTTTCTCATTTTACATTTTTTTCAATTTTTATTTTATATTTTACCCATTTTTCCATTTATTTTGCCTTGCCAATTTCAATTTTCTCAACTATGATCTCAACCTTTGAAGATCATACATAGTAATATAATTTTTCTAGATATATGTGGGTATATACAATTCATACCAAGGATAAAGTGTTTAAGAGGTTCAAAACTTTCAAGGCTCTTATTGAATATCAATTTGACAAAAGGATCAAGTGTTTAAGGATAGATGGGAGTGGTGAATATGTTAGTCATGCTTCTCATGATTTTTTGGTCACTCATAGAATAACATATCATAGAATTGTTCACTACACTCTTGAACAAAACAGTGTAGTAGAAAGAAATAATAGGGTAATGATGGATATGGATCATTGTATAATTCATACCAAGGGACTAGATCATAAGTTTTAGGGTGAGGCAGTTACTTGTGTAGAATATATCACCAATAGGGATCCTACCAGGGTTTTTTGAGGGATGACACCGCTTAATAAAATGATAGGTGACAATCTAGATGTGTTCCAGTTCTGAATCTTTAGGTCTTTAACATGGGGTGATATGCCCAAGGATCTTTAGAAAAAGGAAGCACTAAAGAGAAATAAGTGTATATTTGTGGGGTATTTTAATACCTCAAAAGCATATTGTCTTTATGATCCTCAAAGGAATTAAGTGTTGATAAGGAGAGATGCCATCTTTGATGAGGTTCTTCTAGGTACTCCTTCCACTCCCCCTTTAGATCTTTTAGCCACTAATTATTTTTATTCTTTGCCTATTCCATATTCAATAGATTTTTTAGATCTATTGGTTTTTCCATTAGAGCATCTTTAGCTTTGAATGGTTGTTCACTACCTATCAATTTGACCCCATCACAGGCAGTTTCTTATGCGGTTTCCTCTACCCCTAGAATAGGACAGGATGAGTAGGATTGTTCAATTTACAGTGTTTCAACTTTACATGATGAGGTGAGTGGCGATGAGTTGGATTCTTCCAATTTAATAGAGATGGTTAAGTATACTCAGGCTTCTTTGAAACATCTTACACCCAAGTGGGTTATTATGCTTTTGAAGTATGCAGATCAATTTTATCCCTTAAGTAGCATTAAAATACTCCTTTTTGAGCTTTGCTCTCAAAGGTAGCCCATTCACAAGATCCTTTCACCTACTCTCAAGATAATGGTAGGCCTAAATGGGAAGATGCTATGGAAATGGAATATGAAGCATAGATGAAGAACAAAATATGGGAGTTTGTACCTATTCCAAAATAATATTATGGGCTACAAGTGGGTGTAGAAGACTAAATACATATTATATGGTTAGATTGAAGAGCACAACGTACACCTTACTATCAAGGGCTTATCTCAATAGGAGGGATTAGACTACTCCAATAATTTTGCACTTGTGGCTAGGATGGCCTCTATCAAAATGATTTTTTCTATTACTAATTCCTATGGATGAGAGGTGCATCAAATAAACATGAAGAGTGCCTTTTTCCATGGAGAAATTCATGAGGAAATCCACATGAAACAACCATACCAATTTGATCTAGAGGTCCCTACTCCATTGGTATATCGCTTGACTGGATATTTGTATGGTCTTAAGAAATCTCCTTGTGCTTGATATAAGAAAATCCACTATTTTTTCTTAGTTATGCGTTTTATTGTGAGAGGTTGAGCATGTTGTTTATATTAAATATCACGATGAGAAAACTTTGGTCATTGTATTGCATGTTGATGATCTTCTCATCATAGGTAGCTTTACTACTTTGATTTGGAAAATGAATTCATGTCTTTGTTCTACCTTTGAGATGATAAATTTGGGGCTTTTGCATTATTTTTGGGAATCTAGATTCATCAAAAAGATTTCATTATGGAGGAGTGTAATCCATCTTGGACCCTCTTTGCTTTAGGTTTGAAACTTTAGGATGACTATACCACAACTTTATTTGATGCCACTCTATACCAGTCTCTTGTAGGACTTATCAATCTCACTCACACTAGACCAAATATAGCATTTTTTGTTAGTTATTGTTCTACAAAAATGCAAGATCCTTGTAAAAGTCACTAGACAACAATAAAATAGATTCTTAGATATATCAAAGGGACATATCGATGGGAATTCATAACTCTATTGGTTCTCCTTTGGTTTTGACAAGTTTTTTAGATGCTAATTGTGCAAGTGATTTGGATGAGCAATGGTCTACCATAGTCTTTGTATTCTACTTAGGATCTGATCCAGTTTCATGGTATTATAGACTCTAATTCATCATTTTTAGTCCTCCATAGAGTCTAAATATTGTGCTATTAATGAGGCAACTAAGCATATCAGGTGGATGCTAATAATTTTGGAGGAGGTTGGATTCCCTCAATGTTTTTTGATTACTCTTCATCATGATAATAATAGTACTATTAAGCTTGTCCACAATCATGTGTTTCATTAATAGAAAATGCACATTGAGATATGAATGCATTTTGTGAGATGGATTCATGCTAATGGGATGTTAGATCTAGTATGTGTTCCTTTATCAGAGCAAGTAATACACATTTTGACCAAGATCATGTCTAAAGTCACTTTTGTGAGCATGCAAGAGCTTCTTGGAGTTGGATAGTGTCCCTTAAAGGGAGATCCAACATAAGGATCTCTCTATATATCCCTTTTTCAACTTAAGGAGGGATGTTAAAATATGTGGTGGTTAAGCTTCTCTTGAGGTCACAAACAATAATTTGTTATATATGCCCTTTGGACCCATGTAAACCTTAAAAAAGGTATTTTTGTATTTTTTATTATTTTATTCTTGAGGGTTGGTCTCGTAACCTTGACCTATATGCATCATGTACTCAGGTATAAATACCCCTTCTCATCAATAATTTCATTATCGAATTAACTACAATTTGAGTCACTTTGAGTGATGATCTTTGTGTGTCTATAGACACCCCATGATATATTGTATTTTATATGTTATGTATTTCATTGTTAAGCACTACTAGAAAATATTTGATTCCATTCATTTTTTGAAACTACTATAAATAAAGTAGTTGGATTAATCTTCAAGTACGTATTTGTCAAGATAAAGATTTGAATTTAAGTTTGGTAACCAATCCTAGGTGTATGTATGGATTAAAATTTAGTAACCAACCTTGGGTGTATGCATGGGTCATCGACTTAATTTTTATACAACCTTTGTGGTTGGATTCCAAAAACACCTTGGATGTTTAAGCTAGCTCAATATATCCCATAACAAATTAGTTATAAGTGTCACATAGTGGTTAGTCCCTCTCAGTTATAGGATTTGAAAGTGTAAAATGAGTTGAAATTATTGGCAATAATTAATAGACACACATACAAAATTCATTGCAAGCATCAACTCACACTAGAATTAATATGATTTAAATGACAAAACATAATAACAAAATGATAAAATAAAAATTGTAGGTTACTTCATATTTTAAGAGAAAATAGATGTATGAACTTTTAATGCAATCCACTTATTTTTCATATTATAGGCACCATCGTTATGGTGTGTAACGGTTGCATGTATTAGAAGTTTTTTATTCATACAAACTGAACCCCAACCATAATGATGTGAACTTATGAAATAAATACACATTTTATTTACAATGTATTAAGCAACATAGATCATTTTTATGTGTCAAGAAATTTAATTTACTTATTTTGGCTCAAACTAACATAATAAGAGAAAAAGAAGAATTCCATAATGGCTATACAATAGTATTAATTTTATTTTTTCTATCAAAAGCAACTATATCGTAGTTTCAAGAAAGAAAAAAATAAACAAAAAAAGTTACCCTATACCTTGTCTATCATTGTTCACAATTCAGTAGCAAGTTGGTGGAGAAAACCTTCGTTGACCTATTAAATAGAGTCAAAAGAATAAAATATGCACTTGGGGAGTTTCGTAGTGGTATGTCTTTAGGTTTTCATCTAGGAGACACAAGTTCAAACCTTGGTAGAAGGGATTAGGACCCACTTCAAAAAACATGTGCTTTACCCTTAACCCTAATATTTTACCCAAAAAGAGATAATTCGGTTGGTAACGGTCAAGTGCTTGCTAGTGGGTTACCCTGGTTCAATTTACTGGAAGTTTCAAGTCCCATTGACTTCATATTTATCCAATGGCCTAGGTATTTAGAGTTCTTACGTAAAAAAAAGGAAAAAATATGCACTTGAAGTGTTTCTTGTTGTTAGAAAAATTAATCATTGAATAAAAAATATATTTTCTTGGAATCTTGTGGTTACCCATAACCACAATCCAAGATCCACAATTCCAATACTGTAAGAATTTATTTCATAAACTAACCATATTATATATAACAAGCACAACATGTTGTATTTTGTATTATATTGACTTATGTTATGCATATTTATTTTTTATATTATGCAATTGTATACATGATTAAAGAAAATAATTTACACAAATTTTGAATTTCGATAATTATATATAATGTATACTCTTCTAATGAACAACTACATAATACAATGTAAAATCTTCTAATGGATAGTGATGCTTTATGCAATGTCATCTACATAATTATCATGAAGGTAATGGTTGAGCAACTAAAAACTCTCATATACATCATTATCTCCTCAAAAAAATGGGGTTTTGTAGAGGGTAGGAAGATCTTGGATGGTGTGGTTCTAACTAAGAAGGCAATCCACTCAATGCAAAAATTTGGCAATAGGAATGTTCATAAAATTGGATATATTAAAGGCTTATGATAGGTGTTACATACCCGACACTTGTAACACATCGGGGCATATGTTATTGTAAATAAAGTGGACCATGTATCTAGTTAGAAGTGGGCCACATGTTAAGTTAGGAGAGTGTTTGTCATAGAATCATGTATATAACTGCTTTGTCATAGAATCTCTTTGTTGTCATAGAATTATGAATGTAACTGTTGGTATTATGAATGTAACTATCATAAATTAGGTAAGTCAGGAATATTGTCATAGAATACTATCATAGCAGGATGTCATAGAATATTGTCATAATATGGCAAGAAATATTCTTGTAAATGTTATAAAATGGGAAGGATGTAACCCTCATGGGCTAGAGAAGAATTTGCATATTTTGTAAGGAGGTTGCCCCCTCGAAGTGGCCCATGATAGTAATATTTCTTGTCCCAAATTCCTGCAATTACTGTTATTTGTGTTTCCATGTTTCAATTAATGAATGCTTCTGTTATTGGATATACAATATTAGTGTTGCTTTTATCAATACTCTGTGTGATCATAGTTAGAATTATCTTTGGCACTGAATTTCTTATCTCAGTACAACTTCGCACTAAGAATTTTGAGGTGAAATATTTGCATGAGAAGAAGAGGTTCATTGCAAGTGGTATCAGAGCTCTTTCCAGGGCATGGTAAGCTTCTGTTGTGAGCAATTTTTTTTTGTTAATCCTAGGTTTGTAGGTTAGAAATGATGTTTTAGCCATTTTAAAATAATACAAAGGAGTTATCATTATTGGCTAAGCTAGATTACCTATAAAGTGTCTAGTGAAGTGAGGGGTGATCAGGCTCCAATACCTAAGCCTCAGACAACACCCATACACGGATTTGAGCTCCCACGTACCTCGTGTATATCGAGAGACCCCTTTAGGAACCCATAGCCAAACCTTCATATATAGGAAACTAATTGACCATGTAATATCCATAGTGCACCGAGCACAACACTCGGGAAGATTACCCTCCCGTACTATTAGAGAGGTGGGTAGTGCGCTCAAGGGTATGTGTGGAATCCTCCTTGAGTAGTGGCCTAAAATATTGGTCCAAGCATTATCGATCGTTGTTGTGGTATAATAGAGGGCTATGGAGAGTACACAAACCCTAACCTAGAATCCATCCACTCCCTACTTACTTTATCAGGAGTAGAGCTCATGAGACAAAAAAGTGAAATTCAAAAAGTTTGGGAGTAGATACGCAACTTGAAAACCCCTAAAAAAGATTATAGGTTACTAAAAAATATCATTTTGGGATATAGCCCATTACGATCATCTCATCGAGTTGATCATATTGGTATATAGCATCCATACACATTTTTGGGACCCTTACTAAAAATAGTAACTACTAAAAATAGCATTTCTATTTTTAGTAAATTCCCCCTGAGACCCATTATCAAGCAATGGAGGCCAAGATGAACAAGCTGGAGGAACAACTCTCCAAATTGGATACCCTCATGGAACTCAAGGGTCAAATATCTTCTCTCATCACCATGATAGCAGACTACCAACATAAGCAGGACCAGATGAGTCAGGACATTGATGTGCTAAAGATTAAAAATCCAAATTTTGATGGGTCTGTTGAGAATAGTCTAGATGCTCAAAGGGGAAAACTATTGATCGACCAAATTTTTCTAGGGTCTTTAATGAGGAAAACACTCAATGATAGGGGAACAATAGAGGCATGACCCCATGACTCCCTAAAATAGATTTTCCAAGGTTTGATGGAACAGAGCCACAAAGTTGGTTGATTAAGGTTGAGCAATGGTATGAGCTTCATGAAACTCCCTTTGACTAGAGGATATTTATAGTTGCCTTTCATTTTGATTTGGAAGCACTACATTGGTATCAATGGTTGAGAAAGCAAGTTCTTGTTCTTGGGTGGACACAATTTAAGAGAGAACTCCTTAGTCGATTTGGGTCATTTGAGTTTGAAGATTTTACTAGAGCACTCACTAAGTTGAGACAAACAAGCACTGTGCCTAAGTATATCACTACTTTTGAGAAGCTTGCCAATAGGACTAAAGCTCTTCCTAATGAATTCTTCAAGAGTTGTTTTATTAGTGGCCTTAAGGAAGAGATAAGGACTGAGGTTCAAATGCTTAAACCAACCACTTACATGACAGCCATAGGGCTAGCTAAACTTGTAGAAAATAAATGGAATGCTCAAAGGAAAGCTTCTAGACCTCCTACATTTCCAAATAAAACTTTTGCATCCACCAATAATAATGCTCCATGAGCCCCAATAGTTAAGAGGTTAACACCAAAGGAGATGGCCAATCGTAGAGCCAAGGGACTCTACTATAATTGTGATGAAAAATGGGCCATGGGACACAAATGCAAAACCCAATGCCTCTACCTCTTGGATATGAGCAATACTTTGGCTTCTTCTACAAACACAGGGAAGACTTTGTGGATTTAGTGGAAGAACACCTAGATTCAATGGATGTAGAACCTCCAACCAACAATCAAGAAGAAGAGATTCCCATTATTTCTTTGAATGCCATCATAGGAATATCCACACCATAGTGCATGATAGTCCAAGGATTTCTCAAAGGGCACAAAGTTTTGATCCTATTGGACTCTGGTAGCACTGATAATTTTATTGACCCTAGTGTTGCAAAAAGGGTAAATTGCTTCATTTATGGTCGTGAACAAGTCCAAGTGAAAATTGCTAATGGAGATATCATGACTTGTATGGGGAGGTGTTGAAATGCTCATTTATCCATTGGTGACTATCACTGTCAGACTGATCTCTATGCAGTCCCATTGGGTGGAGTAGACATTGTATTAGGTTACCCTTGGTTACGAACATTGGGAATGATGTCCTGGAATTTTTCAGAACTTTGGATGTAGTTCACTGTCAATAATAGAACCCACACCATTCAGGGTGTAAAAATTGGCAATCCCAAGATTGTAACATCCCATCAGATGCAGAGACTAATTAAGAAGGGTCATCAGGCAGTTGTGGGAAGATTTTTCCAGATGTAGTTGTGTGTTATCTAGGATGAGAAGCTATCCTCAAAATTATCAGTTGTCTTAACCAAGAATCAGTAGGTCTTCCTCAAACCCAAACAGCTACCACCTAGTCGGTTGGAAGATCATAGAATCAATTTAATCCCTAGGAGTCAACCTCCAAATATTTGGCCATATAGGTACCCCTATCACCAAAAGAATGAGATTGAGTAGTTGGTAAAGGAACTATTGGATGTAGGATTCATCCATCCAAGCACAAGCCCTTTTTCAGCTCTCATCTTATTGGTCAAGAAGAAGGATGGGTCATGGAGAATGTGTGTGGACTTCCATGAACTCAATCATATCACCATCAAAGATAAGTTTCCCATTCCGATGATTGATGATTTGTTGGATGAGTTGCATGGTGCTCAATATTTTACCAAATTGGACCTCAGGTCAAGCTATCACCCAAATTGGATTTACAAGGATGACATCCCCAAAATAACTTTCAGGACCCATGAGGGGCATTATGAGTTTTTGGTTATGCCCTTTGGCCTCACCAATGCACCATCAACTTTCCAAGGCTTGATGAATAGGGTTTTAAAACCCTACCTATGAAAGTTTGCATTGGTATTTTTTGATGACATATTGATCTACAACAAGACATGGGAAGAGCACTTACAACATGTTGATCAAGTTTTGAAGCTCCTACAACAAAACTAGTTGTATGTCAAGCAATCTAAATGCACCTTTGGGGCAACCAAAGTAGAATATTTGGGGCACATCATGGCCAAAGATGGTGTCCGAGTAGATCCCACAAAGATTGAGGCCATGAAGGAGTGGCCCAAACCCAAAACATTGAAGAGTCTTCGAGGATTTCTTGGCCTTACAGGTTATTACCAAAAGTTTGTTAAGGACTACGGGAAGATAGCGGCCCCTTTGACAGCTATGCTTAGGAAGGATGCATTCGCATGGAACAATGTGACTGAGCAGGATTTTTTGACTTTGAAGGATGCCATGTGTCACACACTAGTTTTGGCCATACCTAATTTTTCCAAAATATTTGTCATTGAAAGTGATGCTTTAGGAGTTGGATTGGGGCAGTACTTATGCAAGAAGGTTGACCACTTGCTTTCATAAGCAAGGCCCTATCAAGGCAAAATCTTGCCAAATCAACTTATGAGAAGGAGATGATGGCCATTGTTTTTGTCATCCTCCATTGGCGACCATACTTGTTGGGGCAACACTTCATCATCAAGACCGATCATTGCAGCCTTAAGTATCTCTTGGAATAGAGAATTTCTTCCCCTGAGCAGCAAAAATGGGTCACTAAGCTCTTAGGATATGACTACGAGATAGTCTATCACAAGGGGAAAGAAAATGTGGTCGTTGATGCTCTTTCTAGGTTGCCTGAAACACAAGATATTCTATATGCAGTGTCCATTCTTAAGGCTGATTGGTTAGAGACACTTAAGTCTGAATGGAAGGCAGACCCCACACTTGCAAAGATCATTTAGGACTTGCAAATAATAGCAAAGGACCATCCTAATTATTCATGGAAGCAAGGGGAGTTGCGCTATAAGCATCGGGTTGTTGTTCCACCCACGTCCCAACTTAAATCCCAGATTCTCATAGAGCTTCACTCATCTCCGATAGGGGGACACATAGGTTTCTTATGAACCTATGAATGGGTAAAGCATAGTTTCTATTGGCCAGGGTTGAAGTCAGATATCAAACAATTTGTGGATAGTTGTGATACTTGTCAATGCCAAAAGGGGAAAACAATCAGTACACTAGGATTACTTCAACCTTTACCCATTCCAGAGTCCCCGTGGATAGACATCTCCATGGACTTCATTGAAGGACTTCCTCTATCTAGAGGTAAATCAATTATAATGGTAATCATGGATCGATTGACCAAATATGCTCATTTTTTGTCCTTAAGTCATCCCTATACTTCCAAGATAGTGGCACAAATTTTCATGGATCAAATCTTTAGACTCCATAGGAGCCCACACTCCATAGTCAATGACCATGATAAGATATTCACTAGTAAATTCTGGGAGGAGCTACATCACATTCAAGGGACCTAGTTGAAAAGAAGCACATCCTATCACCCCTAGACAGATGGCCAGATGGAGGTGGTGAATAAATGTCTTGAGACCTATCTTCGATGTTTTGTTTTAGATAATCAGTCCAAATGGAGTCAATGGCTTCCCTTAGCCAAATGGTGGTACAATACCACTTTTCACACAACCACAAGGATGACACCATATGAAGCAAGTGTATGGTCAACCACCCCCAACACTCACTTCTTACCTACCAAGCAACTTGAAGGTAGATGTAGTGGACATAGTTCTTAGTCATAGGTAGGAAGTCTTAGCATCCCTCAAATAGAATTTGGTTACCACCTAGAATCGTATGAAACAACAAGCAGACAAACACAAAACTGAGAGGGAATTTGTTGAGGGTAACATGGTCTTCCTTTGTCTTCAACCTTATAAACAAATGTCCCTCAAACAAAAGGGTCGACATAAGTTGGCACCCAAGTTCTATGGGCCCTACAAGATACTATGATGAATAGGGGAGGTTGCTTACAAGTTGGAACTATTAACAACATCCAAGATTCATCCAATTTTTCATGTATCTTGCTTGAAGAAAGTGGTAGGCACACATACTCAAGTACAGACCATCCTTCCTAAACTGTATGAAGAGGGATCCATTCTTTTGTAGCCTGCAACCATTCTGGATCATCAAACTCAACATCTCCACTCATGAGATATTACTAAAGTGTTGGTGTAGTGGCAAGGGTTACCACTAGAAGATGCCACATGGGAGCTATTGCAGGACTTTCAGCAATAGTTTCCCACCTTTCAGCTTTGAGGACAAAGCTTCTTTAAGGGGGGTGGCATGTTACATACCCGACACTTGTAACACATCGGGGCATATGTTATTGTAAATAAGTGGACCATGTATCTAGTTAGAAGTGGGCCACATGTTAAGTTAGGAGAGTGTTTGTCATAGCATCATGTATATAATTGCTTTGTCATAGAATCTCTTTGTTGTCATAGAATTATGAATGTAACTGATCCGGAATTATTTTTCGGATAAATAAAATTTTAATAATCATGGTGAGTAAGTAAACATCTGAGTGGAGTTATTTGACATCATACTTCAATTTTGGGTGTTGTTAGTACCACCAAATTTTATAAAATTTGGCAACTACATACTCTTTTGCAAAACTGGAATGCACATTTGACAGCTGGAAACAGAGGGTAAAAATCAGCCTCGGTGGCCATATTCGTGGACATGTCTGGGAATGACTCATAATGAATTAGGACCTCAAATTTTAACCAAATGTATTTCTAATTATTGAGAATGCATGGTAAAATTTTCATGTCGATTGGACAGGTAATCCGAAATCTGTGCGCGTTCCCAAATGACAATCTGGCACTTTTGACAGCTGGAAACAGGGTAAAAATCAACCTCAGTGGCCATATTCGTGGACATGCTGGGAGTTACTCATAAGGATTTAGGATCTAAATTTTTAACCATATGTAGTTCAAACTATTGGGAACACGTGGTATAAATTTTAGGTTGATTGGATATGCAATCCAGAAGTTGTACATATTCCAAAATGGCAATCCGATGCGTTTGACAACGAATACCAAAAAACAGCTTGGAGACCAAAAGTCACGCTTGGTAGCCAAAAGGCCAGGAGTTATTGGAATGTTTATTTATGTCATTTTTAGCATCTATGGCAGGGTTAATGAGGGATTGGAGAGTATGTACGTGAGCTTTGTTTATGGTGAACAATTTGCGGACTGTTGGGTAAAATTTCTTGCTTAGTATTGGTTGTTTCAAAACAGTAGCAATGCTTGGTAGCCCTTCGAAGGTTGCAATGTAATGTTTGTTCAGTAATAAAATAATGAGCTCTCTTGTACAGTGGATGTTTCCCCACATTGGGGTTTTACCACTATAAATTTTTGTGTCAAATTTGTGTGAATGTTTTTGAATTAGATTTTAGCAATTGCATAGAGATTTGGTAATTGTTTTCAATCCTTCAATCTGTAATTGTGAGAATAGTCAGGTTTGGCTACCATTACGGATCAGTGACTATCATAAATTAGGTAACTCGGGAATATTATCATAGAATATTTTTATAGCAGGATGTCATAGAATATTTTTATAATATGGCAGGAAATATTCTTGAATATGTTATAAAATGGGAAGGATGTAACCCTCATGGGCTAGAGAAGAATTTGCATATTTTGTAAGGAGATTTCCCCCTAGAAGTGGCCCACAATAGTAATATTTTTTATCTCAACTTCTTGTAATTATTGTTATTTGTGTTTCCATGTTTCAATTAATGAATGCTTCAATTATTGTATATACAGTATTAGTGTTGCTTTTATCAATACTCTGTGTGATCGTAGTTAGAATTATCTTTGGCACTGAATTTCTTATCTTAGTACATCTTTGCACTAAGATTTTGAGGTGATATATTTGCATGAGAAGAAGAGGTTCATTGCAATAGGGTGAAGTGGAGCTTCTTATTAAGGATGATGGCAGCCTTCAAATTTTCTCATGATTCGATAGAATGGATTATGAGTTGTGTCTCTACGTAGACATACTCAATGTTAATCAAATTTCTTCCCTCGCAACCATTTGGAGCCATCAAAGGCCTTCAATAAGGAGACCCTTGTTCTCCTTATCTTTTTCTCATATTGGCTGAAGGCTTGGGAAAATTTATCTTGAGGAGAAGATAATAGGGTTTGCTCATAGGTATAAAGGTGGGTGACAAGGTTTTGACTCACCTATAGCTTGTGGATGGTAGAGGATTGATGGGAGTGGCCAACCTTAGGAAAGCAATAATGATCAAAGATACTCTTAATGTCTTAGGACCACAAACCAAGTTATCAACATAAATAAATCCAAAGGCTTCAAGATAAAATTTTAGAGGTCTTGGGATTCATGTAAAGGCTTCAAGATAAAATTTTAGAGGTCTTGGGATTCATGAGGACTTCTCTCCCAGTGTTCTCTTTGGGGGTTCCTCTACATTTTAAAAATTTGAAGATATTGAGGAATCTTTTGGACCATATCAAAGAAAAAATTAACCATTGGTCTCGTAAATGGTTAAGAGGTTAGATTAACTTTTTTTGCAGTCAATCATTCATGCCATGCCAATCTACAAATTGTATATCATCGTAGCTCCACATACCATATGGAAAGAGTTGGACAAGATGGCTAGAATATTTATATGCGAAGGAGCAAAAAGAGAGAGGAAATGAGTATTAGTAGGTTGGAAGAAAGTAAGCTACTCCAAGGCAAAAGGATGTTTGGTCTTGAGGATATCGAGTTAAGTAATAAAGCTTTAGCTGGAAATCTTGATTGGAGGTGGATCTCCCAACCAACTATTTTATTCAAGAAGGTTTTAACTAGTAAATATTTGGGATAGGTGAACCCAAATGAGGTGAGTCCTTCCCCTTTCAATGATAATGGGTCCATAGTGTGGCGGACTCTAAAGCTAGGATCTCGAGTAGTGAAAGATGAATTATTTTGAAAAGTGGGGAGAGGGGAGAAGGCATAATTTTGGACATATTCATGGGATCAATACCCACATATCCTTGCTGAATTTAAAAAATTACAACTATTAAAAACAACCATGGAAAGTAAGGATTAGAGCAAGATTGAAAGGTCTTTCAACACCATTCAACTAGGGGATTATACGGTTAAGCAAATTAATTTTGACGAGTAGCCAATTCTAATCCCTACAGAATTGGCATTTGTAATGACTAAAATCTTGGCAAAATGATTTCTCATAGGTAGGGATGAGGATGAATTAGCTTGGGGCTATGGGATCCTTAGAGTCTATACGGTGAAGGATTCATATGAAAATATCCTTCTAGAACCTCTTCATGCATATCAGGTTGAGGATTGGAGAAATATTTGACAATTCAAGGGTTGGATGAAATTAAACTCCTTTGCCTAACAGTTCATGCACAATGAAATTCTTATTTTTGATAATTTGAGGTGTAGGGGAATAGTTGACCCACTTCAGTGTGTTTTATGCTACAAAATTAAGGAAACATATGACCACCTAATGTTTGAGTGTCTGTTCATGCACCAAACTTAGGAGAGATCTTTTTTAGCTTATAAAATCCAAGCCAACAATGATCTAAACCAGATTAATATTTGGGAAATATGGAAGAGGGGTAGATTTAAATATGAAGCTCTTCATATTGAGTGGAAGCTTGGATTAAAATTTATTTGGTGGTAATTGTGGTTGGAGAGAAATGGTAGAATTTTTAAAGAAACCTTTTATCCTTGTATGGTGTTTGACAAGTCGTTTGGAGTAAAGTCACATAAACTGTGGCAATGTATGCTAAAGAGAAAACCTAGGCTGATACAAAGACGATGGAGAAAGAAGTTGAAGTGCAAAAGGGGTATAACAGAGCTAGTTGAAAAATACCTCGAAAAGGTTGGATTAAAATTAATATTGATGGAGTTGCAAAAGGCAACTCGGGTAGAGATGGAATTGGAGTGGTCTGTAGGAATCATGTTGGGACAATGCTCTCTTGGAAATTAAAAATCTTGGGCGAAACCATGAATAATGAAGTAAAAGCCTTAGCTATCAAATATGCTTCTATCTAGGTAGTAAGACAATGTTATAGAAGGATAATCATAGAATCATATTCTCAAATCTTGGTAGGAGCTTTGGATTGCATGAGGAACTTTGCTTTGGAGACGTGGAGGTTGAGGATTCTTGTCACCCAAATTAAAGAGTTATGGAGGGAATTGGATGATGTGATCTCGATTTATGTGGGTAGAGCTCTAAATACAGTGGTGGACTTTTTGGCTAAGATAGATACTAAGAAGGAGGTAGGGGTTGAGTGGTATGGTTATTGAGGATGAGAGGATTAAGTAGATTGGTGAACAAATCTAGCATTTGGTTGATTTGGACAACCATTACAGATATATGGTTTAGGAGATTTGACTCTAATTTTCTTTTAGTGTTGCAACCAAAAGTGATTAATTTTTTAAGATATTTCACTTTAAATTTATGAAAGTTTTTTTTTTTAAGTTAAAAGAAATTTCCTTTTAATACTGTAACTAAAAGTGATTATTTCTTAAAATCTTAAGCTTTAAAGTTATAAAGTTTGTTGAAAAATTAAAAGAGAAAATGAATACACTTAGAATCTAATTTTAACTTATAAATTATCTTTATTTTAATATAATTTTTTCAAATTCTTTTTAAAAAATAATATACTATGCTAAAATTATTTATTATATTATCATAAGCCCCAAAGTTAGGTCATGAAATACCATGTACGCTATTAATAAAATGAAATTTGGTAAAAGCTTATAATAGTATTATAAGAACATCTCCTCATACTAACACTCACCTTTTTGCCCATAGTCTTACTGTGACTTCTTTTATACCTTTTGGGAGGTCCCATAATGTCCATTCCAGGGCTACCAGCATTGTACAGTTTTTCCAATGACTGGATGCTATAGTCTCTATTAGGAACTAATAAAGCGATAAATTATAAAAAAATTGAATGATAGTAGTTAAAATTATTGATAGAGGAGAAATAATTTTGGCCTTTGCCTAGAACCTAGGAATTCAATCCAACAATATGGCAGAGGCGCGGGCTCTGTTCCAAAGTTTGATCCTCATGGAAGGATTGACCATCAATAAACTTATCATCGAAGGAGACTCGTTGGACTGTATCCACTGGCTCAATGGTACCACTAAGCCCCCCTGGCCCCTTGCTCCGATTTTCCAAGAATGCAAGGCCCTAATTGGAAATTACCCAAAACTAGTCATTAAGCATCAATACCGGGAAGGAAACAAAGCTGCGGACTGGCTTGCTAACAAGGGAGTCGACGAATCTGACATTCAAATGTGGAGAGACTCCTTCCCCATTGGCCTAAGGAATGATCCTACAAGTTTCAATGTTTGCACAATGTGAGATGTTGCCTAGGGATTGGTTTGGTATGCTGATGAAACTTGTCGCGATATCGCGACACTTTTTCCTTCTTCTCCTTCGGCAACGAAAATGCAACATGTCGCGTTATCGCGACACTTTTCACTTTTGGTCGCGAAAATGCAACATGTTGCGATATCGCGACATTTCTTTCTCCTTTGGCCGCGACGTTGCAACATGTCGCGATATCGCGACACTTTTTTCTCCTTTGGTCGTGGTGTTACATCATGTCGCGATATCGCGACACTCTTTCTCTTTCGGCCGTGATGATGCTATATGTCGCGATATCGCGACACTTTTTCCCTTTGGCCGCGATGATGCAACATGTCGCGATATCGCGACACTTTTTCCTCCTTTGGTCGCGGCAATGCAACATGTCGCGATATCGCGACACTTTTTCTCCTTTGGCCGCAACGTTGCAACTTGTCGCGATATCGCGACACCTTTTCTCTTTGGCCGTGATGATGCAACATGTCGTGATATCGCGACACTTTTTCTCTTAGGCCACGATGATGCAACTTGTCGCGATATCGCGACACCTTTTCTCTTTGGTCGTGATGATGCAACATGTCGCGATATCGCGACACTTTTTCTCTGTGGCCGCGATGATGCAACTTGTCGCGATATCGCGACACTTTTTCTCTTTGGCCGTGATGATGCAACATGTCACGATATCGCGACACTTTTTCTCTTTGGCCACGATGTTGCAACATGTCGCGATTTCGCGACACTTTTTCCTCCTTTGGCCACGGCAATGCAACATGTCGCGATATCGCGACACCTTTTTGCCTTTGGCCACGACGTTGCAATATGTCGTGATATCGCGACACTTTTTCTCTTTGGCCGCGATGATGCAACATGTCGCAATTTTGCAACACTTTTTCTCTTTGGCCGCGATGATGCAACATGTCGTGATATCGCGACACCTTTTCCTTCCTTGGTCGTGACAATGCAACATGTCACGATTTCGCGACATTTTTTATCTTTTTGCCGAGACGTTGCAACATGTCACGATTTCGCGACACTTTTTCTCCTTTGGCCACGATGCTACAACATGTCGCGATATCGTGACACTTTTTTTCCTCTGGCCGCGACGGTGCAACATGTCACGACATCGCGACATTTTTTCTCCTTAGGCCGCGATGATACTACATGTCGCGATATCACGACACTTTTTCTCTTCTGGCCGCAACATTGCAACATGTCGCGATATCACGACACTTTTCCTCCTTTGGCCGCAACAATGCAACATGTCGCGACATCGCGACATTTTTTCTCCTTAGGCCACGATGATACTACATGTCGCGATATCACGACACTTTTTCTCTTCTGGCCGTGACGTTGCAACATGTCGCGATATCGCGACACTTTTCCTCCTTTGGCCGCAACAATGCAACATGTCGCGATATCGCGACACTTTTTCTCTTGTGGTCGCGACGGTGCAACATGTCGCGATATCGCGACACTTTTTCTCCTTTGGCCGCGACGGTGCAACATGTCGCGATATCGCGACATCTTTTCTTCTTTGGCCTCGACGATGCAACATGTCGCGATATCACGACACCTTTCCTCCTCTTGCCGCGACGACGCTACTTGTCGCGATATCGCGACACTTCTTCTCTTCTGGCAGCGACGTTGCAACATGTCGCGATATCGCGACACTTCCTCTCCTTCGGCCGCGATGTTGCATCTTGTCGCGATATCGCGACACCTTTTCCTCCTTTGGCCGCGACAGTGCAACATGTTGCGATATCACGACACCTTTTCCTCCTTGTTTTTTCTCTATGCTTTGGACCGCGAAAATGCAACATGTCATGATATCGCGACACCTTTCTTCTTGTGGTGTTTTGCTTTTTCTTTGATCTTTAGCTCATGGGCCTCTTCGGTCGATTTGGAAAACATGTAAAAAATTCTTGTACAAGGTTCAGGGACCTTTCAACACCCTTTCAACCAATCAAAAAAAAAAATTATTGATAGGTTTTTTATTATTTTATTTTTAATTAGTGAAGATTTTTTTTATTGTACTTTTACTCAATCATTTATAATTTTCATTATAATTTTTTTAAAATATTAAGGTGACAATAATATAAGATTCAAAATTTAATAACCTAATCCACTTATGTAGAGGAGTTGGAGAGCAAGTGGGTAGTTAAAACTCTCCGGTTATGGAGAGGCCCAGGTTCAAATCTCTCCCCTCACATGTTGCGGATATGTTGTATATAAAAGGTTCCTCATCAAAAAAAAAAAATTTAATAACCTCATAGTGAGGTTGCCATTCTTCTAATGACAATAATATAATATTCAAAGTTTAATAACTACACTATTTTTAGTAATTAATAAGTGGAGGGTTCAAACTATAAGGGTTGCTTTCCCGAAACCTATTTTACTTCGTTATTGTTGATACTGCTTCCACCAAACTTATTTTGCTCTGTTATTGTTGACCCGACGTCAAAGGGGCACTACCGTTCTTCACTCGGATATTCACACTACTACCTTTACAAACAAACTACCCTAAGTTTAAATCTAGGTGTTTTCTCGCCATCTCCTATCTATTACGTATGAATTCCTTTTTACACTGGGATATAAGAGCCGATGTGGAGCACTCCGGGCATAAATTTTTTCTACGCTCATATTATCCGATGGATTCGGAGCACTCCACACCATATTTTCCATCACATCAAGCCTATCCACTAACGGACATGTTCGGTATAGCCTTCTGCCACGTGTAAAACGTTGGCGCACCATACACACTTCTAGAACAATCGCGTCCCTGCGATGCCTTCAAGGCTTAGGAAGCATCTGGAAATGCCTCCTCCTATTTATTTCAGACTTGTGGGAATTCCTCGTCAAGTGAGTTGGTCAAGTGAGTTGTTTGAGTGAAGTCTGTCTTGAAGAGTGGTCAATTAAGAATTGTGTTGTTCCAGTGAAGTCTGTCTGGAAGTGTGATAAAAAAGATTTGTGTTGTTTGAGTGAAGTGTGTGTTGTAGTTTGATCTGTTAAGAACTCTGATTCAAAAATGTCTTTGATTCCAAGTTTCTTCGGCAGGAGATCAAGCGTGTTTGATCCTTTCTCGTTGGATGAGTGGGATCCCTTGGAGGCTTTCAATCGCTCGATCCCTAGGGACATCGCCCCTTCCCAAGAATTTGTGAGAGACATGGCCGCGGTTGCAAATACTCAGATGGACTGGAAGGAAACCCCCGACGCACACATCTTTAAGGCCGACCTTCCTGGTATGCAAATTCTGAGGATGGATTCTATACTCTGTATCTGTATTGTTTAAAATATTTTTTTGGCTATGTTTTGTAGGGTGAATTGCTTGTGATCGGATGTTTTCGTGTTTTTTTTTTAGGGTTAAACAAGGATGAGGTGAAAATAGAAGTGGAGGACGGGCGGATTCTTCAGATAAGCGGAGAGCGTAATAAGGAGGAAGAGCAAAAGACTGAGAAGTATCATAGGGTGGAACGTGCGCGCGGCAAATTCCTCCGGCGGTTCAGGCTGCCGGAGAATGCAAAGGTAGAAGAGGTGAAGGCGTCCATGGAGAACGGAGTGCTGACTGTGACTGTGCCCAAGCAGCCCCAGCCCAAGCCGGAGGTTAAGTCTATTGAAATCTCTGGTTAATAGAGGGGAATTCCTGTAGAGCCTGCCCTATGGCTACCGTTTTGTTGGCTTTTGCTGAGTAATTTAGTACAAAGATATGAATTAGAGAGAATTTGGGAGGGTTTTGAGTGTATGCTGTGGTCTGATAATCAGGGAAAATGAGGGTTTTGCTGTGAGGGCAGCAAGTTTGTGTTTGGTACTGGAAAGACGTGTGTCCCTATGTATTAGAAGACGTATGTAAAGGTAAAGTGTGGAAAGACGTGTGTCCCTATGTATTAGAAGACGTATGTAAAGGTAAAGTGTATGTATCATTTACAGGAATGAAAAAGAACTATTACCCTTTTAAGAGTTGCCAGTCCCGTTACCCATGGTATTATTATGGGTAAGATATTACTCAACACATACGTTTAGATCACTCGTAAGGGAATACGTTAATGTGTAATTTGCGTAATACTTGTCATCAAGGTGACTAGAACTTCAAGAAAATAATTGATACCACCAAGAAGCCTAGAAAAAACTTTGATACACGGTTTACAGAAACGTTTACTATTCTCTTTCCAACTGGCTTGGAGATCCTAATGCGCCGTCATAATTTAATTTAAAATTGTAAACATAAATAGACAATCGAAAACATAAATAACATACCAAACCCGCCTTTTTTTTTTTTTTTAATTGTTGTGCAAGTCTAGAGACATCTCCTGTTTTTCGCTTGCTTAGTGATGGTTGCCCGGAAACCATTTTCTCTCTCCTGTTGTTCAGAGATCATTGGTCTCTGACCGTCTCCTGTTGGTCGGAGATCGTCTCTCTGTTCACTGTTCCGGCTTCTACGTGGATGTTCTTTGGGAGGTTATATCTCTTGTGTTCTTTGTTCACTGTTCTTGCTTCTACGTGGATATTTGTTCACTGTTCTTGCTTCTACGTGGATATTCTTTGGGAGGTTAAATCTCTTGTTTCCACCTACCTTGCATTCCATCTTAATAGATCTCCTTACCTATCAAAATAATACCTTGCATTCCATTACGTATCTTGTGCATATAGATCTCCTTACCTATCAAAATAATACCTTGCATTCCATTACGTATCTTGTGCATATAGATCTCCTTACCTATCAAAATAATACCTTGCATTCCATCACTTATCTTGTGCATATACTTTCCTTGATACATAAAGATATTAATTCCTCTCAGGGATTCTTTCAAAATATACTTTCCTTAATAAATAAAAATATTAATTAAATCTTGTTTAAATAGAGATACCATGCATTCCATCTTTGTGTAATACTTTTTTAATAAAATAAAGATATTATTTAAACTTTAAATTGAAATTGGTTTCATACTTGCATTCCTATTTCTTGCATATACTTAAATCGTTATAATAGATCTTGTTTGATAAATAGAATACCATGCATTCCATCTTTGTGTAATATTTTTTTAATAAAATAAAGATATTAATTGAACTTTAAACTTAAATTGAAATTGGTTTCATACTTGCGTTCCATCTCTTGCATATACTTAAATCGTTTTAATAGATCTTGTTTGATAAATAGAATACCATGCATTCCATCTTTGTGTATACTTGATATTAATTAAACTTAACTTAAATTGGAATAGTTTTAATAGATCAAGATCTTGTTTGATAAATAGAATACCGTGCATTCCATCTTTGTGTATACTTGATATTAAACTTAATTTAAATTGGAATCGTTTTAATAGATCTTGTTCTCACTTGATATTAATTAAACTTAACTTAAATTGGAATAGTTTTAATAGATCTAGATCTTATTTGATAAATAGAATATCATGCATTCCATCTTTGTGTAGATTTGATATTAAACTTAACTTAAATTGGAATAGTTTTAATAGATCTTGTTCTCGCAAGTGTGAAGAGGGATATAGACTAAAGTGGCTTAGCAATATCTATTTATTTAGTCACATAGTGAACACTTCATACTTGATATTAATTAAACTTAATTTAAATTGGAATTGTTTTAATAGATCTTCTCGCAAGTGTGAAGAGGGATATAGACTAAAGTGGCTTCGCAATATCTATTTATTTAGTCACAGTGTGAACACTTCATGTATTTGTTGGTATGATTTTTATTTTCCTCTCCACCATTCTCTCTTTCCTTTCTTTGCTTCCCTATTTGTTCGTCTCCTTATTCCTCTTATATGCTCGACATCTTTTCCTCCTTATCCCTTCGCACCTCATTCTCCTTATTTCTCCTTTTCTCTCGCTCCACGTCGTCCTTATTCCTCCCGTCCTTTATCCCCCCACGGCCCTTCTTCCTTCACCCTTCTCTAACCTTCGTAGCTTATAAATATCGCTGCGTAAATTTTAATAAAGGAGGCTATTTTGTTTTAATTGAATCTGCTCAGATTCAGTCACTGGTATCAAATCCGGGTGCATTTTTCGAGGCGCAGGTGCGAAGGCAAGAGAGCCGAGGTCGAGGGCACGGATTCGAAGGCGGGCGTTGACATGGATGTTGATTGAGCAGCGACACACAGTTCGAGGTGGCAGGCGCTAATTAGGCAGGCTCAGCTGGCAGTTTGGGCACACATCTCGAGGCGAACGAGTGGCAGTGGACGTGGCATGAGCGAGAGGTGATGTGGCAGGTGCTGATTGGGCAGGCGGACGCGTGGCAGCACGGGCGTGGACGTGGCACGAGCAAGATCGTCTGGAAAATAAAGTCACCACGTGGCGATTTGTGGTTGGTTGATAGGGCAAAATCGTGGACTTACGATTGCCCAAAGGCAATCAATAGCATATGTGCATGCACGCATATTAAAACAGTCCCCATGCCCTTTGCCCACTGCATGTGGGACTAAATTTTATTTTTTTTGAAAAACACCGCGACATTCATTATATAATTTGTTGTGCTTTCTTTTGTAATCACGACAGGCCCTATGGTTTGGCGGTAAAATTTGTCCGCGAGCAGTTGATGGCAAGATCTATGCTTCAGATGTTGGATAAAAAATTTCAAAGAAGGTACACTAGAAGTCAAGCTAGTGAGATGAGTTCTCTTTTACAAAGACTTGAAAATATGCATTTGTATGGTGATGATGACTCCCAGCTTGAGCCTCAAGGGGATGTAGTTAACTATGAAGAACACAAGCTTATACTGAGAGGGGGGGTGAACAGTATAAGACCTATTTTTACTTTTTCCTTTATACTTCAAAAAAGTAAAGCAATATACCCAAAGCAATATCAAAACAATGCACAATATCATCCACAAAGTGACACCAATTTTAACGTGGTTCACCCGGAATGGCCAGACTACATCCATAAAACTTTTCTCTAAAAGTTATCTCAAGGTTCTTTGGGAATCCTTCCCAATTACAATGTTTATGAGCCTCGGCCCAAAGGAGATACCTTCCCCTAATCAGAATTTATGAGCCTCTGCTCTGGATTTATGAGCCTCTGCTCAAAGGAGATACCTTCCCCTCTCGCTCCGGAAATGATCCCTCAGAAGATCAACCGCCTCTACCTCTTGCCAGCACGTGGAACTCCTTTCCACCGAAGACCTCCTGTCCTCAATGCTTAGCCTAAGAGACCTTTGCCTTCTATGATCACGTCCACAGCAACTCAACAACCTGTACCAAACACAGTCATTCGGTCTAGTACAAGTCTTCCTCTCTCTGTCAGATCTGTCCAACACTTGAACAAATCAATCCTCCGCACACAAGCCTTCTCAAAGACTTGCCAAATCTGTCCTCAGGTTCTTCTCAAAGAACCAAGTGCACCTCTGTCCTCATACAACAGCACTCCGCGTTCGTCTTTGCCCTTTGTGCTCTCTACGCCCTCTGCTCTCTTTGCACAATCACAACCGCACTTGGTCGAACTTCAACCTTTGCACTCTCTGCGCAATCATAGCGGCACTTAGAACAATTCACCATGACTCTTCGCTCACTCTGCACACTTCGATCGAATTTCGCACTCTGCTCTCGACGATCGAACTTCTCACTCTGCACTCTATCTACGAACGTCGCAACTAACAATTCCTCCAA
The DNA here is from genome assembly GCA_028583015.1 of Wollemia nobilis. Taxonomy (NCBI): domain Eukaryota; kingdom Viridiplantae; phylum Streptophyta; class Pinopsida; order Araucariales; family Araucariaceae; genus Wollemia; species Wollemia nobilis. Next base: position 1,094,717 of record JAQPPZ010016951.1, read on the forward strand.
CTCTTCAAAATAGCCTACCTTTTATAATAACACTTTCAAGATCAAAACCTTAATCTTAGTCGGCTGTAACCTCGATCTTTAGTCGGTCCTGCACAACCCTAATCTTCGTCGGCCGCAAACCCTAATCTTCGTCGACTCATATTTAACTTTGTCGGCTTCATAGCCTCTGTAACTCTTCTGTAGCTTTTGCCGCAAAACTACAACATGTCACGATATCGCGACACCTTTGCAACCGTACACTTTCTTTTGGCTTTTGTCGCGATATCGCGACACTTCAGCATTTGTCGACTTCAACTAAGCTCTTGTCACGATATCGTGACACTTCTGTCTTTGTCAGCATCAACTTTGCTTTTGTCGCGATATCACGACACTTCTCCCTTCGTCGACCTCCTTTCTGCTTTTGTCGCGAAATCGCGACACTTCTGCCTCTGCAGACTTCGTCTTCACTTCTGTCGCGATATCGCGACACTTCTGTCTTCATAGCCTTCCTCTCTACTTTTGTCGCGAAATCGCGACACTTCTCCTATAGAAGACCTGCTTTCAGTTTCTGTCGCGAAATCGCGACACTTCTGCTTCCGTCTGCTTTCTTTTCTGCCTGTCGCAAAATCATGACACTTTATGCATCCGTACGCATTCTTTGCAACCCGTCGCGAAATCGCAACGCTTTCAGCTTCCGTACGCTTTCCTTTGCTCTTTGAGTCGCGAAATTGCGACATGTCGCGATATCGCGACACTTTTTTTCCTTAGCGCTTTTCTTTTCTTCGGGTCGCGAAAACCCGACATGTCGCGATATCGCGACACTTTTTCACTGCGAGCTCTTTCTCTCGAACTCGTCAGCTTGGGGTTTGCAAAAGACCTTTGAAACCGTCATGTCGTAACCTTCATCAAAACAAATTATTTGACATCAAATCAAATTCCTTCAAAAGCTTCTTGACATCAATGACAACTTATATACTTGAGCAAAGGCAATGTACCCAAAGTACCCAAAATTGCCAACAATCTCCCCCTTTGTCATTGATGGCAAACCTTTATTGAAAACACTTCTCAAGAGCCAAAACTGAAACCAACTGTGCTAACAACTTAGAATCTTCCTTTGAAGTTTTGCTCCCCCTGACTTGAAGCTTTCCTCTTCACTTGAAGCTCTCCCCCTTACTCATATCTCTCCCCCTTTGTCATCAATGGCAAAGGGCCACCTTTGGGGCTCGGGACTAAGAATGAGCCTCTTAGCTTAGTCCCTCCCCCACCTCCTGATGAGGTGATTAATTCTGGGGTGGGAGTAAAACTCCCATTAGGCACTCGATCATCATCGCCGTCTATAACTTCCTTGTCGGGCCTTCTCTTGAACTCTTTGTCCATATTCCTGTTCTTGTCACTGTTCTTGTTCTTGTTCTCATCCCTCGTTCTTGTCCATGCCTTGATCCTTGGACCCGATCATGCCACTGTTCCTGTTCTTGTAATCTGGAATTTCAGCTCTACACTGTTTGATTATGTGACCTTCATTGTTGCATTTGAAACACTTGATGATGTTGTTTCTCTGAGGTAAACCTGATCTTTGAATCCACCTGTTCTGGCCAAACCCGTTCAGCCAAACTCGTTCTGACCAAACTCGTTTTGATCAAACCTGTTCTCGTTATTTACCTTGCAATAGACTCGCCTTGTGCCCAAACTCGTTGACAAGAGTAGCAATACCCTTGAAAGAAACTAGCACTTCTGAAATTTTCGTTTACCTTCTTTACTTGAGCCATGCAATGTGAAGCCATGTGACCAAACTTATGACAAGCAAAACATCTCGCCTTGAAATTTTCCTTTATTTGACCTCTTGGGTCCCGAAAATTCTTCTTCTCATTCCGAATTCTGTTTTCTGTTTCTGTGCATCTATCATTCAAGGACTCATGATCTGAAATACTTTCCTCATAAGAACTCTCTTCCTTTTGGAGTCTCTTACTAGACTCTCCAACTTGTTCCTTGTGTGGCTTAACAAAACCAAGGCCTGTTTTATCTGTTGTCTTTCTTTGACCTTTGATGAGTGACTTAACCTTTTTGGAGCTATCTTGAAACCTAGAAAGCTTATCCTTGTACTCTTTAGTTTCCTCTTTCAAAGAAGCCATTTTCTGTTCTAACTCACTATACTCAAGAACCTTAGACTCTAACTCATCCTTGAGTTCTTGTGTCTTAGCTATAGAGAAATCAAGATTTTCTATAAGATCATCTCTCTCCATACAACATTCATCTAACTTATCCTTGAGTCTAGCATTCTTCTTTCTTTTCTTTTTCAAAGCACTAAGAGCATTAATAAGTTCACTTTCAAGATCCTTTATTTGTTTGCTTTTTGAATCATCAAACCCTTTTTCAGATTTCTTATCACTAGAGGTGCTACCTTTTTCAAAAACCATACAAGCATCTTCCTTATAGTTTTCTAAAGCATCCTCATACATACTGGAAACCAAATCATTATTTGTACAATCATCCTCAAGGTGACCAAAATTTCCACATCTAAGACATTTCATGATAATGAATCTATGTTTCGGTTCTTCCTCTTTTTTTGATATGAACAACATCTCATTTTCATTATCACTTGAAGAACTTTCACTATCACTACTAGAACACTTACTTGCTTTGTCTAGATAGAAACTCTTCTTGTGCTTGTGAGAATACCTCTTTCCTTGATTGTTGTGCTCATATTTGTTCTTTCTGTGATGCTTATGCTTTTCAGAAACCTTGCTCATAGAATCTTGTTTATCTTCATCACTTTCATTCTTGGGAACAAGATAGATCAAGTAGCATAATGACCAAACTTTCCACAATTGAAACATCTTATATTTTTCATGCTTTTGTGCTTTCTAGAGAACTTGCCTTTCTTGTCGTAATATGCCTCTTCATCACTAGAAGACTCATCACTATCTTGAAGTTGTTTACCCTTGGATTTCTTGGTAGCCTTGAAAGTTGCCTCTTTCTTGACATCAACCTTCACTTGAGTTCTCAACTCAAATGCTGCAAGTATACTATGGAGCTCATCCTTTTTCAACTTATCCAAATCTTTAGCTTCCTCAATAGCAGAAATATTTTCACTAAATCTATTAGGAAGAGATCTTAAAATCTTATCACAAACATCATTTTCAGCAAGCTCAAGACCTAAGTCTTTCATGGAGTTAACAACCTCATCCATACGAAGCATGTAGTCACTAATATTTTCATCATCATTCATCTGGAGTTGTTCAAACATACCTTTGAAGTGTCTCAACTTGGCCTTTCTGACATTTGTATCACCCGTATGAACCACCTTCAACTGTTTCCACATTTCACTAGTTGTCTTGCGGTGAATCACTTTGGTGAGATCTGCTTTCGTAAGCCTTTCAGGATTGCATTCATTGCTTTTGAATTGCTGTGATGTAGGAGCCTTTCTTCTTTAGTATTAGGACCATGTACAGGAATAGTGTACTCATCTTCAATCACTTCCCATACCTCATTACCAAGTGCCATTAGATGAACCTTCATCCTTGCACTCCAAAGACCAAAATCCGACCCATCAAGAATAGGTGTTGCATTGCTACTTGAATGATCCATTGTGTTCTTTACTAGCTTTTCCTTCAAGCTGTTAAACTTTCCGAAGGCACCCGCTTTGATACCAATTGAAGAACACAAGCTTATACTGAGAGGGGGGTGAACAAGATAAGACCTCTTTTTACTTTTTCCTTTATACTTCAAAATAGTAAAGCAATATACCCAAAGCAATATCAAAACAATGCACAATATCATCCACAAAGTGACACCAATTTTAACGTGGTTCACCCGGAATGGTTGGGCTACGTCCACAAAACTTTTCTCTAAAAGTTATCTCAAAGTTCTTTGGGAATCCTTCCCAATTATAATGTTTATGAGCCTCGGCCCAAAGGAGATACCTTCCCCCAATCAGAATTTATGAGCCTCTCCTCAAAGGAGATACCTTCCCCTTTGCTCTGGATTTATGAGCCTCTGCTCAAAGGAGATACCTTCCCCTTTGCTCCGAAAATGATCCCTCGGAAGATCAACCGCCTCTACCTCTTGCCAAGCACGTGGAACTCCTTTCCACCGAAGACCTCCTGTCCTCAATGCTTAGCCTAAGAGACCTCTGCCTTCTATGATCACGTCCACAGTAGCTCAAGGAACCTGTACCAAACATAGTTAGTCGGTCTAGTACAAGTCTTCCTCTCTCGTCGGATCTGTCCAACACTTGAACAAATCAATCCTCTCGCACACAAGCCTTCTCAAAGACTTGCCAAATCTGTCCTCAGGTTCTTCTCAAAGAACCAGTGCACCTCTGTCCTCATACAGCAGCACTCCGCGTTCGTCTTTGCCCTTTGTGCTCTCTACGCCCTCTACTCTCTTTGCGCAATCACAACCACACTTGGTCGAACTTCAACCTTTGCACTCTCTGCGCAATCACAGCGAAACTTAGAACAATTCACCATGACTCTTCGCTCACTTTGCACACTTCGATCGAATTTCGCACTCTGCTCTCGACGATCGAACTTCTCACTCTGCGCTCTATCTGTGAACGTCGCAACTAACAATTCCTCCAACTCTTCAAAATAGCCTGCCTTTTATAATAACACTTTCAAGATCAAAACCTTAATCTTAGTCGGTTGTAACCCTGATCTTTAGTCGGTTGCACAACCCTAAACTTCGTCGGCTGCAAACCCTAATCTTCATCGGCTCACATTTAACTTTGTCGGCTTCAACTACCTCTGTAACTCTTCTGTAGCTTTTGCCACGAAACTACAACATGTCGCGATATCGTGACACCTTTGCAACCGTACACTTTCTTTTGGCTTTTGTCGTGATATCGTGACACTTCAACCTTTGTCGACTTCAACTAAGCTCTTGTCGTGATATCGCGACACTTCTGTCTTTGTCAGCATCAACTTTGCTTTTGTCGCGATATCGCGACACTTCTCCCTTCGTCGACCTCCTTTTTGCTTTTGTCGCGAAATCGTGACACTTTTGCCTCTGTAGACTTCATCTTCACTTCTGTCACGATATCGTGACACTTCTGTCTTCATAGCCTTCCTCTCTGCTTTTGTCACGAAATCGTGACACTTCTCCTATAGAAGACCTGCTTTCAGTTTCTGTCATGAAATCGCGACACTTCTGCTTCCGTCTGCTTTCTTTTCTGCCTATCGTGAAATCGTGACACTTTCTGCATCCGTACGCATTCTTTGCAACCCGTCGTGAAATCGCGACGCTTTCAGCTTTCGTACGCTTTCCTTTGCTCTTTGAGTAGCGAAATTGCAACATGTCGCGATATCGCGACACTTTTCTAACTTGCTTTCTCTCTCCTGCTTAAGTCGCGAAAATGCGACATGTCGCGATATCGCGACACTTTTCTTCCTTAGCTCTTTTCTGTTCTTCGGGTCGCGAAAACCCGACATGTCGCGATATCGCGACACTTTTTCTCCTTAGCGCTTTTCTTTTCTTCGGGTCGCGAAAACCCGACATGTCGCGATATCGCGACACTTTTTCTCCTTAGCGCTTTTCTTTTCTTCGGGTCGCGAAAACCCGACATGTCGCGATATCGCGACACTTTTTCACTGCGATCTCTTTCTCTCGAACCTGTCGGCTTGGGGTTTGCAAAAGACCTTTGAAATTGTCATGCCGTAACCTTCATCAAAACAAATTATTTGACATCAAATCAAATTCCTTCAAAAGCTTCTTGACATCAATGACAACTTATATACTTGAGCAAAGGCAATGTACCCAAAGTACCCAAAATTGCCAACAAACTATGCCTTGTTAACTAGTGCACAGCTTGAACCTTCTAGTTATGAGAAGGCATGTACTCAAAAAATTTGGCAAGATGCCATGAAAGAGGAGATAACCTCTATAAAAAACAACGATACTTGGGAGCTGGTAGAGCTTCCTAAAGGAAAGAAGTGTGTTGGATGTAAATGGGTCTTCAAGACCAAATACAATGTTGATGGAAGCATTGAAAGGCATAAAGCAATATTGGTTACAAAAGGATTTATACAAAAGTATGGTATTGATTATGAGGAGACATTTGCTCCTGTAGCCAGACAGGAGACCATTAGAACAGTTCTTGCTTTAGCTGCACACAAGGGATGGAAAGTCCAACACATGGATGTGAAAAGTGCCTTTATCAATGGGTACTTAACAGAGGAAGTGTATGTTGAGTAACCTTAAGGATTTCAAGAGCAAGGTAAGGAGCACCTTGTTTATAGACTGAAAAAGGCACTCTATGGCCTCAAGCAGGCACCGCGAGCTTGGTACTCACGCATTGATGGGTACTTTAAATATTTTGGGTTCACTAGAAGCAGAAATGAACCCACACTTTACTACTTGAAGCAAGGTAACGACATCCTCATAGTTTGCTTGTATGTGGATGATATCATTTTCATGGGTAGTAATGGAAAAGTGAATATGGAGTTCAAGCGCTCCATGATGAAGCAGTTTGAGATGAAGGATCTTGGCTTAATGCATTACTTCCTTGGAATGGAAGTCCATAAGACAGATCCAGGGATCTTCATCTATCAACATAAGTATGCTCAGGACATGATCAAGAAGTTTGCCATGGAGCATTGCAAACCAGTTGCAACTCCAGTTGGACATGGGATCCAATTAAGCAAAGATGTTGGAGCACCTAAAGTTGAAGTGACCACTTTCAGAAGCATAGTTGGGAGTTTGATGTTTCTCGCCAATACCGCACCGGACATTCAAGTATGTTGTTTCTCTTGTCTCTCGATTTATGGCTAGTCCATCCGAGCCGCATTTGCAAGCGACCAAAATAATTCTCAGATATGTGAAGGCTACATTGGATTTTGGAATCCAGTACCATAAATGTAACACTATCAAGCTTGTAGGCTTCAGTGATAGTGATTGGGGCAACAATATTGATTACAGAAAATCATCTTCAGGGAACTGTTTAGTCTAGGATCAAGACTAATAACATGGAGTTCCAAAAATAAAATTGTGGTATCTTTGTCTTCTACAAAAGTTGAGTATATAGCAGTCACCTATGCTAGTACTCAAGCCTTATGGCTAAGAAAAGTGTTGGAAGAGATTGGAGAGCAGCAAAATGGTCCGACCAGAATCTACTGTGACAACATCAGTGCCATTCAATTGGCATACAATCCAATCCACCATAGCATAATGAAGCATTTTGATATGAAGTACCACTTCATCCAAGATATGGTGGAGCATGAAATTGTTGAGCTTAATTTTTGCCGCACTTTGGAGAACGTTGCTAACATATTCACCAAAGCGATGGCTAAAGCTCAATTTTTAAAGCTGAGAGACTGTGTAGTCAGTTCTCTCAACTTTAAGGGGGATAATGTTGTAAGTGTGAAGAGGGATATAGACTAAAGTGGCTTAGCAATATCTGTTTATATAGCCACAGTGTGAACACTTCATGTATTTGTCGGCAAGGTGTTTGTTGACATGATTTTTATTTTCCTCTCCGCCATTCTCTCCTTGCTTTCCTATTTCTTCGCCTCCTTATTCCTCCTATATTCCCGACACCTTTTCCTCTTTATCCCTCCACTCCTCATTCCCCTTATTTCTCCTTTTCTCCCGCTCCACGTCCTCCTTATTCCTCCCTTCCTTTATCCCTCCACGTCCCTTCTTCCTCCACCTTTCTCTAACCTCCATAACTTATAAATACCTATTGCATAATATATAATCAAAGGTCGCTGCATAAATTTTAATAAAGGAGGCTATTTTATTTTAATTGAATCTGCTCAGATTCGGTCACTTGTTTGATAAATAGACATACCATGCATTCCATCTTTGTTTATAATTTCTTTAATAAATAAAGATATTAATTAAACTTTAAATATTTGAAATTGGTTTATAGATATTCTCCATACTTTTTTTAATCACGATATTTTGTTTGACAAATATTAGTTGATTGATATCTCTACCTCATTAATTGATATATCTCTCTATATCAAGAAAATAATGATTAGAATTAAATTGGAATCGTCTTAATAGATACCATGCATACTTTATTTTCACTAAAGATACTATTAGTTTATTGATATCTCTCTATGTCATTTTTTCTTTTATCATTTCTTTTAAACTGAAACCTTTAAAATTTAAGTCATCTATATAAAAACAACCAAGTCATCTAGATAAACAACTAGCATGTGATTAGTTTGCATTTACCTACAACCAACATGCGATTAGTTTTGCATTTACTTATAATATTAGTTTTGCATTTACTTATAATATTGGTTCATTTGGTTTTTAGTAAATCTATTTGGTTGTAAACAATTGTCAATATGTTATGTGATTTGGGTTTTTTAAGTAAATATATGTTGTTGGAACTATCTATCTGGTTGTAAACAATTGTAATATGTTATGTGATTTGGGTTTTTTAACGTAAATGTATGTTGTTGGAAATAATTGTCAATATGTGATTAGTTTGCATTTACCTACAACCAACATGCAATTAGTTTACCTTTATTTAATGTTGGTTCATTTGGTTTTTAGTAAATCTACGTTGGAAATAATTGTCAATTTTTAAATATGAAGAGATGTTGGAATTAGTTGTCAATATTTAAATTTTAAGTTGTAATAGCTTGTTTCAAACCAGTTTGTATTTACTTAATTTTAATTCATTTGGTTTTTCAGTAAATCTATGTAGAAAATAATTGTCAATTTTTAAATTTCAAGAGATATTAGAATTAGTTGTCAATTTTTAAATTTATTTACTAAATTTTGGTTCATTTGGTTTTTTTAGTAAATCTATGTAGAAAATAATTGTCAATTTTTAAATTTCAAGAGATATTGGAATTAGTTGTCAATTTTTAAATTTTAAGTTATAAGAGCTTCTTTCAAACCATATAGACATGATGTTCTCTTCACATCTAAGTAGTTGCATATAAGCTTCTTCTCAATTAAACTTTTCAAGATTTAACATTTATTTGTTGAACTAGTCACTTATTATATGTTGTTAGTGCTAACACTGATTTTGTTGTGTTTAATTGAGTAACAATTGCAATGTCTTTTCATTGTTTATTATATAGGCTTGTGCATATCCCTTAACAAGCGACTATTTTGTTTTTTTTTTGGATGAAAAAGCCATTATATTAATAAAATAATGTCTAATCATACAAAAAAGGGTGGGTGGGATTAGCACACCCCGTAAACCAACACACTAACCATCGTGGTTAGGAGTACACAAGAGTGTCAGAAACAGTCCACAAAAAGCTAGATAACAACCACCAAAACAATGTCAAATATGCATTCAGAAAGAAAGGAGCCGAGAAATCACTGCCAGGTGGAAGGCCTGAAGTTTTCCTCCATAAGGTCATAAGTCCATCCAACGGTTGAAGAAGCTGGAGCCCCCCAACCATCAACAGTAGTACCACTAACAGTACAAGTCTGTGCATTTGGTACAATTTCACCCCAACCAGGGGCATCATCTTGCTCAGGAGGCCGAACATCCCAACCAGAGGTCGGGCGAGACGGGCCTCCAGCTCCAGATTCTCCACATTTGTGCTATGGGGGGCTGGGACCAGTGTCTGGTAGCAGAGGGTTGTGGTCGATGATGGGTCCCTCAGTGAGTCGACAACCGGGACCTGGAAGGGGAAGTAAGAGGCACACGACTCATAGCGCAGGGCGCATTCCCCCAATGCTCCATGAGGGTACGTAAGTACTGCAGCTCCACATGTACTTTTTCAACCTGTACTTGAATCTGTAACCAGCAATCAAAGAATATAGCATATTTATCAGCAACAGAGAAGACACGCCCGACATCTTGCTGAGAAAAAATAGCTCTATTTCGGGACTTCCAAAGATAAAACAGGGTACCAATTCTAAAAATATTCCAAACAACACCCAAGTTGAAGGAAAAAGCAATAGGGTCACCCAAAATAGCATGCACCCAGGTAAAATCCTCTTGCATAAAAGGTCTAAAAATTTCAAGAAGCCACTCCTAGGCCGACTGAGCCCGATCACAAAACCAAAAAACATGCAGTAAATCTTTTGCCTGTCCGCAAATCGGGCAAATGGGATTATGAACACCTAGATGCTTGAGCCTATTGCCAACAGGCAACCCCTGGTGCAAGAGGCTCCAAGCAAAAAAACTTTGTTTAGGTTCAATATAAGTAGCCCAAGCAATCCGAAACCTCTTATTCCATCGGGAGGGAAGAGAGACTAAGTCCCATCTCATAGTGAGCTTATCAACCATTGGAACTTGTGGGGTGAGCCATTTGTAACCTAGATGAGCTTTATATTGCAAAATAGGAAGCTCCCTAGGCCAACACCAATCTGACCACCAAGGTTTTTGAAAATGCTTATGCAGTTTGCACCAAATAGAAAATGGAATACTATCAATAACCACCTCATAAGTATCTCTATCACCAGGATTTAAATTGTGAATTTGATGAAAACTTTCCTAGGGTATCCAACTCCTGGTATGTCGGGAGAAGAAATAAAAAATGGAAGCAATACCACGCTTATAGAACCTCTGCGCTCTGACCCACTGCACTAGAGCCAGGGGAGAGCCCTACCAAGTGATAACAGGAGACCACCAAATATTCATGGAAGGCAAAGAGGCACCTACTTTGCGAAAACTCCCTTTCCAACTGAGCCAGGGTTTGAAGGCCTCCCAGGCTTTCCAAATACTCTGAATGACAAAAGAACCTTTAACTTTAACAAGGATAGGGGCAGTAAGAATGGATTGCAATCCCACCCCTTTCCAAATTTTCTTCCCCTAAAGCAAACCAGAAGAAATGCAATGCCTGACCAACACTTTCCAAGATTCATCCCCAATTAAATATCGGGTGATCCATTTAGCACAAAGGGCAAAACCTTGTCGGTGACAATCAAACAAACCCATGCCTCCATAGTCCTTGGGCAAACAACAAATTTCCTAGGCTACCCGATGAAAACCTCGTTTGATAGAGTCTTTGGCCCACAAGAAATCTCTCAGAAGCTTATCCAACTTTTTATAACAAGATTTGGATGGAACCCAACAAGACGAATAATAGACATGGGTAGTGGCTAAAACCTTAGAACAAATCTAAAATTTTCTTTCCAGAGAAAGTTTCTTACTAGTCCAGTAAGAAAGCTTCTTGTCCACTTTCTCAATAACATACTGCCACAATTGAGTAGAGGAACCATGAAACACAAAAGGAATTCCAAGAAATTTAAACACCTCACCCGATTGAATCCAAGTCCATTGGAAATGATGCAGCCAACATGGCAGCTGGGATTGAGATTGCCAAAAATAGGAGGTTTTTTTCCATTGAATAGAAGAACCAGAGGCTAAACAGAACACCTCTAAGCAACTAATAGCCGAGGAAAGGGATTGCTCATCTTCTCAAAGCGTTAAAAAAGAATCATCAACAAAATGACCATTGACCAACTGACGGTCAGAATTGGGGAGAGCAATACCCCTGATTAATCCTTGATCCACCTTATGGGCCAAAAAATAGCCAAAAGCCTCTACAGCAAGAATGAAAAGAGATGGAGCAAGAGGGCACCCCTGTCTTACAGAACGACCAAGAGAAATTGACTGAGATTGACTATTATTCAAAGTAAGAACAACTGAAGCATCTTGAAATAACATAAGAACGGTGCTCACAAACACTGGCCCAAAGCCCAAAGCCTAAAGCATGGCAGTGATGAAGTACCACTCCATATTATCATAGGCTTTCTCAAAGTCAATATTAATGAATAAAGCATCTTGTTCAAAATTTCTTGCCCACTCCATACCTTCCCAAACAACAAGAACATTATCAAGAATGTATCTTCCCTGAACAAAGCCAGTTTGTTCAGGTCTGACAATCAAAGGCAGGAGAGATTTAAGCTTAAGCGCAAGGGCTTTGGCAATAATATTATAGCTCACATTAAGCAGGGTGATCGACCTCCAATTAGTGATGAGCTCAGGGTCTCCAGACTTAGGAATAAATTTAACATTACCTTTGTTAATAATGGAACCCAGTGAACCACATTGCAGGGCTTCAAGATACACTTTGTGGAGATCAGAACCAAGCATATCCCAGAATTCTTTGTAGAATTCACATGGGAAGCCATCAAGACCAGGTGCCTTATCATTGGCCATGAGTGACAAGGCATTTTTTAGATCTTCCAGAGAAAGAGGAGTGTCACAGAATATCATTTTCTCAAGAGAAAGCTTGTTGGGGACAACAATGGTACAATCAACAAGAGCTTGCCTTCTAGCATCATCAAGGGGTTGAGAAGCAAAAACACCTTGATAATGTGAAACAAAGGCTTTGACAATGTCTGGAAGGTCTGTGAATCTCTGCCCATCAACTTGAATGGCTTGAAACTGGGAATACTGGGCAGGAGGTCTGAGGCATTGAAAAAAATCTTTGGTCACTCTGTCCCCCACTTTGAGCCAATGCATTCGAGCACGTAATTGAGCACCCTTGGCTTCATACAAATCAATTTTTTTAGCTCATGTCGAATGGAAGAAACTTGGGACTGAGCAAGAGAGCTGAAAGGAGAGGCTTCAAGCCTGAGATAGGCTTTGGATAGCTCACTCTACAAGGTAAACTTAGCCTATTTTCATCGCTTTGCAACTTCAACACCCAGAGTCCGCAGCACCTTAGTGGTTCGTTGAATGGCAACATTCCACCACTCAATCCTTCCAGAAAGACCATCAGGTCTAGGAATCAAATTCCAAATGCGGCATATATGAGCTTTCATGCTAAAGCTATGCAAAAAAGAAACATTCAGGTAAAACTGTGAAGAATGCACTCTGGGTTGAAAGTTTAACTTTGCCACCGAGAATAAAATAGGTGAATGATCAGACAATGTAGTACCAGGGAAAGTCAACACATACGGCAAAGAAGGCAAAATATGGGAGAACTGAAAGTTGTCACACTCAAAAATCATGGCTCTGTCCAATATTTCCAAAACCCTGGCAGAAGCAGCCTAGAAATTGGACCAGGTGTACCAAAGAGCCTGAGGGAAGTCAGAAGGCGAGAAGCGAGAATTAGGGTCATAAAGGTGAAGCTTGTTTTTCATAAAAAACCAAGCTTCCCTTTCACCTAAGCACCATCGCATCGGGGCATGACTGACCTTGTCAGAAGCTTTCTCCACCATATTAAAATCTCCACAGAGCACCCAAGTGGCAAATGGTAGATTCATGGCAAGCCATCTCCATAGCTCACATCGATCAGAAGCGATGTTCGAGGCATACACATTAACCACCCCAAATGGTTTTCCATAGATCTCGAGCAAAATCCAGACAACTTGATTGGATGGGTCAACACCCCAGGTCACAACATTCTTCTGTAATCGAGGCGCAAGGATAGTGATGGCTCCCCCTTTTCTCGAGGAATGCTTCATGGCAAAAGAGGCACTTCGTGGCCACAAAAAGTCACATGCACACCGCAGATTGAAATAAAAAATCTTAACTTCTTGTAGACATAAAAAATCGAGGCTTCCATGCACTCGAGAAACATTTGACATCTCATTTTGGACCAAATATTTTTTGACCGGGTCTGTCAGTCCTCGAACATTCCATGAGAAGAAAATCATTGGGATTTGTCAGGATGCATGATCTCCATGACATCCTCTGCATCACCCAAACCTTCAAGCGAGCCATAAGAGTTGGAGGTCGCATGGAAAGCATCACTGTTTAGCTATCGATGTTTGTCATTCCGAATAGGGCTGCGAGAGCGGTGGACCTTAAAGGCCCGACCCTCCTCCATCGAAGAATTATCTGGAGCTACCACCACTGAGGCAAAAGAAGGGCCCGACCAAAGAGATTGAGACACCGACGGAACTGGGGGTTGCATGCCAACAACCAGAGGGGCCGTATCAATAGGAGTCTGAACATCTTCAGTAGAAGCTTGCATGTCCCGAGAAGGAGTAGGGGTAGGTTGCGTAGTGGAAACCGAAGCTTCCTATTGCTTAGCTCCATGGGTTTTCCTGCTAGAAATAGTAGTCCATTCTTTAGTGTTTCCCCGTGAGCCATTAGCTGGAGCTGCAGGAGTGGGCGAGGGATTTACCTTATATTTCCACTCCATCAGAGGACACTCCCAAATTTTGTGAGCTGCATATTGACATCGGTAATAGGTATTGGGCAAATTGATATAGGCAACTCTTTGCCTAAAGGATTGGTCCCCGATCTTGATATCAATAAACTCCTGCAAATCCTTGGTAAGGTCAACTTTGATACAGATCCTTCTAGTGGGTCGAGTGGAGAAGAAATTTTCTGGCTCAAGACAAACAAACTTACCTAAGGGGGTAGCTAAAGTCTACAAAAAACCCCAAAGGGGAACAGGAAGACCGGGGAATTCAACCCACATCGGGACTTCCAGTGCAGCTTGGTCACTGACTTGGAAATCCCTAGAGTAGGGTTGCAGAATCAACAGAGAATTACGGATAGTCCATGGTCCCCTAGATAGAACCTTTTATGCTTGAGCTGGGTCTGAAAAGTGAAAAAGGAAATACCCTTTGGTAAGGTTTTGTACATTCTCCACTTTGACTCCATATGGGCCCCAAACTTGTTGGACCCAAGAACGAATAAGGGTATCATATGGGATACGACCCAAAAAATAACCCACCAAGGTATGACTTTCAAACCATTCACAAGTCGTATGATATTCATGCAAAGGAATAACAACTTCAGGGACAGGGCCTTTACCTCGTGATACACTTTCGGAATGAACTTGTGCGGATGCTTCCTCGGTGCCATTGAGCTCTCCAACAAACTCAGAATAAATTGAGCCGACTGTATGAGCGGCAACCATTAAAAAGGGTGAACTAACACCGCCTCAAGGTGGCGTTAATGCAACAGACAAGACTTTCCCACCCCTAAACCTACCAAGCTAGCAACTATTTTTTGCTCTTTTGTCACCAATCCAATCTTGATAAAAAGTTTTGTTTTATATCTTTCAATGGCTCCATCACTTTTGTATTTGTTTTTACATATTTATTTTACTTTTATTACTTCATCTTTTAGAAGTTCAACTAACTCTCAAATTTCATTCTTCTTAATTGTTCTTATTTCTTCTTTCATTGCATCATGATAGTATGTTATACAACATATTTGTAACAACTAGGTTTAGTATGAATTTAAGAAAATAATGTAAAATTAACAAATATAACATTGTATATTCTTGATTGGCAGTCCTTGGCAAGGAGCCTTGCTTTATGTCCTTCAATGGCTCCATCAATTTTGTATTTGTTTTTACATATCTATTCTACTTTTATCATTTCTTTATCTTTTAGAAGTTCAACCAACTCTCAAGTTTCATTATTTTTAATTGTCCTTATTTTTTCTCTCATTGCATCAGGACAATATGTTTTACAACATCTTTGTAACAACCAGGTTTAGTATGAATTTAATAAAATAATGTAAAACTAACAAATGATTTGTATGTTCTTGATTGGTAGTCCTTTAATAAATGTTGATTTAATTTTTTATCTTCCTTGGAATTGATGTTAGACTTGTACTTGCATTTGAAGTTCCTTGTGACGATTCTAGGTTACTACCATTGAAACTTGTGTTGTTACTAGAAGTAGTGATATCATCTTTATATGCTTCTATTTTTGCACTTGATATTTTGTTTTTTTTTTATATATCTTCAAAGTTTATATCATGTGATATAATCATTCTTTTTTATTAGGAATTTCAAAGTTTGTATGTTTTACTCTCTTTGGTTAATAAAAATGTTTTTTTACTCTTTGCATCTAACTACTAAATGCATTCTTCACTTTTTGCATCTAACTACTTCCTAGTTTCATTTGGAATATGGACAAATGTTAATGAACCAAAAATTGTGAACATCCTATATTGGGTTTCCTATTAATCATGCCTCTTCTAGTGTACAATTCTTCATTGCTAATGTAGGGTTATGATTAATAATATACACAATTGTAGCTATTGCTTCCATCCAAATTTTAGTTTTCATGTACTTTTCTTAGAATATAGACTTTGTCATTTCAACAATCATGTGATTTTCAATATCATTTTGTTGTGGTGTTTATGTTTTTGTAAGTTGTTTTTTGATTCCATGATTAGCATAATATGTATTAAATTCCTTAGAAGTAAATTCACCTCCTTTATTTATCCTCAAAATTTTGATGAAAGGATCTTTTCTTTTTTTTCAACTAAAGCTTTAGAATTCATGAAACAACCAAATATTTTTGTTCTTATTCTTCAAGAAATAAATCCATGTTTTCTTGGAAATTTTATCTATGAATGTAAAAAAATAGTAACAATTACCAATGGTTGGTTTTTGTATGGCATCATTGTAAAAAAATTTGTTATCACAATAAAGAAAAATAAATATTTGATGATTTTAAAGTTGGATTAGCTCATGGCATCATTGTTATCTCACAAAATTTTACTGGAGAGAAATCCATAAAGCTTAGCACAAGCATTTGTGATTAAGACTAAAGTTGGAAACGAGAGCCACATCAATAGTTCTGAAGAGAAAAGGGGGGACTTATCAAAATAAGGCTATGGGGGTAGAGGTTATGGACATAATAGTATAAATAAAAGAAACATGCAAAGCCATTGTTGTAAAATATTTGGCCATTTCGAAAGAGAATGCAAGCTCAAGCAAAGTCACATGCAAAATAAGAAGGCAAATCTCATTCCAAAGAAAGAACATCATTTTAAATCTAACATTTTTTCTCTTGTTGTATGGCAGATAAGCCTAATAATAATGTTTGGATTCTTTGTTCTAATACTTACAAGTTCATCAAACAATGCAATATTCTGGAACACAAAACATTTATCATATTCAACAACCAACGCAATAGTTCATGCAAGAACAAATGGTGGATCCAAGTTCCCAAGTTAAGCAAAATCAACAACTACTTTAGTATCCTCAATAAAAATCAATATATGCTTTAGTAAGTCAATATACATACCAAATATTGTGTGGTTAAAGGTAGTAGGAACAAGTGCCTCAATAACCTTCATTGATTCAAAAACAAAAAAATGTTGTTTGTTGAATAAAACTATCTAGCTTATTTTGTCCAAACCTATCATCAATAGGTGGCCCCATAACATCAACAAGTTCCCCAAGTTTAGTAGGGCATACAAATTTTTTAAAGCAAATTAAACTAGTTCAAGGGCATTCTTACAACCTCTAATGGTTGAAGGAATAATTTTATAAACTTTAAGAGACTAATTAAAAACCCATCTTTAAAAAAACATGGAAGAGACTTAATGATCAGTGACACAATAATAAGACCTACTAGCCCCTACTATTGAGGAAGTTTTTATCTATTACATGTCCCTTTGGTCTATAGTGCTCCAACAAGAAAACATGGCATTGATTAATTATATGCACAATGACATGGGTAATATGAATTCAATTTTTTGGTAATTTACCTATAAAACGGGTTATGATCTGGAAAATTGTGTTGTGGCCATCCACCATGCCAAGGTGATAAATCAACAAGCTACATGCCAACCTACAATAGCAAATCAACCTATTTTCATCAATCCAATAATGGCTAATTAACCCAAAATAATCTTGTAGTGATTTCTCACTACACTCAAGGGTTTTAGCCTCAGATAAAAGATAATATAAAAGCAATATGGTAGAAGACATAAATGTCTCAATCAAAGGCAATCGTTATTTTGCAGAAATCTCATGCAGAAAAGAAAGGCAAAAGTTCTAAACACTCACGTGAAACTTTTTTCAAAAAGGTGGAAAGTG
The DNA here is from genome assembly GCA_028583015.1 of Wollemia nobilis. Lineage (NCBI taxonomy): Eukaryota > Viridiplantae > Streptophyta > Pinopsida > Araucariales > Araucariaceae > Wollemia > Wollemia nobilis. The sequence continues at coordinate 1,112,371 of JAQPPZ010016951.1, forward strand.
GAAGATAAGGTCGATTGACACAAAGAAAGAAATACTCCTGATGGTCGGGGGCTTGAAAAGTTGCAGAGAAATAAAAGTGAAAAAGTTTTGAGAAGAAAACTATGTGAAAAAATAACTCTTGAAGTAGAACACTTACCCAGGTGTTATAGGTGAATTGGAGAGGAGAGGGCAATCCTCCAAGGGAGGTCCCAGGTACAAATCTCCACCCTACCAAAAAGCTGAATTGGGTATCTAAAATCCAATTGATAATGTTGGTGCGGGTAGGGTCGGGTGCAACTCCCGGGTGACTTTGACGGTGTAGAACCCCTTGTTCGTGGTCTCTTAGACCAAGGCGGCCCCTCAAGGGGTTTTTCACTTTAAAAAAAAAGAAGTAGAACACTTAAAGATCTGAAGGAAGGACAAAAGAAGAAAATTCTATAAAATACTTCCAACGAGAAATAAATTTCAATTGCAGAAGTCTTGAAAAGTCTTGATATAGGCTAACAATCGATATCCTACATAGGGATCTAAAAATGCTAGGAGTGTGCTAGAATTTAAAGCATAATATAGAAAGCCACAAAATCTAAAAAAATGATTAGATTAAGTTTCAAAGCAACAATAATAATGCACAAGTTCCGAGGAAGAGTAGGTAACATGGATTGATGAGCCATTATTAAGAAATGTAAGGATTACCTATGAATGTCATGTCAACTTAGAAATCTAATAAAATGGGTGATCTCTTGAAGGCAAAGGCATATCGGTTACATAACTATTCCTCACAACATTAATTGTATAAGGTGTTCTCATTCAAATCCTCAAAATCCCTAGGAAGAGCAATTAAAGCTATCAAAATTTCCTGCAAATTTTGAATGGCAATCCTCCCCATTTTCTAATCTATATATAGTAGTTTTTTAAGTATTATAAAGGATCAACAAGTTATTTGCAAGTCATATAGCTTTCCCTTCATTTTCTTCTATATAGAAGTACTCATATTCTTGGGCGGTCTTGCGGGCAATTTGAACCCTCACTTCAGGCATAATCTAGCATTATTTTTTAATATTCATATATGCATACTAGAGGCCTATGAATATTTGGTTCTCCCTATCCCATTTCCTTTATGTGTGTGTTTATCTATACTTATATATGTTCATATAAGAAAGTGTTAAAACTCCTATTTATTGGAGCATTACATCTAGGGATATTGTGTAGGAGGATCTTATCTTGATCTTGGTGCATCGTTTGTTAGCTTACGTTTTCCTTTCTAATATATTTATTTTTTAATTTATCTAACCCTTTTTCCCTTGAAGTTGGTATATTATGTTAGAGTATGAAAATTTTGCTCAAGGTCACATCTTAAAAGGAGTTGGCCTTGTAAAAAATCCTAGAGGCCCTTGATCGAGTCAAACTTGGTGCTCTTGGAAATGGCCCTACTATGTCACTCCATGCAAGGTGTTATAGTCTTGACCATCTAGTTCATACTATTTGATGACCCAAATAATCATAGAGGATAATAGTTTATTGGCACACCCGATGGGGTGCCATTGATTCATCATTAGTTCCACCAAAGAATAAATTAGGATCTAACTCTATTGGGGTCTCTACCTATTTTCTTGTTGAAGCACCTCAAAAATTACCTAGCAACTTTGCTCAAGAATGAATATCTAGAATAAGTCACACTAAAGGACATCAAATTGAGACTCCAATGAAGGTCTCAGTCTATCAGATCATAGAGCACATGTTGTATTCACCTAGAGACTCTAATTCAATCAAATGATCCAAAGGTGTATAAATGAGAGACTTGCTACCAAGTCCTTTGCTTCTAAAAATATCTAAGAGTTGCTTCCTCCACTTGACACCATTCCATGAAGAAGAAGAGCTAGAGGCTATAATATGGTTGCTCCATCATCACCCAAAACATTCCCTTTGGAATGAGAAATGTCCTTTGAGACCTCATGATCCACATGAAGTATAGGAAGAGATACCACATTTTGCTCTAAAGACTCTATCATATTTCAGTAGGGAGGACCTTCAAGCATCTGAACCATATGATGAGCCCTTGCATACTTCATAATATATCAGAGAAAAACATGACTTTAATATTGCTAGTGGCCTCATTCAGAGGTAGAAATCAAGAATGGTATGTTGTGCTTCAACCTAACTCTATAGCTAACTATAAAAAGAAATATATGTTCTTGATCTATTCATATAAATGTTCAGATAGAAGGTGGATGGGGTGTCTCTTCTAGAAAAATTGTCAACTATAGAGAAATCCCATGGATATGGTAGATAATTTCAACCTTAGATTTTATAAGACATTGCATAGAATACCTGAAGAGCTTTGTTCTCCACTAGGTATGGAATTTATATATTATCTAAAGGCCTTAGATTCATAAATCTCATTAATGATTAAAGTCAGAGGTGGAAACTCCTTTATAGATACTTATGGCATATACATTCAAGTTGAACATAATCTGATTTATATTTGAAGCACCTAGACCTCTCATACTTTTGTACTCAAATGTGAATTATTCATAGTAGACTCCCCTATTCATTTAGTCAATAACCTTCTAGCCGACTTTAGTCTCACCTGTAGTTTTTCTTGTCTTGCCTACTCTAGCACCCCCTACTTCAAAATTTGAAATACTAAATTAATGTAAAAACTACTCATGTTGGTCATCAATTAGATGTTGACAATGAGGAGGGAATAAATGCCTAGATGTATCCATATTAGAACAATTGAATACTTCATTTCCCATAGGCAAATTAGTAAAATAGTATTCCTTTCAAGTACTACCCTAGGCCCCAGTTCTAAGCCAATTAAAAAAATGTCAAACTTAGATCCATAACCAAAAAATAGTGTTGGTGTCAACCCCTCTACAATAAGAACTCCTTAAACATTCTATGGAGATGGATCCCTTCCATAAAAATTATGTATAAGAGTCCACCTCTTGGTACTATCCAACTCTAAATACCTACTCCACCCAAGTTAACCTTGGAGAAATCTCTCAGATCCTTGTAAGTATGCAAGCAAAGTGATACCTTCCCAAGCATCTACTTCATATTTGAGAGTTGAAGCTCAGATGGCAAGTCAATTTTCCCTGATCCCATTCCTCCTAGATTCAAATTATAATCCCTAAGAGAAAATCTTGGTGACCTAGAATGAGGAGGTCAATGCAGTATCTGACAGAGCAGACAATTTGGTGTCCAACAGGCCACAAGTTTAGATAGATTATATGACAAGGTCCAAAAATAAGATAAATGAGGAGTAGGACAAACCATATTAGATCGACTAGACCAAGTCAACAATATCTTGCCATGGCATCTCCAAATCCAAGTGCACCAACACTAAGGGAAATGATTAGATGGCCCTAAGTGATCATAATAGAATAACCAAAACTAGTTGGAAGCCTCCAATATTTGTACCTCCAAGAGTATAATAACTCATGACAATTTTCAATAAAAATATTCTAAAGATCTCAAGGTAGCATATAACTTGGGCAGAATCATCCAAAAGTCAGCCAACCAGGGACCAACCAATATTTCTATTACTAAAATATGTTGTGCAAAGGGCCACCTCTCTTAGAACTTTCAACGTTGTGGATCATCTAAAAAGTTCAATTATGACAGTATTGGTATGGGAAACCCTTTTCATCGTAGAATAGGATCATATGAGGAAGCCCCTAAATAAGGAAGAATAAGACCAGGGGCAACAAAATACACTTGCAATTTTACATATTTTAGATCCAAATATAAGTAATCCCAAAAAACTCTCTTTCTATCTGTCTCTCATCTACAAATATAAATTTATCTACAATTATATGATATATTTGGAGGAAAACACATCTATTATACCAAAAGGAATCTCATATGTGTTAATCTTGAATATTCATACTTTGAACAAGAGAGTTGTGCAGTTGTATGGTAGTGCATTCTAAATCCTAGGAATCATTAAGCACCTCTCGTTTTCCTTGAATGTTTACCTAAACCTGGGAATCACATAAGATATATCAATGCTTGAACTGCCTACATTATTTAGCATTTGTTTATCAAGGGACTTCACTACCAAAACTAGGATTTATCTGTAAATAGATTGGATTGTATTGATCTTAAAACCCCCATATGGTATTGAAATAATGGTCTAGTTGAAACCTCTTTATGGAAATCATATTGAACATATAATAGAAAATAAAATTGATCAAACCTTCATGATGGAAGAAGAAATAAATGCATTAGGATCCCTTGAAAATGAGGGGTATATTTCAATCTCTCATAAGGAACAATGGGATACTAAGGATCGAGAGTATGATCTCAAGGAAATTTTGAGCCAACAAGAATGGGTTAAAAATTTTATGTGGATGTCAAGTCCTACCCTCTTAGGATCATGTATATATATAAAAAAATACTCCTCATCAGTTATCAGATTAAGGTGAAGTCATAATGCTTGAATGGTCATGCCAAAAATATAAATCTTGACTTTTCAAATCAAGCATAAACAAAAAAAAATAAGAACTAGAAGCATGGCGATAAGTGGGAAGCACCAAAGTAGAGGATTTGAAATTTTGGCCAATCATAAAACTTAGCACACAAACCAAGTAGTTTTGCCATCCAAGAAAATATTGGGGGCATCCTTACATCCAAACAAAACCAAATTGAGTAGGTGCATAAATGATAAAAAAAATGATGATAAGCACTATTAAAGCATATTTTTAACCCTCAAATTTATTTTTAGTTGGCACCCAAAAATCCTGTAGAGGCATCAAGTATTAGAACATAGGTAGAGCACTAGAATCTAGAAGTTAGTGGTAGTCATGAAATCTAAGAAGAGGAGCAAAGTAGTAGTTACATCATCAAATCCTGTTGCAAAAAATATGAAGTATGCCCAAGCTATAAGAATGGAACCCTTGAAGCACATAGAATTTGTATCCAAAAGGATCACAAATCCTAGAGTATCAAAAGGTATAGGGACACTTAGGGAGCAAGCCTACTAAAAACACCTAAAGGTCAAAGAGGAATATTTTGTAGCAAAAGTTTGTACTAGTTGTCTAGCTCAATATATCCTTCATAGTTCCATCCTTGCTATGAACTAGTGGAAGCATGTGGATGACATGATGGCCCCCATATCAATATGGTTGTGGCATCCCATGATGATGCCTTCTCAGTGATCGTGTCTAGATAATCCATATAAAATATGTTGTATCTATTTTTGATCTTCTACTTGTCTTGATATAATCCTATTTTATGATAACTTCTTTCTTTTATTATGTTGAACCCAATTCTTGTTAATTTCTCTTCATAATGTCTATAATTAATATGTTCAATATGGGTTTTATCAATGCTTATATAACTATTTTTTGCACCATTTTTGTCTTCTCAAACAACTTTAATATCACTAGTATGACACATAAAATTCTTCTTTTAGATATTGATTGTATTGCAACCAATTTCTTCCTATTTGATAAAACCTTAGATCTATCCTCAAGAACTATGTAGAAAAATAGAGAAAACTGCAAAATCATTGCTTGGCTACAATTTCATCATTAAACAATAAATTCACCCCTGGGTTACAAATTCACTCCTTGGTTGTAAATTCGTTGTAAGTGCAAATTTGCATTGGCTATAAATTTTTTCTAGGTGTGAATTTGCTTTGATGGTATTTTATCCACATATGCAAAATAGGGTAACATGATCCCACTGAAGGGTTTTAAGATGAACCCAAAAATTATAAATTATTATTACTAAAAGCTCAAATATAAGTTGAAATGTTTGAACCAAGAGCTCAAAAGACCTAGAGAAACTATGCCAAAGTTTACCTTAAAGTAAGAAGTATTCGATAAAGAAACTAGAGATGCTCTAAGTATGGAGGAATTTATCTATGAAGCCAGCAATAATATAGAAGTAGCATAAGAAGATCTAGTTATCATCCACATGTCAAGGAACAACACAAAAAGCAAGCTACTAGCCCTCAATTTTAGTGATTTTATCGCTCAATATATTCATGAAGGACTGATCAATTTTAGGTATTGATTGTTCCTAGCTCATTTTATTTTATATTAATATAATTGTAGGTTTAAGCATTTAAATTTAAGGATGGAAGATGAAAATGCACAAGCAAGGCTCATCTTCCTCTAGATAGACATCATGTATCAAGATTTTCCTTACTATCATTTTTCAAATGAGTTTTTAGTTATAGCAATTGTTATGATCAAAGGAGAAAGGTTTAGGCAAATATCAAGAGATACTATTGAAACTTTAAGGGTACAAATAAAAAGGGACTGGTATTTTATAGAGGAGGGCATCATTATGCATGTTTTTGGTTTTAGTAAGGCAGTCTTTTTGTTGTCAAAATATGTAACAAAAAGAGTGGCATGTATTAAAATATTAAGGTAGACAAGCTTGATAGATGCAACTTATACTAGTGTGCAAAGCAAGATGGTATTTTATAAGACCCCCTAATAGCTAAAGACTATAACACAAGAAAAAACAAATATGTCTAATGAGCTAGAAGCCAAGTTGAAGGAGTTAGGGTTAGAAATTTTGGATGACACTTGGAGCTATGACCCAATTAAGAAGTTCTTTGCATGGCTAAAAATTTCTCACATCTCAAAAACTTTGTGTATGATCCCATGCCTGATCTTGAGAAATTTTGAAGTATACAAGGAGTTATCTTGTCCCTTATAAAGAAGCAATTCCTACAATAGAAACCCTAGAAAAAGCTATATGATAGTTTCTATGAAAAAATAAAGGAATTTGATCCTATGCTCCCAATCAATACTACCATGCAAAAACTACTACGATAGATGAAATGGAGTAGTAAAAATATCAAATAATGGAGAAAATTTTATTAGGAGATTGATTAGACCGAAGCATTGTAGTGAGTTCTCTCTATACTTAGGAGGAGTCAACATTTTGGTCAAATTTGGTAAAAAAGAAGCCTCGATGGGAAGCAAAGCAACCATATCTGAAAGGAAGTAGATATAAGTGCGAGGGATCAATGATCCAACTTTTTTATCAAATCTAACAATTAAGTAAAAGATCCAAAATCTCGATGATAACCTAAAGTAGTTATGAATGCAATTAGAAGGAAAAATTACCTGGGTACACCTGCCTGACATAAACATTTGATGATCGTAAACCAAGGGTAATAACCAAAATACCAAAAGGAAAAAAAAGAAACCAACAATAGGGTTACCAATCAGACTAAGCATGGTGAACTGGAATACTAGACAAAGAATGAAGAACAAGTTGCCTCCTATAACTTGATCAAGCTTACACCAGCCAAGAATGTAGTCAAATTTTTTTTTAGAGGCGCCCATCCTTGAATCCCTCATAAAGGGTCATTGGCTCACATTCCCTCTAGTTGGAATCTCACCCCTAACCCCCACATATTATGCAAAGGTGTACAGTTCCTTAGATGTACAATCTTTTCTCTTTAAGAAAGTATAATATTTAAGACACCATCATGAGTTCCCTAGAGAAGCAATTATGGACTTGAGAGCATTTATGACAAAGTACCTCTATAGGAGATATCAAGCATGGGTAGAACAAGATCCCACCTCAAGTAACCCCATATCTAAGCAAACTTGGGATTGTGCACCATCAATGCAAGTGTACCATGAGCGAGAATTTAATAAAAGGAAATTTTTTAATTTTAAGGGGGATAAATCACCATGTATTATATATAAATATGCATTCTTCTTATTATAGTAAATATTAATAGTCATATTTTCTTCAAAGGGTTGCTTTCCTTCATTCTCTCCTATGTCACGACCTTGTTAAAACATTACATAGCCAACCAGGTAGTTTTCAAACCTCTTCTCTCTACATGTATGTGACTCTAATTTCACATTAATAAGAATTTATGACTACTTTTGAAATCATTATCCTGGTTTTAGTGTGGGTGCTTTGTTTTATTACATGTTCTTGGATGGACTTGTGTTCCTTGTGCACTATCAATCGTTGTGCATGTGTTCACTTCAACCTGCCACAACATAGAGGGTCTTATTAGATATTTGGCACATCACCACCTATAGGTAGGCTAGGTAGGCTAATTAGGATTTACTACTTTCATTTTTCTACTTTCCCTTGTTTTCCATTTTCCTTGGAGACTAACCTTGGTAGAGTAGGCTAGCATAGGAAGGAGAAAGCAAGCATCAAATATCAGTTCATAACAAGGAGTTATCCTTGGTAAAAATATTTGAGGTCATCCAAAATATCCACATCCTACACTCCCCTAAACTTCCTAGGACTAGTGCCCCCTCATGAGATGCAGGGCATCAGATGCACCTACTCAAAAGAGACAAATAGTGAACTGTAACTACGAGGTATTATGACCCCTAGGGGTGCAAGGGTCTATTTTGACCCCCAATAATTTAAATTGGCATGCTTGATGGAAAGTGAAATACAAAATCCATCCCTTGATAAAGAAGTTAGACCATGGTTCTAGTGAAGGTCGTGGTCATCTGCTTGTTGAAGCACTTTGAAGATTCACCTAGAAACTTTGTTGTAAAAGAACCTAGAAAAATATGTCACCATATTAGATCAAGGCTATGATGGGAACCTCTATATAGGTAGCAACATGCCCACCTCGTGACTCTGCACAAAGAAGAACCTAAAGAAGCTATCTTAAGGGACTCATATTGGGATTGCAATGAAGGTCCCAATCTATAAGCTCCTAGAGCAAATGAAATATTTACCTAATGACTCTGCTCCAAGTAGAAGATCATAAGGAAACTACTACTAGATCCAAATGCCTAAACATGGTTGCTTCTTATTTTACAAATATTTCCATATGGAGCAATAATCCCTTGTAGCATTTGACATTGCCAAATGCATGGGACTACATTTTGATGTTAATGCTCAAATTCGTGCCAATCTAAACTAGCGAGGATATGTCAATTTAACTTATGCATATATGAGTTATGGTTAGTTTCCTCCAATTGCATGATATCCAAAAGTAGAACATAACTCTAAGGCTACTTATGGCATCATTCAGAGGTAAGGCTTGCAAAGGGTATGACTTCTTCCCCTTGCACACGATCTATGAATGAGATCAACTTTTTGTCTTATTTGTAGAAAAAATTATGAAAGAGGAGTAACCCACTCTAGCTATCCAACCTATCACACCTTAGTCCTCTCTCACTCAATAACTTATTACCTCCACCCAAATTACAATGATCTAGGGAGATAAGGAAGACTATGTGGAGACAAAAGTAGTAGTGCATAAATGGCCATAGAACCAAATTACCTACCTGATGGGTCCTAGGATAGTAGAGGTAATGGGATCCACCTTCTCAAAACCACCTAAGGAAGCAAGCTCCTCCATCCCAAAAGGATCAAGAGAGAAAAATAATATGAGTTAGGGATGGTGGATACAATTTAATGGTATCAAGAGTAGAGAAGGAGTCATTGTTGGTACTAGCCAATCCACAACAAAAAATCAAAAGTTATTGGTACCAGGTATTTTGTAGCATGGGGCTATTTAGTAGCCTCAGTTTTGTAAGGATGAAATATTTTACCCTCAAAACTAGAAGAAAAGGAAGAAATAAATGGCTTCGATAGTCATCAAGGTGAGAAGGTCTCAACTTCATACCCAATGGATAGAGTCCACCCACTATGTATGATAGTTCCTTTTCTCATAGGAAAGCATTGATATTTATAGGGAAGCATAAGTAGGAGCATTGGGTTGTAATCCCACCTTTGTTTCCCTTCCCCCTCTAGCCCCAATTTTAACTTTGTTCCTAATGGATAATGTGATGAATTTATGGGTTCTTTATCTTCATCAAGCTAAGGATCCCCTATGAGTCACTAGAACTATAGTGATTTATCGTTCACTGAGGAGAGAGCATTTTGGTCATTTTTGGTAAAAAAGAAGCCTTCATGGGAAGCAAAGTAACCAGATCCAAAAGGAAGTAGATACTGTTGACAATTTTGTCACATTGCTTGGAGGGGTAGTAAAATTGAAATTTCTGTAATGGTTTCTTGGTTTGTTTTCTTTCTTGTTATTGTTGTAAACAGCATTTTAGCAATTTTGGCTATCATTTTTGCCCCCTTTGTAAATAAGCCACATATGTAGAAGCTTCGCCCACAACATCAGCAGAAGTTATAGGCTTCGCAAGGAGAAAACAAGAACATGAAAATGCATGCCCAAAAGTTTCTAAGGCATAGAAAGAGCTTCGCAAGCGAAGCTTCCAGGAGACTCGCTTCGGGCCCAGTTTTTGCGAAGCGGCAGAGCAGCGATGAAGAAATTTCTAAGTGTGAAAAATGCTTCGCCGAAACCTAAGCGAAGCATCCGCTTCGGCCCCTTTCCCTGGCGAACCGCTTCTCCCAGCAAGATTTGCTTCGCCCCGAAACGCTGCGAAGTACCCGCTTCGGCCAACTTTTGTGCGAAGCTCCCTCACTAGAAGCCTAGTTGCCCTTTGAAAATCGGAGAAAATATTCTAAGGCAAAATTGTACTTCGGCCGAAAACCCCCCGAACGGCCATTTTGAAGAAGGTTCGCAGCGAAGCATTTTTGCAGCCCATCAGCGAAGCATCCACTTCGGGCAAAGACTCTTGCGAAGCAGCCTTCAACCCATTTTTTCGGCGAAGCAATGAAAGATTGAGAGCCATGTTTTGAGAAGGAATATCTGCTTCGGCACAAGGTCTTCGCGAAGCTGTTTTTGGAAGTTCCTTCGCGCGAAGTACCCATCTAAGGAGGTCAGACCCGCTTCGGCTCACATCCGTTGCGAAGTGAGGTCCCGAACTGGAATTCGGCGAAGCTCTTCAAGGGCGCCCTCTTCGAAGGGCACACACACCAAGGCTGGGTATCTTTTCGAGGCAATCGAGTGTTTCATAAATGAATTTTTACTTGCCCGAAAGACCCGGGGCCCATTTTTGGCAATCAGAAAAGAGATATCAGTCGCAGGAGGAGAGCCCGACGGACCTAGCAACAACTCGAGCACCGCACCCGGAGAAGTCAGGACGAGTCAGGCGGCCCATAAATGCAAATTTCCCCGGTTAATGCGGCCGTAGCTGCTAATTGTAGAAAAGGATGTGAGAGCTCGGTCACGAGAGGAGCAAGAGCAGATTTCTCAGGTTTTCGAGGGCGTACTTCCAGATTTTGTGCATTGATGGCTTAGAGGGTCGGGTCCTCTATAAAAACCCATGAATTGTAATGAGAAAGGGGGGGGAACTCTTGCTAGAAAATTGTTGTAACTTGGTTCCTGCAATTGATATTAAAGACTTTGGGCTCATTTCTCTCTTGTATGCTGCCTTCGGTGATTATTTCTGCTATTCTGTCTTCGTTTGTATACCGTAATTCTGAATCCTGAATTTAGGTGTGTAATTGGGGACAGAACCCTGGAATTCTCCTGAAGGATACATAGGGGAGATAATATTGCGTTAAACTCCTTTTATGCCGCCTGTGGTTAGTGGTTTCTGTTACGTTCATTTATTTTCCTAATCGCTGTAATTCTGAAATCTGGATTTAGGCGCGGGAGAATAGTTGAATTCTGGAACTCTTCCAGAGGATACATAGGGAACCTCGCGTGATGTTCATTTATGCATTATTCTTGGTATTTATTGCTGCTGTTCCAAGTTATTAGTTGATAATCGTGTTGTTGGTTCTTTCCCACCAAATTGTTCACACTTCTTACCCTATCCCTTTTATTTCTTTCCTGCACTCTTATCTTAAAACATCAAGTAGTTTAGTATAGGAGCCGGCCTTTCTCCGGAGATTGGCACGGAGGGCATCTCTTCCCTCCGGCCTTTCAATGTTGGTCCAGGTCTAGGGCGCGTATACATGTACAAAATCCTTTCCTGTGGCAGATTTGTGACCAACAGTTTTTGGCACGCCCGGTGGGACCCGGTCAGTCTCATCTTGTGAGTGGTAGTGAGAACTGATGCTTATCTCATTACCAGAAGACTCTAGCATCTGGCGACTCTGTTTAACCTGAGAATCTTAAAGCCGTCGAGACCGGTACTAAAATATCCGTGCCTTCATGCAAACGAGATGGAGAGTTAGGAATAGTGGAGAAGAAACTGAGTTCTTTGAACTTGATATTGACGCCTTCGGGGAGCGCTCCAGGCTAGTCACCCCTGAATCACTTTTACGTGGAACGTCCTCGCAAGAGGCTGCCTTTGACGAACAAGGTCCAACTTCAGATAGCACAGCGGCTAGTCTTCCTCCAAACCCTCCTAACTCCCCCGATCATCCGAGTGCCTCCGTTTCAGTTAGCCATCAACAACGAACTTTGGGAACTCCGGTGTTTTCGAATCTAGGCACCAGCATGGAACAACAGTAGCAACTGCAGCCACAACAACAACCGCCCAGATTTTTCCCGACATGGAACTCTTTCGAACCATTAAACCTAGCGGGACAAGGGCAAGTTTCGCCTACTGCAATGAAGAAGATCCCTACCTTTGATGGCATGGGGAAGACAACTCTGGAACATATCCAAGATATAGTTTCTCTGGCAGCGATACACGACATCACAGAAGAAAGGGTGATGGTGAAGCTCCTGGTTTTGTCTCTCCGAGGAAAGCTCCTCTATTGGTATAGATCCCTACCTCCGGGCACTATAACGAGTTGGGACCAATTAGCTGGACAACTGATGAGAGGTTTCAATGAGTCTGTCGATCCATCCTCCCTCTTGCACCAGTTTACAACGATTCAGAGACACCCGCAGGAGGAGATTGCGGATTTCAATGTGAGGTTCGCTCGGACTTGGCAAAGAGTACCCGTTGGACTTCGGCCAACCAACGAAGCTGCAACATACTATTACCTTAGGGCCTTTAATCCAGACATCAGCGTGATGGTAAGGTATTCGAATGTGAATACTTTCCCTGAACTATATGAACTGGCCCAGAAAGCGGAAATGGATTTGATAGCTGTGGGGAAGCTTCCTCAAAGAATGTCGATGCCTATATTTCCGGAATTTTCGTAGACACAATACCTAGGTGCAGCTACTCCGCAAACCTCCACAACCCCTGTATATCCCATCTCATCATGGAACCCCAACCCCGTTGTAACCCAGATCGTTACTCCACAAGTGCATTTTCCGACATTTTCAGCACCACAGCCCACCGTCCCTTCGGCATTTCCCGCGTTACTAGCTCCGCCTCAATACCCTACCTTGCCTCCAATACCTACGATGGCTCCATTGCCACCGGCCCCCAAAGCTGAAGATATGCAGGCGAAAATACTGCAGGAAGTTCAATCTTTGAACTCCACTGTGCAGACCTTGTCCAACGACATGATTATCGTGAAAAAGAAGCAAGCACAACAGGAATTTCTTCCAAGAAGGTCTTATCCCCCACCAGCGCTCACCAAAGACCAAGTGGTTCAACCAGGGAAGTCATCGGCAAGGAATGCCGTGATTGACGAGGGACCGAGCACTTCTGACTACGTGCATTGGTGTTCCACATGCAATGACCCACATGGAGAGAGTACCTGTATGTTGCATCAACATTACGTGCAAACGTTGTCAGGGAGCAGTCCTAGTGGTCAAGTCAATATAATAAGACAAGCGGATCAGGACCTGGTCGTTGATGAAGAAGAACAAGTTTCAGTTCTTACCAGGGAAGGAAAAAGACCAATGGAGGTGGATGCAGCTCAAATGGCTCCCTTGAAGGTGTATACTCGCCGCGAAAAGGAGCAGCAACCTGTTAAGGCCCCAGACAAAGTTTCGCATCCTGTGCCAGCAAAAGAGAAGACCCAGCAGGCCTCCGCAGCCCCGCCTCAGGCCGAAACCAAAGAACAGGCCAGGGAAAAGCTTAAGTTCCCTTCATTGACCAAGCGACAAAGAGTCGAAGCCACGGAGCAATATCGTACAAGGTACGAAGCTAAAAAGGAACCCGAAGTACATGCCCTCATAGGGTATAACGTCGTGGACGAATTGAAGAGAACCCCTGCCAAGATTAGTCTATACGATGCTTTACAACTGCCAAGAAAAGTGGACCTGTTGCAGGAGTCCTTGAAGTCCGTGAAAGCTGGGAAATCAGCGCCGCCTGCCCTAGTGCAAACCCTATCCACGTCAATAACAGGAAAGAACAGGCCTCCTCCATTCTACCTGTCCTTACAAATGGAAGGGCATATTGTCCACAACTGTATGATTGATTCGGGAGCCGCGACGACAGTCATGCCTAAGGCGGTCTGCGAAGAAATAGGAATGGAGTACACGCGAAGCAGCCACGGTGTGCTCCAACTGGACGGTACTCCTGTAAAAACGGTCGGCGTAATTAAGGATATACCTATTCGACTGCACAAAGCACCCCAAATTGTGGTAATACAGGAGGTGGTAGTCGTAGATCTGGAGCCCTATTTTAGCATGTGCCTTTCGAGGGAATTCACAGCAAAGCTAGGTGGATATCTATCCATGGACTATTCGCATTTAGAGGTCCCGTTCAAGGGAAAAAAGGTCAAAATTTACAACGAGAAACCTTCTACATTTCTCGTAGAAAAGATGTCCGAAGAAGAAAACAATAGTCCTGTACATGCGATAGCAGAAGAAATAGAACAAGTGGACTTAGTGGAGGAATCCCTTGCACAGCTAAATTCTGAAGATGAATTTTCATTGACAGATTTCAATGCCATGATAGAAACAGAAATAGGATGCTATACCATCACAGAACCAGAGAAACACATTAAGCCAGAGAATAAGGTGTCTGCCCAAGGGGAATTATGGAAATTATTCTTTGATGGCGCCCGATGCAAAAATGGCGTCGGGGCAGGAATACTTTTAGTATCACCGTCTGGAGAGCAGAAAGAATACTGCTACCGGTTGGTTTGGAGCTGCACCAACAACGCAACGAAGTATGAAGCCTTATGCCTAGGACTGAAGAAAGCAGAGAAATTAGGCATAAAACATCTCCAAGTCTTCGGAGATTCAGAATTGGTATGTAATCAGGTCACCAACAAGTGCATCTCCAAAAAGCATTATCTTAAAGCATATCGCAACAGAGTATGGGACCTGTTTGAACAGTTTGAGTCACTCAATCTGCAGCCCATCCCACGGGAGAAAAATAGACACGCTGACGTCTTGGCCTCCATCGCGGCTAGATATTCTCCGGCCGACGACATGGTACACAAGCCCAAGGCCGTGAGGATGATTTATAGACCCTCTGTGCCGGATAGGGACATGCATTGGCAAGTTTTCGACAATGATGAACAGATCATCAATTTCTTGGTCCAAGAAGCAGCCACTGTTGAAGAAAGGAACCTGAAGGACGAGGAGTATGAAGGACTGGTCCAGTTAAAA
The DNA here is from genome assembly GCA_028583015.1 of Wollemia nobilis. NCBI lineage: Eukaryota > Viridiplantae > Streptophyta > Pinopsida > Araucariales > Araucariaceae > Wollemia > Wollemia nobilis. Next base: position 1,127,585 of record JAQPPZ010016951.1, read on the forward strand.
AATAACCATGTTCCAAGAGGATTGATCACTCTAGAAAGCCTGTTCGATCAGAACGACAGAGCGGTTTCTCACAGGATCAAAGTTGATGCTAGGCAGTATCAAGATCTGGAGCTTGAGTCCGGGAAGGTGATAAAAGTCGGGACAGATTGTACCACGGCTGAGTTAGAACAAATCCGATCTTTGTGCAAAAGATACCCCGATATAGTAGCATGGTCTTATCAAGACCTGAAGGGTTACGACCGAAGATTGATTCAACATACAATCGAGCTGCAGGAAGGAGTCAAACCTTTCAGACAGAGGCAAAGACCCATCAACCCGAAGATCGAAGCCCTGATGAAAGCCGAGCTTCTGAAAATGCTTGAAGCTAAGATCATTTATCCCATAAAGCATTCTTCCTGGGTAGCGAACCTAGTTCCCGTCAGGAAGAAAAATGGGGACATTCGGCTATGTGTCGACTTCCGCAATTTAAATCAAGCTTCGCTAAAAGACCATTACCCTCTCCCGCAGATTGATCAAATCTTGCACTCAGTAGCTGGAGCCCAGCGTTTTTCCCTACTTGATGGTTTTTCAGGCTATAACCAGATTTGGGTTAGAGATGAAGATCAACACAAAACGGCATTTACTACTAAGTGGGGGACGTTCGCTTACCAGCGGATGCCGTTCGGCCTTTCAAACGTAGGAGCTACCTTCCAGAGGGCTATGGACCTAGCATTTGGCGAACTGCTGAATAAAGTTATCGTCATCTATTTAGATGACATGACTGTCTTTTCCCGGAAGAGAGAAGACCATTCCTCACACTTGCAGCAAATATTTGAAAAATGCCGAGAATTTGGTATCTCAATCAATCCGAAGAAGTCCATATTTGCAGTAAATGAAGGGAAATTACTGGGACATCTTATATCAGAGAAAGGGCTCGCAATAGACCCCGATAGAGCTGAGGCTCTCTTAAAGCTCCCGCTACCGATGAATAAGAAAGGGCTGCAATCCTTCTTCGGCCAAATTAATTTTGTGAGGAAGTTTGTCCCAGACTTCGCTCAAATCATCAAGCCGATGTCCGAACTTTTAAAAAAGGATGCCGAATTCATCTGGACCGATAATAGAAGGGAAGCATTTGAGGAAATCAAGGCCCGAATCGCTCAGGCACCCGTTCTAACTAACCCTGACTATAGTAAGGATTTCATCCTATATGCTGTAGGGGAACCTGAGAGTTACGCCGTAGTCCTGACGCAAAAGGGAGAAAATGGCGAAGAACGCCCCATCGCATTTTTAAGTCAGGTAATACAACCCCATGAGGAGAAATACAACTTCATAGAACGACAAGTGCATGCTGTCATGAAATCTCTCAGAAAATTCAAACATTTTGTCTCCCAAAGTCGGGTTACAGTGTTTGTTATCCATCCAGACGTGCGGAACTTCATTATCCAAGGAGAGTTGGGCAGCAAAAGGGCTGGTTGGGTCAACAAAATACAAGAATTTGATATTGAAATTCGACCCACAAAATTAGTTCACGGTCGTGCGCTTTGCCAAGAGCTTGCGAAGAGTGTCGCGGCCGAAGTGACAGCCTGTCAATGGGATGACTTAATGGCAGAAGAGTGCTTCCTGAATCAAGAAGAAGATGAAAAGGACTGGGTCAGTGAAATAGTTGAATATTTCAACACTGGGAAATGTCCTCCACATTTGAATGCTTCGCAGCGAAGACACTTCAGGATGCGGTCCCTCCGATACATATTACGCCCCGAAGGCCTGTTCTACCGAAATATTGATGGTGTTCTTCTAAGATGCATAAGGGAAGACGATAAGAAAAGGGTCCTTGGTGAATTCCACTCAGGGTTATCAGGGGGACACTTCGCAGGAAGAACAACTGCTTTAAAGATAATCAGGGCTGGCTACTACTGGCCTACGCTCTTCGTCGACGCCTTTGCGGTTTGCCGAAAATGCGAACAATGTCAGAAGTTCGTTGGCCGAAGCAAAAATGCTCCCATGCCCCTCCATCCGATACAGGTGGAAGCACCATTTCAACAATGGGGATTGGACTTCGTGGGAGTCATCTCTCCGAATTCCTCTGTAGGGCATAAATTCATCTTAACTGCAACTGATTACTTCACCAGATGGGCTGAAGCAGTGCCCACAAAGCACGCTGATCAAGAAACGGTGATTACTTTCCTAGAAGGCTTGATCACCCGGTTCGGCATCCCCGAAGCAATAGTCACGGACAACGGCCCTGGGTTCACAGGCGCCAAAATCAATGAATTCGCCTGCAAATATGGGATATACCGCAAGGTCACCTCCAATTACTATCCACAAGGTAATGGATTAGCAGAATCAACGAATAAGACCCTGTTGAGGTTGTTGAGAAAGCTCATAGACAAGAACAAAAGGACTTGGCACCTTCTCTTAGATCAAGCCTTGTGGGCTGATCGGATATCTATCAAGAGGTCGATCAAAACCTCCCCGTACGCCCTAGTATACGGCAAAGAAGTTGTCCTGCCAACCCATATAGAAATTCCTGCGTTGAAGATGTTAAATGATGAAGAAGCAGAATCCAGTCCTATGGAAGTCAGGCTAGCCCAATTGCTACAGTTAGAAGAAGATCGGGATAAGGCATACCAAAACTTCGCAAAGCATGCCCAGATCACCCAAAACTGGTTCAGGAAGAAGTCCTCCGTCCGGACATTTAAGGTGGGAGACTTGGTGTGGAAATGGGATTCGTGGAAGGTTAAGCCGGGCAATCATGACAAGTTGGACGCGTTCTGGGAAGGACCATTCGAGATCGCCAAAGTAAATTCGGCTAACTCTTTCATCCTCAAAGACGTAGCCGGCTAGACTCTGCCAATTCCCGTAAACGGTCTTCACTTGAAGACCTTCCATCAATAAAAGGTTCTATAAAATTGTTATCCTTGTATATACTGTTGTTCATACTTGTACATACTTTGTTTTAAGACTTTCTAGAAGCTAAGTATGTAGTTAGATAGAGATTGTATTCTCATGCCGTTGTAACAATGAGGTTTCACCTCACGGCTAAAGTTCGGCTTTGCCAAGTCAAAAGGAAACCTCCTTCGGAAATTTTTCGCGCGAAGTGGCTGATGTGAGTCAGTTCGCTGCGAAGCACCTTCGCTGCCAAGATGTAAAAAACGTGAGGACGCCAGAATACAATGTGTCATCAACAACAAGGAATGGCTCATAGTGCCCGAATCCTAAGGGAGAAATCCGATATAAACTGCTTCGCTTGGCAGCAGGCTTCGCTGAAAGAGCAAAAGGAAATACTTTTCCGAAGTACCTAATCGACAAAGGCGTGGAAAATGCTTCGCAAAAAGAAGCTGAGCGAAGCAACTTCAAAAGGAAAAATCTGCGAACCATTGCTTTGCTTGTAAAAGTAATAGAAACAAAGGGACGCGCTTCGCTCCCAAGGTAGCTCAATCCCCACTTCGGGGCTAGTCTTTCGCGAAGCGGCCGATGAGGCAGCAAGGTAGCCTGGATCCCATGAGAAAACAGCTTCGGGTCCGAAGTATAGAAGACCGGGGGTAGTTTGAGGTTCGCTGCGAAGTATTTTGCGCCAAAATCAGCTTCGCCAAACCATAAGTCGCAAAACAAGAAGCATTTAAAAAACGTGCCTTGAGACGTGTGCCAGCGACAGCCTAGGAGAACGTCCAAAACGTGCGGGATTAATGCAAAGGTGGCGGAGCGCATCCCAAGAGAATGTAGTTATGATTAAAAGTCGTGCCCAAGTACGAGGTGGCAGGGAGATTAGATTTTTGAAGCCGGGCTAGGTTCTCAAAGTACATCGACCCGCGTGCACCCGCGTCGCAAAGCCAATCAAAAAACAAGGCAATCTCTTCGGTTTGATTTTTGAATTTAATTTTGGCAGGTGCCATAAATGGTGGTGGGTTTAACTTGCAGCTATAAAACCCAGGCTTTAGCAGCAAAGAACTGTTTACCCGTCGATAAGCACAGTGTAGGAGCCTCGCCAGAATTCTACGTTCTTCTCGTTCTCCGCATCGAATTTCTGCTACTCTTGAGAATCAAAAATGGGAAAGAAGAATTCGAAGGAGAAAAGGAAGGAGCCTGAAGCAGTCGGCCCAGAGAAGGTTAAAAAGAGTAAGGAAGAGAAAAAGCATAGACCTAAGAAAGTTGATCTTAACCTGCGTCTTGAGAAACAACCCATGGAAGAAGGAGAGGAGTCAGAGGAGGAGCAACTTGCAGAACCGCCCATTGATGGGTGGGAGAGGATAAAGGACACTGAACTTTCAAAGAGCATCGCGGAGCTGCGATATACCATCGACTACATGAGAAGTCGATTGTCTGCAGAAAACAAGAGGGTTGCCGCATATTACTCGCAGATATACTGGTACCTGACTCCGCCGACGCATCACTGTCCCGAGTTGATCTGTGCTATCGCCAGAAATTATCAACCCTCCACCAGACAAGTTCTGGATGCTGCGGGTAATAAATTATTCACAATTTTTAAGGAGGATGTGCAGGTAGCCTTCGCTCCCTTGCAAGGGCCACCTAAGGGTTATTCTGTTCGCAATGTCATTCTAAGCGAACAAATGGACAGATTCAACACTTCCAGCCACATGGTGAAATTCTTAAGTGAAAATCTCAAGGATGGGCTCCCTTCAGGCAAGCTACCGCAGATGCCTCGCCCTCTGAAGGATTTTAAGAACATAGACATCTTTTCCATCATTGCGTGGGTCGCGGGCCTGTCCACAGATGCTGATGTATATCCCTGGCAAGTGTCATTGGCCGAGTGCATTTCGCGAGGAGAATTTTATGCTCCAGACCCATCAAGGCCAAACACGAACCCGGTTTTCTTTGACTGGGCAGAATGGGTGGCCCGGACTTTGCATACGCGGCTGGCTAGTATTAAAAGTGCTAAAACGGGCCAATATTTTGGACCTTGCTCTTTCTTGGTTTGGCTCTTTTTCTATCATACCCACAGGCATTTTCCTCATATTGCCATTACTCAGAGCGGCAAGGATGGAGCCCCACTGCCGGTATATCAGTGGACTCCCCTCCTGGCAAGGACGGGGTCGTATTATGCATTTAACCAGCAATTTTTAGGACCCGCTCTTCAATTATTGCAGGGTTCTTGCCCTCGAGTGCCCGTGGACCTTAGAGATAAGATAGTTAAGGAAAGGAAGGGAGATGTTTTTCAATTGACCCAGGGACTTGTTGTCCGCCTGTTTGGATTCACGGGGAAACCCTTCCTGCTACCAGTATTTCCTTCTGAATACCAGTTCGCTTTGGAGGTTGCTCGTCAGAGCGACGCGACAAACGTCATCTACGGCCACGGCCGAAAGTGGGCTCCGACTTGCGATTTCCCCTTCAAAATGGGAGTCGTAGAAGTCTTCGCCCTGAAACAACATGTCTACCTGGAGGATAAACTTGCCGACTTCGGTCTGCTGCAGATTTCGCAACGATGGTGCTATGACCCCTTGGGGGTAATGAGAGACCATCTTAGATTCAAAAACTTTCATGTTTGCCCTCGACCGGAGATAGTGGAACAGAGGAATAATCCCACCGACAGAGATTTAGAGTGGCACTTAGAGAGAATGAAGACGTTGCCCCCGTGGCATGAATTTTACACTATGGAGGCTGAGTATGATCCCATCCGGCACCCCTTCCCGAACCCAGATTCTGCGTTCTGGAGGAAAATGAAAGATGATTTAAGGGGAGAAATAAGAAGTTGGGGCGAGGCACAATTGAAAGAATGGTGGGTGATGAGGGTTCATCGCCGGAAGCAAAGGTCATACGGACTCTTGGAAATGGATAAGGACTTTGCTATTTTCTATGTAGCTAATGCCGGATCTTGGCAACCCCTCTCCTTTGCTGATTTCATTCCTCCCAGTGCCCCAGGTTCGGGCGAAAGCCCAAGAAGAATCGCTGATGATTCCGAACAAGAAGAAGAAGAAGAAGCAGTAGCAACACACCAGGAGCCGCCTAAGGAGCCTGTTGGAGGTTCCAATGTTGATGTTGGAAGGCCATTGCAGCAGCAGGAGAGAGAGGAGAAAAAGAAGAGAAAGAGACCTGAACAGGTCCAGATGCCTCCTCCTCATCCAAAGCGGCCTCGCACCAGACCTTCCGGTGCTTCCAATGAACAGTCTGCAGTAGGCTCGGTGGAAATTGATGTTGGAAAAACAGTGTCCCAAAGGACAGAGGAGAGTGCCGAGGTAGACATCATTAATGTGGAGGAATTCCTCCAAGATGAAGGAAACGTTGGTGGAGAAGTTGAAAATGTTGAGAGTGTAGAAGCTGAGAAGGATAGTGAACCCAACACGCAGGAATTCGCCGCTTCTGCTCTATCACTAGAGCACGCAGGTACGCATTCCTCTTCTTCCACTCTGGTTTCTCAAGTTGTGTCAACAATAGTCCCGGCCGAAGTTCTCTTGGGGCCTTCTCCCAAAAATACTTGTCCAGTTGAACAATCACCCTCCCGTGTAGTTTCCTTTGCTGTCACAGATTTGTCTCATGATTCCGCCAATCCCATGGGTGTTTCCCTTCCGTCTGAGTCGTCAGGCCGGGACGTGTCCGCAGCCACCACTTCGCTCGCCCACGCCACCATCCCGTTAATACTTGGTCAGACCGGAGGTGACACCTCACCTCCGAACCCCGACTCCCGCTCCACAGCCACGCATGCCATCGCTTCGCTAGCCAAAACCCCCACCACACCCGCCGCCGAATCCACTGACGACGTTTCACCCATACAGTCATTATACTTGTTTACCCCTTTGGTTGTTAACCCAGCCTCATTAGAAAATGAATTAGCTATGATCAAGGAGAGCCCTCTAGCAGAGAAATTGATCCGAGCCCGGCAAAACACCGACAAGATGCTCAAGGAGGCGAGGAGAAAGAGGGGGCGTTCCTTGGCGAAAGAAGAGAAGTGCGTGGTAATCGATTTGAAAAGTGGAAAATTGCATAAAGTGAAGAAGATTCCCAAGGTCCAAAAACCCCTAGATGAAATGACCTCTGCTGATTATGAGTATCAAGAAAAGGTCAAGGACCTGGAATATATGGACGTTGATAATGAGTCTGAATCCATGCATGTAAGGATAGAAACATTCCGCGCACATGCAAGAATTGCCAACCAGCGCCGCTGTGAGGCAGAAAACGCCAATGTCAAGCTAGAAGAAGATCTAGCTAGAACCCGCTCATTGTTAGAAGATGCTCAGAAGCAATGCGAGCAAATGAAGCAGGAAAGGGATGCCTTGAAACAACAGATGGAACAACTGCAGAACGAAGTAGAAAATCAGAGCAAAATTCAGGCCGAAGCTGAAGTAAGGGCCAAAGGGTTTGAAGAGAGAATCTTGCAGATGCAACTGCAGTTGCATGAGAAGGAAAGTTTAGAGTTGTTTGACAGAAACAGAATCAAAGACATCCGCTCGCATTTGCTCAAAAATTTCAGATCCCGGGCCTCCAGTGCCCTCTCAATATTGTCGTACATCACCGAAGCCCAGAACGCTGCTACGCAAAAGGGACCAATAGTGGATGAGGTAATCCAGGAGATAAGAAGCCGGCTCGATTTAGCTTTTGAGGTACAAAGCATTAAGTACCAAGATTTGCAGGTTACAGCTATGAGTCGGACAGCCCGAGATTGGTCCACTGCCCAAGCCACGGTTCGCGCCTTCTTCTCCAAGGTGAGGAAAACTCAGAAGGCGAAGCAACTTTTGGACGTGTTTGAGCAGGAGCAGCGTACCTCTCTGGGATATTTCCAGAACCTTTCAGAATTGGGTTTCCCGAGTTTCACCGACGATGACGGAAACCTTTTGGCAAAAGAAGAATTAAAACCAGCCTGGCTCAGCTTTGAAAGTGATGTTTCTGAAATTGATGAATGGAAGGAGCCAGTCACGGAAGGGCAGGTTACGGATTTTATTCTCAGGTATTGCAGGATCGCGGCTTGTTTGAACGACCTAAGCGCAAGAGCCAAGTATGCTGACATTGGGCAGATTGATCGGTTCCATGTTCTGGTTAAGGCACTGCAAGACCGGGAACCTTTTCAGAAGGGAGCATGGGCCCATGTTCGCCGAACCATGGAGAGAATCCGTGATCGCCTTCCACCGCCGCCACTTGAACAGACACTCGATGAAGAAGATGAAAGAGGAAAAAAGGTAGTTGAGGAGGCACCCTCAGAACAGGAGAAGCAGAAAGGAGAAGGGTCTGGAGGTAACTCTGGCCCAATGGATGAAGGCTGAAGGGTCCTCACACCGAGGCGAGCTCGTTGCCCCGCGAGCCGCCAGGAATGTTGACAATTTTGTCACATTGCTTGGAGGGGTAGTAAAATTGAAAATTTTGTAATGGTTTCTTGGTTTGTTTTCTTTCTTGTTATTGTTGTAAACAACATTTTAGCAATTTTGGCTATCATTTTTGCCCCCTTTGTAAATAAGCCACATATGTAGAAGCTTCGCCCACAACATCAGCAGGAGTTATAGGCTTCGCAAGGAGAAAACAAGAACATGAAAATGCATGCCCAAAAGTTTCTAAGGCCTAGAAAGAGCTTCGCAAGCGAAGCTTCCAAGATACTCGCTTCGGGCCCAGTTTTTGCGAAGCGGCAGAGCAGCGATGAAGAAATCTCTAAGTGTGAAAAATGCTTCGCCGAAACATAAGCGAAGCATCCGCTTCGGCCCCTTTCCCTGGCGAACCGCTTCTCCCAGCAAGATTTGCTTCGCCTCGAAACGCTGCGAAGTACCCGCTTCGGCCAACTTTTGTGCGAAGCTCCCTCACTAGAAGCCTAGTTGCCCTTTGAAAATCGGAGAAATATTCTAAGGCAAAATTGTACTTCGGCCGAAAACCCCCCGAACGGCCATTTTGAAGAAGGATCGCAGCGAAGCATTTTTGCAGCCCATCAGCGAAGCATCCACTTCGGACAAAGACTCTTGCGAAGCAGCCTTCAACCCATTTTTCCGGCGAAGCAATGAAAGATTGAGAGCCATGTTTTGAGAAGGAATATCTGCTTCGGCACAAGGTCTTCGCGAAGCTGTTTTTGGAAGTTCCTTCGCGCGAAGTACCCATCTAAGGAGGTCAGACCCGCTTCGGCTCACATCCGTTGCGAAGTAAGGTCCCGAACTAGAATTCAGCGAAGCTCTTCAAGGGCACACACACCAAGGCTGGGTATCTTTTCGAGGCAATCAAGTGTTTCATAAATGAAGTTTTACTTGCCCGAAAGACCCGGGGCCCATTTTTGGCAATCAGAAAAGAGATATCAGTCGCAGGAGGAGAGCCCGACGGACCTAGCAGCAACTCGAGCACCGCACCCGGAGAAGTCAGGACGAGTCAGGCGGCCCATAAATGCAAATTTCCCCGGTTAATGCGGCCGTAGCTGCTAATTGTAGAAAAGGATGTGAGAGCTCGGTCACGAGAGGAGCAAGAGCAGATTTCTCAGGTTTTCGAGGGCGTACTTCCAGATTTTGTGCATTGATGGCTTAGAGGGTCGGGTCCTCTATAAAAACCCATGAATTGTAATGAGAAAGGGGGGGAACTCTTGCTAGAAAATTGTTGTAACTTGGTTCTTGCAATTGATATTAAAGACTTTGGGCTCATTTCTCTCTTGTATGCTGCCTTCTGTGATTATTTCTGCTATTCTGTCTTCGTTTGTATACCGTAATTCTGAATCCTGAATTTAGGTGTGTAATTGGGGACAGAACCCCGGAATTCTCCTGAAGGATACATAGGGGAGATAATATTGCGTTAAACTCCTTTTATGCCGCCTGTGGTTAGTGGTTTCTGTTACGTTCATTTATTTTCCTAATCGCTGTAATTCTGAAATCTGGATTTAGGCGCGGGAGAATAGTTGAATTCTGGAACTCTTCCAGAGGATACATAGGGAACTTTGCGTGATGTTCATTTATGCATTATTCTTGGTATTTATTGCTGTTGTTCCAAGTTATTAGTTGATAATCGTGTTGTTGGTTCTTTCCCACCAAATTGTTCACACTTCTTACCCTATCCCTTTTATTTCTTTCCTGCACTCTTATCTTAAAACATCAAGTAGTTTAGTATAGGAGCCGGCCTTTCTCCGGAGATTGGCACGGAGGGCATCTCTTCCCTCCGGCCTTTCAATGTTGGTCCAGGTCTAGGGCGCGTATACATGTACAAAATCCTTTCCTGTGGCAGATTTGTGACCAACAGATACAAGTGTGAGGGACTAATTATCTAGATTTTTTTATTAGAGCTAATAGCTAAGTAAAAGATCCAAAATTTTGGTGATAACTTGAAGTAACAATGCATACAATCGAAAGGAAAAAATGACCCTGACATGCCCATATAACATAAACATCTGATGATCATAAACCAAGGGTGATAACCAAAACATAAAAAGGGATAGAATGAGAAACCAACAACAAGGTTACCAATTGGACTGAGAATGGTGAACTAGGATACCAGACAAAGAACGAAGAACAGGCTACCTCCTATAACTCGATCAAGCTTACACCACCCAAGAATGTAGAAGGTCAAATTTTGTTTTAGGGACTTCCATCCTTGAACCCCTCATAAAGGGCCACTGGCTACCATCCCCTCTAGTTGGAATTTCATGTTATGCAAAGGTGTATAGTTCCTTGGATGTACAATCTTTTCTCTATGAAAAAGTACAATATTTAAGACACCATCATGAATTCTCTAGAGAAGCAACTATGAACCTAATAAAATTGATGATAGGGCATCTTTTTAGCATATCGCCAATATGGGTAAAAAAAATTCCACATCAAGTAACCCCAAATCTAAGCAACATTATGATTTCACATAATCAATGCAAGTGTACCATGAGCAGGAATTTTAAAAAAGAGGAATTTTGAATTTTTAGGTGAAAAAATCCCCATGTATTATCTATAAATATACATTCTTCTTCTCATAGTAATCATTAAAATCCATAATTTCTTATAATGGGGTTATTTCATTTATTCTTTCTTATATCATGACATGGCTTGAACCTTCTGTAGCTGATTGGGTAGTTTTCAAACCTTTTCTCTCTTTATGTATGTAACTTGGATTTCACACTAATAAAATTTGTAGCTACTTAGGAAATCCTTGTCCTGGTTCTGATGTGGTTGTTTTGTTTTATTGCATGTTATTAGAGGGACCTATGTTCCTCATGCATTGTCATCCATTGTGCATGTGTTCACTTCAACTTATAACAACACAAAAGATCTTATTAGATCTTTGGCACATCACCACCCATAGGTAGGCTAGTTAGAATTACTTATTTTATTTTGCTTCTTTCCCTTCTTTTATCTTTTCACTAGAGATGAATCGTGGTAGAGTAAGCTAGCATCATAAGGAGAAGACAAGTGTCAAATATTGCATAATAACAAGGAGCCAACCTTGGTAAAATTATTGGAGTTTGTCTAGAAGAGCCACATCCCATACCCCCTTGTACTTCCAAGGAATGGTTTCCCTCATGAGGTGTAGGGCACAAACACACCCACTCATAAAATATGAAGAATGAACTGCAATCATGGGGGGTTACGATGCCTGAGGGTGTAGGGGTCAATTTTGACCCCCAACAAGTACCTTTTAGGAGTTTAGATCTAGATGAAGATCAAACATTCAACCTATGCTACATTAAGGAGCACTCAAAAGAAACACTAGTTAAAAAATATAAAGGTGAAAAAACCATAAAAGATGAGGCACTAATCATAGATATTGTTCTTACAAAACCAAAAGAAGTTTAAACAATCTTATCAGAACCTCTAAGCAATAAAGTAATATAGAATATATCAAGAAGAAGTGAGGCTCATCTACAAAAGTGAAGATTGATGCTTCAACTAGATTCACCAAAGGAAGGAGAAATATATAAAGCCCCACCTTGAAATAGTCCTCCTTAATTCTGAGAGCAAACAATTGAATTAAGCATTCAGATACAAGAGGAAGAAATATTAGTCAAGGAGGGATATATTTGTAACATTAATTCCTATAGCAAACCAAGGAGCTAATCTAGTAGAAACAAGAAAAGAAAGAAGGCAAGAACCTAAAATTGATCCACCTACTAAAGGAGCCTCTCCACCAGTCTTTCCATCCTCTCCTAATGAACCTCCAACTTTTCTAAATGTACCAAATTCATCAACAATGGTGCCAAATGTATATGTTGTAGTGGTTGATGATCCCTCAAATTCCTTGGCTACCTCAACTAACCAAGAAGAAGTAGCCCAATGGCCTCCAAATTCCACAACCTCTTCTCCCTCAAAGACCTCACTTGTCAAGACACTAACTGCCTTCCTACCACATCAAGGGAAACAAGAATATTTGCAAGCAACTAGATAATTTTTTAATATATTATAAGGGATTTAGGGTATTTACCAACATATAAAGCAATACAACTAGGGTAAGCAGGCTTTATTGGTATAATTTTCAACCATTACCTAAATAAAATTCCACTTTCCTCCACAAAAGAATACCTTATTAGTCTCAAAGAAAGATCCACTGGTATTAAAATCCGAAGAGAAGATAATAGATAAAGACTGGCAAGTAGTGATAGAAGGGCTTAACTTAAGAAATATATGGGTTAGAGATAAAATTCAACTCTTGTAGGAGATAAAAATAATAATTGTGTATAATTGTAAAATGTTAAGCCTGGAATTAGCGGAGAGGGAATTAGAAATGGTAAAAGTACTTTGAATGACTCCTAGGCACAAGGTCAAGCGCTTTGAAAATAAGTAAATGATCTAACTAAGCATTTGAAGGAGAAACCTATAGTTCCTATCCTAAAAATAAAAGAAGAGCAAGTTAGGAGCCTTTCAAATAGACTGGTTGAACATGAGGTTGAATTTTATTAGATAGAAAATATCTAGAAAAAATTAGAAAAGATAAGGCAAAAAAGTAAAGGCAACACCAAAAGATCAAAAACTCAGTAAAAGAGATTAATGATACCTATTGGGATGATATTATCAGTGTGGCTATTATGCTAATATATATGTTGAGGTTTGTTGATGCAAATGTCGGTTGAGTGCTCAGGTGAAACAAGAAATCAAATCAGACCTAGCTAAATCCTTTGCAAAACTAGTTGAAGCTAAATATTATCAAACAAGATTGGCCACTATGTCAGAATCTAAGTTAAGGTCCTTTATGATTCATTATAATAATATGAAAATACGGAAGGTGATGACTTTCATCCAAAAGAAACGGGTTACACATATATCTAAGACACAAGTTGTCACCTTAGATAACACTATCACATGGTTTAGAGGTAAAATCGATATATTATTATAAAAGGGACTCTCTTCCCCTTAGGAAAAAAGGGATAAGATTATCTTGGAACAAGAATACATGCAATTACTAAAGATCTAAAATAAATAGTATTCTTCTTTCGAAGATTGATTGGATTTGCTGAAAGCAAAGGATATTACTGGTTCAATTGGACCTATAGTTGAGATAAAGACTCAGATGCATATAGTCACTAATAGCATAAGGAATTTCTCATGAAGTGACTAAATCAAGCTCAAGATAACCTATGAACACTATAAAATGATCCAATGCCCATCATAGGAGGAATGGGTAGAAATCAAGCAAGTTCCAAAAAAGTTGTCAGCCTTGTAATTTTGCTTTTTGTTTTGTGTTTTTTCCTTTTTGTGTGTTTTGTAGGACTTATAAAATTTTGACCCCATGCCCAAGGATAAAGGCAATAATTTTTAATTCTCTTTCAACAAGTAGGAAGGCTTTTGTGAGCAACAAAAACTATAATGATTTCTCATTATACTTAAGGGTTTTGGCCTCAAACAAAATATAAGATAAAAGAAAGATGATAGAATATAAAAGTCTTGATCAAAGGCAATAACTATTTTGCAAAAGTTCTATGTATAAAATAAAGGCAAAAGTTTCAAACACTCATGCAAAATTTTTCTCAAAATGGTGGAAAATGGAGAAGGTTGATTGGCACAAAGAAAAAAATATCTTGATGGTCAAAGGTTTTGAAAAGTTGTGGAGAAATAAAAGTGAAAAAGTTCCAAGAGTTGGACTATGTAAAAAAAGAACTCTTGATGTGGAACTAAAAGGTCCGATGGAATGACAAAAGAAGAAAATTTCACAAATACTTCCAATGGGAAATTCAATTCGATTGTGGAAGTTCTAAAAATTCCAAACACAGGCCGACAAAAGAAAGTTATAACAAACAACTAATATCCTACATAGGGATCTAAAAAAACTAGGAGCACACCAAAATTTAAAGCATAACACAAAAGTCCACCAACTATGAAGAAGGATTAGATTAAGTTGCAAAGCAATAGTAATAATGCATAATATCCTATTAAAAAAGGTAACATGGATCACTAAGTCATTATTAACATGGATTGCTAAGTCATTATTAAAAAAGGTAAGGATCACCTACTAATATCATATTAGCTTAGCAATAAAAAAATGGGTGATCTCTTGAAGACAAAGGCGTGATGATTATAGTCTTGTTCCTGACAGTATTGATTGTCGAAGGTGCCTTATTCAAATCCTTAAGATCTCTAGGAAGAGTAGTTGAAGTTTTCATATTTTCCTACAAATTTTGGAGGGAAATACTTCCTATGTTGTAATCTATATATAGTAGTTTTTGAGCATTGTAAAATATCAACAAGTTATTTGTAAGTCATATAGATTTCCATTCATTTTCTTCTATATAGTAGTACTCATATTATTGGGTGGTCTTGTGGGTAGTCTGAACCCCCACTTAAGGTATAATCTTGTAATATTATATATATATATATATATATATATGTGTGTGTGTGTGTGTGTGTGTGTGTGTGTACTAGAGGCCTCTGACTATCTGGTTCCAATTGTTTGGTTCTTCCTATCCCATTTCCTTTATGTATGTGTGTTTATCTATGCTTATATATGTCTAGAGGAGGAAGTGTTCAAAATCCTAGCTACCAACACATTACATCTAGGGTTGTTGTGCAGGAGGATCTTATCACATCACTTGTTAACTTAGGTTTTCCTTTCTACTATCTTTATTTTTTACATTTCTCAAACCCTTTTCCTCTTGAAGCTAGTACATTAGGCTAGAGTATGAAAAGTGTGCTCAAGATCACATATAAAAAAAGGCTAGTCTTGTTAAAAATCTTGGAGACCCCTGATCAAGCAAAACCCAATGCTCTCAAAAGTGACCCTACTATGTTGCTTCACACAAGGTATAATAATCTCGACCATCTGATCCAGCTTGTCTGACGACCAGGACAATCAAAGAAGACAACAAAGCCAACCAATGATAAATTAGGTGATTGCATGACACAATATTATGTAATATATAGAGCACCTAAAATGAGTGGTTATTACCTCCC
The DNA here is from genome assembly GCA_028583015.1 of Wollemia nobilis. NCBI lineage: Eukaryota > Viridiplantae > Streptophyta > Pinopsida > Araucariales > Araucariaceae > Wollemia > Wollemia nobilis. The sequence goes on from JAQPPZ010016951.1 coordinate 1,142,833, forward strand.
TACCCAAAGCATATTAGTGAACGATACCCTAAAGTGTCCTCAACCTACTCCCTAGGAAACATATCCCTTTCAAATAAAAATAAAACGCAAAATGACAAGGGAAGATTTAGATAACATTGAATCAATGATTCCTATGGAGGAACCCCCACCCTTCCATTAAAGGGCATATCTCCTATGGTCTTAGGAAAGCCTTAAAACATAAAATGAGTATTTTGAAGGTAAAGAATCAAAGGTTGAAGAAAATTATGAATCTTTTAGTTCTTTTTCAAATGAGGAGTCAAAAGCCATAAAATAATGTGAGGTGTTTAGTTTTCCTTTGGAAGGAGAAGAGTCTATGATAAAATAAAAAATTAGGGCAAAATATAAGGGATTTGAGTTCATATTTGAGGATATTTTTCTTATGGAGATAACAAAGGAAAATATACAATTAGATCACAAAACATTGATATTTTCTTAAGATGATGAATTGGAGCATACAAGAGCAATGAAAAGAGGAATTGATCCAAAATATGGAGAAGAAAACACTATAAAGTTTGAAGAATTGGAATATGAATCCACATTCATGAAGGCATTTTGCTTCTTTAAAAATGAAATTTGGAATTCAAGACCTTGGGATTCCGTGTGAGACTCAAATCGATGCAATACCTAAAGCACTTGATAGCAAATGACATCTTCCTATCAAATATGTCATATGTGATCCTTACAAATCATCAAAAGAAGATGAAATATTTGCTCTCGTAGAATATGAGACTTTGATTCCTCTTTAGAGGAAGAAGTTCCTATAGAAGAAGAGGCGCCTCTACAATTAGAACATGAAGTATTTATATCAAAGATGACACTCATTGAAGACTTCAGACAAAATAGAGGAAGAAACTAAGCCAGATTATGAAATATACAACTTCATGTTGAAGTAAGCAAAGTTTACAAGGTTTGTAGAAATCTTATGGGGGACCTTTTATAAAAAAGTAATCCTCTTTAAGGTAAAATTATAGAAGCAAACACTATGCAACAAATAGAGAAGTACTCGCCTAACTTATAAGATTATTCAATTGATTCTAGATAAATGGGCTACTTGGATAATAGAGAGCCCATGATTCTAGAGAGGACATTTTTCTACAATCCTGGGGAGTATAGCTAGGGTAAAGTTTGTATTCTAGTAGTCTATTGATTTACATAGTTTTAGTTGAAGCTCCATATGATTATGAGTGAGATAATTTTGCTTTCATTATTTTGAAAAACACCATCTCCATCAACTTTTTCTAAATTTTCTTTGGAAGCACCATTAAAATTAATTTTGATAACCTATTTTTTTTAAATATTTTTATTTAAACTAGTGTATCCATTGTTTTAATGCCAATATAGACTGTTTATTTTAATTTTTGTATATTTTTATTTTAAATAACAAGTACGTGAGAAGGGTATCAATTATATTTTATTTATTTATATTTTAATAAGCTATATGTGGCCTCTATCATGTGACATCCCACCAAAATCTCTTGTGGGTTCCTCTAGATAGTGGTATACCCGAATGGGATGTCACTACCGACCACCTAAGAGCAACTTTGGAGGTTTCTCTCTAACCAAGAGTTTTGTTTCGAGGGGACAATGCAATGGTTTAGGCTTTGGCTCTTCTTTTGGAGGTCCAAGGTTCAAACCATGGTGTGTGTTAATCCCCTATTGATAAGCTTAACTCTCGGTATTGTAGGGGTTTATGTATGGGATGGAATGCTCAACCCAAAGCGTTGGTTGTAGGGGTTTCTCACACCATCCAAATCACAAAAAAAATTAAACCATATCCAATTTTTTTTAAATCAAAGATATTTCCATTTTTCTATTCTATCAAATATATTCATCATCTTCCTCAAAATATTATATGTAAAGATATTTCTATTTTTCTATTCTATCAAATATATTCATCATCTTCCTCGAAATATTATGTGTTCATAATAAATTCCTTAACATTATTATTATTTTGATTAGGTTAGTTTGAAAAACCTTTCTGACCAAAGCTTAAGGCTGAACAATCTCCTCCCAACCATGACCTCTTGTAAGGTCAAGAGCTAAACTTATTAATAGAGGATTAGCACACAACCACACACACATTTTAAACCTTAGACCTCCTAAAAAAACCAAACCTCAAGTTGTTGCACTATCCCCAAGAACTAGTTCCTTGATATAATTTTTATTAAGAGATAAAATCTCAATTGCTAGATGCCTTCTAAATTTCACCAAGACAAAAATTAACATTATGATTGGCTAAATTATCTCTTATTGATTTCCTTCTCTGTAAGTATGCTCATACTTCTAATAGATTACCTCCAACAATAAATGATGAATATCAACAATGATATACCCCCAAGGGCTAGGTGGATCGATAGTTGCTTGTCTGGCCACACACTTACCAAGAAGACACCCAGGTTCAAACCTTTGGGGCAACCTGTTTGCAAAGGTAGTAGTATGAGCAACCTGTTTGTAAAGGTAGTAGTATGATTTGAATCCTTTGAGTGCGCGTCAGACTAATGACAATGGTGCAAATCTCAAGCGACTAATGGTCCCTCTCACGTCGGGTCAATAATGAGGTGGAATAGGTTTAGTGGGAGCAACCCCTGTGGTTTGAACTCTGTGCTTATCAGTTACTAGAAATAATGTGATTGTAACCAACTCTTCTATTTTTTTTAAGTGAAAAACCCTTTGTGGGGCCGTCTTGGTCTGAGATACAACGACCAAGGGGTTCTACACCGTCAAAGTCACCCAAGATCCGCACCCGACCCTACCCGCACCAACATTATCAATTGGATTTTGGGTACCCAATTCAACTTTTTGGTAGGGTGGAGATTCGAACCTAGGACCTCCATTGGAGGATTGCCCTCTCCTCTCCAACTCACCTACAACACCTGGGTGTAACCAACTCTTCTATGAATAATATATATATATATATATATATATAAACAATGATATTAGTTTTTATTCAATCCCTACGTGTGCATAGACTAATGACAACGGTACGAATCTCATGCAATTGATGGTCCCCCTCATGTCGGTCAACAATGAGGTGGAATAGGTTTAGTGGGAGCAGCCCATGTGGTTTGAACCCCGCACGACAACGGTAAGAATATCAAGCGACCGATGGTCCCCTTCACGTCGGATCAACAATGAGGTGGAATAGGTTTAGTGGGAGCAGCCCATGTGGTTTGAACCTTGCGCTTATCGGTTACTAAAAAATAGTGTGATTGTAACCAACACTTATATATATATATATATATATATATATATATATATATATAAAAACAATGATATTATTTTTATTTCAATCCCTACATTTATGTATTAATGATAATTTATAAATCTGTAGAACAATCGTGTCCTTCGAGGCTTTCGAAGCATCCGGAACATGGCTCCTCCTCCTCTTTATTTTTGGCTGAAGCAAAGAGCTACTTGTCGAGATATTGTTGGGGTATGAAGTCTGTCTTGCAGTGTGGTAATTTGTGAGCTCTGTTTCAAAAATGTCTTTGATTCCAAGTTTCTTCGGCAGAAGATCAAGCGTGTTTGATCCCTTGGAGGCTTTCAACTCCTCTTTCTTGAGGGACATCGCCCCCTCGCGGGAATTTGCCAGAGACGCGGCTGTGGTTGCGAATACTGAGATGGACTGGAAGGAAACACCTGACGCACACATCTTTAAAGCCGACCTTCCTGGTATGCAAATTTTGAGGATGAATTCTTTATTTTGAGGATGAATTTTGTTCACTTGTTTTCCTTTTGCTTATGTGGTTTGCGGGTGAATTTGAGTGTAATGGGATGTTTTTGTGTGTATTTTGTAGGGTTAAACAAGGATGAGGTGAAAATAGAAATGCAGGACGGGCGTGTTCTTCAGATAAGCGGAGAGCGTAACAAGGAAGAGGAGGAAAAGAACGACAGATATCATAGGGTCGAACGTGCCCGCGGCAAATTTCTCCGGCGGTTCCGGCTGCCGGAGAACGCAAAGGTGGAAGAGGTGAGGGCGTCCATGGAGAACGGAGTGCTGACTGTAACGGTCCCCAAGCAGCCCCAGCCCAAGCCGGAGGTTAAGTCTATTGAAATCTTTGGTGAATAGAGGGGATTTCCTGTAGAGCCTGGCCTATGGCTAGGGTTTTGTTGGCTTTTGCTAAGAAATTTTGTACGAAGATATGAATTAGAGAGGGTTTTGAGCGTATGATTTGGTAATTAGAATCTAAATAAGGGTGGGTTTGGCTGTAAGGGCTACAAAAAAATTGTGAAAACAATTTTGTTTTTCAAATCTTAATAGAAAAGAGACTTTTAATATTATGTCCGTAAAAGGAAAGAGGAAAATTTGTGGTGACCAGTTTTTAGAAGCGTGAGTTACACCTTACTGTTCCATGTGGGATAATACATTGAACAAATTCTGAATTATATACAAAGACTACTTTTGTCTATAGATGTATGTTTGGTTAGTTGGTTTGTTTTATTTTACTTTTTTAGTTGTTTCTTTTACGTGAGTTGCATATTAAGAGGTCGAATATGAACGCATGCGAACGTCCAATATGCTCGAGCCACGGAAAACATTACCCACAAAAAAAAATGGAATCCAATAATTTTTTTTAAAACTTTTTTAAGGGATTAAAAAGAAATTATTAACCATCACTCATGGTATTGTGGGTAAGAAAGAGCACATAGTTTTTGAAGGATGGCCCACCGTTAACAGACATTTTTTTTTTTTTTTATAAGAAAGAGGGACTGACTTCAATGTGGCTGAACCATTCAAAGTGAGATGTATATGAATGAAAGATAAAATGTACGTATTATACGTACATGAGAGGTATAACATTTTGTGCATTTTGTGTTTTTATATTTATTTTAAAGGAAGATTATTTACAAGTTAAAATGAGATTTTTTTAATTATTTAAATTAAAAAATAAAAATGAAAATGATTTTTGTCTTAATTTTGGGAGAACACTTCGAACATTCTATCTTTCATTTAACTTTTTAATAAACTTATAAAAAAGAATTTAAAAATTATAGGTGAGGAAGGAAAATTATCTAATAAATTTATTAAAAAAAATTGAAAATTATATTTTAAAAAGATTATCTAATAAATTTATTAAAAAGAGCTTAAAGATAATAAGAAAAGGTTTTGGCCTCATACAAAAATAAGATAAAAGAAAGATGACATAATATAAATTTATTAAAAATAATTTAAAGGTAATAAGAAAAGGTTTTGTCCTCAAACAAAAGATAAGATAAAAGAAAGATGGCATAATATATAAGAGTTTTGATCTATGTGGAAAAATAACTCTTGAATGGGAACAATGATAAGTTGTGGAAAAATAAAAGTGAAAAAGTTCTTAGCGGAACACTAAAAGAAAAAAACAATGATAAGCTGTGGAAAAATAAAAGTGAAAAAGTTTTTAGCGGAACACTAAAAGAAAAAGAGTTGATCTATGTGGAAAAAGAATTCTTGAAGGGGAACATTGATAAGTTGTGGAGGAATAAAAGTGAAGAATTTTTTAGCGTAACACTAAAAGAAAAAGAACTCTTGAAACGGAACACTAAAAGAAAAAGAACTCTTGAAACGGAACACTAAAAGGAAAAAGAATTCTTGAAACGAACACTAAAAGGTTTTATGGAATGACAAAAGAAGAAACTTTTGTAAAGTACTTTCAATAGGAAATTCAATTCGATTATTGAAGTTTTGAAAATATTAATAGAGAAAGTTATAACAAACAATCAAATATCCTACATAGGGATCTACAAAAGACTAGGAGCACGCTAGAATTTAAAGCATAATACAAAATCCATCAATTATGAGGAAGGATTAGATTAAGTTGGTTTAAGGTGTAGATTAATTGGTTCCTCCAAAACCCGTAAGGGGGCGGAGATCCAAGGTCTAAATCTTGGGCTTCGTCGTACTGAACACTTGTCCCTTTCCTAGTGCTTTCAATGATGTGAAAGATTTAAAATGATCATGGCATGATGATTATAGGGACAGACTACGCGAAGATCTGTGTGATGGTTTTTGGGGTGGACAACGCAAAATACGGTGACAGCCATAAAATCCGAGTAGCTTGCTTGAATTCGTGGTGGCTATCAATTCCACCATGTAAAAAAATAAATAAATAAATAAAATAAAGGATTAGATTAAGTTGCAAAGCAATAATAATAATCCATAAGCTCCCAAGGAGAGTAGGTAACATGGATTTAGTCATTATCAAGAAAGGTAAGGATCACCTACTAATATCATATTAGCTTAGCAATAAAAAAATGGGTGATCTCTTGAAGAAAAAGACATGACGATTATAGTTTTGTTCCTAATAGTATTGATTGCAGAAGGTGACTCATTCAAATCCTTAAGATCCCTAGGAAGAGTTGTTAGAGCTGTCATATTTTCCTACAAATTTTGGAGGGAAATCCTCCCTATTTTGTAATCTATATATAGTAGTTTTTGAGCATTGTAAAGGATCGACAAGTTATTTGTAAGTCATAGATTTCCCTTCATTTTATTCTATATAGCAATACTCATATTCTTGGGTGGTCTTGTGGGTAGTCTGAACCCCCACTTTTGGTATAATATTGTAATATTTTTATATTTATATATATACTAGAGGCCTCTCACTATTTGGTTCCAATTATTTGGTCCTTCCTATCTCGTTTCCTTTATGTATGTGTGTTTATCTATGCTTATATATGTCTAGATAAGGAAGTGTTCAAACTCCTAGCTATCGACACATTACATCTAGGGTTGTTGTGCAGGAGGATCTTATCTTAATCTTATAACATCACTTGTTATCACATTACTATATTTATTTTTTGCATTTCTCTAACCCTTTTCCTCTTGAAGCTAGTAGATTAGGCTAGAGTAGGAAGTGTGCTCAAGGTCACATTTTAAAAGAAGTCGGTCTTGTTAAATATATTGGAGACCCCCAATCAAGCCAAACCCAATGCTCTCAGAAGTTATCCTACTATGTTGCTTCATACGAGGTATAATAATCCCAACCATCTGATCTAGCATGTCTGACAACCAGGATAATCAAAGAAGACAAACCAATGGTAAATTAGGTGATTGCATGGCACAATCTTATGTAATATCTAGAGCACATAAAATGAGTGGTTATTATCTCCCAACCCAAAGCATATTAATGAACGATCCTCTAAAGTATCCTCAACCTACTCCCTAGGAAACATATCCCTTTCAAATTTAAAAAAAAACGTAAAATGACAAGGGAAGATTTAGATAACATTGAATCAATGATTCTTATGGAGGAACCCCCACCCTTACATCAATGGGCATACCTCCTATGGTCTTCGGAAAGCCTTAAAATAGAAAATGAGTATTTTGAAGGTAAAAAATCAAAGGTTGAAGAAAATTATGAATCATTTAGTTCTTTCTCAAATGAGAATCCAAAAGCCATAAAAGAATGTGAGGTGTTTAGTTTTCCCTTGGAAGGAGAAGAGTCTATGATCAAATAAAAAATTAGGGCAAAATATAAGGGATTTGGGTTCATCTTTAAGGATGTTTTGCTTATGGAGATAACAAAGTAAAATATACAATTAGATCACAAAACATTGATATTTCCTTAAGATGATGAATTGGAGCATACAAGAGAAACGAAAAGAGGAATTGATCCAAAATATGAAGGATAAGAAAACACTATAAAGTCTGAAGAATTGAAATATGAATCCACATTCATGAAGGCATTTTGCTTTTTTAAAGAGTAAATTTTGGAACTCAAGACCTTGGAATTCCATGTAGACTCAAATCGATGCAATATCAAAAGCACTTGATAGCAAATGTCATCTTCCTATCAAATATGTTGTCATATGTGATCTTACGAATCATCAAAAGAAGATTAAATATTTGCTCTCCTAGAATATGAGACTTTGATTCCTCTTTATAGGAAGAAGTTCCTAAGAAGAAGAGGTGACTATACAATCAGAACATGAAGTATTTATATCAAATATGACATTCATATTGGAGAGTTCAAACAAAATACAAGAATAAACTAAGCCATAATATGAAACATACAACTTCATGTTGAAGTAAGCAAAGTTTACAAGGTTTGTAGAAATCTTATGGGGGACCTTTTATGAAAAAGTAATCCTCTTTAAAGATAAAATTATAGAAGCAAACACTACTCAACAAATAGAGAAGTTTTCACCTAACTTATAATATTATTCAATTGATTCTAGATAAATGGGCTACTTGAGTAACAGAGAGCCCGTGATTCTAGAGGGAATTTTTCTACAATCTTGAGGAGTATGGCTAGGGTAAAATTTGTATTCTAGTAGTCTAATTCTTTGCATAGTTTTAGTTGAAGCTCCATATGATTATGAGTGAGATAATTTTGCTTTCATTATTCTGAAAAACACCATCTTCATCAACTTTTTTCTAAATTTAATTTAGAAGCACCATTAAAATTAACTTTGATAAACCTAATTTTTTGCATATTTTTATTTAATCTAACATATCCATTGTTTTAATGCCAATGTAAAATGTTTATTTTATTTTTGGATATTTTTATTTTAAATAATAAGTATGAGATAGGGGTATCAATTTTATTTTACTTATTTATATTTTAATTAGCTATATGTGGCCTCTATCATGTGACACTCCCACCAAAATCTCATGTGGTTCCCTCTAGATAGTGGTATACTTGGATGGGATGCTACTACCGACCACCTTAGAGCGACTTTGGAGGTTTCCCTTTAACTAAGAGTTTTGTTTTGGGGAAAACAACACAATGGTTCAGGCTTTGGCTCTTCTTTGAGATATCCAAGGTTCAAACTATAGTGTGTGTGAGTTAATCCCCTATTGATAAGATTAAATCTTGACCTTATGATGGGTCATGGATGGGATGGAATGCTCAACCTAAAGTTTTGGTTGTAGGGTTTCTCATGCTATCCAAATTACAAAAATAAATTAAACCATATATATATTTTTTAATAGAATTTGAAAATTTTATATTAAAACAAAGATCATTTACAAGCTAGGATGAGACTCCTCCCAACCTTAGCCAAAAAAAAACACCTATTTACAATAGTAAAAGAATTTTTGCATTGGAGCCAAATCTCCTAAACCATATTTCTACAATGGCTATCCAAATTAGCTAAATATTGGATTTTCTCACCAACCTGCCTAATCCTCTCATCCTCAATAGCCATGTAACTATGCCACTGAACCCCTACCTCCTTCTCGGTACCCATATTAGCCAGGATGTCTTCCACTTTATTTATAACTCTACTCACATAGACTAGAATCACATCATCTAATTCCCTTCACAATTCCTTAATTTGGGTGACAAGAATATTCAACGTCCATGTCTTCAAAGCAAAGTTCCTCATGTAATCTAGAGCTCCCACCAATATTTGAGAATTTGATTCTAGGATTATCCTCCTGTAACCTTGTCTTACCACCGAAATAGAAGCAAATTTATAGCTAAGACTTCTGCTTCATTGTTTGTGGCCCTTCCCAGGCCTTACAGTTTCCAATAGAGCAGTGTCCCAACATGATTCCTGTAGACCACTCTAATTCTAGCTCTACCTGAATTATATTTTGCAACTCCATCAATATTAATTTTAACCCAACCTTCTAGGGGTGGTTTCCAACTAGCTCTGTCCTATCCCTCTTACACTTCATCTTCCTTCTCCATTATGCCTATATCAACCTAAGTTTCCTATTTAGCATACACTACCACTGTTTTTGTGACTTTGCTCCAAATGGCTTGCCAAACGCCATCTAAGGATGAAAAGGTTTCTCTAAAAATTCTACCATTTCTCTCTAACCACACTTACCACCAAATGAAGTTTAATCCAAGCTTCCAATCGATACAAAGAGCTTTAGATTTAAATCTACCCCTCTTCCATCTTTCCCAAATATCAATCCTATTCAAATTGCCATTGGCTTAAATTTTATAAGATAAAAACCATCGCTCCCAGATCTGGTGCGTAAATGGGCACTCAAACATCAAGTGGTCAGATTTTCCTCACTCTTGTAGCATAAAACACATTGATATGGACCAACGATTCCTCTGTCTTAGATTATCAAAAGTAAGAATTTCATTGTGCATGAATTGCCAAGCAAAGAAGTTCACTTTCGGCCAACCCTTGGATTGCCAAATCTTTCTCCAATCCTCAACCTTGTATGCATGAGGAGTAGGTTATAGAAGGATATTATCATATCCATCCTTCATTGTGTAGACTCCAAGGCTCCCATAGTCCCAAATTAATTCATCCTCCTCATCTCTACCTATGAGAAATATTTTTATCAAGATTTTAGTCATGATGGGTGTCAATTTTTAAGGGATTGGAATTGGCCACTCATCCAATTTATTAAACTGCTTGAACTTACAATCCCCCAGCTAGCTAGTATTGAAATAAATTTCAATCCAAATCCAACCCCTGTTTTCCATGACTATTTTTACTGGTTGCAATTCTAAAAATTCAACAATGATAAGTGGGTATTGATCCTATGAATTTGTCCCAAATCGTGCCTTCTCCCCTCTCCCCACTTTCTAGAATAATTCATATTTCACTACCTGAGATCCTAACTTTAGAGCCTACCACACCAAGGATCCATTACCATCCAAAGAGAAATGACTCACCTCATTCGGGTTCACTTGTCCCAAATATTTACTAGTTAAAACTCTACTGAATAAAAAAGTTGGTTGGGAAATCCACCTCCAGTAAAGCTTTTCATCCAAAGATTTATTATTTAACTTTGATATCCTCAGTCCCAAACCTCCCTTTAAATTGGGCTAACTTACTTTCTCCCAACCTACTAAGGCCCATTTCCTCTCTCCTTTTACTCCTTTCCATTTTAATTTTCTAGACATCTTATCTAACTCTTTTCATATGGTATGTGGGGCAGCAAGGATAGGAAATTTATAAATTGACATGGCCTAAATGACTGACTGCAAAAAAGTTAGTCTACCCCCATAGCTTAACCATTTGTGAGACCAATGATTAATTCTTTCTTTGATACAATCCAAAATATTCCTCAAGATATCTATTTTAATTTTTTTAAAATGCAAAGGGACCCCCAAATATACCAGTGGGAGATAAGTCCTTGTGAATCCCAAGATCTCTAAAATTCTATCCTAAAGTCTTCGATCAATATTGAAAAATACCACTTTGGATTTTTTTATCATTGATGACTTGGTTTGTGGCTCTAAGGTAAACATTAAGAGTATCTCTAATCATTCTTGCTTCCCTGAAGTTGGCCACTTACACCATTCATGTGTCATCCACAAACTATAAGTGAGTCAAAAATTCCTCACCCACCTTGATACCTATTAGCAAACCTTGTTGTCTTCTCCTCAATATGAGTCTACCCAAACCTTCAGCTAATATGAAACAAAGATAATAGGAACATGGATCTCCTTGATGAAGGCCTCGAGTAGGTCCAAACGGTTGTGAGAGAAGACCTTTTATTAACACTGGGTATGTTGGAGTAGAAACACAACTCATGACCCATTCTATCCAATCTTGAGAGAAACCGAAGGCTGCCATCATCCTTGACAAGAAGCTCCACTCCACCCTATCATAAGCCTTTGACATATCCAATTTTATGAACATTCTCCTATTGTCAGACTTTTGCATTGAGTGGATTGCCTCCTGAGCTAAAACCACAACATCCAATATCTGCCTGCCCTTTATAAAACCCCCTTGCTCTAGGGAAATAATTCTATGTAGGAGAGGTTTTAGCCGCTCAACCATTACCTTTGTGATTATTTTATATATGACATTGCATAAGGCAATAGGTCTATAATATGAAATATGCACCCCCTCCTCCCCTTTCAAAATTAAGGCAATAAATGTATGATTTAATGCTTTAAGTATTCTTTTACTACCTCTGGACTCCTCTATAACAACCATTACATCCTCCTCCAAGTTATCCCAAAAGGTTTGAAAAAGCTCAATTGGAAAGCCATCTGGACCTAGTGTTTTTAAGGTACTCATTCCAAAGACTACTTTCTTCAGTTCCTCTCTATCAATGGGTTTAAGTAGGGCTAGATTTTATTCTTTAAAGATAATAGAGGGTATGACAACCAAAACTTCTTTTTGAGCCTCTTTATCTTGCACCATACATTCCTTAAACAATTTAGCAAAATAATCCATTGAATGGAAATGCATACCCGGGATTGTATCAAAGGAGTGGTCGTTCTCATCCTAAATAACTTCCATCTTGTTCATATGTCTCCTAGCACAAGCTATTCAATGGAAAAATTTGGTGTTTTATCACCTTCTAGTAACCAAGTGGTTCTTGCTCTCTTTTTCCAGGAGATCTCCTCTTGGTTGTCAATGTCCTCAACTGCTTTAAAAACATGCATCATCCTCTTCTTTGAGTTGCTCTGTAATTGTTCCTTCCCTGAAGTGTTTTTGAACCTCGTCCCATCTGGCCATCAATGGAGCTCTTTGGATCTGGAAGTCTATCTTGTTAGCTCGTCTCCACTGTTTCAGTTGATCCTTGACATAATGAAGTTATTTATGGAATATAAACATTGTTGTCCCATATACTGGGCATCCCTCTTCCCACCACAATGGAATTTTCTTTTGAAGTTCCTCTTTTTGTAACCAACAGTTTTCAAATTTGAATGGTTTGTGATGTTGCCCTATCTTAATCCCTCCTTCCAATAGAATGGGGAATTGATCTAAAACTGGACCCTCCAAAATATAAAATTTTAGATTCCATTTCACAAATGCCTCCTTTGAAACCAAAAAATGGTCTAACTTCACCTTCCTGCTATGTTGTTGTCTCCTCTTATTAGTCCAAGTATAGTTGGTTCTAGGACATTTAATATCCACCAAGTATAGTTGGTTCCAGGACATTTAATATCCACCAAGTATAATGCATGGACTTGGGCAACCATTATTTGATCCCTTGGATCCAAAATTGGAGTTCCCCCTTCCTGGTCTCTAGATGATAGTTTAGCATTAAAATCCCCAACAAAAATCCATTTTAACTCCTCCCTCGAGACTCTCATATTATGTGCTTTCCATTGACGAATCTAACCATCTAGGTTTTGAGCCCCATAAAAATTTATGATTAAAACCTGCTCAACTATCACATTGTTCCTAAAATGTGATGTGAGGACACCCCTCCAAGCTATATGTTCTATTGATGTCCATTCAAGAGAGTTCCAAAAGGTAACTATCCCCCCGAGACCCCTTAGGCAACCACTTCCATATGACCAACATCCCTCCAGAGTTTATTTACTATTTTACACAAGATCCAACGCCATTTTTGTCTCCTAGATAAGCAAAAAAATCTTCTTCGAACTATACATTTATTTTAAATCAAAGATATTTTCATTTTTTATTCTATCAAATATATTTATCTTCCTCGAAATATTATGTTTTTGTAAGTAATTCCTTGACATTATTATTATTTGGGTTAAGTTAGTGTGAAAAACCTCTACAACCTACGACCGACACTTAAGGTTGAGTAATCCTCTTCCAACCATGACCCCTTTTTAAGGCCAAAAGCTAAACTTATCAATAGAGGATTAACACAACCACACACAGGCAACAGTTTCAACCTTGGATCTCCTAAAAAAGAACCAAACATCGAACCATTAAGTTGTCCCCAAGAACTAGTTTCAAGATATTATTTTCATTAAGATATAAAATCTCCATTGCTCGTTGTAGACAAAGATTAACATTGTAACTGGTTAAATTATTTTTTATTGATTTCCTTCTTTATTAATATGCTCACATTTCTAATAGATTGACTCCAATAGAGGATGAATATCAACAATGATATTATTTTTTATTCAATCCATATATATATATATATATATATATTTTTTTTTTTTTTTTGTTAATAATATTAATGATAATTGTGAATCGATCAATTAAAATATATATTTTTTTTTCATTGTAAAATAATTTTAGTTTTAGTTTAAAATTCACATAATTTTCAGTAAAATAAGTTTCCTTACTTTAAAATGCCACCATCTCAATCATTTTTTTCTAAATTTCTTTACAAAACGCCATCAAAATTAATTTATTTTGAAACATTTTTTATTTTATCAAATACCCTTTCTTTAGTGCCATTGTGGCATACGACTCTTCCATGCCATTGTCGTTACGTTACACATCTCTAGAACAATCGCGTCCTTTCGAGTCCTTCGATGCTTCCGAAGCATCCGGAACATGGCTCCTCCTCCTCTTTAATTTAGGCTGAAGGAAATAGTTACTCGTCGAGATATTGATCGAGTGTGAAGTCTGTCTTGCAGTGTGGTATTTTGTGAGCTCTGTTTCAAAAATGTCTTTGATTCCAAGTTTCTTCGGCAGAAGATCAAGCGTGTTTGATCCCTTCTCGTTGGATGAGTGGGATCCCTTGGAGGCTTTCAACTCCTCTTTCTTGAGGGACATCGCTCCCTCGCGGGATTTTGCCAGAGACGCGGCTGTGGTTGCGAATACTGAGATGGACTGGAAGGAAACCCCTGACGCACACATCTTTAAAGCTGACCTTTGTGGTATGCAAATTTAGAGGATGAATTCTTTACTTTGGTTTATTTTGTTCACTTGTTTTCATTTTGCTTATGTGGTTTGCGGGTGAATTTGAGTGTAATGGGATGTTTTTGTGTGTATTTTGTAGGGTTAAACAAGGATGAGGTGAAAATAGAAGTGCAGGACGGGCGTGTTCTTCAGATAAGCGGAGAGCGTAACAAGGAAGAGGAGGAAAAGAACGAGAGGTATCATAGGGTAGAACGTGCGCGAGGCAAATTCCTCCGGCGGTTTCGGCTGCCGGAGAATGCCAAGGTGGAAGAAGTGAAAGCTGCCATGGACAACGGAGTGCTGACTGTGACGGTACCCAAGCAACCCCAGCCCAAGCCGGAGGTTAAGTTTATTGAAATCTCTGGCTAATAGAGGGAATTTCCCGTAGGGCATGCCCTATGGCTAGGGTTTTGTTGGCTCTTGCTGAGTAATTGTGTACGAAGATATGAATTCGATAGAGTTTTGAGCGTATGTTGTGATTTGGTATTAAGAAAGGGTTTTGCTGTGAGGGTTTTCGCAACTGGGAAAACAATTTGGTGTTTTTCTAATGTTAATGGAAAACAGGTTATTAATATTATGTCCGTAAGATCGTGTTGTGATGACGACTTTTTAGAACCGTAAGTTTATGCCTTAATGCTTCGATGTGGGATAATATATTGAACAAATTATGTATTATATGCAAGTCTACTTTTGTCTACAGACGTATGTATGTTTGGTTGGTTTTACTTTTTCAGTTGATTCATTACGTGACTTGCCTATCAAGAGGTCGAATATGGCTGAACGCATGTGAACGTCCAATATGCCCGAGCCACTGAAACCGTTACCCACACAAAATTGAATCCAATATTAAAAAAAAAAAAAAAATTACAAGGGATTAAAAAGAAATTATTAACCATCACTCATGGTATTGTGGGTAAGAAAGAGCACATAGTTTCTGAAATATGGCCCACCGTTAACAGGTATATTTTGATAAGAACGGACTGACTTTCAATATGGCTGAATGAAAGGTAAAATGTACGTATTATAAGTGCATGAGAGGTATAACATTTTTGTGTTTTTTTATTTTTAAAATAAAATCATATTAGAGGAAGATTATTTATAAGTTGATAGCTTATTTTTCAAATTTTTAAATAAAATAAATAAATTAAAAACAAATAAATTTTTGGGAGTACATTTGAGAACATTCTTTTTTAACTTTCTAAACTTATTAAAAAGAATTTGAAAATTATATTTGAAGAAGATTATTTACAAGTTATATAAAATTAAGAAGTATTTATATTTAATAAATTTAATAAATTTTTGGGAGTACACTTAAAATTAAGAAGTATTTATATTTGATAAATTTTTGGGAGTACACTTAAAATTAAGAAGTATTTATATTTGATAAATTTTTGGGAGTACACTTCAGAACATTATTTCTTTTTTAACTTTCTAATAAGCTTATTAGAAAATTATTTGAAAATTATATTTGAAGAAGATTATTTACAAGTTTGAGACAATATTGAGAAGTATTTATAGTTGAGGAAGATTATTTACAAAATTAAAGACAAGATTAAGAAGTATTTACAAATTGAAACAAAATTAAGATCTTAAGAAATTAAAAACCAAACACTTTTTTTTTTTGGATTTGGTTATTGTGAGAAACCTCCTATGACTGGGTTTAGCAGTCTCCAAACAAAAAAATATTCTTTCGTCTTAACTTTTCAATAAACTTTTGTGAGAATACTTAAGAACAACATTTTTTTTCTTTTAACTTTATGATAAACTTAAGAACCAAATCTCTCGTAAACTTCATAACATTAAAGCCTAAGATCAATTACAATAGTAAAAGATAACCAAATCTCTTATAAAATTCATAACATTAAAGCCTAAGATCTTAAATATCAAACTTCATAACCAAATTTCTCATAAGCTTAAGATTTTAAGAACCAAGGACCATCCAACCAATTACAATAGTATAAGTATAAGCAGACTTATATTGGAACCAAATCTTATGCACCAACAAACCAATTAGAATCATATGTCTTATATTAGAACCAAATCTCTCATGAACTTTATTAAAGCCTAAGATCTTAAGAATCATCTAATTACAAGAGTAAAAGATAACTCTAAGCCCAAGATCTTAAGCACCAACCAACCAATTACAATATTATGATGGATGTTTGAATTAATGAAACGTTGAATTTATTCAACAACCTTGATACCCATGTTATTATGACATTGAATCCCTTTTGAAGTTACAAAAGGAAAAGAGATTACCATATGTGTGCAATGGATGTTTGAATTAATGAAACCTTGAATTTATTCAACAACCTTGATACCCATGTTATTATGACATTGAACCCCTACCCATGTTATTATGACATTGAAGATTTTTCAACTTGTCTATTCCTCTCTTCTTCAGTAACCATGCCATTATAACATTGAATCCCTACCATTTTTTTGTACCATTTTAGTCTTCCATTGTATTTAGAGTGATACATAAATTGGGATCACATCATCCAATTATCTCTACAAGTCCTTAATTTGGGTGACATAAATCTTCAATTTCCACGTCTCAAAGCACAGTTCGTCATGCAATATAGAGGTCTTATGAGGATTTGAGAATTTGATTTTATGATTATCTTTCTACAACTTTTTTTGCCCAAAGAGAAGCAAGGCTTCTAATTTATTTTTTGTGGCCTTGCCTAGGCATTGCAGTTTCTATTTTACAATGGTCCTAACATAATTTTTGTAAACCACTCCAATTCTAGCTCCACTCCAATTCTAGCTCTACCAATTCCCTTTTGCAACTCCATTAATATTAATTTTAATTCAACCTTTCAAGGGTGTTTTCTAACTAGCTTTGTCTTGCCCCTTTTGCACTATAACTTCCTTCTCCATTGTCCTTGAGTTTCCTCTTTAACATACATTGTTATAGTTTTTGGGACTTTGCTCCAAATGACTTGCTAGATGCCATCCAAGGATGAAAAAGTCTCTAAATTTTTTGTCATTTCTCTCTAACCATAATTTCCACCAAATCAAGTTTAATCCACCCTTTTGAACTGTAGCTTCCTTCTCCATCGTCTTTAAGTTTCCTCTTTAACATACATTGTCATAGTTTTGTGACTTTGCTTCAAATGACTTGTCAGATGCCATACAAGGATGAAAAGGTCTCTCTAAACATTTTATCATTTCTCTCTAACCACAATTTCCACCCAATAAAGTTTAATCCAATCTTCCACTTGATAGATGTCATGGGATCCACCTTCTCAAAACCACCTAAGGAAGTAAGCCCTTCCACCCAAAAGGATCAAGAGAGACAAAGAATTTGAGTTGGGGATGGTGGATACAATTTAATGGGACCAGGAGTAGAGAAGGATTCACCATTGGTACTATTCAATCTACAACTAAGAAATCAAAATTTTTTGGTACTAGGTATTTTGCAGCATGGGGGCTACTTAGGAGCCTTAGTTTTGTAAGGATGAAAACCTTTTGCCCTCAAAACTGAAAGAAAATAAAGAAATAAATGGCTTTGATAGTCATCAAGGTGGGAAGGCCTCAACTTCATACACAATGGATAGAGGCCACCCACCACATATGATATTTCCTTTTCTCATATGAAAGTATCAATATTTATAGGTAGGCATAAGTAGGAGCATGGGGTTGTAATCCTACCTTTGTTTTCCTTCCCCCTCCCACCCCAATTATGACTTTGTTCCTAATGGATATGGTGATGACTTTCTAGGTTCCTTATTTTCATCAAGCCGAGGATCCCCTATGAGTTACTAGAACTATAGTGAGTTCTCACTACACTTAGGAGGAATGAGCATTTTGACCACTTTTGATAAAAAAAGAAACTTTAGTGGGAAGCAAAGAAACCATATCCAAAAGAAAGTAGATACAAGTGTAATGGACTAATGATCTAGATTTTTTCATTAGAGTTAATAGCTAAGTAAAAGATCCAAAATCTTGGTGATAACCTAAAGCAACAATGCATACAACCAAAAGGAAAAAATAATCTAGGCATGCCCACCTGACATAAACATCTGATGATCACAAACCAAGGGTAATAATCGAAACATTGAAAGGGACGAAATCAACAACCAACAACAAGGTTACCAATTGGTCTGAGCACTATGATAAAGAACAAAGAATAGGCTACCTCCCGTAACCCAATCAAGCTTACACCACCTAAGAATGTAGAAGGTAAAATTTTATTTTAGGGTCTCCCATACTTGAACCCCTCGTAAAGGGCCACTAGCTCCCATCCCCTCTAGTTAGGGCTACATGTTATGCAAAGGTGTATAGTTTCCTGGATGTATAAAATTTTCTCTATGATAAAGTACAACATTTAAGACATCATCATGAGTTCTCTAAGAAAGTAGCTATGAACCTAAGAACATTGATGATAAGGTATCTTTGTAGCATATCTCCAACATGGGTAGAACAAAATCCCACCTCAAGTAACCCCAAATCCGAGCAACATTAAGATTGCACACCATCAATGCAAGTGTACCATAAGCAAGAATTTTGAAAAAGGGAAATTTTGAATTTTAAGAGGAAAAAAACCCTATGTATTATATATAAATATGTATTCTTCTTCTCATAGTATTCATTAAAAGCCATCCTTTCTTCTAAGGGGTGATTTCCTTAATTATTTCCTATATCATGATCTGGCTCAAACCTTGCGTAGCCGATTGGGTAGTTTTCAAACCTTTTCTCTCTTCATATATGTAACATGGAGTTCACACTAATAAAAATTTGTAACTACTTATAAAATCCTTGTCCTGGTTCTAATGTGGTTGTTTTGTTTTATTGCATGTTCTTAGGACCTGTGTTCCTCATGCATTATCGACCATGGTGCATGTGTTTAACACGAAGGGTCCTATTAGATATTTAGCACATAACCACCTATAGGTAGGCTAGTTAAAATTTACTTATTTTATTTTATTGCTTTCCCTTCTTTTTCCTTTTCCTTAAAAATGAACCGTGGTAGAGTAGGCTAGCATCAAAAGGAGAAGACAAGTGTCAAAGACTGCATCATAACAAGTAGCCGACCTTGGTAAAAATTCTTGGAGGTTGTCTAGAGGAGCCACATCCCACACTCCCTTGTACTTCCGAGGAATGGTTTCCCTCATGAGGTGTAGGGTACCAAACACACCCACTTATAAGAGATGAAGAGTGAACTACAACCATGGTGGTCATGGTGCTCGAGGGCGCATGGGTCAATTTTACCCCCTAACAAGCACCTTTTAGGAGTTTAGATCTAGATGAAGATCAAACATTTAGTGTATGCTACATTGAGGAGCACTCAAAAGAAGCACTAGTTGAAAAATATAAAGCTGAAAAAACCATAAAAGAGGAGGTACTGATCATAGATATTATTCTTGCAAAACCAAAAGAAGTTGCAACAATCTTATCAGAACCTCTAACCAAGAAAGTAATATAGAAGAGATCAAGAAGACGTGAGACTCCTTTAAGAAAGTGAAGACTGATACTTCAACCATAATCACCAAAGAAAGGAGAAATATGTAAATCCCCACCTTGAAATAGTCCTCCTCAATTCCTAGAGCAAACAACTGGATTAAACGTTCAAATACAAGAGAAAAAATATTAGTCAAGGAGGAATATAGTTGTAACATTAATTATTATATCAAACCAAGGAGCTAATTTAGTAGAAACAAGAAAATAAATAAGGAAAGGAACTAAAATTGATCCACCTACTAAAGGAGCCTCTCCACTAGTCTTTTCATCCTCTCCTAATGAACCTCTAAGTTTTCAAAATGCACCAGATTCATCAATAATGGTGTCAAATGTAGATGTTGTAGAGGTTGATGATCCCTAAAATTCCTTTGCTACCTCAACTAACCAAGAAGAAGTAGCCCAACCGCCTCCAAATTTTACAACCTCTTCTCCCTCAAAGACCTCCCTTGTCAAGCTTTTAATTGCATTCCTACCACCTCAAGGGGAACAAGAATATTTGCAAGTAACTAGGAAAATTTTGAATCCATTATAAGGGGATTTAGGGTATTTACTAGCATATAAAGTAATACAACTAGGGAAGTAGTATTTATTGGTATAATTGACAGCCATGACCTAAATAAAATTCTACTTTCATTATTAGTCTCAAAGAAATATCCATTGGTATTAATACTCGAAGAGGAGATAATTGAGCAAGACTGGCGAGTAGTGACAGAAGGGCTTAACTTAAGAAATGTATGGGTTAGAGATAAAATTCAACTCATGTAGGAGACAAAAAAAATTATTATGTATAATTGTAAAATGCTAAGCCTATAATTAAGGGAGAGGTAAATATAAATGGTAAAAGTACTTTGAATGACTCCTAGGCAGAAGGTCAAGTGCTTCAAAAAAAAGTAAATGACCTAACTAAGCATTTGAAGGAGAAACCTGTAGTTCCTCTCCTAAAAATAAAATAAGAGCAAGTTAGGAGCCTCTCAAATAGACTAGTTGAACATAGGGTTGAATTTTATTAGGATATGGAAAATATCTAGAAAAAATTAGAAAATATGGGGTAAAAAAGTAAAGGCAACACCAAAATATCAAAAACTTGGTAAAAGAGATTAATGATGCTTATTGGGATGAGATAATCAATACGACTATTATGTTCATCTATATGTTAAGGTTTTTTGATGCAAATGCCAGATTGAGTGCTTAGGTGAAACAAGAAATCATATCATACCTAGCTAAATCCTTTGCAAAACTAGTTGAAGCTAAATATTATCAAACAAGATTGGTCACTATGTTAGAATCTGAGTTAAGGTCCTTTAGGATTCATTATAGGAATATGAAAATATGGAAGGTGATGGATTTCATCCAAAAGAAGCAGGTTGCACATATATCTAAGACACATGTTGTCAGCTTAGATAACACTATCACATGGTTTAGAGGTAAAATCAATTTATTAGTATAAAAGGGACTCCCTTCCCCCTAGGAAAAAAGGGATAAGATTATATTGGAACAAGAATACATACAAGATTTTTGTGGTTTATGCTCAATATTTTAGCAGGAAATATTGCAGGGGATACAAGATGGGTTAGAAATTTGTCTTTCAACAGATCATACTATGAACTTGAGTGACAACGGCTTCCAATTTGCTGCACAAAAGAAAAGTGAAAACCATACCTTTCCACGACGTCTAGGGCAAGGATTAAAGAGATCACAAAATAAGTTTTAAGTAGTTGATCAAAAAATGGCTCATATCTCAAGTGAATCTGGTGCTAAGGTGCACCCACAAAATAATTCTACTATGAAAACCCCTGTCAAGGGTAAGAATTTTGAAGACTCGGTCCCAAAAATGAATTTTAGGGATGCCCTTCGTGGTGGACAGCCTCGACCCAATGCTAATATCAATATTAGGGCATCTCATAAACCTCTAAGAATGCCTAAGATTGATCCCAGGAAAACAGAGTCAGGATGTCTTAAAGCAGCTGATGGAAATCCTATTGTTAAGCTTGATATGGGTAACATTCAGAATGACATTGAAGATTTGGAAAAAAGAGGACTAATTTGTCGGTTCATGGGTTTTCGTCCGAGTCTATCTGCTTTCAAAGTCTGGGCTGCAAAAATCTGGAAAACTAAAGGTGAGTTACAAATCTTTATTTATCCAAATGGTTATTTTCTTGTTTTATTTGCTAATAATGAAGATAGAGAGAAAACTTTTCAAGGGGGTCCTTGGTTTTTTGGAAGGGCGGGGCTTTTCATGAAGCCCTGGCATACTAAATTTAAAGCCGAAGAAGAGATGCCTTCTATAGCTCCCGTGTGGGTTAGACTCTTTGGCCTCCTTATTGAATTTTGGAATCCTACTATTTTTCTTCAATTGGAAACTCTTTAGGAAATTTTATGATGATCTGCTGATTGTACTCAAAATTTTGAACATATTATTTATGCTCGAATTTGTGTTTTAATGGATTTTGACAAACCCCTACCTAAAAATATCACATTACAATTTGGGGAAGACACTTGGGAGCAAGTAGTGGACTATGAGAACATTCCTTTTCGTTGTAGAATTTGCCATGAATATGGTCATTTGGCCAGTGCTTGACCAAATAAAATTCTTGATCAAAAGAAAGAAGATATAAACTCAGCAGGTTTCCAAATACCTAAGAAGAAGAACACTAAAAAAAAACCAGTAATGGATGATCAATCAAAGTCATTTGCTAATATGTTTGAAATCCTTTCCACAAATGATGTCCCAAGTGAGGAAGAGGAAATAATGGAAACTGAAATCTTAGAAACACAATTTAAATATGAAGGAAAGAACTCAGAGACAAACCAACAAATCAAAGGTTTTCAACAGAAAAAAAGGAGAAAATTTACACAAGAAAAACAATATTTCAAATGTCAAAACTTCAAATAATGTAGGTCCCAATATAGACTCCATTGAACCATCTAGTAAAATTTTGGCTGTGTATGAGCATTCTTCAAGGTTAGAAGCCATCTCAGATTCAATTGGAATAAGTCAAGAAACGAGGGAAAAAAAAATTGAAGATGGATTCTAATCAAAAAGTAGGTTGCAAGACCAATCAATATCATATGGTAAAAGAAGGTGAAAAGCTTGTAGAGGAAGGTAATATTAATGCCCTTCCCAACATTTTTAGCCCTGGTATTAATGAAGATCATCACTTGGAATATTAGAGGACTCAAAGGGAGTCTTTCAAAACAAAATGAAATTAGAAGAATGATTCAGATAAATCATCCACATCTTGTTTTCCTTCAAGAAACAAAGATGTCAATGGAGGATATGGACTTAATTGTCAATAAAATTTGGCCAGCTAGAAAAGTGGTTTCCCTCAGTTCCCAAGGGACTTCGGGTGGCATTGCTTGTCTTTGGGACCCAAAAGAGGTAGTTATTCACCATATGGTTGGTAGTTGGGGTTTGTTGGCTATAGCTATTCAAAGTAGACATTCCAACCAGATTATGCTCTGCATTATTGTTTATGCCTCGACTTCTTTGGAGGAAAAAAGAAGATAGTGGAAGGATATTACTCATATTATCTCTCATTTTCCTAAAGCTTGGATCTTGATCGGAGGAGATTTCAATACCATCCTCTCTCTGGATGAGAAAAGGGGGGAAATAGAAATTTGGACAAAAGTACTGACCTCATGAGCGAATATATTGCAAACCTCCATCTTGTGGATATCCAACCAGATAATGGCCTTATGACTTGGTCTAACAGAAGGCAAGGCTTAGCTTGTATAATGGAGAGATTGGATAGGTTTTTGCTCTCTAAAAATTTCTTAATCCATGGTCACATTCCTAAAGTGAAGACTCTTAATAATGTTGGTTCGGATCATTGGCCAATCATGGTGGAAATGTGGAAAACCAATGTGAGTTTCTCTCCTTTTTATTTTCAATTAATGTGGCTTAGAGACATTTCCTTCAGACCTCGTGTGCAACAATGGTGGAAGGAAGGTAAACCTAGGCATGGGACTAAGATGTTCTGTTTTGCCAAAAGATTGCAATACATTAAATCCAAAATCAAGACTTGGAACTGGAAAGAGTTTGGGGATGTTCATAAAAAAAAACATGAAGTTATTGCTCATATTGAAAATTTGAATAAGAAAATCCGTTTAGATGGCCTCACAGAGAAGAGAAGTGCGAATGAAATTAAACTCACAACTCGGTTAGAGGAATGGGAAAAAAGAGAAGAAATCTTATGGAAGCAAAAATCTAGAATTCAATGGCTCAAAGAAGGAGATCGAAACACAAATTTCTTCCACAAATCTCTTCTAGCTCGAAGATCTCACAACTTTATTTCTTCCTTAAAATCATATTTTGGAGATGTTGTTTATACTTGGGATGGCATGAACTCTATTGTTGTTGATTACTTTTCCAATCTTTTTGTTGCTACTCCTCTTGACTCAGCTTCACAACAAAATGTTCTTCAAGCAATCCCTTCTCTTATCACTTCTGAGGAGAACTCTATTTTGATTGCTCATGTTACTATCAATGAGCTTCAACAAGTAGTTTTTAAAATGCAAAAAGGGAAAACCCCAGGTCCTGATGGTTTTCCTATTGAGTTCTACCAAGAGTTTTTGGGATATCCTTCATGTTGATTTATTAGAGGTGGTGGAAGAAGCCAGGAAATCCAAAGAAATTTTGAAGGTTATCAATAAAACTTATATTACTCTTGTTCCAAAATCTCAAGAGGTTGATCATATCTCGACTTTTAGACCTATTGCTTTATGTAATGTTCTTCTCAAAATTATTACTAAAATCATGGCAGAGCAAGGGGGATATGTGGAAGGACGTCAAATAGTAGATGAGATAGTTCTTGCTCAGGAAGCCATCCATTCCATGGATATGCAAAATTCTCCTTCTATGTTCATCCGGTTAGACTTATCCAAAGCTTATGACAGAGTGGATTGGCACTTCCTTATCAAAGTTTTGAGGCAATTTGGTTTCTCTAAGGATTGGATGGATTGGATTATGGGATGTATCTCTTCAATTTCCTACTTAGTTCTTATCAATGGTAGGCCTTCTCAGTCTTTCCCAACTTCCAGAGGTATTAGGCAAGGTGACCCGCTATCCCCTTATTTATTCATCATTCTTATTGAATGCTTGGGTAGGACTATAACCAAAAAGAGGGAAAACAAAACCCTTGAGGGAGTTACCATTGCTCATGGAGCTAGACCTATCTCTCATCTTCAATTTGTGGATGACTCTACCCTTTTAGGTAAAGCTACAGTTAAGGAAACTTCTAATATTAAGCAAATCATTAGCTATTTTTCTAAGGCTACTTGGGCAGTTGATCAATGAAGACAAATCTAAAGTTATTTTCTTTCACTCGCTCTGCTAGACAAGAATCCATGGTCTTGGATAAATTAAGATATAAGAAGACCTCTCTTCCTATCACTTATTTAGGTATTCCCATAAATATTCAAAGGCAGAAAAATAAATATTGGAATTGGTTGTTGGACAAAGTCAAGAAGAAAATTGGAAAGTGGACCAACAAGTGGCTTTCTTTTGGGGGTAGAATCACCTTGGTAAAATCAGTCCTTCAAGCTATTCCTATTTATGTTTCTTTCGTTTTGAATATCCCAAAGGTCGTTCTTCGAGAATTGGATCAAATCGGTCATCGTTTCCTTTGGAGTGGTACTAAGGAGAAAAGAAAATGGGCCTTGGTGAAATGGGATACTTTATGTCTTCCTAAGAGTGAAGGGGGGTTAGGATTCCGGTCTTCAATTAATAACAACAAAGCTTTAGCTGCTAAATTATATTGGAGGATGTTGCATAACCCCAATGCTCTTTGGGCCAATAATCTCCGTGCTAAATATGCTCGAGAACAAAAGTCCCGAAGACCTTGTTCGCTATCAACTTCCTACCAAAGGTTCTCCCATTTTAGCGAGTTCTTAAGACTGGTGAGGATTTGATAAAGAAAAAATTATTTTGGATCATTCATAATGGTCAACATGCAAATTTTTGGACAGATTCTTGGGATGGTCACAAGCCTTTGATAACTTAGTTTCTCGATTGGAGGCCTTGGATGGAGGAGCTTCACCGAGCTAATTGGATAAAGGTGGCTAATTATTGTTGGTACCATACTGGTAATTCAAAGGTTGGTAGATATTGGATCCCTATTGAGGACTAGCCTATTCAAATCCTAGAAATGCAAAGACAAGATATCCAAGGCATCCTTCATATGAGATCCCTCTCTTGGTCCCATGAAAAAGATTGTTTTGGATGGAACAACACTACTAAGGGTGAGTATTCAATTGCTCAAGGTTATTTGACCTTATGCCATAATAATCCCAACCATTATTTTGACATATTTTCTCAATTGTGGGCTCAAAAGCTCCGGCCTAAGGTGAGGTTCTTTAATTGGCTTTTATTGCATCGTAGGGTGCTTACTTGGTGAGCAACTTATGAAGCATGGTTTTCATGGCCCTTTTAGATGTGAAATGTGTGAAGAGAATGTAGAAAATATCAACCATATTTTTATTGAGTGTACTTTAGCCTCCGAGCTATGGAGGAGAATGGCAACTTTACTTGGCTTACAGTGGTCCAATTTTTTCACTTTTGAACAGCTTTGGAGGGATTGGCCTAATCAAGAGGGTGTTGATCATTTTATTAGGCGATTAGTTTGGATGGGTTCTACCATTCTTCTTTGGAATATTTGGAATGAAAGGAACAACCAAATTTTTAATCAAGATAGGAAGGATATTCACTATATTTGGCAAAAGACCATAGCCAACTTAGTTGAATCAGTCCATCAACTCCTTAATCACCCCCAAAACTCCCACCAAAGATGGGATCAAGTGATGCAAAGATTGAAGATTAAACCTTCTAAGGGCAACCAACTTAAAGGGAATGTGAGTATTAGTAAGATGGATAGGACTAGAAATTGGCAACCTCCTCCTAAGGATTTTGGAAAAGTCAATCCGATGGAGCCTCTAGAGGGAACCCTGGAAAAGCCGGTGTGGGAGGAATTGGTAGACTTTCGAGATGGCTCCCTGGTTTTTACTTTTGTTGAGAATTTGGGTATTCTTTCCAATAACCTTGCTTGAGGGGTATGGTATCCTTAGAGGCCTTCGGGAGGCTACTAAGGTTGGATGGGAAAAGGTGTTAGTTGAGTCTGACTCTCAACTTATGATTAATCTCTTGAAGACTCCTTCTAAGAATCATAAGGTGGATTGGAGAATAAAAAGAATTATTGAGAAGATTCTGTTAATCCAGATGGGATTTTTGAAAGTTGATTACAATCATGTGGTCAAAGATCAAAACAAGAGTGTTGATGCTTTAGCTAATTGGGCTTTGGACAAAGGTGATCTTACTTGTTATGGCCACCCTCCTATATGGTGGGCTTCTCAAATTAGGGAAGCTCTTCTTTCTATCATTTCTTTGGATGGCTCCAGTTTTGAAGGTACCTAGTTTCTTCTTGTTTTTTTTTTTGTTTCTCTTTGGTTCATTCAGTTTTTTAGTTCCCTAGCTCATTCTATTCTTTATTTTGTTTCCTCTGTTGATTCTTGCATTAATAGTCTTCTGGTCTAGATAGGTCATTGTTTTGTTCATTTTTTTTCTTTTGTCTTCTTTGTTTTTTTGTTTAGTTTTTTAAGGTGGGTGGGTTCTTTTGTTTTGTTTTGTTTTTGTGTTCTTTGTGTTGTTTTTTGTTGTTCTTGTGTTTTTGTTGTTTTGTTTTTTTTTTTTTTATGTTTTTTGTTATTGTTCTTGTGTTTTTTTCGTTCTTGTTCTTGGGTTTCTCTTTGTTTGTGTTATTTCTTTTTTTATGTGTGAGTGTTTTCTATGTTTTTTGTTTTTGTTTATTGTCTGTTGTTGGTTGTTTTTATTTTTATTTTTATTTATTTTATTTTTTAGGTTTTGGTTGTGTTTATTTTTCATGTTTTTTTGGGTTATGTCTTTGTAGTGTTATGTTGTTTTTGTCTTGTTTGTGTTTTGTTATGTGGTTCTTGTGTTTTTCTATGTGGTTTGTGTTGTGGTTTCTTTTATATTATTGTGCGTGTTTGGTTGTGCTTTTGGTTTTGACACACTCAAGGAGCATGTTTTTTATTTTATTTTATTATTTTTGTTGTTATTTACTTTTTTTAATTTGGTTTTGTGTGTTTGTTTGCTCCTTGAGTATGTCAAAGGTGGTAGGCCAGGTCCGAGTCTTGGGCGTTTTTGGCGAAATGGATACCCCTGCCTCCTTGGGTCTTACCCGAAAGTGGCATCCCTTTTGGGATGTTTTCCACAAAAAAAAAAAAAAAAGAATACATACAATTACTAAAGAGATACAAGGAATATTATTCTTCTTCTAAAGATTGGTTGGATTCTCTAAAAGCAAAGGACATTACTGGCTCGATTGGACCTATAGTTGAGATAAGGACTCAGATGAATATAGTCGTTAATAACACAAGGAATTCCTCATGAAGTGACTAAATTGATCTCAATATAGCCTATGAACACTATGAAATGATCCAATTTCCATTGAAGGAGGAATGGGTATAAATCAAGCAAGTTCCAACCAAGTTGTCAGTATTGTAATTTTGCTTTTTGTTTTGTATTTTTTTTTTGTGTGTGTTTTTGTAGGAATTATAAAACTTTGACCCCATGTCCAAGGATAAAGGAAACAATTTTGAATTCTCTTTCAACAAGTAGGAAGGCCCTTGTGAGTCACCAAAATTGAAGTGATTTCTCACTACACTTAAGGGTTTTGACCTCATACAAAATATAAGATAAAAGAAAAATGGCATAATATATAAAAGTCTTGATCAAAGGTAATCACTATTTTGTAGAAGTTCTATGTAGAAAAGAAAAGCAAAAGTTTCAAACACTCATGCAAAACTTTTCTCAAAATGGTGGAAAGTGGAGGAGAATGCTTATTGGCACAAAGAAAAACACATCTTGATCACTGAAGGTTTTGAAAAGTTGTGGAGAAATAAAAGTAAAAAATTTCCAAGAGACGAACTATGTGGAAAAATAACTCTTGAAGCGGAACATTAAAAGGTCCGATGGAATGACAAAAGAAGAAAATTTTGCAAAATAATTCCAATGGGAAATTCAATTCGATCATTGGAAGTTTTGAAAAGTCTAAACACAAGCCAATAAGAGAAAGTTATAACAAACAACCATTATCCTACATAGGGATCTAAAAATACTAGGAGCACGCTATAATTTAAAGCGTAACACAGAAATCCACTAACTATAAAGAAATATTAGATTAAGTTGCAAAGCAAAAATAATAATGCATAAGCTCCCAGGAGGAGTAGGTAACATGGATTTATAAGTCATTATTAATAAAGGTAAGGATCACCTACTAATATCATATTAGTTTAGCAATAAAAAAAATAGGTGATCTCTTGAAGACAAAGGCATGATGATTGTAGTCTTGTTCCAAATAGTGTTGATTGCAGAAGGTGAATCATTCAAATCCTTAATATCCCTAGGAAGAGTACTTGAAGCTATCACATTTTATTACAAAATTTTGAGGGAAATCCTCCCTATTTTGTAATCTATATATAGTAGTTTTTTAGCATTGTAAAGGATCAACAAGTTATATATAAGTCATATAGACTTCCCTTCATTTTATTCTATATAGAAATACTCATACTCTTGGGTGGTCTTGTGGGTAGTCTAAACCCCCACTTTTGGTATAATCTTGTAATATTTTTATATTTATATATATACTAGAGCCCTCTGACTATTTGGTTCTCCCTATCTCATTTCCTTTATGTATGTGTGTTTATCTATGCTTATATATGTCCAGAGGAGGAAGTGTTCAAACTCCTATCTACCGACACATTACATCTAGGGTTTTTGTGTAGGAGGATCTTATCTTAATATTATCACATCACTTGTTAACTTAGGTTTTCCTTTCTACTATCTTTATTTTTTGGATTTCTCTAACCCTTTTCCTCTTGAAGCTAGTAGATTAGGCTAGAGTAGGAAAAGTATGCTCAAGGTCACATTATAAAAGAAGTCAATCTTGTTAAAAATCTTGGAGACCCCTAATCAAGCCAAACCCAATGCTCTCAGAAGTGATCCTACTATGTTGCTTCACACGAGGTATAATAATCCCAACCGTCTGATCTAGAATGTTCGACAACTAGGATAATCAAAGAAGATAAGAAATGCAACCAATGGTAAATTAGGTGATTGCATGTCACAAGCTTATGTAATATCTAGAGCACCTAAAATGAGTGGTTATTATCTCCCTACCCAAAGAATATTAGTGAACGATCCTCTAAAGCGTCCTCAACCTACTCCCTAGGAAACACATCCCTTTCAAATAAAAAGAAAACGTAAAATGACAAGGGATTATCTAGATAACATTGAATAAATAATTCTTATGGAGGAAC
Source organism: Wollemia nobilis (assembly GCA_028583015.1). NCBI lineage: Eukaryota > Viridiplantae > Streptophyta > Pinopsida > Araucariales > Araucariaceae > Wollemia > Wollemia nobilis. The sequence goes on from JAQPPZ010016951.1 coordinate 1,173,124, forward strand.
CCCCACCCTTCCATCAAGGGGAATATCTCCTATGGTCTTAGGAAAGCCTTATAATAGAAAATGAGTATTTTGAAGGTAAAGAATCAAATATTGAAGAAAATTATGAATCTTTTAGTTCTTTCTCAAATGAGAAGCCAAAAGCCATAAAAGAATATGAGGTGTTTAGTTTTCCCTTGGAAGGAGAAGATCTTATGATCAAATAAAAAAATAGGGCAAAATATAAGGGATTTGGGTTCATCTTTGAGGATGTTTTGCTTATAAATATAACAAAGGAAAATATACAATTAGATCACAAAACATTGATATTTCCTTAAGATGATGAATTGGAGCATACAAGAGCACTGAAAAGAGGAATTGATCCAAAATATGAAGGAGAAGAAAACACTATTAAGTATGAAGAATTGAAATATGAATCCACATTCATGAAGGCATTTTGCTTCTTTAAAGAGGAAATTTTGGAATTCAAAACCTTGGGATTCCATGTAGACTCAAATTGATGCAATATCTAAAGCATTTGATAGCAAATGTCATCTCCCTATCAAATATGTTGTCATATGTGATCCTTACAAATCATCAAAAGAAGATTAAATATTTGCTCTTCTAGAATATGAGACTTTGATTCCTATTTAGAGAAATAAGTTACTATAGAAGAAGAGGCGACTCTACAATTATAACATGAAGTATTTAGATCAAATATGGCATTCATATTGGAGAGTTTGGACAAAATAGAGGAAAAAACTAAGCCAGAATATGAAATATACAACTTCATATTGAAGTAAGCAAAGTTTACAAGGTTTGTAGAAATCTTTTTTTTTTAATAATACTTCATATACGCATCCGTCGTGGGGATTGAACCCGGGTCACATCATCGATCATGCAAGTGGCGTCCTTATCGGTAGACCACGCTCAAAGTTTACAAGGTTTGTAGAAATCTTATGGAGGACCTTTTATGAAAAAGTAATCCTCTTTAAAGGTAAAATTATAGAAGCAAACACTACTCAACAAATAGAGAAGTATTCACCTAACTTATAAGATTATTCAATTGATTCTAGATAAATGGGCTACTTGAGTAACATAGAGCCCATGATTCTAGAGAGGGCATTTTTCTACGATCTTGAGGAGTATGGCTAGGGTAAAATTTGTATTCTAGTAGTCTAATGCTTTGCATAGTTTTAGTTGAAGCTCCATATGATTATGAGTGAGATAAGTTTGCTTTTATTATTTTGAAAAACAACATATTCATCAACTTTTTCTAACTTTTCTTTGGAAGCACCATTAAAATTTAATTTTGATAAACCTAATTTTTTGTATATTTTTATTTAATCTAACATATCCATTGTTTTAATGCCAATGTAAAATGTTTATTTTATTTTTGGATATTTTTATTTTAAATAATAAGTATGTGATAGGAGTATCAATTTTATTTTATTTATGTATAGTTTAATTTGCTATATGTGGCCTCTATCACGTGACATTTCCACCAAAATCTCATGTGGTTCCCTCTAGATAGTGGTATACCCGGATGGGACACCACTACCGACAACCTTAGAGCGACTTTGAAGGTCTCTCTAACTAAGAGTTTTGTTTTGGGGGAGACAACACAATGGTTCAGGCTTTGGCTCTTCTTTGATAAGTCCAAGGTTCAAACCACAGTGTGTGTGAGTTAATCCCCTATTTATAGGCTTAACTCTTGACCTTACGATGGGTCATGGATGGGATGGAATGCTCAACCCGAAGTGTTGGTCGTAGGGTTTCTCACACTATCCAAATTACAAAAATAAATTAAACCATATACTTTTTTTTTAAAGAATTTGAAAATTTTATATTAAAACAAAGATCATTTACAAGCTGAGATGAGACAGCTCCCAGCCTTAGCCAACAAGAACACCTGTTTACAATAGTAAAAGAAGATCTGCATTGGAGCCAAATCTCCTAAACCATATTTCTACAATGGTTGTCCAAATTAGCTAAACATTGGATTTGCTCACCAACCTGTCTAATCCTCTCATCCTCAATAGCCATGTCACTATACCACTGAACCCCTACCTCTTTATCGGTACCCATCTTAGCCATGAAGTTTATCACTTTATTTAGATCTCTACTCACATAGATTGGAATCACATCATCTAATTTCCTCCACAATTCCTTAATTTGGGTGACAAAAATCCTCAACCTCCATGTCTTCAAAGTAAAGTTCCTCATGCAATCTAGAGCTCCCACCAATATTTGAGAATATGATTCTAGGATTATCCTCCTGTAACCTTGTATTACCGCTCAAATAGAAATATATTTGATAGCTAAGGTTTCTTCTTCATTGTTCGTGGTCCTTCCCAGGCCTTGCAGTTCCCAATAGAGAACTATCCCAACATGATTCCTCGTGATTCCTACAGACCACTCCAATTGCAGCTTTACCCATATTACCTTTTGGAGCTCCATCAATATTAATTTTAACCTAACCTTCTCGCAACTCCATCAATATTAATTTTAACCTAACCTTCTGGGGGTTGTTTCCAACTAGATCTATCTTATTCCTTTTGCACTTCAGCTTCCTTCTCCATCGTCCATGGAGAACGAAGTGCTGACTGTGACGGTTCCCAAGCAAAACCCCAACCCAAGCCGGAGGTCTTCTCCATCATCTATGGAGAAAGAACGAAGTGCTGACTGTGACGGTTCCCAAGCAAAACCCCAACCCAAGCCGGAGGTCTTCTCCATCATCTATGGAGAACGAAGTGCTGACTGTGACGGTTCCCAAGCAGGCCCCAGCCCAAGCCGGAGATTAAGTCTATCGAAATCTCTGGCTAATAGAGGGAATTTCTTGTAGAGCATGCCCTATGGCTAGGGTTTTGTTGGCTTTTGCTGAGTAATTTTGTACGAAGATATGAATTCGAGAGGGTTTTGAGCGTATGTTGATTGGGTAATAAGAAAGGGTTTTGTTGTGTGGGTTGCAAATTTGTTTTCGCAAATGTAAAAACAATTTGGTGTTTTTATTAATATTATGTCCGTATATTGATTTGTGGTGACGATGTTTTTAGAACCGTGAGTTTATACTTTCATGTTTCTATGTGGGATAATACATTGAACAAATTCTGCAAGACTGCTTTTGTCTACATAATAACATATGTATGTTTGGTTGGTTTGTTTTATTTTATTTTTTCAGTTGTTTCTTTACGTGACTTGCCTATTTTATTTTAAAACTTTTTTAAAGGGATTAAAATTTGATCGTTTGGGTGACGTCCGATATGACCGAGCCACGGAAACCATTAAAAAAAAAAAAAAAAAAAATTGAATCCAATAATTATTTTAAAAACTTTTTAGAAGGATAAAAATTTTCAATTTCTTTTTACTATAATCTCCTATCTCTCCTCTTTTATTTTGATGAATATATTATTGTTGGTTCTAATGAAAATTATTAACTATTACTCATGGTATTGTGGGTAAGAAAGAGCACATAGTTTTTGATGGCCCACCGTAAAAGATATATTTTGATAAGAAAGAGGGACTGACTTTCAATATGGCTGACCCATTCAAAATGAGATGTATGTGAATGAAAGGTATAAAAGTAAAACATTTTGTTTTTTACTTTTTAAAATATATTGAAGGAAGATTGTTAAACATTTTGTGTTTGTATTTTTACTTTTAAAAATATATTAAAAAATATTTTGTGTTTATATTTTTACTTTTAAAAATATATTAAAAAACATTTTGTGTTTGTATTTTTACTTTTAAAAATATATTAAAAAACATTTTGTGTTTGTATTTTTACTTTTTAAAAATATATTAAAGGAAGATTGTTAAACATTTTGTGTTTTTATTTTTACTTTTTAAAAATATATTAAAGGAAGATTATTAACAAAATATATTAAAGGAAGATCATCAACAAGTTGAGGTGAGATTTTTTTCCATGTATTTGATTTTTTTATTGTTTAAATAAATAAATTAAATTAAAACAAAAAACATTCTTTCTTAAGAACACTTTTTCCTTCTTTTAACTTTTTAATAAACTTTCATAATTTTAAAATTTAAGATTTTAAGAACCAATAACTAACCAAACCAGTCAGTGCAGCAGAGAGACAAAGTCTTCTAGAAGTTCACTAGCCAAAGTAGAAGGGGAAAGAGTTCTCCTGTGAAAGAGATCCACGAACTTGAGATTAGGGGATCAACATCTTCTTTGGACAGGGGTCCATAAACATTGTAATTGGGAAGGATTCCCAAAGAAATTATTTGAGAAATATTTAGAAGAAATATTTTCTCTGTGGAGGTAGCCCACATTGGGTGAACCACGTTAAATCTGTGTCTCTATTGTGTGTGATGATTTGTGCATTGCTTTAGTTATTGCTATTGATATTGTCATTGATTATATTGATTAATACTGTTTGGGAAAGAAAAGTAAAAATTGGTCTTATATTGTTCACCCCCCCTCTCAGTATAAGCTTGTGTTCTTCACAATCGTATATCATTAACATATTGGAACTTAAGCATACATCCTTTACATCATGTTTACCAAATGAACACATTTTCATAATAAAATATATGCATAACATTTCATCAAAGCATTCAACATCTTATTAACTTCTATCCTTTTTATTTTAAAAATAAATGCAACATCCACAAGAAATAATAAGGCAAACCATAAATAATTGACACATTGTTTATCCTAGGAACCCTCATGGGGAATAAACCCAGCCTCCAAAATATGATCTTTTCTCATATTCATAAATTTGAGATGTTGATTATTACATGTGCAGAAGGGAATCTACGAATTCTCTTTTAGTCAATTATACATATTAGGGGATACAACTGTCCCTTTAGAATTTCACGATGCACTTAAGGACTTTCCCAATTTCTTTTTCTAAGTCATCGTTATAACATGAAGGTACTTTTCATACCCATAAGGAATCCAACTGTTCCTTTCAATTCATGATGTAATTAGGAATTCTATTGATGTTGAATATTTTGAGTCCCTAAGCTAAGAGTTGTCATTGATGTCAAAAGGATCTATGTAAGTAAGCACTATGTTTGTGTTTTACAAAGAGCTTCATGAGAAGCAAAGGTTTTTGATCAAAGGTTCAAGAAAGGATGCATGGCATTTGGTTCCAAAAGGAGCTTCAAGGGAAGCTTTGCAAATTTTTTTTATATAAAACCATGAATGGCAGATTTGAAATGGGTTTTTCTTAAAACCCAAGTTGGCTTTCGTTTCATCGAAAAATGTGCCCCGATGATGGAGATATTTAATTTTAAAGATTTAGTTTAAATTTTAATTTATTTAAAATTTAAATTTTAAATTTTAAAATTAAAATTAAAAGTTTATTCGTCGACGTCATGAAGGAAGTTTCAAAAAGGCCGACGTTTCCAAATCAAAGGGAAGGCATATAAATATGCGATTGAATTTTTTAATTCATTCATCCTTGCTCGTTGATATTTGCGCTTGGTATTTGCGAAGAAAAAGAGCTCGTGTTTTTCGTTTAAGTGACGCAACGAACATTAAAGGGAGACAGTGACCACTTCCCAAAATGCATTGGGCAACATGGCCTAGTGGCAGCTTGAATTGTGCAAAGGTGTTGGTGATAGAGGTTGTGCGTTCGATTCCCGCATGCATCATTTTTGGCTTTGTTCTGTTGAGGCGCCCAAGGTGCATACTTTTCGCTTGGCGAAAGAGGGTGAAGGATAAGAAGTGGGTGACGCTTATTTTTCACCAACGAGCCTACAACTCGTGCGGTAGCTTGGTCGCGGCTAGGGCATTCGCGTTGGGGCAAGACGAGGGTTCGATTCCCCTCGAGGCAGGTATTAAGGTTTTTATTAATCTTTTGTTTGGATTGCCTAACATGGAGTGATAAGGGGTAAAGGTGCTTTGTTAGTTGATTTGTTGAGTAACCTTAGGGAATAAGGTTATGGTGGTTGTTTGAGTTGTGAATTATTTTTAATTGTGATTTTTGAAATTGTTAGGAGTAATAAGGGTTTTTGATCAAGTTCTTTTTAGTGAAAGTTATTTTGAGTAAGGTTTTTCTCGTAAAATGAACTTTGGTGGTTGTTAAAATAAAGTAGGAGTAATAAGATGTTATTTGGATATTATTGTTGTGTTATTACTCAAGATCTCTAACCCTTGTTGAGAGTTGAAAAAAAAAGTGTGTTGAGTGTGACAGATTTAGTGGACAACTCATAAGGCATAAAAAAGGTATGAGTAATACTCTCCATTGATTTTATTTGGGTGGTTGATTTTTGAAATATCATTGGAGTGAAAAGGATTGATTGTGGTTTCCTTTTCGAAAGTGGTTGAGTTAATGCTTCAAGGTTTTCTGGATTGTGAGTTGTGATTAAACCTTGTTTGATAAGCATTGTTGTTTAGACCATTGGTTGAGAGAAGTACTTTGAGTTTATGCTTCAAGGTTTTCTGAATTGAGAGTTGTGATTAAAACCTTGTCTTATTAGCATTGTTGTTGAATCCAATGGGTGATGCAAAGAACTTGAAATTGAGTTAGAAAAGAACATGAGTATCATTGTTATGTAATATTTTTTGTTGAGCGTTGTTGGAAACATTTTAAGTTAGTTGATTCATGCTTGGACTAGGGTTTATGAGAAAGAGTTGTTTCTTGAAGTGATTGGTTGAGTAGAGTTGATTGAGCCTAGTCAAGTGGTTGCATGAAGTGGTTGTTCAAGTTCCACAAAACAAACTATTCTATATTCTGATTGAGTTGAGATTGAGCCTTGAGGATAGAACATATTGAGTCTCTAACAATTCTCTTTATGCTTCTATGAGATTGAGTTAAGATTAAGCTAAGTTGAGATTGCTTTGAGTTGAGATTGGGATTTGAGTATAAAACATATTGAGTCTCTAACAATTCTCTTTATGCTTCTATAAGATTGAGCCGAGTTGAGATTGCTTTGAATTGAGATTGGGATTTGAGTATAGAACATATTGAGTCTCTAACAATTCTCGTTATGCTTCTATGAGATTGAGTTGAGATTTTGTTGAGTTGATTTGAGGTAAGTCTTTGAGAAGACTTATGGACTATTTTTGTGTAAGCTTTTGTGAAAGCTTGCTATGCAAATTTGAGCAAGTCCTAGAGAGGGATTATTGAGCAGATTGGGACAAGTTCTGCGTGAGCTTGTTGAGCAGATTTGAGCAGGTTCTGAGTGAGCCTATTGAGGAGATTTGAGCAGGTTCTGAGTGAGCCTATTGAGCAGACTTGAGTAGGTTCTGAGTGAGCCTATTAAGTAGGTTATGAGTGATCCTATTGACCAGATTTGAGCAAGTTTTGTGTGAGCTTTTTTAGTAGATTTGAGTAGGTTCTAAGTGAGCCTATTGAGCAGATTTGAGCAAGTTCTAAGTTAGCCTATTGAGCAGACTTGAGTAGGTTATAAGTGAGCCTATTGAGCAGGTTTTGAGTGAGCCTATTGAGCAGATTTTGAGTGAGCCTATTGAGTAGATTTGAGTAGATTGTGAGTGAGCCTATTGAGAATATTTGAGGAGGTTTTGAGTGAACCTATTGATAGATATTTGGAGGTGATAAAGTATAGAGGACAAAGTATTAGTGGATAGAGATCCAGTAACCAAGAAAATTGAAGACAAATCTGAGTGAGGAGTCTTCAAGTGGAGAGAGATCCACCAGTTAGTGTAGCAGAGAGACAAAGTCTTCTATAAGATCTCTAGCCAAAGCAAAAGGGGAAAGAGTTCTCCTATGGAAGAGATCCACGAACTTGAGATTTAGGGGATCAACATCTCCTTTGGACAAAGGTCCATAAACATTGTAATTGGGAAAGATTTCCAAGAGATTGATTGAGAAAGTTTTAGAAAAATATTTTCTCCGTGGAGTAGCCCGCATTGGGTGAACCACGTAAATTGTTGTGTCACTTTTATGGATGGTTTTTTGTGCATTGCTTTGATTACTGCTATCTATACACTGCATAATATTGAATTAAAAATAAAAGTAAAAAGTGGCCTTATATTGTTCACCCCCCTCTCATTATAAGCTTGTGTTCTTCAATTGGTATTAGAGCTGGTTACTTCTGAAGAGTTTGATAGCTTGGAGGAAAAGTGGTCGAAGAACACAATGAATCACAAGGATCAAAAGGATGGGTCCTTCAATAATGCAGTACTAGTCTTTGATGGAAGTGACTTCTTGTATTGATGTATGTTGATGAGATTTCACCTGATGGCACTTGGAAATGAATTCTGGGATGTAATGGAACTTGGATATGATTCTACAGTCAATCCTCCTATAGATAAGGAAGGTAAGATTCTAATGAATGCAAATTCAAGAGCTATGAATACAATTATAAAAGGATTGTGTAGATCAAAATCTATGAAAGTTATGGATTGTAAAACAGTAAAAGATATGTGGGATCTACTGCATGACATATATGAGGGTGATAAAGGTGTCAGGAAAGCTAAGATCAGACATCTTAAAGGAGAATTTGAGAACTTAAGAATGAGAGATGATGAAAATATTCATGATTATCTTAGTAAGATTTATGAACTTGTACATGAGATGAGAGGTCTTGGAATGAAGGTTGATGAATCTGATTCTTGTGATAAGATCTTGATAACTCTTCCAAAAAGGTATAGTGAAAAGGTTTTTGCTATAGAAACATCAATTGATAGTGATTCTTTGACAAGGAATTCTTTTCTTGGCATGCTTACTACTTTTGAGATAAGAACAAAAGATCCTATTCCTTCGAAATAAGTTGCATTCAAAGTGGACAAAAATAAAAATGGTAAAAAGACAAAATAAAGCAATGAGTCATCTAATGATGAAGAAGCTAACTATGTTAGAAGAGATAAAGGTTCCAAAAGATTCATAGATGTAAGATCTACTAAGTTCTTCAATTGTGGAAAGTATGGACACTATGCGAGATAGTGCAAAGATCCAAAGTACAACAGTGATGAAGAAAAATAGGATCACAAGTACAAAGAATCAGAAAGACACAAGTACAAGAAGAAAGGCAAGAATGGACAAAACATACAAGGAAAGAAGTTATTTTAAAGGCAAAAGAAAAGCTACTATGCAGATAATGCAAGTAAGTACTCAAATGATAGCGATGCTAGTTTTTCAGACAATGATAGAGATGAAGTCTTATTTATGGTTAGAGAGAAAATGACTCCAGTTATTTTCAAGTGTTTTAGATGTGGTAAATTTGGACATATTGAAGATAATTGCACTAGGGATGGCTATAGTTTCAGTGATGATGGTTTTGAAGATGCACTTGAAAGACCATATCAGAATCTTCTAATGGTATTAGAATATGAAGTAAGTGATCCTATAGAAGACAAACCAAAAAGAAGTAATGATAGAGACAAAGGTAAACAAATAGAGGATTATTTAGTGGAGAATGGATATGATCTCAAGGGAGAACTTATCCATGTTCTTGACATAGTAAAGAAGGTAAGAAAGCAACACTCTAAGCTTGAAAGTTAGTTTCAAGAATGCGGTGAAGAAATATTATTGCTCATAGAGGACTTAGAAAAGTCAAAGGCTAAGGCAAGTAAGTTCAAGGATAAGTTAGAAGCAAATATTTTGGAGTGTGAAAAGTTAACACAAGAAGTGGCACTACTAAATGAAGAATAGAGGATTCCAAGAAAAAGTTGTACAAATATGTGAACAGTTCAAAGAGTGTAGACAAAATAATCAAGATACAAAGAGGAGCAACAAACAAGACAGGTCTTGGTTCCAAACAAGCTCAAAAGAAATGGGAAGAAAAGTCTACTTCAAGTCTAGAAGAAGAAGGAATTTCAGAAGAAGATACTTTAAAAAATAATAGTGTAAGTTGGAATGAGATATTAGAGGATGATTTGGACAACAAAGAGGTCAAACATAGAAACAATGCACAAAGAAAATATAGATGGAACATCAATCAAAACATGAGACCAATGAGGTCTAGGGAAGGAAGCTTCAATGGGAGATGCTTCTCATGTCATAGTTTTGGGCACATGACTTCACAGTGCAGGTCATACAAAAGATATGAATATGGGAAATGATAAATTTTCCAAGGGTATTGCTACTCATACAATGAGTTTGGTCATAAGGCAATGAATTGCAGGGTTCATGGCAGAAGAGGATATGGCTTCACTAGGAGATATTCTAACACATTTGCACTTCTAGGGAATAATAACATTAAGTGTTATAAGTGTAATAATGATGGTCATAGAAAAATATGGTGTAGAACAAATATTCCAAAAGTAGTCATGAACAAGAACAAGAACATGGATGAGAACAAGAACAGGAACAGGAACAAAAACATGAACATGGATGAGAACAAGAACAAGAACAGGAACATGAACATGAACAAGAACAGGAACAGGAACAAAAGTGATGATGACTTGATAAGAAACAGTAAAAGGATTCAAAAAACTCAGAAATGAAGAGAGAAAGGTAAAGGTAAAGAACAATGCTTTCGGAGAGTAGAAATACTCCCACCTCAGAATTAACCACCTCATGTGGAGGTGGAGGAGGGGCTAATCTAAGAGGCTCATTCTTAGCCCCGACCCCAAAGGTGACCCTTTGCCATTGATGACAAAGGGGGAGATATTTATGTCTATTGAGGAGAGTTTTTGATATGGGGAGAGATTTGATATTTGAGAAAGCTTTGAGCCATGGGGAGCAAAGTCCCAGGGGGAGTAGAAAAGAAGGTCATATTTTAGTAAAAGGATATGGTTTGCCATCAATGACAAAGGGGGAGATTGTTGGACATTTTGAGTCCCCAAGCTAAGAGTTGTCATTGATGTCAAAAGGATATATATAAGTAAGCACTATGTTTGTGTTTCACAAAGAGTTTCATGAGAAGCAAAGGTTTTTGATCAAAGGTTCAAGAAGGGATGCATGGCATTTAGTTCCAAAAGGAGCTTCAAGGGAAGCTTTGCAATTTTTTTTATTTAAAACCATGATTTGCATATTTGAAATGGGTTTTTATTAAAACCCAATTTGGATTTTCGTTTCATCGAAGAAGGTGCCCCGATGATAGAGATATTTAATTTTAAAGATTTAGTTTGAATTTTTATTTAAAATTTAAATTTAAATTTTAAAATTAAAATTAAAAGTTTATCCGTCAATGTCATGAAGGAAGTTTCAAAAAGGCCGACGTTTCCAAATAAAAAGGAAGGCATATAAATATGCCATTGAATTTTTTAATTCATTCATCCTTGCTCGTTGATATTTGTGCTTGGTATTTGCGAAGAAAAAGAGCTCGTGTTTTTCATTTAAGTGACGCAGTGAACATTAAAGGGAGACAACGACCACTTCCCAAAACACATTGGGTAGCGTGGCCTAGTGGCATCTTGGATTGTGCAAAGGTGTTGGTGATAAGGAGGTTGTGCGTTCGATTCCCGCAAGCATCATTTTTGGCTTTGTTCTATTGAGGCGCCCAAGGTGCATACTTTTTGCTTAGTGGAAGAGGGTGAAGGATAAGAAGCGGGTGGCGCTTATTTTTCACCAATGAGCCCACAACTCGTGCAGAAGCTTGGCCGTGGCTAGGGCGTTCGCATTGGGGCAAGACAAGGGTTCGATTCCCCTCGAGGCAGGTATTAAGGTTTTTATTAATCTTTTGTTTGGATTGCCTAAGATGGAGTGATAAGGGGTAAAGGTGCTTCGTTAGTTGATTTGTTGAATAACCTTAGGAAATAAGGTCATGGTGGATGTTTGAGTTGTGAATTATTTTTAATTATGATTTTTGAAATTGTTAGGAGTAATAAGGGTTTTTGATAAGGTTATTTTTAGTGAAATTTATTTTGATTAAGGGTTTCTCTTAAAAAGAACTTTGGTGGATGTTAAAATAAAGTAGGAGTAATAAGGTGTTATTTAGATATTATTGTTGTGTTATTACTCAAGATATCTAACCCTTGTTGAGAGTTGAAAAAGAAAGTGTGTTGAGTGTGACAAATTTAGTGGACAACTCATAAGGCATCAAAAAGGTATGAGTAATACTCTCCATTGATTTTATTTGGGTGGTTGATTTTTGAAATATCATTGGAGTAAAAAGGATTGATTGTGGTTTCCTTTTCGAAAGTGGTTGAGTTAATGCTTCAAGGTTTTCTGGATTGTGAGTTGTGATTAAACCTTGTTTGATAAGCATTGTTGTTTAGACCATTGGTTGAGTGAAGTACTTTGAGTTTATGCTTCAAGGTTTTCTGAATTGAGAGTTGCGTTTAAAACCTTATCTTATTAGCATTGTTGTTGAAGCCAATGGGTGATGCAAAGAACTTGAACTTGAGTTAGAAAAGAACATGAGTATCATTGTTATGTAAGATTTGTTGTTGAGAATTGTTGGAAACATTTTGAGTTAGTTGATTCATGTTTGGACTAGGGTTTGTGAGAAAGAGTTGTTTCTTGAAGTGATTGGTTGAGTAGAGTTGATTAAGCCTAGTCAAGTGGTTGCATGAAGTGGTTGTTCAAGTTCCATGAAACAAACTATTCTATATTCTAATTGAGTTGAGATTGAGCCTTGAGAATAGAACATATTGAGTCTCTAACAATTCTCTTTATGCTTCTATGAGCCTTGAGAATAGAACATATTGAGTCTCTAACAATTCTCTTTATGCTTCTATGATATTGGGTTAAGATTGAGCTGAGTTGAGATTGCTTTGAGTTGAGATTGGGATTTGAGTATAAAACATATTGAGTCTCTAACAATTCTCTTTATGCTTCTATAATATTGAGCTGAGTTGAGATTTATTTGAATTGAGATTGAGATTTGAGTATAGAACATATTGAGTCTCTAACAATCCTCGTTATGCTTCTATGAGATTGAGTTGAGATTTTGTTGAGCTGATTTGAGGCAAGTCTTTGATAAGGCTTATGGACTGTTTTTGTGTAAGCTTTTGTGAAAGCTTGCTATGCATATTTGAGCAAGTCCTAGAGAGGACTTATTGAGTAGATTGGGACAAGTTCTGTGTGAGCTTGTTGAGCAGATTTGAGCAAGTTCTGAGTGAGCCTATTGAGTAGATTTGAGTAGGTTTTGAGTGAGCCTATTGAGCAGACTTGAGCAGGTTCTGAGTGAGCCTATTGAGCATACTTGAGCAGGTTCTGAGTGAGCCTATTGAGCAGATTTGAATAGGTTCTGAGTGAGCCTATTGAGCAGATTTGAGCAGGTTCTGAGTGAGCCTATTAAGCAGATTTGAGCAAGTTTTGAGTGAGCCTATTAAGCAGACTTGAGTAGGTTCTGAGTGATCCTATTAAGTATATTTGAGCAGGTTTTGAGTGAGCCTATTGAGTAGGTTCTGAGTGAGCCTATTGAGCAGATTTGAGCAAGTTCTGAGTGAGCCTATTGAGAAAATTTGAGCAGGTTCTGAGCGAGCCTATTGAGAAGATTTGAGGAGGTTCTGAGTGAACCTATTGATAGAGCTTTGGAGGTGACACTACTAATATACTACTATGTGTGACCTTATTATGCACGTGCGACCCTATAATATGAGTAAATTCAATCATCCTATATGATTTCCATTAAAACTACTAATCTACTACTATGTGTGACCCTATTACGCCTCCAACTGGTATTATTTAGTTGTTGCTCGATGGTCACCTAAACCATCGAAGGGTGGCTACTCATTAAGATCATCTATTCTATTCTAAGTAGTATTTCTTCTTTTACCTGGGCCATGTGGGATAAGTTGATCTCATAGGGGATGAAATGTTTAGTCCTTCCTCTTATTACATAGGAGACATCAGTAGGAGGCGGTCAGGTGGAGCCAACTATAAAGTTAATGAGCAATCACTTCATGACATCGAAGTGGGAGCAACCTGCCAAGCGATAACCATGATTTGCACCTAGCAACCGCGTGCCTTCTTACGAGGAAGAACTTACCTCTGGTGGTTTGGTCCTCGACCTCCACTATATGGTCGAATGATTTACAGAGTTAGTCTCATTCTATAGGTTTGGTTTTGTCTCCCCAACATATATGACGTGGGTAATTTTTATGGAAACCTCTACGAAGGCTTTTGCCTTAACAGGTCAATCCTGAACTAGACCCTCTTGGAGTAACCAATCAAGGTATTAAGATTTCTTTGTGTGTTAGCCAGCTGCAAGGGTGAAGTATGTTTTGACCAGTAGGACTCTTGAAGCATAGTAAGACCTATGTAGTCTAGTTTCATAAATTAATGGTATAGGAGGGACAAATGGCTCGTAGGATCATTTCTTGATTTGAAGGTTCCCATATCAGTAGAGGGTGTATCAATAGAGGTGTTTATTGTATGGATAGACCTGTAGTACTATACGTCACCTATAGTGCTATGGCTAGGATCGCTACCATCCCTAATTCTTACAGTCATTATTTGGTAATGTTTGCTTTAGATCGGAGTGCTAATAATTTTTGTTTGAGATAGGGGAGGGTGATGATGGCCAAATCCTACCTAATGGAGGCGAGTGAATATGGTGATACCTTTTGAAGTCTGCGATAGGCCCTGTGAAGTGTCATCTACCACAAATAGATCATGTAGGTCCTGCAAAGGATCAATTCCCTTTGGGTTCCCTACAGACACGAAACCATATGGAAGGCTCATCGATCGAAATCGACATTTTGGTGAAATAATTGATCCTCCCAACCTTCACTCCTTGTTTCAAAATAAAATAGAAAATCCCATATTTGTTTTACTGTGGACGGTAATCCATTCATAAACTCTATAGAGTTTAGTATCTAATAGCCATTAAGTGACGGCCATCGGGTGCCACTGGTAGCGATAATTTGGTTGCTAGGTTCATAGGGATCATTCTAGTTTATGGTGGTTTGGATTTATTTGAGCCCAGATAAGGCCTTTCTGGCCGATTTAGTTTTAATCGTTCTCAATTAAAGTGAATAGAAGCTTATAGGTAGAAATATTTATTCGAGGACACATTCGAATAGCTAATAAATTTAAACTATATCATAACAACTTAATATTTAGTTTATATGCAAGGCTTTAATTTAAAGAACAAAGTCCTCTTTAGAAACTAATCACAACATTCATTCTATGCAAAATAGATGTAAGTAAAACTTAATTAAGAACAGATCCAACCTGATCTCTTTCTCCTCCTCGATTGCTCTTCAAGTTGGGGTCTCCAATATGCTTCTCAAACAATCCTTTTCCTTCTTTCCCCATCTTCATTTCCTCAATCTATTCTTTTCCTTCTAGCCTCAAAAGTTCCTCAACTTATATGGCAAAATACCCATAGTAATCCTTCAAAATTCTTTTGGTTTCTGGTCCACCCAAGGGTGGAGAGCATACTTCCTAGACCTCCCCAGATTTCCTAGATGTCATTTCTTCATAAAATGTCCTCTATTTATAGGACACTTTTCCACTCATGGGCCAAATAGTGGCCACATTATAATAATATTAAAAATATGCCTTGGACCCATTGTGACTTATCATGTCTTGTAAAGTATAACCAAAAGTAGAAAAAGGGTCCACTTAGAGATAAGGTGAGTGTCCTTATTTTTGTTTTGTGTCCCTTATGGTTCACATCCCTCCAAAACACCTCTAATTAAAAAAATAGAGGAGAGAATCTCACTTTTCTCTCTACCAATTAGATTATGCCATGAGGGAAAATAAGATAGGCTTTTAGTATTAAATAATACTAGTGCCTAATTTGGTCCAATAAAAATTGGAATTTTAATTTATAAATTAGATGCAATTATCCTAGTCATTAAACATTATACATGCCTAATTATATTTTTATTATTTTCCTCCTAAACCCCTTCAAAATTCCTAAATTGGAATTTTGTAGAATTCCTTAGGGTCTATGACCTCTTTCTATGGAACATTAATTGATCACAAGACCAATTAATGTCCCATTAATAGGGTTCAAGGGTAATGGGTCGTGATAGTATGGCTAAGGTAAAATTTGTATTCTAGTAGTATAATGTTTTGCATAGTTTTAGTTGAAGCTCCATATGATTATGAGTAAGATAATTTTGTTTTGGTTATTTTAAAAAACACCATCTTCATCAACTTTTTCTAAATTTTCTTTGGAAGCACCATTAAAATTAATTTCGATAAACCTAATTTTTTTTTTGTATATTTTTATTTAATCTAGCATATCCATTGTTTTAATGCCAATGTAAAATGTTTATTTTTGTTTTGGATATTTTTATTTTAAATAACAAGTATGTGATAAGGGTATCAATTATATTTTATTTATTTATATTTTAATAAGCTATATGTAGCCTCTATCATGTGACACTCCCACCAAAATCTCATGTGGGTTCCCTCTAGATAGTGGTATACCCGGTTGGGACGCCACTATCGACCATCTTAGAGTGATTTTGGAGGTTTCTCTTTAACTAAAATTTTTGTTTCGAGGGAGACAATACAATGGTTTAGGCTTTGGTTCTTCTTTGAGATGTCCAAGGTTCAAACCGTAGTGTGTGAGTTAATCCCCTATTGATAAGCTTAACTCTTGACCTTACGATGGGTCATAGATGGGATGGAATGCTCAACCCAAAGTGTTGGTCATAGGGTTTCTCACACTATTCAAATCACAAAAACAAATTAAACCATATACATTTTTTAAAAATCAAAGATATTTTAATTTTCTATTCTATCAAATATATTCATCATCTTCCTCAAAATATTATGTTTTCGTAATTAATTCCTTAGCATTATTATTATTTGGATTAGGTTAGTGTGAAAAAACTCTACAACCAATGCTTAAGGTTGAGCAGTCCCCTTATACCAATAGAGGATTAACACAACCACACACAAGAACAATTTCAACCTTGGACCTCCCAACAAATAACCAAACATTGAACTGTTATGCTGTCCCAAAGACTATTTTCTTGATATTATTTTTATTAAAAGATAAAATCTCCATTGCTAGTTGTAGACAAAGATTAACATTGTGATTGGTTAAATAAATTTTTATTGATTTCCTTCTTTATAAATATGCTTACATTCCTAATAGATTATCTCCAATAATAGATGATGAATATCAACGACTCCCGCGTGACTTTGACAGTGTAGAACCCCTTGGTCGTGGTCTCTCAAACCAAGGCAGCCCCGCAAGGGGTTTTTCGCTAAAAAATAATAATTGTGAATGGGTTGCACCTGGGAGATGCAGCGCAACGGTTCGGGCTTTGGATCTTCTTCGAAAGGTCCAAGGTTTAAACTATGGCATGGGTGAGTGTGTGATGGGCGAGTGTGTGGTGGATTTGTGATAAATTCCCTATTGATAAGTATAGCTATCGGCTTAACGAGGGATCATGGTGTCCGTCATAAGGATTTCTCACAATAACCAAATCAATTTTTTTTTTAAATGGATCAATTAAAATATATTTTTATTTTTCATTATAAAATAATTTTAGTTTTAGTTTAAATTTCAGTAAAATAATTTTCCTTACTTTAAAATACCACCATCTCAATCAATTTTTTCTAAATTTCTTTAGAAAACGCCATAAAAAATAAATATATTTTGAAACATCTTTTATTTTATCAAATACCCATTCTTTAATGCTATTGTGGCATACGACTCTTCGATGCCATTGTCGCTACGTTACACATCTCTCGAACAAGCGCGTCCTTTCGAGTCCTTCGAGGCTTCCGAAGCATCCGGAACATGGCTCCTCCTCCTCTTTATTTCAGGCTGAAGCAAAGAGCTACTCGTCGAGATATTGTTGGAGTGTGAAGTCTGTCTTGCAGTCTGGTAATTTGTGAGCTCTGTTTCAAAAATGTCTTTGATTCCAAGTTTCTTGGGCAGAAGATCAAGCGTGTTTGATCCGTTCTCGTTGGATGAGTGGGGTCCCTTGGAGGCTTTCAACTCCTCTTTCTTGAGGGACATCGCTCCCTCGCGGGAATTTGCCAGAGACGCGGCTGTGGTTGCCAATACTCAGATGGACTGGAAGGAAACCCCTGACGCACACATATTTAAAGCTGACCTTCCTGGTATGCAAATTTTGAGGATGAATTCTTTACTTTGGTTTATTTTGTTCACTTGTTTTCATTTTGATTATGTGGTATGCGGGTGAATTTGAGTGTAATGGGATGTTTTTGTGTGTATTTTGTAGGGTTAAACAAGGATGAGGTGAAAATGGAAGTGGAGGACGGGCGGATTCTTCAGATAAGCGGAGAGTTTAATAAGGAGGAAGAGCAAAAGAACGAGAGGTATCATAGGGTAGAACGTGCGCGAGGCAAATTCCTCCAGCGGTTCCGGTTGCCGGAAAATGCAAAGGTGGAAGAGGTGAAGGCGTCCATGGAGAACGGAGTGCTGACTGTGAAGGTCCCCAAGCAGCCCCAGCTCAAGCCGGAGATTAAGTCTATTGAAATTTCTGGCTAATAGAGGGAGTTCCTGTAGAGCTTGCCCTTATGGCTAGGGTTTTGTTGGCTTTTGCTGAGTAATTTTGTACGAAGATAGGAATTCGAGAGGGTTTTGAGCGTATGTTGTGATTTGGTAATTAGGGTAAGGGTTTTGCTGTGAGGGCTGCAAATTTTATGTGGGATAATACATTCGAACAAATTCTGGATTATATGGCAGACTGCTTTTGTCTATATATGTATGTATGTTTGGGTGGTTGGTTTGTTTTTTTTTTTCCTAGTTGTTTCTTTACATGACTTTGCCTATTAAGAGGTCGAATATGGGCTTTCTTTACATGACTTTGCCTATTAAGAGGTCGAATATGGCTGAAATATGCCCGACCCACGGAAACCATTACCCACAAAAAAAATTGAATCCAATAATTGATTTAAAACAAATTATTAACTATAACCATCACTCATGGTATTGCGGGTGAGAAAGAGCACATATTTTATAAGAAAGAGGGACTGACTTTCAATATGGCTGACCCATTCAAAGTGAGATGTATGTGAATGAAAGGTAAAATGTATGTATTATACATGAGACGTAAAACATTTTGTGTTTGTATTTTTATTTTTTAAACAGAATTTTGAAGGAAGATATTTTTAATGTAGTTTATTCTTCTATTGTTTAAATAGTAATATAAGAACAATACAAACATTCTTTTTTCTTAACTTTTCAATAAATTTTTTAAATTAATTGAAGAACACTCTTTCCTTCTTATAAGTTTCTAATATAAAATTTTAATACTTTTAAAGTTATTTCTAATTTTTTTAAAGCTTAAGATTTTAAGAATCAATAACTAACCAACCTATATTTAAACCAAATTTCTCGTAACCTTTATTAAAACCTAAGATTTTAAGAATCAACTAATTATTATTAATTTTTAATTATATATTAAGAACCAATAACTAATATAACTTAAGATCTTAAGAACCAACCAACCAATTACAATCAATAACCAACGAAATACAATAGTATAAATTAACCCATATTGGAACCAAATCTCTCAAAAACTTTATTAAAGCCTAAGATCTTAAGAATCAACTAATAACAAGAGTAAAAGATGACTCTAAAGCCTAAGATCTTAAGAACCAACCAACCAATTACAAGAGTTAAAGGAGGCCTATAAAGCCTAAGATCTTAAGAACCAACCAACCAATTACAAGACTTCAAGAAGGCCTATATTGGCCTATATTGAAATCGAAAAGTAAAAGATGACTCTAAGGCCTAAGATCTTAAGAACCAACCAATCAATTACAATAGTAAAATGAGGCCTATATTGGAACCAAAGAGTAAAATATTGGAACTAAAGAAAAGTTGCATGGAAGATCTAAAGCCTAAGATCTTAACCAATTACTAATTACAATAGTAAAAGGAGGCTATATTGGAACCAAATATCTTGTAATGTTCATAACCATATCTCTTATAAACTTCATAACATTAAAAATCTTAAAAATCAAA
Source organism: Wollemia nobilis (assembly GCA_028583015.1). Classification (NCBI taxonomy): domain Eukaryota; kingdom Viridiplantae; phylum Streptophyta; class Pinopsida; order Araucariales; family Araucariaceae; genus Wollemia; species Wollemia nobilis. The sequence continues at coordinate 1,192,837 of JAQPPZ010016951.1, forward strand.
CTTCATAACCAATTTTATCATAAGCTTATGATGTTAAAAACAAAGAACCATCCAACCAATTACAATAGTATAAGGAGACTTATATTGGAACCAAATATCTCATGAAATTTATTAAAACCTAAGATTTTTTAATCAACTAATTACAAGAGTAAAATATAATTCTAAAACCTAAGATCTTAAGAACCAAATAACCAAAAAAAGAAGCCCTATATATTGGAATCAAATCTCTCATAAATTTCATAACCAAATCTCTCATAAACTTCATAACCTTAAAGCCTAAGATCTTAAGAATCAAACTTCTTAATCAAATTTCTTATAAACTTCATAATGGTAAAGCCTAAGATCTTAAGAATCAACTAATTATAAGAGTAAAAGAAATCTATATTTGAACCAAATCTCTTAAATCATACGTCTACAATGGTTGTTTGAAATTTAAAAAGAAAGAAAAAAATATATTGAAACTAAATCTATTAAACCATATATTGGAACCAAAACTCTTAAACCATATGTGTAATGGATGTTTGAATTAACCAAATATTGAATTTGTTCAACAACTTGCTTAATTCTTTCTTCCTCTATACCCATGCCATTATGACATTGAACCCCTACCTCCTTTTTGATGCCTGTCTTAGTTAACCAAATGTTGAATTTGTTCATCAACTTGTCTATTCCTCTCTTCTTTAGTGACCATGCCATTATAACATTAAATTCCTACATTTTTCTTACCTTTTTATTCTTCCATTGTATTTAGAGCGATACATAAATTGGGATCTCATCATCCAATTCTCTTCAAAACTCTTTAATTTGGGTGACATAAATATTCAATCTTCATGTTTGTAAAACACAGTTCATCATGCAATCTAGAGATCTTACCAAGATTTGAGAATATGATTTTATGATTATATTTCTACAACTTTTATTGCCCAAGGAGAAGCAAGGCTTTTTCTTTATTGTTCATGGCCTTGCCTAGGCATTGCAATTTCTAATAGACCATGGTCCTAACATGATTCCTCTAAACCACTCCAATTCTAGCTCTACCTAGATTGCCCTTTGCAACTCCATTAATATTAATTTTTATCCAACCTTTTTCAAATATTAATTTGGTTCAGAACATCGATGGCTAAAACCATGATCCAAAAGATTCCTTCAAAAAACTATCTTCAGTTTTTTAAAATGCAAAGGGACCCCAAAATAGACCATTGGGAGAGAAGTCTTCGTGAATCCTAAGATCTCTAAAATTTTGTCCTGAAGCCTTCGGTCAAAGATTGAATAACAACACTTTAGATTTCTTATCGTTGATGACTTGGTTTGTATCCCTAAGATAAATAGTAAGAGTATCTCTTATCATTCTTGCATCCCTGAGGTTGGTCATTCTCATCAACCTTGTGTCATCCACAAACTATAGATCAACCAAAACTTCCTCACCCACCTTGATACTTGTGAGCAAACTTTGCTATGTTCTCCTCAAGATAAGTCTATCCAAGCCTTCAACCAATATGAGAAAAAGATAAGGGGAACAATGATCTTGCCAATGAAGGCCTCTACAAATGGTTGCAAGGGAAGACCTTTGATTAATATTGAGTATGTCAGAGTAGAGACATAGCTCATGTTCCACTCTTTCTAATACTAAGAGAAGCTGAAGGCTACCATCATCCTTGACAAGAAGCTCCATTCCACATTGTCATAACACTTTGACATCCAATTTTATGAGCATTCCTCTATTGCTAGATTTAACATTGACTGGATTACCTCCTGAGCTAGAACCACACCATTCAAGATCTATTTGTCCTCTATAAGAACCCTTTATTCATAGGAGACAATGTTGTCTAGGAGAGGTTTTAACCACTCAAACATTATCTTTGTGCTTATTTTGTATATGATATTGCATAAGGCGATAGGTATATAATATGAAATATGCAACCCCTCCTGTTGGAAATTTTGAGTCCCTAAGTCAAACTTGTCATTGATGTCACCGGATGAAGTCATCATTACTATCAAGGACTTCGTCAAGAAATAAAGTTGTCAAGGTTGTCATTGGATATCCAGGAAGAAGGACTTAATAAGCCCAAAGGTTTCTAAAAGAATTAATTTATAATATTTAAATTCAAAATAATTTAAATAAATTATAAATTAATAAAGTCTAAAGCGCCCATGTTCTATAGTTGGAAGAAATTCGAAGCATCAACGTCACGTGGTCTAAAGAAAATTTGAAGTGTCGACGTATTCAAAAAAGATGGAAATTATTATATAAACCATGTCCAAGGGGCATTAATTTTCATCCTTGCTCGAACGAAAAACTTGCATGTGAATTGGAGCTCGTGAAAAAGACTGCAAAATTCGTGTTTGTGTATGTCAACGAATAGAGATAGAACGAAAGGCGCAGATCAGTTAGAAGCCATCCGGGTAGCATGGCCTAGTGGTAAGAGGATAGTGGTTAGAGTGCTTGGACACAAGGAGACCAGCGTTTGAAACGCGACGGCTGTGCTTGGCAGTTGTGTTGGATTGAAGGCGCCAAAGGCAAGGTGTATGTTTTGCAAAACACAAGGCAGGGATACTTTTGAAGCACCTGGTGCTTCCACACTCCAAGCGAGCGTGTAGCTCACGCGACGGTTGTAGTCGCGGCTAAGGCATTGGTCATGGGCTGCGTTGAGGGTTTGAATCCCTCCAAAGGCAAGGTAATTAAATTTTTATTATTTTTAATATTGCCTAAAGTTGGGAGTTAAAAGAGGTTGCTAGATGGAAATAGTTGAAAGGATTGCTAGTTGAAAATTGGTGTTTGTTGGAAATTGTTTTTAATAAAATTTGGAGTTATAAGGAGTTTGATTTTATTTTTAAATAAAGTCTTATTTATTATATTTGCATATTGGAGGAGTAAGACTTTAAGAGTGTTGATTTTATTTTTAAAGGGACTTCTGCCAAAGAGATTATTATGAAGGTGTTGGATAATATTTTAAAGTTGGAGTGATAAGGTGTATTTTGTTTGATATAATTTTGTATTGTGATTCATTGAGAAAATTATTATCTTCTAACCTTTCTTGAGATTGGCAAAGAAGTGATTGTGAGTGTGGCAGATTTGTGTGGTATACTCCTTGTCAAGCAAAAGGTATGGGCAAATTCTTCCTTGGTTGAGTTGATTGTTTAATTTATGGAAAATAAGTTTGGAGTGAAAAGGACTTGATTAGGGTTTCCTTTTGAGTGTGTTTGAGTAATTGCTTCAAGGTTTTCTAGAATAAATAAGTGTGGTTAAAACCTTGTTTGATAAGCATAGTTGTTGAAGCCATTGGTTGTGTGAAGAACTTGAGTTAGGGTTTTGCAAAGATCATGAGTATCATTGTTATGTGAAGATTGTTTTATAAGCATTGTTGTTGAAGAGAGTTGTTATGCAAAGAACTTGAACTAGGGTTTGAAAAGAACATGAGTATCATTGTTATGTGAAGATTGTTTTATAAGCATTGTTGTTGAAGAGAGTTGTTATGCAAAGAACTTGAACTAGGGTTTGAAAAGAACATGAGTATCATTGTTATGTGAGATTTGTTATTGAGCATTGTTGGAAACATGTTGAGTTGGAGGTTAAATGCTTGGACTAGGGTTTGTGAGAAAAGAATTTTTATTAAGTGATTGGTTAGGTAGAGTTGGTTGAGCCTAGTCAAGTGGTTGTATGAAGTGATTTTTCAAGTTCCATAAGACAAACTATTCTATATTCTGATTTGAGTTGATTGAGCATTGAGTGTAGAACATATTGAGTCTCTAACAATTCTCTTTATGTTTCTATGAGATTGGACAAGTTTTGTGTAGACTTGTTAAGCAGATTTGAGGTAAGTCTTTGAGAAGACTTGTGGACTGACTTTGTGTGAGCTTTTTGTGGAATCTTACAATACATATTTGGACAGGTTCTGAGTGGACCTATTGAGAAGATTTGAGCAGGTTCTGAGTGGACCTATTGAGCATATTTGAGCAGGTTCTAAGTGGACCTATTAAGCAGATTTGAGATAGATATTTGGAGGTGACAGAGCAGAGAGGACAGTAGTCTCTAGTGGATAGAGATCCATCATCCAGGGTAGTGAATACAAGTCTTCTGAGTGGGGACAAGAGTCTTCAATGGAGAGATATCCACAAGCCAGTGCAGTGGAGGCAGTAGTCTTCTAGAGGATCACCAACCAGAGCAGAGGAGAAGTTCTCCTATGGATATAGATCCATGAACTTGATTTAGGGGATCAACCTCTCCTTTGGACATAGGTCCATAAAAATTGTAGGGAAAGGATTCCCAAGAGAATTTATTTGAGAAAAAATTATAAGGAATATTTTCTCCGTGGAGTAGCCCGCATTGGGTGAACCACGTAAAATCATGTCTCTCATGTGTGTGATGCTTTGTGTGATGTTTACTACTTTAATATTGCTGATGATATTATTTGTATTAAAAAGCAAAAAGTTTTATTGTATACTGTTCACCCCCCCTCTCAGTATAAGCACATGTTCTTCACCTCCTCCCCATTTAGAATTAAGGCAATGAATATTTGATTTAACTTTAAGATTTTTTTATTGCCCATGGGTTTAACTATATTAACCATTAAATCCTCCTCCAAGTTGTCCTAAAAGGTTTGAAAAAACTCGATTGAAAAGCCATTTGGACCTAGGCTCTCATTTAGGATAAGAATTGGATTTTAATCTATAACTTTTCTAAGTTTAATGTAACTATTTTTAATGTGTAAATGCTATAAAGGGAGATATTAATGATTTTAATGGAGATTAAAAATATTTTAAAATCCTTAAATTCTAAAATTGCCTTTGAAATGCATAGGAGAGGAACATTAACATATTTTGATTGCTATATATATTTTAAATTATACTATGATTAATAAAGAGTTTTCTTATCAAGCATGATAAAGGATTAGGGAATGACTTCTTTACCAAGATAAAGTTGCACATTAATCTAGTCCTAATGTAACCTAGTTAACAAACAAGACATGAAGCATGAATGGAGGTTTGTGGTTAATGTTACTTGTTAATACAACTCTAATTGAGTTTAGTTAAAAAACAAGCCATGGAATATCAATAGAGGTTGGTTAAACTAGCTATCATTTTTTTGGAATGACTAATTTATTTCAACTATGGTTTAAACCAAAAATTTAGCATGTATATTTAGGAGTGTTTTATAAATATTTTGTTATATGTTTTAAAGGGATTAATAAAAATATGAGTTCATAATTTTATGGCTTTTAACAATCATAAGGGTTTCATGTTTTTGTGTATTGTGGTAAACAAAGTATGGATTCAAATTATATTGCAATTATTATAAACAAAGCATGCTTGTAATGACCAAACAACTAACTAAAAAGAACTAAGATTTTTTTTGAATACAAACATAGCTAAGAGGGATCCATAAACCCCTATCTAGTATGTCCATTAAGTTATTCTAGGTTAAGTTTATCAAACTACTCAAATATACAAGAATCACATCGTACTAAATACCCTACACAAGTTTATCTATGTAGGTATATTATGTGTACCACAGATAAGCTATCCATCTCATCCTTCTTGATGAACTAACTTATCACCTTCAGTACATTCGAAGATATACGCCCATATCCATACCATGCACAAGTTTGTTTATGCATGCATGCTACGCGTACAGTGAGTTAAGTCATCCATATCATCTTCACGATGAGCTAACTTAACCCATTTGTAAATAATCAAGCTGATTTCAATTTAGCATCTCCCTAAGAGGTCTTAATCTCTTAGGTCTTTCTAGGTTCCCCCTAAGAGATCTTAATATCTTAGGTCTAATCTGTGTTCACCTTAAGATATCCTAATCTCTTAGATCCATTCTATGTTCACCCTAAGAGGTCTCAATATCTTAGATCCTTTATATGTTTAGCAAGAAGACAAGAATAGCTCTATCTATTTAATCAATCAAGAGATAAAAATTATAAAGCATATAAGAAGTACTTTAAAAGAAAACAACATTAAATGAGAATAAACATTAAATAAAAGGAGAAGCTAATTAACAATGCGTAGATACTTCATAACAATAAATTAAAGATCATTCCTCATTCATTCAATAAACTATTACATATATCCAAGTACGGTAAAACCCCCATACTTTAAAAGGAGTAAGTCAATACATCCATTACCATTTAGGGATTTCTCCCTACAAGTCTAGTCTACTTTGAACATGAATAAATTATTGCAATTATAAATCAAGGCAGTGCATTGGTTCCAATTGTCCTCTTTGGTCCTCTTTTTTTTTCATCGTTCTTTTGAGGATATCAGGGGATCATGATGACTCATGGTTCTATGAAAGACATTCATCTAAATGCATCTACTAGTAACATGAAACTAGTGCATTTATTGTTTACTTTGCCAAATTACAACTATACAAATTTAATTAAAGCATTCAAAACCCAGGTGTTGTAGGTGAGTTGGAGAGGAGAGGGCAATCCTCTAAGGGAGGTCCCAAGTTCAAATCTACACCCTATAAAAAAGTTGAATTGGGTACCCAAAATCCAATTGATAATGTTGGTGCAAGCAGGGTCGGGTGTGACTCGCGGGTGAATTTGATGGTGTAGAACCCCTTGGTTGTGGTCTCTTAGACCAAGGCGGCACCGCAAGGGGTTTTTCGCTTTAAAAAAACATTCAACCATCTACTGTCTAGTTGATATCATAAGAATATTCTCATTTTCATTCTTATCTCTTATTAACTCTAAAAGAGTCATTCAACAAATACAAATATATCACAAGTCTTCCTTTAATCAAATCATTATTCCAAATAACTAAGGTCTCATTTCTTAATTAAGTAAAATAATCAAATCATATTACTTCAAATAACTAAGGTCTCATTCCTTGATTAAGCAAGTAATCCAATAGCATATTATTTATCAAACTAACTAAAGTCCCATACCTTTAACTAATCCAATAACCTAGTAAATCATTTATCAAAGTAACTAAAGTCCCATACCTTTAACTAATCCAATAACCCAGTAAATCATTTATCAAAGTAACTAAAGTCCCATAACTTTAACTAATCCAATAACCCAGTAAATAATTTATCAAATTAACTAAAGTCCCATACCTCCAACTAATCCAATAACCCAGTAAATCATTTATCAAATTAACTAAAGTCTCATACCTTCAACTAATCCAATAACCTAGTAAATCATTTATCAA